>JAKNDB010000103.1:1222595-2445191 GCA_024305405.1 Dirofilaria immitis
AGTAAAACCGTGATACGCTATGGAGCACAATTATGCAGTCCGAAAATTCTATTAAATTAAATTTTTCGTGAAATGATCCGAAAATTTTCATCGTATTAGAAAAAGCATTTGTAATTTCAAAAATCGTTTTTCCATTTAGTATAATTAGTCTAATCTTATTCATGATAATTTACTTAAGTAACGATCACATAAATACAATAATGAAAAATATTTTGAATGATAGAAGCGAATATTTAGGATTTCATTTTCACACTTACTTTGATTTAATAATTCCTAAAATTAAAAAAATTAATACTAACATATAAAAGCCTTGTAGCATTATAGCATTCCATTGGACGGAATTATATTCAATGTATTTTAGCATATTCTCTCATCACTGTTTTTAACCGTTTCAATATTGAATTCATGGAAGTTGCATTCAGTGATAAAATTATTATTTCCTAAAATTTTTTTCCAAAACAAATTTCAGAAGTTAATTAATCTCACTGTCGTTACTAATTTTGGATCAGTTTTAATATCGGACTTAATTTAATTTATCTTTTATTTGTGAAGAAAACTTAACGAAGGATATCTTGAGAAATAAAACAGAAGCAAACTTGGTTTAAACAAGTTTGTGACACGAAGTGAGCCTCATTTAAACATTCACATTCTTATGTAACAATAACAATGGCCATGGTTATGTGTTAAATAATGATAGCTGATGGCAATATGACAAATAAAAATTAAAAGAATTATCCAAACTGAAACAAAACGATAATTTTAAAGAAAAAACCGAAATTCTTAATTTTTAAGAAAAAAACCGAAATTCTTCTTAAGTAAAAATCCCTTCTATTATCTTCTTCAATCAAATATGTTTCCATTTTTTCAAAAATCCTTCATTATATACGTAGTTATTGATATAGTAATTAATGTGAACCTAAATTCTGCCAAATGTGTGATTATCGTCTATTCATTGTAACTTAGTCTCAAATAATATCATTCATGTTAAGTCATTTATGATTACGATTACGACATCAGCTATCAAACCATTTCATATCTAGCCCAATTGAATATTTTTGTTTCTTCTAATTAGTTAGTCATATATATTACGATATTATAAACACAGTATTGTGCCTAGGAAGGTTGAATCAAATGAGCAATAGAAAAGAATACCAAACACGAACAAAGAAAAATTCAAAAAATATTAACAATATCGTAACGCGATAAATCGTATCTTTTTCTGGGCTGTGTTGTTTTTCTTTCGTAAAACCACTGCTGCTTCTCGTGGCCTTTAATTGTGGCCCCGCTGCCGTCGAATTGTCTTAGAAATTGTTGCTAAGAATCAATCACATACGTTTAGCCTTCAACTAATATAATTCATGATTATTATAACTACCAGTGATTATTACTTCCCTAATTCATGAAAAGTATCACTATGATGATGTTCAAAAATTATACTGTCGTATATCATTGTAATATTAATCAGAAATTGATTATATTATGAAATCATCCATATAAAGTAAGGAAGTCGTTCTTTCGAAAGATGAAACAATTTTCATAAAAATTTAACATTTATCATAATAATAAACTTTTTATCTCTTATCAGCTAACTTTACAAATGTGAAAATGCTTAATCGCATATGTTATCAGTTGCATTACTCGTTAAAATTATTAAAAGAAATAATTTAAATATTATTCAATCATTTCTAATCAATACCTATTACATATATATATATATATATATAGTAACTATGCCTCTTTGGGGCGATATGTGCAATTATATGAACAATTTTTGCGGTTGTTTGCGCTTTCTTTTAAGTATCAATCAGATGGGTAAATCAGCAGGTTGGATTACATTCATTTCTGAAAACTTCAATAGCTTCATTAAAGCAATAGTACAAATGTATGTTTAATGCTATGACAATTGCTCTCTCATTCCAATTATACTTGTAATAACTACCTTTCAAGAATGTTTCCCGAAAAAAAGTAATGGAGAACTTTTATTGTGCCAATATTCTGAAGTTCAATCTTTTCAAAGGTACAAAAGATATAGAAGTAACGTAAAACCTCTTAATTTATATGTAATTAAGGTAGATTACGATGTCATAAATTGATATCGAATAAATATATAATCTTATCATTTTGTTAAAATGATAACGAATAATTTGACAAATTTTTTTTGAACAAAATCAGATATTTTCTGAGATTTAATCACTTTTCAAAATATTTTAAAATTCCCGTTTTACCAATCTAATATTTGCATAAAGTGCCATTATGATCGGGAAAAATATCAGATGATCCAATATTATAATTACCCTTTTGGCATTTTTGTAATATTTTTGAATAGAATTTGTTAAAATTTATATTATTTTATGCACGTCTGCAAAAAGCATATAAATATATTCAATGTTAAAAAATAAAATATTGATTGAGAAATTGCTATTTCACATAATTATCAATTTTAATAAGAAAATAAAAATAAACAAACAGAAGAAGAGATAAATGATCAATCAAGCAAATTAATTTCTGCTTTTAGTTGATAATTTGTTTTAAGAATTACTCGCCTTACTAATTTATCTGAAATGATAATGGCGATACTGGTCAAAAATAAGTGCCCTCACATTTTGTACTTCGGAAAATTCAGCCAGGAATTATGATCATTCATGGTGTGTTGGATCAACATCCCCTTTATTTTACTACTATCTTCTCGATCGATTCGTAAGATTGCAAGAAAATCTGCAATTATAGAATTTTTTTAGTAATTAATGTGATTATTTATAAATAAATATATTTTATTTCTTTCATTTCATTTTTATTTTTAAATAATTTTTTTGAAAATTCTCTTTCACAGATTATTCGAACTGCCAAATTGACCAGAAAAAGACGATAAAAACTTTATATCGAATATTGCGAGCTTTTTTCCTTTGTTTTACAAAATTTTGATTTGTATGGAACATAAAAGTATTAAAATCATTTATCGATGATCATCCTTATATTTCATATTGTTGAAAGGCAATTAATTAATTTGGCTGTGCAAAATAAAGTTGAGTTTAATAGTATTTTTGTATGTTGCTATAATGTGTTAAAAATCTCGAATTAATTATTCATTGAATAACATTCAAGCTGTGCTAAATGATAATAAATAGCTAGTGATTGATTAACTATATGTATACGTTAAAGTTTTGAAAAAAGAAAAACATAGACCGTTGTTTTGGTTCGAGTGATAAAATAAGCATAATTGTATATAAGCAATTACCTAAAGGATTTTTTAAAATTAATTTAACAGTTCTGATATTTTTTCATGCTGCATTATTTGCTCCAATAAAAGTTTGAACGTAGTTAATTTCATTAGTTTAATAACAAATAGAAATTTGGGTACAAATTAATTAAGCCGAGAACGAAAGTTCGGCTTTTATTTTAGTTCAATAATGCAAAAGGTATCATTCCGATAAACAAATAAGTAAATTAATAATTTTGTTTTAAAAATGACAAATTGAAATGCATATTAATTTTTAATCAAAAATGAAATTTTTTTAATACGGTTTACTGCTGCTATAAAAACCAAGCATTTTATAAAAAAAAATTTTTAAACTTTTAAAAATTGAAAATTTTTGATTAAAAATTAAAAAAAAATTGAAAATTACTTTGTTTTCGATAGATGGGTGATATAAGATAAAAGCTTAAGTGATAATTGCTTCAAATTAAATTTATTAACTGCGTCTGCATTCACTGATAAACCGATAACAGTCAAAAAGAAAATTAAATGTCTGTACTTGTTGACAGTATGATAACACGATTAAATAGGAAATCAAATATCTCCATCGTTGATAATTTATCAGTGATAACAGTGAAATAGGAAATTAAAATGTCTGTGTCTGTTGATAATCTGATAACAGTAAGATGGGAAATTAAATGCTTTTTAAGGTTGGAATCTTTGATCGATTATGCTTGTGTCCAGTAATAAAATGAACATTTCAAATGTAAAATACCAAAATACGCAATATTCGGTGTTTATTCACAGAATATAATAAGTAAATTTTACGTAAAGATAACAAATCATTCATCTTCAGTGAATAACGCATATTTATTTAAAAGTTTTTATTTTGCAAAAAAAGAGTATTGATTAGATTAAATGATTTTTAATATTTGATAAATTTAATTTGGTTTTTACTTTTTTCAAGGATAATTATTTGATTGTTGGAATTCGAAACTTTTTTTGATTTAAATTTCTATGAAAATATTACTAAATTATAAGCAATATAATTGATATAAAAAAGTTCGTAAATTTTAATTAAAAATTAATTAAATTCCAATTGTTAAGAGATATCAGTGATTCGTGGGATTTTTGTCGTCCTTCCTCATCTGATACATGCACTAGTTCACTCGTTTGCCAACTGGTTTACCCTTACTATCACGAGCTTGAGCAAAACCTATTTGAGCATTTCCTACATCGAATACTGTATAGTAACGTCCGATGAATACATCGCCAAGAATCCACAATTCTCCCAATCGTTCCGGTAAATCAATACCCATAAAACCGGAAAGGCAAATTGATTTGCCCTTTGATGTTACCTTAAAAATTTGAAAAAAATGAAATATTTGAAACGTTGATTGTTAATGGTAAAAATTCAACAAAAATTGCAGAACTACAAAAAACCTAATCAAAAAGAACTTATCATAAAAATATAACTTGATTTTAATAATGACTAAAAGTTTTCTAATAAAAAATGATTCCTATGTCAAGCATCTTCACTATTTTATATAAAAATTGATTGGAAAAAAAAATCTAAACTTACATTCAAAACATAATCTGATCCTTTTAAAGCATAACTTTTGCCAGCAATAACAAATTTAATTTCTGGTAATGATGATACTTTATAGCATGGTATGATATATTCACCAGCAAATACATATTCGGCACCAATATATTGCTGAATTTTTTCTACTTGGCTTTTTGGACCAGCAATTAAGCTTGTTCCAGTATCTGCTATAGCCTGAAAAATAATATGTAAATATTTTGCAAACAATTAATCTATTATTATCCATTTAAGCATAAATGTACATCTCGAAAGTATAAAAAAAAACTTAATAAACTTAAATGTATCCTGTCATTCAAATTGCTTGTTCTTTTGTTTTGTTATAATTCAAATGGGAAAAGATTGAAAATTTTGTGTTGAAGAAAGAATAATTTAAAAATTTGATTTATAGTTATATTACGGCTGCATATATATATATGTTATTACTGCCTATAATGCAACAATATTTAAATAATCAATACTTCTTCTTACTGAAATTAATTTATCGAAAGCTTTTTCATTAAATACAAAATAATTTAATCTATTTTTGGGATGAATATGGTAAAAAAAAGCGGGAATTAAAATATCAAACAAACCTGACATCCCTTTGCACAACCAATTGCTTCATTATCACCCTGTATGCTATCCATTTTAAATTGCCAATATCCAAGTCTTGATATGGGAGTATATGTAATTGGTGACACAAATCTATTCATATCAATACCACCTAATGTAATTTCACCACCTATTTCATCATTCGGATTTCTGACAAATGTTTAACGATAACAGCAACAAGAACATTAGTAATGAATAGTAAACAACAACAATAATAATAATAACAATATTAGCAATAACTATAAATTATAATGTAATCAAAAATGCATTCAAAAATGATAAATAAATAATAATAATAAGCAAAAAATTTTTAATAAAATAAAATACAGAAGAAAGAAAAAAAAGTCATATTTATATGGATAATATGGTAATATTATAAAATTTTCACAATGAAATTTAAATTTAAAAAAAGAAAAATCAAACAACCTATCAAGCCAAAAAGCAAATACTGGTTGTTGGAGAACTTTTTGATTAATCATCGTATGGAATACAGGACTTAATTCAAGAACAGCAATTTCCGGAAATGCCATACCCAAAATACCATCAAATTTTGCCATGACAAATGTTGCGCCAGGTTCTGCGATTGCTTCAGCGAATGGTTGGTTCTTAACACATATATCAGCAATCTAAAAATGTTTTTAACTAATAAATTTATAATAGATACAAAATGAAAGTATAAAAAAATTTTTTTTTGAATAAACTAAATCGAAAATATGAGACAGATATAAGAATAAAAAAGTATAAAATTAAATGAACAAATTAAAATGAAATATAGGCAAAGAAAACGACATAAGTAATTAAATTCATATTAAAAATTGATTAAAATTATATTAAAAATTTATAATATACACATACACAAACGGTATCTAATGAAATAAATCCTTTCATTGAACCTCTTCCGTATTGAATTTGTATTTTTCTACCATCCGGTTTATAAGTTTTTGATTCTGTTCCTTTGTATTTATTATGTAATACTATAAATCAGCAATGTATGAGAAAAGGAAGAAGATACGAGAAATTTTTAGAAATTTTAGAATAAATCTTGTTTACTTTTAATCAAATAAATATTATTAATTAAAACAAAAAGTTTCATTATTTTGTGCATTTTTACTTAGGTACTGAAACTGAACTTACAACATGCAATATCCAAAAGGGACATTTTATTGATGGTACCCAAAGATTCGATGAACCAGTATCGAAAATAACGCTAAAATTTTGAGGTGGTGTACCGATCGAAATTTGACCATAATATTGGGCCTATAAAATCACGTTATTTTAAATTCAAAATAATGCAAATTAATTAAAAAATTGAGTTATTTTATAACCCACTCATTTAAGCAGAAATTTAAATGAACATGTCTTTAAAATACTAAGTTAAAACTTAAATTTAAGAAATTTTTGATAAAAATTAGTAGCATCTACGATCTGTTATTTTCAAAAAAATATTCGAAAGAAAGGAAAATTAAATTAAATTAAATTTGAATGTTAAAATAAAATAACATATTGATACTTACGTCCATGTAATTTTTAGTACTTCATCAGTTTCGTCTATGGCATCTGATTTTGAAGCAGAATCTAAATCAGATTCAATTTTATGCTGAATTTTTTTCGTTGAATTTGGAAATTGAGTAAGTCGCTGTATGCTTCCCATGAACCTGCTTTTATCAGATGAGTACGAATCGAATCCTGCTTATGTAACATTATTCTGAAATGTATTCCGAGACCAAGGTAAATATATCTTTGAAAAATGATACTGTGTAATCTGTGTATGTATAATATACATTTCTCTCAGTAATCTATTCCATAAAAAATATGAATATGATAGATTTACATGAATTAAATATATAAAATTATTTGCATAATTTTAGTACTTCCGCAATTTATTGTTGGAAATTTTCTTCAATTTTTAAAAATTTTTTCCAATTTTTTGAAATTAAATTTAATTTTTCATTACTACTACGAAATTATTTATCGTAAATAAAATATAAATTGTATTTGTATGGTATAAAGGAAATCTATCTCATATAGTGTACTGCGGCTAATTATAGTATTTATATTTGAATGTTTAAATTTCTTTTCGTATTATATTTATGTAATACGATGATACTAATGAATTTAATGATTAATTCATAGTAGAAAGTTTGCTAAAATTTTGGAAAATTAAAAGAATAGAAGAAATTTTATTAAAGACTGCCCAAAAAAAAATTTATTGAAATTTAATCAAAATATTCGTTATGAACTTCAATAACCAAGTTCAAATGAATCTTTAAAAGAAATTAAATTTTCTTTTTTCATTTTAATTAAATTTTTATAAAGTTTAAATTAAAACAAAACAAAAACAACAATATAAACACACACACACATATATATATATATAAAGAAAGAAAGAAAAACGAAATGATTGAAATTTAAGCAAATTTGACAAATTGGTTTTTTCAAATAAAAGTTTTATTAAATTGAAAAAGAAAATGTAAATAAGTGAGAGAAATGAACAAGAATTGTTAAATAAATAAATTATAAATGTTTTATAATTTATTAACATAAAATGATAAAATGAATATAACCTTGTCAAATGATCTTTCTCATCAGCAATAGCAATTGTATGCTTATTACACAAAGTAATTATAGTAAGAACAGACAGAAATGTTGTTGCAATAGTCGTAAAGGTCATAGCGTGATGACCTCTGCCAATCACCACCATGCTTAGGAAACACAGATGAAGAATGATGAAGCTAAGGAAATATTTTAGGATGACCGATACATTTCTTTCCATCTCCCTCCCTCTCTTTTTCTCTCTCATTACTTTATTTCTCCCCTCCCTCTCCCTCCGTTTCTATCTGAGAAAAGAGAAGGATAGAAAGAAACAAGAAAAAAGGAGTGAAATGCTATTGTAGGAAAAGATCGTTTAGTCATAATTCACTGATATTAAATAGTTGATAGTGTTGATGTTAATGATAATGTTAAGTTAATGATAATGATAATAACAAAATGCTGTAAGCAACATTACATAACACATAATGCAGTGAAGGAGAGAAAGAGAGAAAGAAAGAAAGAGAGAGAGAGAGAGAGAAGGAAAGATATATTAATGTTGAAATTTAATGTTTGAAAAACCAAATGATGAAAAGTTGTACATTCGTTGCAAATAGTTTTAGGAAAAATATCAATAACTTTTGATCATTTTCAGTCCCCAATAACGAGACAGCTGAAAGTTAATCATTATTCATTGCTAATTCTGGGCTAATTTAAAAAAAAAAATATCATAACTGGCCAAGAATGGTTTTATTAGATTGATATAAGCAATGGTTGATATGAGGATGTTAATTCTGAGCTAGTTTTAAGGAAGATTTAACATGTTCAAGTTTAAGAACAATTATCATAGGTCGTTGCCAAAAATCAAAAGAAATAACAATTAATAATAATAACGATGATGATAGCTTTTAAATAGAGTAATAAAAGCGGTGATAACTATTGCAGTGATAAAATTTTTAATAATAATAGTTATGATAATGATAATGGAATAACATAAATGCAAAAGCGTGATTTTTTTTAAACGGGATTCTACGCCCTCTGTGGGACTTGAACCCACGACCCTCAGATTAAAAGTCTGATGCTCTACCGACTGAGCTAAGAAGGCTCTGCACCAACTGCTTATATCTTTTTGAAATTCACACGTTTTTGTGTTTCACATATCACGTCTTCTTGAAAATATGTTATTTTGCATACAATATTTTATTCATGCTTGCATTTTATATTTAATTGATGCATGCTTGCATTTTATATTTAATTGATGCATGCTTGCAATTTATATTTAATTGATGCATGCTTGCATTTTATATTTAATTGATGCATGCTTGCATTTTATATTTAATTGATGCATGCTTGCATTTTATATTTAATTGATGCATGCTTGCATTTTATATTTAATTGATGCATGCTTACTATGCTTTATTTTATCGAATTATTTTCATTAAATTTTTTTTTTTTCAATGATTAGTTAATGAAGTAAGATAATGAATGTTGAATAGTTGCAAAGATTTAATGGCTGAAGAAAATGAAATAAACAAATGAGAACAGCTGCTATTACAGCATCCGTTTCTCAACCCTCACAAATCAAATCAATTTATCATTTAGTCGATCGATAACGCTAACGGCATGTATTTTTGCCCTATCTTTGTTATAATAGGAAAAAAGGAGGAAATGATAAGATTTACTTACAAATAGCTTAAATTTTGTGGATAATTATATTTTGTTGCCGATACATTTTCATACATTGATCCTTTTATCGTTAAACAAAAATAATCTGATATTATCAAAAGGAATCTTTGTTCTAATAATTTCCTCCCAAGTTAATTTATTTATACCATGTTTTCGCTGATACTGTAAATATTAGAGCTTATTTTTCGTCGTATTGTAATATACAAAAATCGAATATTGTATCAATTGATATGCTGATGCAAAGTTTTTAACAATTTAAGTCATCTATTCATTACCAAAATGAAACCATTATTAAGTATAATGATTTATTTTTGTGGTTTTTCGTAATACCGTAAATGTAAACGTTTCTTTTCTACGATATAAATATGTATACTATGTCAGTTAGTACATTTTACAAAAATTTGGCATTATTTCATTTTAAATTTTCATTTCAGTAAATTAAACTTTGGTTGTAGTTTCTTCAACGATACATAAAACTCAACTTTAATTTTTAATTTTTCGTGGATAATTTTTAATCATCCGAAATGTTATTCCTACAAACCACTAATTCTTTCATTCTTTTTAATGCTATCGCTATTACTTTCTTTGTCAATTCGTTATTAATATATGGCATTCCTGGTTAGTTTAATAATATAATTAATATAAAATAATTAATGCAACTATTATTCTTATTTAATATTGTTTATTATTATTATCATTATTATTATTATTATTATTATTATTATTATTATTATTATTATTATTATTATTATTATTATTATTATTATTATTATTATTATTATTATTATTATTATTATTATTATTATTATTATTATTATTATTATTATTATTATTATTATTATTATTATTATTATTATTATTATTATTATTATTATTATTATTATTATTATTATTATTATTATTATTATTATTATTATTATTATTATTATTATTATTATTATTATTATTATTATTATTATTATTATTATTATTATTATTATTATTATTATTATTATTATTATTATTATTATTATTATTATTATTATTATTATTATTATTATTATTATTATTATTATTATTATTATTATTATTATTATTATTATTATTATTATTATTATTATTATTATTATTATTATTATTATTATTATTATTATTATTATTATTATTATTATTATTATTATTATTATTATTATTATTATTATTATTATTATTATTATTATTATTATTATTATTATTATTATTATTATTATTATTATTATTATTATTATTATTATTATTATTATTATTATTATTATTATTATTATTATTATTATTATTATTATTATTATTATTATTATTATTATTATTATTATTATTATTATTATTATTATTATTATTATTATTATTATTATTATTATTATTATTATTATTATTATTATTATTATTATTATTATTATTATTATTATTATTATTATTATTATTATTATTATTATTATTATTATTATTATTATTATTATTATTATTATTATTATTATTATTATTATTATTATTATTATTATTATTATTATTATTATTATTATTATTATTATTATTATTATTATTATTATTATTATTATTATTATTATTATTATTATTATTATTATTATTATATATTATTATTATTATTATTATTATTATTATTATTATTATTATTATTATTATTATTATTATTATTATTATTATTATTATTATTATTATTATTATTATTATTATTATTATTATTATTATTATTATTATTATTATTATTATTATTATTATTATTATTATTATTATTATTATTATTATTATTATTATTATTATTATTATTATTATTATTATTATTATTATTATTATTATTATTATTATTATTATTATTATTATTATTATTATTATTATTATTATTATTATTATTATTATTATTATTATTATTATTATTATTATTATTATTATTATTATTATTATTATTATTATTATTATTATTATTATTATTATTATTATTATTATTATTATTATTATTATTATTATTATTATTATTATTATTATTATTATTATTATTATTATTATTATTATTATTATTATTATTATTATTATTATTATTATTATTATTATTATTATTATTATTATTATTATTATTATTATTATTATTATTATTATTATTATTATTATTATTATTATTATTATTATTATTATTATTATTATTATTATTATTATTATTATTATTATTATTATTATTATTATTATTATTATTATTATTATTATTATTATTATTATTATTATTATTATTATTATTATTATTATTATTATTATTATTATTATTATTATTATTATTATTATTATTATTATTATTATTATTATTATTATTATTATTATTATTATTATTATTATTATTATTATTATTATTATTATTATTATTATTATTATTATTATTATTATTATTATTATTATTATTATTATTATTATTATTATTATTATTATTATTATTATTATTATTATTATTATTATTATTATTATTATTATTATTATTATTATTATTATTATTATTATTATTATTATTATTATTATTATTATTATTATTATTATTATTATTATTATTATTATTATTATTATTATTATTATTATTATTATTATTATTATTATTATTATTATTATTATTGAAATAATCATT
The DNA here is from genome assembly GCA_024305405.1 of Dirofilaria immitis. NCBI lineage: Eukaryota > Metazoa > Nematoda > Chromadorea > Rhabditida > Onchocercidae > Dirofilaria > Dirofilaria immitis. Next base: position 1,234,842 of record JAKNDB010000103.1, read on the forward strand.
GTAGAATTATTCAAGGTTTGGTATGTTTAGAATATTAGTGTAATTAATAATTATTTAATGTATTAAATATTATTATAATATTGAATATTATTATGTGCCATTATTATATTATTATTATATAATTATTAAAATACATATAGGTAATTATATTAAGGCATACGATAAAAAAATTTCCTGTCGTGATATATAAATTGATTATTAAAATTTTTTTGAGATAAATCATTTCCGAAATCCTATCGTTGGGTAATGTTATCATTTTTTTAATTTCCTTTTTCATATCTATTATTTATTATTATCTAAATTTTAAAATATTGAATTTCTTCATTTTTTAATAAATCATAATTAATTACTGAAAATAGGCAAAATTAATATGATATAAATGGTCAAACTATTTATTCATATCAAACAATCTCATTTTTCAAGATATTTAATAAAAAAACCATTTTTTCACATAATTTAATAAATATTTCTTCATGAATTATACAAAAAGAAACCAGAATAAAATATATATGACATTTTGATATTTTAAAAAACTATAACTTTCTGATTGAATTTAATATTTTGGTTGAATAGATATATAAAATAGTATTTAGAATTCTTGGAATATATGTAATTGTAATGATAAGTTGGATGATATTAAATATTTAATATTAAATATGGATATATTTAATATTTATCATGTTTGGCATTTTATTATCAATTTAATCCATAAAGTTGTTTGGAAAAATTTCTGAATTTTTTCCATTATTTTTAAGCAATGAAAGATTATGATGATACATCAAATAGTAATGGTGCAATTTGTGCAGCATGCGAAATAAGTGTAGTATTTTTCAGGTATTGAATATTTTCATTTATACCTTTATTTTTTATCTTTGAGATTACTTTATCCATTTTGGATGAATTTTTTTGCTATTATTTACAATTAGAAAGTTAATATTGAAAAATAAAGTAAAGTACTGTCAACATGAAAAAAGGAAAAAGAAATAAAAAATTAATTGAATAAATAAATTGAAAAAATATAATGTAAATAATTTTTAACAATTAAAAAATTAAAATTATAATAAAATGCAATAGTAATAAGTTACGTATTTGCATAAAAAAGATTTGAAAAAATTTTTAATAAATTTAATTGAAAATTTATTTGCTGAAAGTAAAAGCTTTTACTTATAATTTCTATTATTATTTTGCAGATCAGTGATATATGAACAAAATGGAACACGAAATTCATTAATTCACATTGCAACATTTATTTGTCAATACTTTGTGCATGGCGAATCACTAATATGTCAAGGCTTAGCCAAACAATTTCGGGTATTATTTCTTTTCTCTTTTCAAATTATTGTAATTAAAAATACTTATCGCTAAGGGACGGTATATATTTTATATATTGGTAAATATTGTATGACAAATGTTAGTTACTGTATTTTTATTTAAAATAATTTTATTAATACAGAAAATATATATATTACGCCTTCATTTTAGATTTGATTTTTTTCTTAGATAATTTTAATTAATTTAAATGAAAATTATCGGAATAATATTCGTAAAATAAACTTTTAAAGTATATCTTAAAATCTCAAAGATTTTCAAATCATTTTTTTCTAATTTAGGAAGAAATCTTATATGTTGTGGATAAACTAATTTTACAACCTGATACACTATGCTCAATGTTCATAACAGGTTGTAAAAACTCGCGACCAGATACATCATCATGGAATATAATGCTACCGCCAAAACTGCCAGGTTTAAATTTGAAAAAAACTTACGAATTTAGTTACAACATAAGTGTAATAAATATATACGATATAATTGCTTTTTTCTTGAAATTTGTAAAAGTAATCAACTTATTACTTTTTTTGAATGTTTGATATTTTTATATATAATAATGTTTTAATTTATATTAAGTAACAAATTAGATACGAAATATCCGACCCATCCAACCATCAGACAGGATAATTTGCGAGTATTACATATCACCGATTTACATCTTGATCCAGAATATGCTCCAGGTTCAGAAGCTAATTGTAGCAGCAAACTTTGCTGTCATATGCAACCTGAATTATATGGTATTTTTATGTAAATACTAAAATTTTCTGAATCGAATGAGTCTAAATTTTGCCTTAACATTTTAAATTCAATTTCAGTGGTGGGAAAATTAAATTAGTTTTTGGTTAGCTAAATTATTTTATTAAAATCATGAAATAATCGATAATTATTTATAAGACAAGGAAGGAAGAAAAAATTATTCTTTTCCTTTAACCTTAAGCAAATTGCTGATTGCTAAATAAATCTGAAAGCATAAATCATTTCAGGATCAGCAATAACACAGAAATCCGGTTACTGGGGTTCTCTTGCCGTATGTGATATACCGTATTGGACGATAGAAAATATGTTGCAAAATATTCAGAAACTTGGAAAGGTTATCTACCTGTAATTAATTCATTATAATTTAGGAGATAATTATAAAATAATTCTTTCATTCATTACGATCAATTCGAATTTATCACAAATTAAATTTCATATCAACTTGTCATCTATCATCAAAAAAGATGCATATCATTGAAATATGCCAAGAAAAATTCTTTATTTTTTATTAATTTATATCACTTTTTTAAATTGTATACTGTTTTAGCGTAATATTTAATATATATTAAAATTTCAGCATTTGACAGATATTTCAATATTCAATGCTTAATTGATAATATTTAATGATTGATAATAATTAATATCTTATCAATAGTATTTAAATGTTATTAACAATATTTGATATTTAATTAATGGTGATAAACGAATATTGAAAATATTTATATTTAACCAATAATATTTAATAGATATTGACAATATTTAATGTTTAATTAATGAAATTAAAAAGTATTGAAAATATTTAATTTTTGATCGATAATGTGGTATGTAATAGGTAATGTAATATTTAATATGTAGGGAAAATTTGGTTGTACATTTTCTTAATTTTTCATTATATCATTGATATTATTATATCAGTGTTTCTTTATCAATCCGCACGAATCATATGCAGTGATAATATGACTAAATTATTATCATTCTGCAGATTGATTATATATTAGTAGGAGGTGATTATGAATCACATATGGATTGGGCATATACCAAAGAGGACCATTTAAAAACAATTCGAAATATCTCATCACTTTTGCATAAATATTTTGCGAATATACCAATCTACTGGACATTGGGCAATCATGAAGGTGTTCCTATAAATAGGTCTAATTTTCTTTAATTTTTCTTTGAAGAAATTTTAATAATACTAAATTAGTTAACTCACGAGGAAGCAAATGGAAATATTTTCAAATTAAAAGAAAATTAAATTATTTCTGTATATGTTTAGAATTAGAAATTCAACTAAAAAATAGTAAAATTTTATGAATAAATTTAAATCTTTCTGTAATATAAATGCAAGAGGAAAGACATTCGAAATATGGAGGAGAGATAGAGAGAGAGAAAGAGAGAAGAGAGAGAGAGAGAGAGGCAGATGGAAAGAGAGATGATAAATTTGAAAAAGATGCAAATTTTTATTAATTTAAAAATTATAAATACATAGCTTTCCACCTCACTATATCCCGGAGAAATATCGTCTACAATGGCTATACGATGAATTGTCGCAATTACAAAAACCATTTATCGATATGAAATCAATTGAAAACATTAAATAGTAAGTTTCAATTTTAAAAACTCAATATTTTCTTTATTTCTAAAAATGAAGTAATAAACAAATTTTAGCAGTGGCAGTTATACAGTTCAACTTCATCCAGGATTAAGACTTATATCGTTGAATAATGGTTACTGCGAAACTTCCAATTTGTAAGTATAACTTATTCGTTCAAGTTATTCGTTATATTTGATCATTATAATGACAGCAATAACGATAATAATAATAATATTAACAATGATAATGATAACAGTGATAATGACAATAGTGCTAACAATAATAATAATGTAATAACAACAATAATAATGATAATGATAATGTCAATTCTTATCTTGATAAAAGCAATAATATATTTGCATTAAAAAAATAATGTTTTGAATGATAAGATTAATAAAAGTGTTGATATCATTATAATAAGATCGACATTTTAATATTATGTTGGTAAGACAATAATAATTAGAGTATTGTTATAAAGTTATGGCGACAATTAGATTTGATATGATATTTTTACTGTAATTTTTGATTACATTTAAAAGTTAAATGTTTATAATGTTTATACGAAATCGTAAGAGAATTGGATTGATTTAGTTGGTTGTATATCAACGAAACAGATCCGGATGGTACCTTAAGTTGGTTAGTAGCAGAACTTAAACAAGCTGAATCTGATGGCCAATATGTACATATTTTATCACATATACCACCTGGTAATGAAGAATGTCGAGAAAGTTGGGCAAGAAACTATTATAAAATTATAGCCAGGTTCCGGTTCATTCATTTTCTCTTTCTTAGCCTAATATTTGTTTATTTATTTTTTAGCTAATTATTTATTCATTTTTTTATTTTCAATAAACTATTTATCTTACCCGTTTATTTATTTATTTATTTTTCTATTTGTTGAGCTGTTTATTTATTTTTGTTGAATCTTTTCTCATGATTCACTTGTTGCTTGAATAAAGCTTCGCTTTAACTTCTTGCTGTGATTTTCAGATTTTCAAAAACGATCAAAGCTCAATTTTTTGGCCATGTTCATATTGATAGTTTTACAGTATTTTATGAAAATATGAACGATGACTCATCAAAACCGATAAGTGTACTTTATGCATCACCAAGTGTAACAACTTTCACATATCTTAATCCAGCATTTCGAATTTATGAAATTGAATCTGGCATGAATTATGTTCGTTAGCAAAAATTTTTTAAACTTTTGTCTAATCTATACATTTTTAGTTTCTTATCTTTTAATTTATCAAAGTTCATTTTACGATTAATTATTATCATTTAATTCGTTTCATATATTTTTAGCGTGTAGTTGACTTCCATACTTATTTCCTAAATCTTACACAAATCGGAATGAGTGTTACTCCACCAGTATGGGAATTGTTATATTCAGCAAAGGTGAATTTTAACTGGAACAAATTATTATTAATTAAGATTTTATTGAATTTTTTAATTTGTATTAGAGTGTATAAAATAGTTTACTTCTAGTATTACATTCAAAAATTGATTTTTAGAAAGAATATAGCCTGGTTGATTTAAGTCCAACAAGCTGGGATCGTTTAATCAACAAAATTATTTATGAGAAGACAACCTATAATAGATTTATCAGGTACAGTTTCAGCCTAAAATCAACTATTTCGCATGATTTATACGATTATTCGATATATTTTTGCATGAAATATAGTGTTATTATTTTAAAATTAACAGTGTATATGTAATAGAAAACTTAGAAATTTAGTATTATCCAAATTTATTTAATCTTAATTCAAGCCTATCTAAATAATTTAAAATTCGAAGAAATACGTGGATCAAAATCATTTATTTGAATATATTCACAATTGAACCATTCAAATCAAAATTTAGTAATAATTTAAATTAATCGTTTAAATTTATATCTGTTTAATTATTTCAATGGAAAATATCAATTTTCCATTCAAATAATCTAAAATTTTTTCAAAATTTAGAATTTAATTAATAATTTATTAATTTCAATAAGATTTTTTTATTAATTTTGCAAATAAAAAGTAATCGACAGAATCATTTTTTGAATTTATTCTTTTATTTATTTTTCAATTGCAGAAATAGCAATCGTCAAGATAATTTCATATGTGAGGGAAAGTGTCGTTATAATTCTTTATGTTCTTTGCGAAAAGGACATCATAATACGACACTATGCAGTCACCTGTCATCCTATAGTAATGTTAAACGAAATTCGTATAAATCATCCAGAATTGTTAACCATGTTGAGGAAACGATGAATGTAGTAAATCCAGTTACAGTAACTAAGCAACAACAATATGTAGAAATTATGATGTTATTAAAGAAGAAATTGCGATCACATATCATGAAAAGATTTCTTCAATTATTTCTTTTTCCATAAAAATGAAATGGATGAATAAAATTTTGGCAGTTGATAATATTTACATGTTCGTAATTGAATAATCATGAATAATCTTTATAATAAGCTTTTTTCTTCTCTAATAATTAATTTTTACTAGTTTATATTAATATATAATTATTCAGTCCCTACCGTTATTGTCTTAATCAATATTTGATTCCTTAAAATTGTCTTAAAAATTTTTTAAATTAGCAAAATCATGAAAATTATCGCTAAATAATTATAATTTTATATACTGTGAAAGATGTGAACTTAGAAATTATAAATCTTGAATTAAAAATTATGTTCAAATCGATAAAACTAATTTGCTAGCCTTAAATAACCAGAAAAATTATATTTAAATTAATAAAATTATAGCTTTAAAATTATTTTAGAAATTAATCTTTAAATTTCGCCAAATCGCTAATTCTAAAGTAAGCTTTACAAATGCTTTGAAAAATGAAATTAAGAAAATTTTTGTTAAAATTTCATAGGCAATTATAAAATTATCAATCTTAGAAGTATAAACATGGAAATAATAAAACTATCCACAAATTTGATGAAAAAGAAATTATCGAAATAAGTTTAAAAATTATCGTTAAATTAAAAAATTATAACTCTAAGAATTATTTTTAAATGAACGAAGTTGCAAGCCTTAAAATAATTTAAAAATTGCTTTTAAATTAATGAAGTGATAGTTTAAAAAATTATGTTTAAAATGCTCAAAATAAAGTTGCATTTTTACAATAAAACAATGTTAAAAATTATCCATAGAACGATTGGATTGTTATAAAAAAAAATCTTTTCTTAATATTATCCTATTCAATCAATTTTCCCATAAATTTAAATTTTAAAATATAAACAAATTATTTTGTTAAAATTATAATCGATTTGAAGTATGCATCGTTTCTTATTTAATTTTAAAATCAATGCAATTTATATCATGATAAGGAAGTGAAAGAGAGAGAAAAGAAAGAGAAGAGGTAGAAGAGAGAGAGAAGAAAAAAGAGTAAAGAAAGAAGAAAAAGATACGAATGAAGGAAAATGAATTATTTTCATTTCTAACAAATATATGCATATATGTTTGTTTGCTTAATTATTAACAATGTGATAGAATTTCTGATGCATATATCTATCATATGGTAACATATCTCTGATTATTACTTATTTTTAGTTTTAATTTTATTTTCATTTTTTATTTAATTAAGAAAATAATTTTATATTTTTTAAATCAAACGAAGTAAATTTAGAAAAATTAAATAGAAACTTTTTAATATAATAGGAAAATTTGCTGAAAATGAATGATCCATCCATTTGTATTTGTTCGAGATGATCGAGATTTCAACTAATCAATTATTTTTTTTTTTCACTCAAATAAACGAGTTTTTTTATAGATAAAAAAATTATCATCATAGTGATAGACTTTTTCTTTCGTTTTTTCTTTTCTAATTTTTCTTTTCGTTTATTTGTTATGAATGTTTCCACACTATTATTGTTATTGTAGCAGCAATTGCAAGTGTTGCTGTTGTTATTATTGTTATTGTTATCATTCTTCATATTACTTTTATTATTACTACTATTATTCATTTTATCATAGTTTAGCTGGAATGACATATTAGATTATCAGATTGTTTTGAAGAGATCAATAATCAAAATTCTATGACTAAACTTATAAACCAAATTTTGGCAGCTGATATATCCATTTCTTTTTCTAATAAACAAACTTATAAAAGAATAAGCGATTTCAAAGGACAATAACAAAAGAAAAGCGCAAAGGAAGAATTAGTCGAGCAAAAAAAAAAAGAGAACAAAAATCGATGAGACTTTGATCATTGATATTTATTTCCTACAAAATTTACTAAACTTTACAAATCGAGATTTTGCATTTCTTGCTATCCAGCATTTAAAAAACACAAATTATGATATAGGTATTTTATCAATGATTATTGTTGTCATTATTGTACTACTATTATTATTCTTTTTATTATTATTATTATTATTATTATTATTATTATTATTACTATTATTATTATTATTATTATTACCATTACTATTATTATTACTATTATTATTATTATTATTACTATTATTATTATTATTATTATTATTATTATTATTATTATTATTATTAATATTATTATTATTATTATTATTATTATTATTATTATTATTATTATTATTATTGTCATTATTATTATTATATTATTATTATTATTATTGTCATTATTATTATTATTATTACTCCATTATCGTTATTATTATTAGCAGCACTAGCAATAGCAATAATAATAGTGTAGTATCAACAATGATAATAACAATAATAAGAGTAAGAGCAGTAGTAGAAGTAATATACTAATAATAATAATCAATATCACTAATAAAGATTACTATTTTTTATTATTACTTTTATCATAACAAAAATAACCACTGTTGTTATTCGAGTTGGTTATTTTGTAAAATTCTTATTTTAAAAATTTCATTCATTTTAAAATTTATTATTTAATTAAAAGCGTACTGATAAGAATTGTTTCAATGATGATGCAATTTACTTTACTTCACCTGCTTGATACGATGCATTTTGAAATGACAAAGGATCAAGAAAATGATATTGTCATGATCAGATGACAATATCATTCCTTTAACATTTCAGGTAATATGTGTAAATTTTTAACTTCAGCAATGTATTAATCATTAAGATATTATATTGCATTTTATCAAAGAATCATTATATTTCATTTTATCAATCTTTTTTTCTTCTCGCTAATTTTTATGCTGTTAACTGTATCAGAATTATTAGATTAATTTTAATTCAGTATTATTAAAAGTGAGTATATAGATAGATAGGTGGAATATTATGATTTCGCTGTAAAGATAAGACTATTTTATATAGAGATATGAAATATTATAATAACAATTCAAGAGTGCTTGTTTCCAGTATTCTCGAAACCATTGCTCCTCAAAATCTTGGGAATAGGATAAAATTTCTGACCTAAACTCATCAATTAAATTCAAAACTTCTACAGTCTTTTCAGAGTTTTGTAAACTTAAAGATAATAATCTAGTTTATATTAAGCTATATTAAGCTGAAATAGCATATGAAACGATGGCCTTTCATTCTATTTAGATAAGAACGATAATATAACTTAATCTTATACATCAACTTAGCAAATAATGTAATCAGTGCAATGCTATTTTCTCATGGATTTATAATCTGCTTCATCCCAAAGATCATTGAAAACTTAATTTGATCTTAACATTCAGATGTGGATCTATCAAAAATACAATACCATACTCGCCTAATAGTTCAGGCAGAACACCTTTCAAATTTAACATTAATAAATAATTCTTTCCTATTTCTTTGGTGAATGATACATTGGAAATTAATTAATATAACCCATGCAAAATTTTCATCAAACTCACTTTGGTAATCAGTTATTATCAGGAAAGGCTACGTTTTTCTTTATCATTTCAATGATGATAATTTATTTAAAAAATTGTTTAATCTTTTTTTTACATAAAACTTAAAATACCTTTATTTTTATAGCTTATATCATATAAAACCATATTTATTTTTGTTCTGCATCTTAAAGATTTATTTATTACAACAGTGATAAATTATGATTAAACTAATTGACAATATTTGAATAGTATCATCATCATTCATCATCATCATTACCTCATTATCATTATCACTATAATCAATTTAATCAAAAATTAAAGATTTTAAGTTTTGATGATTGCCTGATACCATTGTATCTTTTTATGCTGATAATAATCGTAGATTAAGATATTTACTTATCATCTTGAATTATGCCTAAAATAATTTCAATGCAATACATTAGAAATTATTTGAATAGTTATTTTCTATTATTTAATCACTAGTAATAATAATTATTATTATTATTTCCTATCTAATGTATTGTAAAATTTCCGATTTTCCTTCCCCTTCTTTGATCTTTTCTTATTTTTTCCTAAATATTTATTATCATTTAATAAAAATATTGATTCTTTCCTTTTTCTCTTCCTTTTTACAAATGGCATAAATTTCCAAAAATAATTTAAACCCAATTTTCAGCAAAAAATATTGAAAAATTGAAATTCTATATTTTTTTATTAATATTTATGTAAATAAAATCGATCCATTGATAAATTATTTTGATGGCAATCATTCGTATGAGTAATTGTAAATAAAATGAATTAAAACAGAATTATACGATAATAACAATTTCGGCAATTTTAATTGGCCAATTATAATAATAATAATTTTTGATTTTAGTTTTATATTTCAATTATAATAATTCCAGTTAAAAAATATCACTATATTGATATTACTATATAATATACACATTTCCAAATGCATGACAATTGAATTTTAGTTAACAAGTAATACTCGTAATTCCACCTGGAATTCCTATTTGTCAACCCGTATAATTCCACTTACCGAATATCAACTGAAATAATTATTATTTCTAGATCTATGATTCAACACAGAGCTCTTAGCATCATTTGTGATATCAAAAGTTATCAGTAAACAATAAATCCGGTACTGCATACCTGATTAATACGATACCCATGGAAAACGGCATTAATTCATTCGGATCACTTGATAATGCTGATCAAGTTTTGGCCGAATTTGGTAATTTTTGTATTGATTTGTTAGTTTTCCGAAAGATTTTAAATACATTTTACTAGAATATTTGAGAAAATGAAAGTTTTGGAATTTTAAGAAAATAAATCATTCACTTCTCGTTTATTTAAATAAATTTGCATAGTTAGTTCTAAACAAAAAAGTATGAGAAAAAAAGGAAGATAAATAAAATATAAAGAGGAGAAAGAAGAGATAAAACTTATTTTTAACGAATCAAAAACTAATTTAAAAATTTTATTTTATCAACGATAAAATAAAAATAAAAGATGGGAAAAGATAGAATAGAAGAATAAGCGATCTCTTTGATCTTTTATAAAAATAAATTGATGACATTGGAAATTTATGAATTCCTTACTATATAACTTATAGGATCCAAACAAAAAAAATTGAAACTTTTCTCTTGTAATTAAACTTTTTAGGCAGTCGTCAACGATATGTTTTATTGATTACAACTTTGTTATCATTTAATTGGGCTATAGCTTCAATGCCAGTGATGCATGGTATATTTATCATTGATGATGATTGCTTCTTAAATGGCACAGCTTCCGGTAACGATGTAAGAGATATAAATCTGTGCATGGAAAATTCCCAAAAATAACTCCAATCTTCGAGGTATTAGTCATTTATTAGAATTTGTTGTACTGTAGATATATAATATGATCGTCGTACTGTAGATATATAATATGATCCTGTAATACTCTAAGATTTTTGTATACTTTTTGATCTTCTCTCTTCTTCTGTGATAGCACGCCGATCGAGTAAATAAGTAATAATAATTATTTAGATTAAAGAAGCAATTATAAGAACTTGAAGTAAGCAAATTACATACATTTCAATTACTATATATACTTTGTACTGATATCAGCAAATATCATTTTACATAAGTAATTATTTGACATTATCTTATATAAAAGTTCATTATTATCCCATATAAATAATAATCGATATCAGCTTATGTAAATGTCATCATAATATCATGTGATATTCATTTCATAAATCAATTTATAACAGGTATTATCATATGCATATATTTTTAGTTTAATTTACACGGTAATAGGCGATACCTATTAGAATGGACAACCTCAGCATTTATGCTTGGCAATATGATTGGTGCTAGCACACTCACATATTTATCGGATAAGTACGTTATAACTTAACTGAATAAAAAAATTTCCATATATATATAATTACATATATGTAGACATACATATATATTTGATTATTTGAATTTAGAATTAGATTATGCGAAATAATCTATATCTTATCTAAATGCATACAACGGCATATAATTGATAAATAATAGCAATAATGATAATAATAAAATTATATGAAAATTTCTCCATTTTTTCCGAAATATTTTGTCTTTTATTTTTATTTCCTAAAAGAAGGAAAGATAACAAATGATAAAATAATTATTATGACATCCAAATAATTATTTAGCATTTTTTAGATTTGGACGACGACCAGTGCTAATTTCCAGCTTATTAGCGCTTGGAATTATTGGTTTATTAACTTCCTTGGCTGAAAATATTCTTGCGTTTATTATCGGACGTTTCATACAAGGATTTTGTTCTCCGGTTTGTTTTCAAAAGATTTTAAATTAATTTTTACTGTAAAATATGGAAAGAATAATAAAATCATTGGAATAATAAGTTAATTAATCAAAGTGATGAAATCTAAAAATAAATCAATGTATCGAAAGGCGAAACGACAATATTAGGCAAATTAATAAAACGTTATGCATTTTAAAATAAACTTACATCTTGCCTTTTCTAGGGACCATTATTAGTAGGTTGGGTACTTAGTTATGAAAGTGTTCCAATTGGATTACGCGGTTTTGTCACTTTGATGTATGGTGTAATGTGGGTAATTGGTTACTGTGCAATAGCACCACTTGCTTATTTCATCTATAATTGGCGATTTTTAATGATTGCCTATTCGGTACCTTCGATAATTATCGCTGTCATATATTTTCTGTCAGTAATTTTTTTAAACTTTGATTAAAATGATTCATGAAATTCTTCTTTTTACTTCCTTTTTCTCTCTTTTTTCTTAAATAAAAAATTAATACCTTTAGCTCTTGTAAATTAAATATTTTAAAGATATTATTATATAACTTATTTAAATTTAAGAAATTTTTTGTAAAATATCAATTATAGTACTATCCCGGAAAGTCTTCATTTTCTGATAGTAAATGGGCGAAAACAAAAAGCTGCAAAGTGGATTCGAAATGCGGTGAAATATGGAAATGTTTTACATAAAAGAAGTGTTGATATGATGGTGGAACTACTCGAGAATACATGTCCAGATGTAAAGGTGGATGAAAACAAAAAAGAAATGACGGAGGATTTGAGGTTTAATAATTTTGTTCGGTTTTTTTATCATAAGAATAAGTCACAAATTATTGGTGGAAGAAAAATTAAGGCATATTTTTCTTTCCAATATTCAGAAGTCTCACTATTCAAATAAAAAAATGCGATAAGTTTATTCATTTAATGGTTGCTTATAAAGAAAAGAAATTAGCGATTCCCGAAATATTCCCTTTCCTTTTTTCTTTCTAAAATTCGTAAATTATTTGATTAATTATTATTAGTTCTAACACCTAATCAATGAAAATAATAAACTTAAATAGTAAATAATAATCTCAGATCATCATTCATGGAACAATTGATGGAGCATAAAATTTTTGTATCTATACATTTATTTTAGTTTTTCTGTGGTGAGTATTTTCATTTTTAATATATTCAAACATTCTTGAATATTTATAAAATGTAGGATGATATATATCAATACTCAAGATATTGTGATAAACATATAGAGGATAATATATTTCATAAGCATACATAATTCGGAATTTTATATTTCATTTCCGATACGCCAAACATTTGTTTTATTTCGATTAGTTCTTTTATTGCTTATATTACTGAAAAGTTCCTTTTTCAAAATTAATTAAAATCTTTAGGACTAGTGATACATTTGTTTATTATGGCTTATCGACTTACAGCATTCACTTGCCGGGAAATAAATATTGGAATTATATATTGTCAGGTTTAGCCGAATTACCTGCATATATTATTATACCATATGTCCTTGAAAAGTAATTTTCTTTTTTTCTTGATTTTTACTTTACACTTTGATCGATAGGAAATGTAAATTGATTCATAGAGCAATTTTTTTTTATTTTAATTTAAATTTTAAAGAAATAATTTATAAAAAATATATTCCTATCATTTGCAGTTTTGGACGTAAACAAATCGTAGCACATACGCATTTTTGGTGGGAATATCACATATAGTTCTTATATTTATACCTAGCAGTAAGTTATTTTTAGTTTTAAAAATATGACATAAATAATCAAATATTTACTTTAAAAATTTTGTTAAATAATTAAATAAGACAGTAGTAGTAAAATTATTAATAAATAATTATCACATTCTATAAATCATTCAGATCATTGATTATCTATTCCATTGTAAATAAAATTAATTATGCAATCACAAATTGATTAAGACTTTAATTAATTAATCCAATATAAGAAACTTAAATAAAAGAAAATATCACGCTTTCCCAGGTTATGTTTGGCTGCCAATTTCTTGTTGGCTAATATCAAAATTTGCAATTTCATCATCATTTATGTGTATTTTTGTTTATGGAAGTGAAATATTTCCCACAACAATACGAAATGTTTGCTTAGGCATATGTGCTGTGATCGCATCGATTTGGTGGTGTTATTGCACCATATATTGTCTTATTGGTTTATATTTTTGCTTAAAATTTCATTCTATTATTCGCTGAAAATTAAAAGAAACAAATTTACAATAAATTTAAATCCAAATGTTTCTTAATATTTCTTTAATTTAATTACTATTTAAGTAATTATCATTATATAATGATTATTAATCAATACATATATATATATATATATATATATATATCTATATATTATCATTTTCCTTTCATTGCTTTTCCTAAAAGCAAAAACAAAAAATATAAAAATAAAATTTTGTGCATTTTATAATCAAAATATATTTCAGTAATTCTCAATATCTTTGCCCTATTTAAATTTTGCAAAAGAAGAAAAATTTTTAATTTTTATTAAAGCCACCAATTTTATTTGGCTTTTATTAAAATAATACTTTCCAATGCAATAAAAATGCTGCTAAATATAAAATTATATTTTTCTTATTATAATTTACTCAGAAATTATTCTCTATGAAATTTCAATGATGAGGAAAAGTTATTTTGATAGCTAAGATCATATCATATCATTGTTCATTTCATTGATTTAATTTATACCTTTATAGGGTTCAGTGCATGCACTATTACCAACCATTCTTTTTGGATCGGTAGCCTTAATTGCTGGAACTTTGACTTGTATTTTACCGGAAACAAAAGAATGCGTACTGCCATCATCTTTGGATGAAGCGGTACATATCAATCACTTAACCAAATCCAAATCATCAAAATGTCAACAACGATCGAACAGACCAACAACATCATCAGATAATTAGTCTAATTCATAAATAAATCTGTAATTATATTTGGCATATATTAAAATATTTCATTAAAATAATCATACAAAGACAGGAAAACTAAAATCACAATATAAAATTTCAGTAATATGGTTTAAAATCGATGCAAAATATATTAAAATTAAATATTATAATGGAATTATATTTATAATCAAAATAGAAATACCATCTCCTTTTTTATTTCGAATTAATCATTTTTTAAATAAAACACATGATTTATAATATAAAGCAAGAAAAAAGAGAAGTGACTGATCGAATTAATCATACTGAACATGCAAATATTATCCTACTCCTCACATGAATTATAATAGTAATTGCCTGTGGGTTGTTGATCCTACTTGAAACAATCCGATTCTCATATATATCATATGCTAGTGATATGTACAGATATTATTCATAAATCGAACTTGGTGCTATCAAACTCCGAAATGAAAAATCATCCTTTCATCACAAATCGTCATCACTTTTACATCATCAAAATAATTTCATACCTGATGTAAAATTTTTAATTCAATGTATAAATAACATAAGTGAATTAATAAAATAATATGAATAAATTTATCATCTTATAATGTAATATAAATCGATATATGAATATAAATATTAATAAAAAATATGAATAAATTTATCATCTTATAATGTAATATAAATCGATATATGAATATAAATATTAATAAAATAATATGAATAAATTTATCATCTTATAATGTAATATAAATCGATATATGAATATAAATATTAATAAAATAATATGAATAAATTTATCATCTTATAATGTAATATAAATCGATACGTGGAATGGTGAAAGCAACGTCAAGCAACTCAAGAAAGAAATCACGCAACACGTTATAGTGCCAATAGAGAAACTATGTGTATCGCAAACTGTCCATCAACCCGCTGGGTTAGCTATTATCTGACAGCAAAAATGTGGTGGTTGAAGTTTTGTTGGATATCGTTGTTTGTATCAGTCTTTGGTTAAATTTATTTTTTGAATATTTCGTTAATTTTGTCAGTTTTTATTCTCTCCACAAAAACTTGCACTATTTTCAAACTTTTTCTAACTATGCACTATTTTCAAACTTTTTTCAAACTTGCAAAAGCTTATTTTATCACCTTACTACTATAAATGATTAATAAAAGTGTCGTGTATATACACGTATACACGTCAAAATACGTAAACATATTACAAGCAACAATTAATAATAATAATAATAAATAAAAATAAGTCAATCGAACTGATAACTGATTGGAAAAATGATCAAAAATTATGCGTTGAGAAGTAGCGTGTAATTTCAGTTTATTGAATACGAAATATCATTACGAACAAGTTTAAATTAAAACGTATACAATTGTAATGTGATTATAGGAATGATTATAGCGATTATACCTTCACTCCTCTTTTTTCCGCTTCCATTGAAGTATTTCAAAATACATTTTCCATTTATTTCCTATTTCAGTCCAATTTGAACACCAAAATTGTTTTTCCTATAATTATTACTATAAAATCTTCTGCTATATATATTATAAAATATATGCAATGATATGAAATATTTTCACACCAAAATTCTCTTCATCAAATTTTTGCCTTCCTAAAAAAATTAAAATAAAATTAGAGATATCAGTGAATTAATTGCCATGTATTCTTGCTGATATTATTCCATTCTTATTGCTTAATAAGAAAAAAAAGCATGCGAATATTTCTCTTCTATTTATTCTTATGCATTAATTAATTAGAAATAAAATTTCGAGGAAATTCAAAGAATTATATTAATTATGTTGCTGTGGTTTTTTCGGCATCATTTTAATTGAAAATTTCATTTAGTTCACTTAAAAAAATAATTAATTAAATAAGGAAAAATGAAGTACATTTATTCTTCACATCATTTATTATAATCTTCCTATTGTTGCATTCTTCATGTATATACACCTTCTATTAAATAAAAGAAATTTCGAACTTACTCTTTGTTTTTGCAATCCTTTAATTATATATTTATTTCTATAAATAATTCAATCACAAATACCATCTATCTTTCAGGGTTTAGATTGATATATCAAATTTTTCATTTACAGATTTTATATTTATACATTAGATTTATTATTTCTGAAATTATCTATAATTTGTATTAGTAAAAAAAAATCTTTTTTTTTTAAAAAAATCATTTTTAAAAAATTAAAAATATTTTAAATTCTTGGAATTACCCACGAAATTTCTCTTTAAATTTCATTTGTTGTCGGATTATTTCAAGCTTTTCAATATTTACAGTAGTTTTACAACTGTTCAAGATGTAATGCTTGCATATCAAATTTCACTATATTCATACTCAGAAAATCTCATTATACTGAGAGTAGCAGAGTATTTGATATTGTTGATATGCAGGAATGTCATGATATTTCGAGAATTTGCTGCAGGTCGAGAAAGACAGGTAATGATAGCAAGTTAGGAATCTTTGGATGGAAAATGCATCCTTGATAATTAGGCGATATAAGATAGGCTTTGTGCGACGTAAGATTACATTATGAAGTAATCGTTTTCAGGCCCCAACTTATTATTTTAATGAAAAATATTTTAGACCGAATGAATAACAGAATACAATTTAATGAAGAGATAAGATTTCTGGAAATCTGGGATCAAATCCGAAAGAGAATTGCAAGCGATCATTGTGAAACGCAGGAATTTGCAAGTATGCTCGATACCTTGATATATTATTCGGAATTGGCTCGGGAAAATTGCAAGCCTAAGAATCGTGAGTTATGCAGTGCACTTTGCTGTGTACTTCGTGAGGTATATTAATTTACAATTGAAAATGAATACCACTAAGCATTTTTTGGGTTAAAGGATCACATAATGGATTTATAAGTTATTCTTGTCGACTCTAAACGAAGTTGTTAAAAGGTCATAAGTTTTACTGAATGTTCGCTGAGAGATGGATGAATTTTCGGCTAAAATGATAGAAAGAAAAATCCTGAAAGTAAATTTTTTATGGAAAAAGATCGTGTTTTTCATATTTTTTTTTGATACTTTAAGGAAATCATCAATAGAAAGGAACATTTCGAAGAAACATCAAAGAATATCGATGCATCAACTGTTACTGATTCAGGATTTGGAACATTCCATTCGGAATCATCTGCTGAATGTGCTTCGAAATTGATAACGCCAAGTTGTATAGACGTTGATCAAAAGGTAATATCACATCGAGCGAAATGTATCAAATCAAGACCACAAAAATATTAATACAAGACCTTAAAGAATATAGAAATTTGACGTATGATACTACTGCTGTCAAGAATGTCTTTGATGGTAAAGTAAAAGATGTAAACCAGTCTACAAATACCTTCCCATGTATGGTAACAGCAATAATATGTTGTTTTGCTTGTTTGATTGCCTTTACACCACATCGTTTCTTTCCATGGTTTTTCACGTTGATATCATTCAATTCACCACCACCGTTATAAATTGAAATACGCTTGAAGGATTATGTGAAATCTTTTCGTCTTTCTTTGTAATTCATGTGTATATGCTATGCTATAATTTTTGAGATATGCGCATTGTGCTATCATTTTTTCAAATATATCGAACAATTGTATATTTTATTTTTAATTCCAAATTATTCCATTCTTTACTTACTTGAAATTGGATTAGGTTGAATATGTTTTTTTATTAATTCTTTCTATTTTTAATTTGTCATTTGTTTTTAAATTCATATGATTTTAAATACTTTTACACTTTAGATGAATCGTTTTATTCTTTTTTTTTTTTTTAAATCTTTCTTTCGGAAGATTTTTAATTTTCCAATTTAATAAGTTTTCATTTCTTGAAACGAATATTGAATAATACACGTTGTGTTTACTTGATGAAAATAAATTAAAAGTGAATATTTATTTGTTTATATGTATACAATGAAAAAGGGCAAAAAAAAGATGATCTCCGATAGAATTTGATATCACTTTAAGGAAATAATAATTTAATTTAAGCAGTTGAGATACTGGCATGTCTTATTATTTATTTTAATTATTTATTTTTGAATTAACCTTAATTGTTCCCTTACTCTCACTTTTTATTGTTTTTTATTACTTATATAATCTTTTAAATTTCTGAATCCTAAGTTTTCTTTAAACAATTATCAATTAAGTGATTCAGAATAGTTGAATAACCAACCAATCCTTCTCAGAAATTTTTAACAATTAAATTTTTTACTTTTTATAGTGTTTGTATTGTATTCAAAGTGCTTTGTAATATATTTTCATCGTTTTAGATTTTTGTGTCGAAATGGATGACAAAGTTTATCTTTATATGGTTTTATTTACTGTATTACAAACAATTAATAAAAATAATACTTCATGTAGAGAATGGTAATCCTGACATAGCGTTAAAAAACGTTATGATATGTCGTCCTAGTTATTATTGTTCATCTATCTTCCCTTTCTACTAACAAACTATCGGACAGAACGGGAAAAGCACTCTTGATTATTTTTCATTTTGTTGATACTGGTGTTGTAAAGGACGTGTAGTTTTCGTGTCGGGATGTATATATTTTATGGAGAGTGTTGCCTAACGAGACCTGCTTCAAACCGGGGTTTCATTAGGAATGGGATGTAGTATTTGTGTAAGGAGTTAGTGGTTTCCATGTGGCGCGGGTGAGGATGGGTTGTATGATTTCTATCTCTGATTGGTTTAGAGGATCGGTTTTCTGGAGCTGATTTCAAAAATTCTTTTTAAGTGAATAAAGAGAGAAATTTTGACACTAATTTGAGAAAATGCTTTTGTAATGCAAAATAAAATTGTTAATGCATTGAAAATTCTGTCTGTGCATATTACATATGCTTAAAGATTATAGGAAATTTGGAGTTAAAGCAAGTGTTTCAGGTCGGACAAATATTATTAAGAAAATATGGTAAGTTTGATTCTTTAAATACTGTGATTGAATTCAGGATTCAAGTTTTTATTCATTCTCGATAACATATGGAAAAGGTCTATTGTTATTAGAATTGTGAATTTGAAGGCAAGAGTTAGGGTTATTTGGTGAACGCTTTCTTATAATAATGTTATAAACATTCATAATTTTTAGCATAGTAGGACTAAATTGTAATTTTGAATCTTGACTCATCATAAAGATATTCACTTTTTTTTCTTATATATAATATCGCAGAATAAAACAGACCGTAATGGTTTATTATGTTCGTGCTTTTTATGACTATTTGTCGATTTTTTCAGCCCATATTTTTAGTGAGATCATTTATTGTGATCGAACGTTAAACTAAAAACCAATAAAATTTACTTTTAATACATAAAGTACACCTCTGCGTAGAGGAGCAGAAATGATTCTAAAGAAGAGATTTAAATACGTAATCATTTCTAAAGAAGGGATTACGTAGAGGGACAGAATGGCGTAGGGCTTTTTTTTTTTATTAGATAAATACGTAATCATTTCTAAAGAAGGGATTACGTAGAGGGACAGAATGGCGTAGGGCTTTTTTTTTTATTAAATGTGTAATATTAGAACTTATAAATGTTTTGTTGCTAGTATTTCAAGTTCATGATGATGACTTCACCTTCTTCGAATCCTTCTTATTTAGGAATATAGGAGAATCTTCAGTGGAGTTACTAAGTTTTTGTTCGTCAGTTTTATCATGACTTGCAACTTTTCAATATTTTAAGCTTATCATCACCTTGATATCACTAAAATGTATAACTAACGATTTAAAATATACATCACTTTAAGACAAAAAGATTTCGACTGATATTCGACATGGGATGGTAAAATAAAGAAATAAGGAGAATAAATGCATTGTTAATCTTTTGAAATTTTTAGGGTGACTCAGTTATTACAATCCGGACAAATAAAGTAATGACTAATCGCCTATTGGCAAGACGACAAATGGTAAGAATTTATTTACATATTGGATTTATATTGATTTAAGATATTCCATTGAATTTTTCTTAGGAAAAATAGAAAAATTACTGTTACTCACATCACGCAAAAAGTGATTATTTCCGAGACCTAATTTCAAGTATTTGATGTAAAGTCCATTCGATGGCGTCTTCGAAGTTTCGCATTCAAGACTGCTATGAGGGATAATATCCGACATTAATAAAAAATTAAAAGCAAAATAAGCATGTTCTTGTCCTTTCCTTGTAAACTTTGGATTCGGAGCAATCTAATCCTAAGCAGATTTTTGATTTTTAAATATCTTTCATCATCAATATTAAATTATTCATTCAATATATTATAGACCTGTTGTTTCGTTGCTTGATCTGATGCGTATTCTAATGAAAATTTCTTTTATTAATTTTTAGGTGGTCGAAATCCTTCATCCTAATCGAGCATCAGTTCCTAAAGTAGAAGTTCGTGAAAAATTGGCTCAAATGTACAAGACGACGCCAGACTTAGTTTTTGCTTATGGTTTCCAATGTCACTTTGGCGGTGGAAGGAGTACTGGTTTTGCTCTGATCTATGATACAGCAGATTTCGCCAAAAAATTCGAGCCAAAATATCGCTTGCTGAGAGTAAGTTTTTCCAATACTTATCTTGATAAATCAAAAACTGATTTGATGGTGCTTTAGCATTTATATGATTTTAATGTCATTATGATATTGCATATTATTAAACTTCGATTACATGTGGTACACAAATCTGTTAAAATAGTGAATGCTAAAGATGATGTACATAAAAAGATCATTAATTTAGATTGTTAGTTCTATTTAGCATGTGTTTTATAAGTGCTGCAGTTCAATAATGCAAAGAGCTCAATATTTTGAAATCCAAGTAGTAGTGGTAATGAATTGTTGCGGAGTAATTATATGTTTGGTAAGAGATGGTATTGGCGAGTTCCATTCAGTATGGTTCGCATACGATGCAGCGATATATTAGAAAACTTTCGTTAAAAATCCTGGTCTAAACCATGAAATAGGAACAGTTCTTATTCGTTTTGAAAAGGATTAAGTTATTTGTCACATTTTGTTTTAAATATAGAAGGAAATTATTGGATTTATAGCAAACGGGCACGAAAGCTGAGAAATCAGGCCGTAAGCAACGCAAGGAGCGTAAAAATAGACAGAAAAAGTACGCGGAACAAAGAAGACTAAAGTTGCTGCCGGAAAGAAATAATTTTGTAAGGAGTATTTTAATATGCGAAGCAGAGTTATTATTGTTTATTGTTATTAAAATTTGTTTCCTTCTTTAATCAAGTTTGGTGTGACACGCAATAAAGAATCTCCACATCCCACAATCCTGAGAATCTGGAATTTCCGGGATACATTTTAAGGACACAGTGTAGTTCAAGTAAGGCATTTCTATAGCACATGGATCATACAGTCCAAGTACATCCTTTGAGAACTGTGTAACTTTTGCTCTTTTTTCAACTACTGAAAACCATTTCTTGCTTTGTCTTATACTTTACCAGAGTAACTTTCAGGCCTTAATTTACGGGAAGGAAAATTCCAAACACTTACGGGAAGATTTTTGAGTTGATAGGGACGACATAAACTAGAAAAGATTTTACAATAACAATAAGAGTATTACCGAGCTATTTGAGACTTTCCTTATGAAATGCTGCAAATTGAATTTTCAAGCGGAATTCTACCCTTCATTACACTTGGATTATTCTTAACCAGTTAAAATATAAGTATAAACGAATAGAGGAATCTGTTTTATCGTGTGGATAAAAGTAGTAAGAAAGTGATGACGAATATGTGAATGATGGGAATTTGTTTCAAATTAAAGTAATTTGAAGATTTCCACCAGAAGAGCGGCCTTGGTTGTGTCATTTAGATTTTTGCATTCTTTAGTTTGCTTGAGAGAAATATTTGTTTGCATTAAAAAGGAAAGACGACATGGATAACCGACTAAGCTGCATTATAACAATGTTTCACAGAGATGGTGACTTTATCAGTTAATGAATCAATCTATTGTAGATCTTTCGACCGGTTATACCGGAATAACTAAAGAGTTTCAGAAAAAGACGTAAGGATATATACATATTTATATGACTGGTAATCATCGTAGAAAGGAAAGAAACAAAGTCGATATTTTTAGAGCAAGGCAAGAAGAAAAATAACTTTCAGCAGTCAAGCTAATTGATTGAGCCTTTCGTCAACTTCGAACAGAAAAAAATAAAATATAGTAGTGTTATATGACAGTCAAATACCTAGCATCACAGCAACTAGCTCTATCTAATCGGACACGTAACATTTAAGTGCAGCTTCTCCCACCAATTTTTCATTAATTAAAGAAGTTGTTAGTAAGAAAGTGGTGGCGAATATATGAATGATGGGGATTTGTTTCAAATTAAAGTAATTTGAAGATTTTCTCCAGAAGAGCGGCCTTGGTTGTGTCACTTAGATTTTTGTATTCTTCAGTTTGCTTGAGAGCTTTTATATCATTTGGCTGTTTGAAGGTTCGCACACAAACATCCTGTAATAACTGAATCGTATATTAGCTTGAATTGTTTGAAAAGCTTTTCCTTCTACTGTAGAGACTCATATAAAGCACTATTTTAAAAACAAGTTTTCTGTGCCCATGTCACTAGGGGTGGGGAGGGGAGGGGAGGGGGAGAATGACAGATCGGATAAAAGATGAAGCAAATTATTATCTCCTCAAAAATAAGGCTTAAACATAGTCATTTCATTATGAAATAGTGATGATAGCCATAACATTTTCCTCAGAAACTCAAGCAAATTAGGAAAATAATTTCGATAATCTCAGACTAAGCTTGTCGCATATCAGTAGTTTTCACAAACAGATGGCTTGATAAAAATGACTAATATCATGAATCGTTTGCTGATATGATAATTCAAGATGATAGCATTAGCTATCCGGATTGTGTTACTACTAGAAGAAGAACTACTGCGCTGAACACTCATAATTCTGACTACTGGACTGATGAACCATGCAATTACATTGATATGGTACAATAGTAACACCTGCAATTTCGCAAGGCAATACTGGTCAGCCCAAACAAGTTTCGTAACAACAGCGATATCATCGGAACGCATTAGGAATCTCTCACATTCATCAATTACGAATTGAATTTCAAATTTGTCGCCAAGTTCTAGTAAAAATTCCACGTTTTCAGCTGAAATGTGATCCTACAAAGAATACGATATCTCGCTTCACTTGTTTCAGTAACTTACAACATTTCTAACGATTATTCACTACTTTTGATGCCTATCACTGTGTCCAATTTTTTTTACGTTTTATTTGATATATTTGTTTTATTCCATTTTTTTTGATTTTCTAAAATGCTACCTCTCCTACACTCAAATTTGGTATATCAAAAATACTTACCAGATACAGGTTTATGAGACGGATATACCACGCTTAGCAATTCAATGAATTCATCAAGAATGACATCCTCAACGGTGATTTCTTTTTGTCCCTTTCACTAAACTTCGAGAAAAACATAGCGTGGAAAACTGGTGAATACAAGGCCAAATACTATAATAAATTTGATAACTGATAAAATAAAAGATCATACAATTAACTTATTCCAGTCAAAAGGATATTTCCAGTACATCCAGTACATACATTATTATAAAATATTTAACATTACAATGAAATAAAAATATTGGCATCATCACAACTGATTGGGATAAAAAACTGTTATTTTTATTCTTCAGTTGTCAACGATGCAAATAGATTAATATAAATATGGCGAAAGCATCTCTTCTCTCCTCGGTTCCTTTTCTTCCCACTTTATAATTTTCTAAATAATAAAAAGGAAGTATATTAATCTTACCGCCTTGCTCACGTGCAAACGAATACCATCGATGACAAGCACACCATCTGAAGTGTGAGGCTGCGGTATAGTAAAATCAAACGTCGGATTCTTCCTGAAATTAAGGATGGAAAAACTGTAGCTAATATAAAGTTACATTTTTAGCTTAGACCTCGAATCAAAGTGCTGTCAGACGAACTGAATTGGTTATCCTCAATTCTTCTAAATATTCCAGAATGTCATAAACAAACATTTCGATTGCATAATATTACCACGAATTCTGGTTAGTAATATCGTGAATTAATCCAGCATCCCAAAACTGCTTGAAAATTCAGCCCAATTACTCGCTTATTTCCACCTATTTATGTAGAATTATTTATGTTTACCAGTGTTTGGTTTATAGAGTGGTAGCGCCTTAGTTTCAGGCCTTAGTCAATAAGGCTTTTAATATAGTTTTTTTGTTTTTAACTGATTTTTTTATAATGAGTTTTCGTTTTTAACTTAAGCTTTGATAGTTTTTTTGAGGAGGATTATTCTTGAGAATGAGCATTTATAGTAATTATTTTTTCATTGACTGAGCTTTCTGATAAGGAATTACTTTTTGAATTGCACATTAATATTATTCTTTAAATGATCATTTTCTGATGTTTACTATTTCGGATACGAGTTTATTTTATTCATTTTTTTTGTTGTTGATGGTACCTATTGAGTTTTTGCTTTTTTGCAAAATTGCAATTTTTGACTTTAGTTTGTCTATTTTTTTGAACATAATTCAGTTTTGCTGTTATAATAGTTTAATTTTTAAAATTCTGTTTTAATGGAACGAGTAATTTATAATTGTTTATCTTAGATTTTATAGTATTATTTTTGGCACCTTTGTATTCTAAAAAAACGGTTTTCAAAATAATGATTTATTTGCAGAAGTATACTTTACCCATTCCTGGAATTTCTTATGTACTTTGTTGTTATTATATCCATAATTATTATTTCACTTGTCCATAGAGTAAGAATCAACAAAATCAAGAGTTAATAAATTCAAAGTGATGAAGAGAAATTAAAAAAGTATAAACTAGTTCTACCTCACACCAACAACTTTCTGTACAGTAATATGCGCTTCAACTACAACACGATCGCCACGGATAAAACCTTTATCGACATTCAGTATTTCGTTCCACTCCATGAACGATGGAAACCCCCAATTATTTGAATTATAATTGAATTTATTCGTAAACTGAAATAAATTACAAAAAGTTAGATTCAAACAATAATAATTAAGTTTCATTGCAACTATCGTTGTTAACCTCTTTTTCTTTTTAATTATAGAAACGATATCCAGCACAGGTTAATGAAATCGTATGATTACTGCACGTTTATTTCAGTCAATTGGTAGCAAACATTTCAATTACTTTTTTAGATTACCTGGCGACTAAAATTAGGAGTATCAGCTTTTGAGAAATCAGACGGAACTCGACGATAGCATCACAACTCCATAACGTTGATTCACTTTCCGGATTACAGTCTATGTACACACTAAAAAACTTTACATTACTGGTTCGTTTCGTACATTCTGTTTTAGCTGCCAAACGCCTGCAATGTATTTTATTTCATTAAAAGATAAATTTGCTAGAATAAATATATTATTAGCGTATGCAAGCCAATAACGCTTTATCTCAAAAGCAAAATCCATTCGATGAACGACTACTTTAAGTTTATTTAATAATTTATTACGATAAAAATCATTTGATTTCATCTCATTCAAACGAAAAACTACTAAAAGACCTTTTTGACTTTCCTTATGCTTTTGAAAAATATGCTCCATCATGTTTCATACTGCCTAGTTCTTTCAGTTTTCCCGGTACAAAGAACTTATCGCTCTAAATTACACTTCTTACATCCTGAATCATTCCGCACAAAGAAACTTACCACGGTAGATTTGCAATTGTATGGAACGACGTGGTCACTTTCTGTCTCAGTGCTCCCATGTTCGATATATTCAGTTTTATTGAACCTTCTGTTTTCGAATCTGCAACTTTGGTAAAACTCGTCAAATATAAAATCCCTATATTATCAATTATTGCTTGAAATAAGGTAAAGTTTCAAAATTAAGTCAAAAGAGACATGAACAAATTAAGAAAGTTGTCTACCAATCTTTAAAATTTATCTAAAATTGGAAACACAATTTCTTATGAAAACTTTACCATGACGTATAGCATCATCTGGAGAACGTGCAAATTCAGAACCACAAGCAGATAAATCGACTGATGGGCGATGGGTAATACCTGTACAAGCTGAATTATTCGGTGAAAATAAACGTTTCTGAGGAATAATATTTGTACCACTCTGTCCCGGACTTGAACTCGAACTCGAACTCGAACCAGCAACATTTAAGTTTGAATTCTGCAATCGCAAATGATTCCGTTTTCTCGTGGTTGATACTTGTGCCTAAAAACCTATGCTCTCCATCGTCCAGCAAAACTCACTCACTTAATCATTTATAATTTTCTTCAAGCTGCTCTTTATGATTGTACATGACCTTGACAGATTTCAAATCTTTGCTACCTAAATAAGAAATAGTTTACGCTTTATTTAACCCCTGTAATTTTTGATCTATGAATAATTCTTTCAAAATCCTACTATGACCGAATAAAAATTTCATTGAAAGTAAATTTAAAAAATCTTTCAAGGTATAGATTTTTAGAAATTCGAATGTATATGCCAGACATAAATCAATTACTTCAAGCGCAAATGTTGAGAACAAAGCAGTTATAATATTATAAAATCCAAAGTCTTTGAATGCCATAGATGAAAAATTATCATGTTGTAATTTATATGTATCTGTACAGGTATAGATATACATGTGTGTAGATCATCGAAATCTAATTATAAAAAGTTTCTTCAAATCATCTCATTAAAATTTGAACAGTTCATTTGATCAGGATGAACTAACATTATTTGTAAGAAAAGTACCGGACGATGAAGCTTCCGAAGCATTGTTACTAGGCGGATTAGGTAGTACTTCTCCTGGAGAAAAAAATTAATAAATTTTTGGTTGATCGTTACATTAAGGCTTCCACAGAAACATTTTGTCACTTTAAATTAAAAAAGAAAAACTTAAATCTGCTTTTTGCAATAGATATTTCGATATAAAAATAGAAAAAAATAAGTTAAATGGTATGAAGGGTACTTAGATGACCGGCATTTATGATTAAATAATCACAAAAAATGTTTTGTTTTTGTAGATATATTAAATGACCACATATCATACATTGACGTAAACAACATGAGTGTCGAAATTTTAGGGCTTCAACACATCGATAATTGAAAAAGCGCTGTCATGAATAAGTTGAGAGAAATTAGTTATTCAATATGAAAATCATGAAGTCGTAAAAGATACACCGCATATGGGGAAAAATTCTAGAAGACAAATACGTATCATATTCAAATGCATCAGAGCGTAAAACATATATTGTGCAAATTTGCATTTAAAATATATGCATTTATCTCTGCTTTATAGAAAACGGATAAAACAATTTGGATACAGGTATTCTTATCTCTAATTACCATATTACCTGCAATATTTTAAAACAAAATATACAAGATGACTGCTTATAATTAATGTCTAACCTGCTGTTGCATAGTTGCATCGTGTGGATCTGCTTCATGCGCGGGAATTTTCGAATTAGTATCATTCTCATCGCCAACAAATAATTCTTCATCAGACATTGCCATTCACTTCAAATAAAACCAAAATTTCAAAATAGTCAATTCGAAATTAATTGAGTATTTATATGGTTTGGAATGATTTTTGGAAATTTTATTATAAGCATCAAAACTAAATAATAAGAAAAATGACATAACAAAATAAAGCAATTACACAGCAAGCAAATAAAAGTGATAACAATGGAATGATTAAAATAATGTATTGAAATGTCAAAATAAATACTAAACAGTAATTAGATGACAGCAGGTAAGTAAAGCTGCGAAACAATTAAGCAATCAATAGTAAAATGAAGCTAAAAAAAATACAAACAGTACCGACGATTACCGGCAACGAACCAAACAATGTCGACGGCTGCTCCTCAACTAATAATTTATATCAATAATTCGCTCAAACCAGAATGACTCGTTGTGTGACTCTGACTTATACAACCCTTATAAGATGTTTGGATTGGGTTTTACTTATTCGGTTTTAATGGTTTGTTTTAGTAGTGGTTTGCTTGTTATTCTACTTTTTATTTGCTTACTTTTTCAAGGACTTATTTTCGCAATGCATAGTCAGACATATCTCGGCCATCGAGATTAACTATTTATTATGCTATAGTAAATAAAAGTAAATTAACTACAGTTGCCCTTGCTTTTTCATATTGCTTCACTTACTTTTTCCTTTTGTATATTGTTTCATCAAATTTAACCTTTATTTTGCTCACATAATTCAATATATGTTTTTATTCAATCCTTATTTAAATTCATGTTTTCATCTACTATTTACTGTTATGCATATTTTAAACTTACTAATGTATCGTTATTTAACATGCTTTTGCACAGTTCTAATTAATGCATTAACTAAACTTTAGCATAACACTTAAATGAACTTTCTGCAATGATAATTATTCAAATTTTTATATGGCTCTTTCTCTACATTTACAACTTTCATGCCACTTATATATTTAATTTGACATGACTCTTATCGTTACTTGCCCATTTTAATGCTATTTTCATTATTATATAGATGTTTTTATGGAATTTTGCCTTTTAATATATATCTTCAGTTTGTGTTTATTGTTGCGTATACTTTTCCGCGTGATGTCGTAATGTAGAAAAGCTCATGTGACGCTTGTTTTTATTGCCTATTTTTACATATTGCTCATTTTATATTTCTATTTTGACATTCTATACTGAATTTGCGTTAGTATTTGTGAGTAGTCAGCTTAATTTTCTTATTCGCCAGTGATCGATTGAAACGATACCAAAAATTCATATAGAATATGAGACATGAAATTGTGCAAGCCAAGATAAATGAGGGAATTCGTAAATGCAAACGGACGATTTGATACATCATAAAAATCCTTAATAATGGATGATCAGACAAAATTGTTGGTTGGCTTGGTTTGCAGTGACGCAGAATTGGTGAAATACTATGTTCAGTTAATTACCGAAATTAAGCGATTCACTTTAAAAGGTATCTTAAAAGTATTTGAGGTTTTTAACAAAATATTTCAAGAAATTTTTCTCATTTAGTTCGTATAATTGTGATTTTATATCGCAAAAATTTGTTATGTGATAGTTGAATGTGAATATAAGATACCATTTTTATGCTTATTGTGTTTTGATTGATTTTTTGTTAATAACTTATTATTCGCTCTTAATCTGATAGAAAGGAATTTAATCTCAGACTAAGAGTAATCTGGAATTGATTTCTTTTTGTATACGAAATGAGTAACACGCAGTGAAGATAATTATTTACAAACATACAGAACGAAATGCTTTAAAAAGTTTGCGAAAGAAATGATAGCCTTGAAAATGAGGAATATGGATCAGAAATCGATAACAACGATTAGTTAAAAAGAGTAATTAATGCTTATCTTCATTGATTTAATGCGTCAGGATTTGGATAAGGAAGAGGAGAAGAGAGAGAGACGGGGAAAAAAGAAGCGATAAATGCATGAACTATGAGCTAATTGATAATCGAAAAAGCAATGAGTTATTTATTGGTCTAATTGTAACAACGATTATAATATTTGGATCGAGGGTAAACTCTTAAGTACTTTACAATGTTGAATTTACATTGCATCAAATAACTTGCTGCCATGACCGTTTTCTGAGTGTTATATACCCAGACTGTAATGATGAAAAGGATCCGTTTTTTCGTCAGTGTCCGATCTCATCGTTCAACCAATACTACAACGATCAAAAGATTTGCATCAAATTTATTCGATTACCTGTCAGTTGACTGTCGTTTCTTCAAGATATCGGCAGTTTTTATCGTTCTTGCAAATCGATTTCCAGATATTGAGAACTTGCGTTTGTGTGAAAAAGAAGGAAAGATAACTTGTTTTTTAACCACTTTGTTTGATAACGGTATATTTAAACTTAATGTCTTAAATTTATAGTTCCAAGTAGAAAAATCACAAAAAAATTCCAGTTCGCTTTTCTTTATCGTTTCCTTTTGTATAAGTTTTAATATTTCCAGTAAATTTTTTTTAAATAAAATGAAATTTTCTTTGTTTTGTCCTGATTGTTATTGTTCAGTTTCTTTACAAGTGTTTCAATTCTTTCATTGTTTAGTCAAAAAATATAGTATAAAGTTTCTTTCCATCTGAAGTATTTTAACTTTTCGCTGTCCAAATTATTTATTATATTTTAGAAATATTATGTTTAAATTTCCAACAAAAAATCTCTTATAGTAAGACAATGTCGTCGTCATTGTGTCATAGGATATTTATATATTGCAAAAAATTCCAGTGTTTGCAATACATACTTAAATAATTATATCAATAACACACAAAAAGATGTGAAATTGTTATGGTGCTGCATAATATCAACCAGACAAAAAGATTTGATAAAACTATCATAGTGTGATAAATTATATATATTAAAAGAGAAAGTACTGAAATCGTAACTGATGAAGTTTGATTTTTTTCTTTTTTTTTTGCATTATTAACCAAATTAAGCGTTTTGAGATTCGGCAAAATTTCTTTCTGCTTATTTTCATGTTTCAATAAATCTCATTTATCGGAATACTTTTTTAGCGATTTGGTGTCCCGATACAGAACGAAGCATAGAAATTGCAGCTGATAACGATGTACCATCAGTGTCACATACAGCATTTCAGTTAATTTCAAGAAACGATACAAATACAGTAGTTATCACTGGGCATGCTGCTCATAATGCCTTATTCTGCATGCAAGCACAAGGTTTTGCTTTGCAATACTTATTAGTATAATGTGAAATTTCTCTACGAATAGAATTATACTGTTTAATTTTGATTAATATTTACATGAGTTTGCGCTTATTTTCATTATTTTATACTTACTTTCACTTTACGCAATATTTTCATTTAGCCCTTATATTGTCTTTCTATTTTCTTTCTCGGTAGTTTAGTGAAGGCATGGAATTAATGGAAAAAGCTGCTGAAATTTCCAAGTTAGGTAAATAAAATAGAAGAAATATGTATAATTTATGTCACCTTCATTTTGTTTCTGCAGAATCTTTTATTTTTATTTAAGAATTATATGAAGCACATGTTTTAATTTTAGCTTTAAAGAAGAAAGCAATATGCATCGGTACTGCTGCACTTTCCGAGCAGACAGCTCAATTACTTGCGGAATTTTCGGAAAAACATGGCACATTTTTGCGAATTATTTATCCACTGAAATACTCTGCGCCTCTGGCACTGATTATGGCAAATATCGCAAAGATAGGTTTAATTCAAAGTATAAGTGCAGAGACAACATTCGAACAACCTAAAGATGCTAAGCATCGTCTGTACAATGAATGCAATACTGTTCTCCATCTAGTAAGCCATGAACTTATCGATGCTCTGAGTGCAATTTGCGGTTGCAATCCGATACCGATTGCAGCCACATGTCATCAGCAAAGCAGCTTAGTGGAACATTTCCGGTTACAAGAATTGCAATATATGCACATGCAAATTGCATTTGGTAATGCAGTTGCAAATATCCGAATTTCAGTAAATTCAGCCAAAACGTTGATATTGCGGATCATTGGCGAATTGGGCTTCTTCAATTGGACCCTCACATGCTTATAGTGGAAGGATGTGAAGGTCAAGGAATCCTATGGCGCGGCGATGGTACTATGGGAAACATTATTCGTACTGGCACTATGAAAGCCTTGGAAAATTGTGATTGCGATGATATATCAATAGATACCAATGAATTGAGCTTGGTGCGGTGTGTTTCGAAGTGTCGTTTCATATAAATTTTTATCAAATATTCAAAACAGTCATTTCAGATGAAATTATTTTGCTTTGTTCTTTATTCTGCTATTTCAGATTGCTCTTGCATTTCATTTTAAAATTTAATTTCAATCTAAATTATCTAGAATTGGGTGTTGATTGATATTTTCTGATTGATAAATAAATATTTCATGATGGTAACATCTTTTTTTACATCTATACATTTTGAATTTTTTTGAAATAACTGTTCGTTAGAAAATTACTATCCGATGATTTCTTGAAATTAATAAATTATTAATTACCCATAAACAATGATTTATTAGTTATTATTAACTGTGAGTAATTGCCTTTTTAGTTTACCAAATGTTGGAATAAGAAACATAAAAATTTTATCAAGATGGAGGGAATAGATAATTGAGAAGAAAAAGAAATTTTCACTTTTTAGAAAAAGCTACTGTTTAGGAGAAGAGTTATTAAGATCTGATGAAGATTTAATTGTCAGATCATAATTCCAGAATTCCGGTAGGAATTCTTTTTCCGATATTTCATTGCATCGATTATTAAGCTAACTGCCATTTCGCGATTGTTGTTTAAAAATTATATAGTCCTTCAGTCAATCCACTTGATTTCACCCTTGTCACAGCTAGGCCAACTGCTTTTTCAAGTGTTTGCTGGGCATCTTTTTCACGTTCTCGTGGAATTTTCCCAGCAAAATACATCCTAATTAAATCATTTTCCGATTCTGTTGCTGTGGTATTCTTGAACAATTGTTTCTTCCTTATAATGTTCAGAACTTGACATGCTGGTGTGGAAAGAATGACTGGTTCTGTATCAAACATCATATCATATTCCGATGTTATCGAAGATTCATCGCTTTTATAGCTGCTAGTATCTGCTGTTTCTGCGAATAAGTAGGCAGATGCCTGATTTGAGGTAATAATCGGTGTGATATATTCCTGCGATCCTTTAATAGTAGATGTAGGTTCAAGATCTTGGGATGATGTTAATGATAAATCGGAAGGTATTGTGGAAATAATTTCAGCCGATGATGTAATACCATTGGGACAAGTTGTTGAAAGTGTTTCTTTTTCCTTCCTGACCCTGAAAGCTCAATTCTTCAAATTCTGATTGGATTATTGAACTTTTTTACAAGTTTAAATTTATTCTAACCAAATATTGATATAGATATCAAAATATTTCGCAAAAATTAAAACATTTCATGTTCATAAAACAATATAACAAACCGATGATAAAAACTTCTATGATATAAGAGCTGAATCAGTAAATTATATACTGTTTATTTGAAATTCAAATTCTTTTTATTGATCGCATAATATTGAAAAAGAAATTCTGCAATATTTTCACTTCTGTCAAATATTGCTCTGCTCTCATTAGTTCTTCTGTGTCCATTTCAATTTCAGTTTCATCTTTTTTATTATTTCCGATTCTTTTCTACCAACTTTTTGTTCCTTCTCAGTTTCAATTTTATTATTCTCTCAATGAAAACTTTCCTTTTCCTTAGTTTAGCATTTTTGTAAAGAATCTATGATCAATTTTTTGATTTATTGCGGTATTATTTATTATTATTATTATTATTATTATTATTATTATTATTATTATTATTATTATTATTATTAATTATTATTATTATTATTATTATTATTATTATTATTATTATTATTATTATTATTATTATTATTATTATTATTATTATTATTATTATTATTATTATTATTATTATTATTATTATTATTATTATTATTACTATTATTATTATTATTACTATTATTATTATTATTACTATTATTATTATTATTATTATTATTATTATTATTATTATTATTATTATTATTATTATTATTATTATTATTATTATTATTATTATTATTATTATTATTATTATTATTATTATTATTATTATTATTATTATTATTATTATTATTATTACTATTATTATTATTATTACTATTATTATCATTAGCTTGATGATGATGATTTCATCATATAGACAAATTCTTCCTGACAAAACAATTTAGGAATGACTTGGAAAATGAAAATAACGAAGAGAGAAAACCAATCGATAACATAACAACTTTCTGGCCAAGCAAAAAAGCCACAGGCATACAGATACACACACATACACAAATATACACACATATACAAACACACATACACACACATACACACACACATACACACACACCATATACACGCATACACACATACACAGACACTCACATACACACATATATATATGAATATATCCAATGAATGAATATATATATAAAAACGTTATATATCTCGAGTATCTTAACCTGAAAAATGTTGACAGTGGGATAGTTTACTACCTGACTGACTACTGACTATTTTGTAATTTATTGGAGCCAGCTATTTTTCGATTTTTCTCTAATGTAAGCATTTAACAACAGGATGAAGTATTTTTTCTATTTATATTCTTTCGCAAATGGATTGAACATTAATTTATCATATTAATCATTTGATTCATTTGTTTGAATAAGCCATTTAATAGAATAGTGATAAGCAAATTTATGAATTCATAAATTTTATCAAATTTATAAGCTAACTTTTTCCGCTTTTTCTTTTTCATCTTACTATATCGTGATTATCATGATGAATATATCATTTCCAATGATAATATAAATAGATAAAAAATTAATAAAAATTCGAATTCCGATTCATTTATTTTTTTCATATACGCGAAAAAATATATCAAATTAAGTTTTAAAAAGATTAAACAAATTAAAAGTTTTGCCTTTTAATTTCCTATATTTATTGAAAATAATAAAAAATTTTTGACATTCGTTAATTTTTCATTCAATTATTCATTTCCCAAAAAATTTTATAATTTTCGCTTTTTATTAATAAATTTTTATTTTAACTTAAATAATATAACTTTTTCATTATTTTGTATTCATGTACATATATACACTCATTCATACATCACCCAACATATACTATAAACATCTTCACATTATATCCATACATATGTTATTTATAAGAGTAACATAGCATTAAAATTTAAATTCCAATTCGAATTATTTTATCAACAATACAAAGAACACTTTTACCGGAAGTTTAACTAGAGAAACGGATTAATATTCCCGTACCTGGATATAGAGATAAATGCTCATCGTAAGGATTTAGCGCAATAATACCAATGATCTCAGAAATGTTGAGGAAGCTGGGGCCAGAGTTCTATTTTCTGGTTAAGGAATTGCTTCTGTAAAATATCACGGTTTCTGATCAACAAAATAATCAATATTGCTATAAATAAAAGAAGAAAAATAATTAAAATTAATATTACAGTTAAAAAAGATTGGATAATGCTAATATATCTCATTCATTTATTCGTTGCAATGAAATTAAATTTATCAAAAATATAATTTTTACTATTTAATCACATTTACCTTTCTTATATATTTCATGCAATGATTATAGCAATAATTAATTATAACAAATTTAATAAATATTCCCTCATTTTTAAACTTCCATCTTTCTAACAATTGGATCAAAAGTTAGAAAACGAAAGAATTTTTTTTAACTAAAAAATTTTAAATTTAAAATTTATCAGAAATCTTTAATGTTTGTTTCACTCAAATTATTTTCATATCAATATTTTGAAGGGGAAAAAGAAAAGAAAAAATGACTAAAAATGCTTTTAAATAAAATAAAATGAGTGAAGCAAAACTGAAAACTTTTCAAACTGTTAAAAGAAAAAGAAGGAATGACAAAAATTAACTTATTCCCGAGATATGTAATATATCTACATGTTTCCATCAGAGCAAAGAATAATAACTTTTAAGGAAGTAAAGATATGTTCATTCAATCTTACTTTTTTTTTAACAACTTTAAATTAGATTAATTATTGCATGTAAAATGATGATAATAATGATTAGTAATGATGTTATACGTGAAAAAGAATTTATAATTCTATTCGTGATCAGTGAAAATATACGTAAAGAGAGTGCGTGAAAAAGAATTTATAATTCTATTCGTGATCAGTGGAAAATATACGTAAAGAGAGTGCGTGAAAAAGAATTTATAATTCTATTCGTGATCAGTGGAAAATATACGTAAAGAGAGTGCGTGAAAAAGAATTTACAGTTCTGTTTGGAATTAATGTGAAAAAACGTTGTTGATGTAGGGAAGAATTTGCAAATTTTTATTAAATAATTCAAGTACTGAAAAAGTAAATTTTTCTGCTCTATCGCTGATCGATTAAAAAAGAAAATTTCTATTACTATTACTATCATTTATTCTATGTAAATTTATTCGCCTTTTTAATTATTAAATTTAATATATTATTTTAATATATTAAAATTAAAACATTTCCTTCCTTTTTCTCTTTCCTTGTTCACATCCATCATACAGCAGAAAGATAGCAACTTCTTGATATAAAAGCTCATCGCTTCAATTAATTCTATACTGATTACATGGAATTTAATTTTCTTTTTTCAATAAAGGAGAACGAAAATTAAAAAGATTTAG
The DNA here is from genome assembly GCA_024305405.1 of Dirofilaria immitis. Classification (NCBI taxonomy): domain Eukaryota; kingdom Metazoa; phylum Nematoda; class Chromadorea; order Rhabditida; family Onchocercidae; genus Dirofilaria; species Dirofilaria immitis. The sequence goes on from JAKNDB010000103.1 coordinate 1,272,216, forward strand.
TTCCAAAAATTGCAAAATATTGGAAAAGAAACCTTGAAATAATTTCTGCCTTATCAGATGTCGGCTCATATTCAGATTCGTCACCCTTAGCTTCTCTATCTGTGTCTGTTTCAGTTTCAATTTCATCTTTTTCTGTTATTTTTGATTCCTTCCCGCCGACTTTTTGTTCCCTCTCAATTTCAGTTTCTGTTTCTGCCGATGGACTGAGGAGTGATTTCGAACGTTTCAACTTTTTTTTTTCTACTTTTCCGTTTTTTTTTTAGACCGATCTTTTTTCTGAAAGAGCTTGTGAATAGTTTGATTGATTCATTATTATATTATTTATCATAATAATAATTATTGTTGCTATCGATTTATTGCGTATCCTAATCCATTATTAGACATATATACAATATAACGAACTATTAAAAAAATTAAAAAAAAAAGAAAGATGAAGAATGAACGAATAAGGTTGAAATAATAGATGTTATCAATTTAAATATTATCAAAAGTATTCTGTATTTACTTGCATAAATATAAAATTTTTTCTCGGTAATTTCGGCATTATTCAATGATATATGTTTATCGATAATAATTATAATTTATCATAAGTGGAAATTATACTTTTCCTTGCTTTCATCAGCAGCGAAAAGTGGTTCAATTGGTTTTACACCTTCTTTCCATTTTAGGACACTTTTGCTTTTCATTTTACTTCGTGCCGGTCGCTGTCGTACAGCTACCTGAAATTTAAGAAGAAATTTCCCAACTAATGGCTGAGAATTTTCCACACGTATAAATTGCTAATTATAATAAAAAATTTAATTATATGGTTATCAGGCTATTCATTGTAATGGTACCTCACGAGACAGAAGTGTACTATTATTATTTTCATTTATCTAATAGCTTGTTTTCACATGCATAATTTATTACAGTTAAGTCGTATAATTTGAAAAACGGATTTATTTGATTCTAACATATGAAAAAATATTGTCAAATTTCACATTTGAAAAAATATTGTCGAAAGAAAGTAATCACAGTAAAAAATAATTTAAAATTTGAGTATTGGTGAAAAAAACTGAAGTATTGAAAATTAAAGTTGTGATATATGTAATATAATTATGATATTTTTAGGTATTAAAAGGAATGTCATATTTTATAAGGTTTGATGAAATTATTTATAAATATATTTTATGGTATAAATGATAACGATTATTTAAATCTCTTTTTTTTTAAACAAATATTGCGTAAATATACCGAAAATTTCTAAAATATTTTAAGTGTTTGAAATGAAATTTCTAATATACTATGAAAGACGCGATGTGTATTGGGAAACTATTAATAAATAAATTTCAAATCTATTCTTCTTCATTTTCTGCGTATATTGATAAACTTTTTGAATGCTCTTAAAATTTCCTCCCTTAACAGCATTTGTTTACTGGAATAAATTAAATTATATTTAGCACTATTGATATATTACTAAACTATTCAAATATTTTTCGCTTATTCTGAACTTTCATTATAGCAGGAAAATTTTAATTTGAATAAACAAGCAAATAATATGATAATAGATCTTCAGAAGTAAGTACACAAACAATGTTCATAAATTTTGACAGACAAATAAACAAACAACAAGATCATAAACCTTTTCAAATTCTGTATTTTCTTCCTTAACATCAGTAGCTTCTTTTTTATGTCGCAAAAATTTCAGTCGTAATTTGCGAAAATTTGATGGTAGACCAATAATTTTGGCTTTTCTTTAACTGTTTTCAGATTTAATGAATCGCTTTCAGTTGAACTTGTAGTTGCAGTCGTAGGTGAACTTACAGGTGTACTACTTACACTTGTACTTGCACTTGAACTACTACTATCTCGTATTGATGATAATTGTTGCTGTTGTTGTTGTTGTTGCTGTTGTTGTTGTTGTTGTTGTTGTTGTTGTTGTTGTTGTTGTTGTTGTTGTTGTTGATAATGGTGATCGGTTGACAATGTATCGGTGAGAAGTTTTTTCCATTGAATTTTAATACGACTAGCCATTACAACGGATAATATTAAAGAGGCAACAAATGCTAAACTTTCCATTATCCAATCAATCCTTTTTCATAATTTATGTAACACAAACAATCATTTCATGCTGTTATTTTGAACTATTTATAAGAACATAATATTAATGTATTTATGCAAAAACAAAAAAGCAGAAAAATGATATATGCAAGTATTTGCGTTACAAATAATTTTAACATAATTTGAAAATTCGCTACTCTTTACTTATTTAATGAAAAATTTTTTAGAATTATCGCTTATTTGCTATCAGCATTATCGATAATATTAATTGCTATATTGATATTAGTTGCTATATTGATAAAAGAAGAATGAAGGATTAAAAATGTTGTTGATAAAGTTTTATAAAAAATTTAAATTTTTTTGTAGAACAATATTTCGATCTAATAAAAAGAATAAAAATTCTTTTAAAATATTTCTCTAAAAAGCTTATTTGTTATATTAACTCATTTGTTATATTGACTTATTGCATCCAACTTATTTGTTATATTAAATCTTAGAAATATATCAAATAGTGAAACAAGCTTTATTGATTCGAAATATCTGTTGTTTAATTATGAGAAAATTATTGAATTATTGCTTTGATTTAACAAATTTTCTGCCTTAATTTCTTATTTGATTCCTTTTTTAATCAAATTTTTACTGAAATTTTTTTATAGTTTAGAAAGAATAATTAAAATGAATTAATTCCGAGATTTTTTTGTCTTCTTGACTTGATATTTGCAAGAAATTAAATTTGTTTAGAAAAAGGAACAAAAAAATGAATAAACCCTTTGAACGAAAAAAGAAGAAGGCAGATTTTCATCGTTTTTTGCCTTTTTTTTGTCTGGATATAATTTTTGAATGACAATGATGACCTGAAATCAAAATTGCGCTTAAGCGCTACATCTTCAGAAATCCCATTTTTTTGAAATTATGTACTTGAAAATGAAATCGAGAGGTAAAATGCTGACAATGAGAAAAATGGCTATTGCAGGAAAAAGGAAAAAAAAGAATACGATTATCTAATAGACAGAAATGACTGCTAAGAATTGGAATCGATGATTGTCAAGGTTATGCATTCAAAAAAAAGAAAGGTGAAAAACAGAGGTCACAGATAATGATGATTTTTATGTCAGTTTACAAGCATAAAACTTTTAGTTTAATTATTAGAAAATATATTCAATTTCATTTCGCTTTCTTCCCTCTTATCACGTTAATTTATTCAAGATATTTATTCATAAAATATACATTTTTTTCATTTATATTGATTCATTTGAAATATTTAAGCACAAAATACCATGCTTTCTTTATTTATAATTCATTAAGTTTTGATTTGATTTTTTTTTTAGTTTCTTTTCTTTTTTTTAATCCATTGATTTTCTCTTCCTTCTTTTATTATTTAATTTAAAATATTTGTATTTCTTTTAATTTTAATTATAATATAAATCTGTCTACTTCATCCAATTTTTCTTTTATTTTATAATATTATTAAGAATAAAAGATACGATTCTTTCTTTATAACTTATATTATTTTATAATTTTTATAAATAACTAAATTTTAAATTTAATTCTTTTAATAATTCGTATTGTTTCTTAGTTGTCGAACACATATGCAAAGTTTTACTTACATATTTTTTGTTTTATAATGTATAAATATCATTTCCTGACTTAATGATATATTATTATCACTAATACCTTTGAATATTAAGTTTCATAATCTGTAATACTATACTTTTTCGAAATTTATCAATTAATAAAAGAAGAAAAAGATATATTTTATTAACTATTATCATTTACTTGTATCAAATATAAATATCTATCGACATTTGCTGTATCATAGAAATTCTTGGCACTGATTTATTCCTAGGAAATAAATAAATATTATACGATTTTTGCAAAACTAATTTACATTAACTAATTAATTAATTTTGAACTGACACAATTCAAATTTGTTCTTTTCAAAGTTTTGCTGTTTTAAATGTTATAAAAAATCACCGTTCCGATATTTTGACGTGTCTAATTTTTTCCAAATTCAAAAATTTCAAGAATTCGAATTTAATAAAATACATAGTTTTGTCATTACCGTCATTATCAAAACAATGACGAAATAAATATAACTTTTTTCTAATGATTAAAATATTAGAACTAATTGATAATTTATGTTTTTAATACTTGGATCAATTTATATTTTATGCCGTAGAATTTCAAATTATTAATAGTATTATTAATTTGTATTAAACTTTATTTAACGACTAAAATTTTCAATTAAGTTAACAAACGATTACAAATAAGACAAATGGAATTAATTTATCCGAAATAATCGCTATTAATAAAGTGAATTACTTTATGAATGACTAAATAGCTACAATTGAAATATGAAATGAATTCGGTGGTTCAGTCATAGTTAATAATCCGTAAATGAAAGAGGAAGTGTCACATGGATGAATGTATTTGGGTCAACTCTCATCAATGATATGCCATCTAGTATTGTTTGATTATTTTTGGTCTCGAAAAGAAATTATGGATAAAATACTTGACCTTGAAAGAATAGCGAAGAGAAAAGTATATCACTCCTTCTTTAGTTAACCTTTCTTCCGTGATCCACCTCCTTCCTTATTCAACTCTGTTTTACCATTTCCAAATCAGAACAATCTCGTCCTTCACTTCCATTTTCCGCCATTTTCTACGTACTTTTCTTAAATCATCCCAAACCTCACTCCCTCCGATTTATAGTCTACACCTAATCCTTTCATCATCCCTCTCTTCTTAACCCGCCACTTTTTCCTTCATCTTGGAAAATTATTTGATTGTCAATATCGTTCATCGCCAAATACTACCTATCATTATTCCCACATAATCAAGCATAAAACTATCATTTTTCGGCTCATTACTTTGAAATCTTTATTCAAATTTTGTGACTATGTTTTTCTACTTGAGTATTATCGCAATACTGCCATTAAATTGCTTTGCCGTTGGCTATGTCGAAAATTCAATCTTAGGTAATTGCTTTCATTTTTTTAATTATTTTCAAATTCCTCTTATCATTTTAATAATTAAAAAAAATTCATTATTATTATGTGTAATATTTCCCTTTCAACGGATCATACATAAGCTTTTTGATATATTGATTATATTCTATTATTATTATTATTATTATTATTATTATTATTATTATTATTATTATTATTATTATTATTATTATTATTATTATTATTATTATTATTATTATTATTATTATTATCGTTATTATTATTATTATTATTATTATCAATCTGCTTCAATGATCATATTTTATACAACAATATTGAAATAATTTTTGATAATTTATGGGCGATTACGATAGCAAACAAATGCTTAAGATAATAATAGTCTGATAATCTATCTACGAATAATAAAACATTTATTGTAAGCAAACTGTTAATCCGTTCTATTGATTAGTTTTTATGGATTAATTTTTAAATGCTAATAAATTATATATATATATATAAGAAAACATATATTTATGCCATATTTTTTATAATAATTCAATTTGATAGAAAAAATAGAAAATTTTAATTACTTCATTGATAAATTACTGCTAAATAACTTAACTTTATATTTTTAAAATTCTATAATTTGAACTATTCAATTTATTAAAATTTTTATTTTGCTTGCTTTGATTTGCAAATCGATATTTGCCTTGTAAAATTTAAACATTTCATACCAAATCTGATAGAACGAAATTCAAATAAATATCAAGAGAAGATAATATGCAGAATTTCTAGCACGAGAATGGAGAATAAAAAGAAAAAAAATAATAAATCGGACATTGCCAATCTCATAACCTCAATAGAAACAACCATGTATGAATATAATCCATCAAACAATTACTAACCAACTATTTGCACTATTTGCTGAGATCAACAGTTATTGAGATCATGCAACAATCAAAAATTGATCGATTAATTATCAAACTTCATTTTCTTTTAACTATTAAATAGCGTAATTTTCTTCCTAAAAAGCAATGAAAATTTCAAATCGTTAACAAACCCCAGAATTCAGAATAACTGATAAGATATCAAAGAAATTTATAAATATATGTTGCATGTGAGATATTTTTCTTACGATCATAGGAATAAAATGACTTTTCATTTCAAAAGAATTATTTTTGAAATTAAATTCAAATTTTTATTTTTTTTAAAATTTCAATTTATTTTTTTGTTGAAAAAAAAAAGAAAAGTTGAGGAAATCAAGTAATCACTCATTCAGATGTATTAATAAAATTCAGGTAAGCAATTTGTTAACTCATTAATATTATTGGATCAAATTCATTCGGATGAAAAATTCAAGGAAAACCAAAGGAAATTACTGTTTTAACCTTGAACTAAAATTTATAATTAAAAAAAAAAAAAGAAAAAGAGGAAAAATTAATTATCTATCAATGGTTATTAATTATCTATCAATGATTATTGTGTAAATGTTACTATATAAGTACCATAGGCAATTAATTTTAAGTTATAATATGAAAAGAAAAAAAGAAATCTTTATTGCATTTCCGGTCATTGCATAGAATTCAAAGTAATTTCAGTATAATTTCTATACAATAACCAATAAAATATGCAAGTTATTATTAATTTTTATTCATTGTAGCTAACGCTCTAAAAATTATATTATGCTAAATGACTCTACTGCCATTTATCAATCTCTTATCTCCTATTTATTGCTTCTAATCATGGAGCAAAACGCAGTAAAATTTGCATAATAAAACAAATTTCTCTTGGAATTAATATATTATAATAATAATAAAAAGTAGGCAATTGGACATTTGATATGCAATAATCCTAAAAATCCTAAAAATAGGGTACAATTTATTATATTAATAGTAATCGACGTAGTATTATTCATTAAATGGCTTGCTATTATCAGTGGAAGATTTATTATGATTAGTTATTATTAAATGGCGAGGTTATGGGAACTGTTAATACAATTGCACTTTTAAGAGATTTGCTACAATAACTTCTTCTTAACTTTTATAAATTTGATATCTATGAAAAGTGTTTATAAATATTAAATAATATGCAAATTGAAGGACATCAATTATTGGAAATAAAAGTTAAATAGTAAAGGAAAGGAAAATTTAAATTGTATTTCTTTTTATTCGATCAAAATTATTATTCGTTTTTTCAATTAATCTTAAATTTGATTCCATTTTTGTATATTACTTTATTTTATTTGAAACAAAATTCCTATTCTTTCTTTCAATGTAGTGACTGCAAAAATTATCGATAAGAAATTCCGAATATTGCTTAATTGTGAAAAGTCAAATACATATTCAATAATTTTCTAATTATAATATAAAATTTAAATCCAAACTACTGAAGGTCCCATTTTTCGCTACTTTACTCCTTTTCTTTTCAATAATAAATATTTATTTAAAATACTGCGACACTTGAAATATTATTCAATTTTTAATTTAATTTAATTTAAACTATACTGATTATAGCACTCAGTTTTATACACTTTTGATTCAGTTTAATATTATTTTTCTACTTTATTTTGCTATCATTTAGGTGTGCCAAAAGTGTCATGTGAAGAAAATGATTTATCATTGGATGTGATAACAACAAAACCATTCAATGGTAACATATTTGTAAAAGGACGAGCCAAAGATTCATCATGCAAGCAATCTTATGATTATAATAATTCTAATTCATATACACTATCACTTGGTAAATGCGGTATGCAGCGTTTACGCTCAGTTAGTTTATTGATATGATATCATCATTTTTCTATATTCTATATTTTATGCTATAAATTATTGATTGATATCGATTGAATTATTGAAGTGATAATTACAAAAAAAAATCTTTTAACTATCTATAAAACAGTTTATCTATGATTTAACAGGGCAAAAATGCATCTAAATTTTCATTATCCATTTTGGAATATGCTTTTTCTTCAAAAACCTAAATGCCATCATACTAAAAATAAACCTGAAAATTTCTATCATTAGCATATCTTAATCTCAATAATTGTTCACAAATTTAAAGAAAAAATTTCAATTGGAAATTTAAAAATTCTAATTGTATAATTGTTTCAGATTAATCCACGTGGGATTAATTTTATTATAACAGTAATTGTCTCATTTCATCCAGCTGGTTTTATCACTAAAAATGATCGAGCATTTAATGTCAAATGTTTTTATTTAGAACCAGATACAATTGTTACGTCAGCCCTTCACGTGAGGTGCTTCCAAATTATATTTTCAATATATATATATATATACATTGCAGCTATTTTTAATTCTGAATTAAAGTCTTTTCATACTTTGAACTTATTTTAGGTTCAAAATTTGTACAAACTTTTTTTCACCATTAGCGAAGTTTTGAATCAACAATAGTTTCGGTCCATATTTTTACTTGTACTTTTAGGCAGAATAATTTCTAACAAGTCAAGCCTTATTAAGATGAAATTTTAAAATTTTCACCACATGTATGATGAGAATTTTTGTTATATTCATGATTTTTATTTCCAAATTTGATATCATGTAATATGATACTAATACCACTGTTAATATTTGGCGAGATTGATATTATTGATAACAAATAATTGTCATTTTCATTTTATAGTCCATTGGTAGCGACAGAATTACGGGATGATTTGAAATTTCCAACATGCGAATATAGTGTGCGACGAGATGGGATTAATGGGCCACAACTTACATTTGCGAATGTTGGCGAAACGGTATGTTTTAGCATAATTTAGGAAGGAAAAGGAAATTTAATTTGGTACGAAAATTTAGCGAATAAAAATTTAGGCATTTTATTAGTAAGGTTAGTTTAAATTGTAACAAATTTAAAAAATTTGTATTGTTACCGCAATTTTTATTCATTTCTAGAATAATCCATATATATTATTGTATTTATTTCTGTTACATTTTATCGTTCGATTCATTTGTATTGTATTCTTAATTGTTTATTTCATTTTTAGCTTAATTATTTTATTACAATAATCTATTTATTTCTATTCTTATGCAACATAAATTATGCAACATTTTTAGATTTCATTATGCTTAATTTTTTTTTCGAAACCCCATATTTTAATTAACGTCTTTTAAAGTTATTTAAAATAAATAATTTTTTAATTTATTCTAAAACATATTTTTGATATATTTTCAAATTATTTTTTTAATAATTAAATTTAACAAATTTTTCAAGGTATTCCATGTTTGGGAATGTAATGGCATAGGTATGGGAATGTTGGTCAAAAAATGTTTTGTAACCGATGGCGAAGGCACTGATCATCCTGTTTTAGATTCTGATGGGTATAGCTATGTTTAATTTTGAATAATTTAAATATTTCAATTAAACAATTTAAATAATTACATTTTCGAGAATGTAAGAAATTCAAGTTACAGTTTAATTTCGTATATAAAAACAAATTGGATTCTATAAAATTTAATTTGTATTTTTAGCTGTTCATTAGACAATTTTTTATTGGGTGAGTTAGTATATGATTCATCGCTAATGAGAGCATATGCTCAAAGTCAAGTATTCAAATATGCTGATAGTAACCGGCTATTTTTTACCTGTCAAATTCAATTGTGCCAAAAATAATGAATTCATGTGATGGAATTACGGTAAGTAAACATTTATTGTTATTGTATGGCTGTGTAGAGAGATATTCATTTATATGCAAAAAAATCGCAATAATTTTAGAGAAATTTAAAAAGAAAAAAACCTCTAAATTGATATTGATTAGCAGTATTTATTGATTGATTATAGGTGTATTATAATTTTAGCCACCAAAATGTTTGAAAGAAATAAAAGCTAATGAAAAACGAGATCGTCGTTCAGCTTTACAATCTAAATTATTCGGGAAAAATGATCAATTAGACGGTTCTCTTGAAATGGATGTTAGTTCATCGGAAATGCTTATCGGTGGGATCGATGATATGTTAATTGATACATCACCATCTTCATGTTTTTCACCATTTCTCATTGCTTTATCAAATTTTATTCTTTTCACCCTAATTACCGTTCTTCTGGCTGTTGTTGTAGCAATGAGAAAAGAAACAAGAAAAACAATCATTTGTTTGACATGCTTATGAATAATTGAACATTTTATCAGAAATTGCTGATTAGATGATGATTATATCACGATAATCCTTATCAGTATATAATTATGCTGCAGCAATTCTTACAACTAATAATATTTATCCTATAATTTCAAATTATTAACGTAAAAAAATCCTTGCAGTAATAGTATCAATAATAATGATAGTTATAAAGAGGAAGAAGAAAAAGAAAAATTTTAAAATTTTAAAATTAATAATAATTTTTGACGAATTTTGAAACTTTTCAAATATCCAACCAATTAAAATGCGAATATTACAGAAAGTAATAATTATTATAATTATCATCCGCTTGTTAATCTTTTCTATTCTATCACATTTTAAATATTTTCTCTTACCATGTTGTAATCATTTTAATTCTCTTTTATCCAATACAAGTACAAATTATCTCTTTCAAATATGATTTAAAAATCGTAATTACTTCAGTTACATATTTGCTAAAACTAAATATATTATAAATGATTTCAACAAGAATAATACTTACAAATAAATTTCAATAAATTCAAATAATTGAATAATTTTGTCTTTTTTAATTTTTTTTGCTCTTTTCAAAGACTGCGTTGCTTTTTTCATACCAATCATTCAATTATCTGAATTTATTGAATTTATTTTCTTGCACTAATTGTTGTTTAAAAATTTTTTAACTTTCATGATTATTAAACAGTATCTTTAAAGTTGAATAATATTATAAATAATTATTAATCTTTTATATTTCCATGACATTTTTACTAAAAATATTATCAAGAGCTGATGCAACTTTTTAAAGATTATTTTGATAATTTATAGGGAACACAAAAAGAAATAGTTAAAACTTCTATTCATATTATTTAAACTATCACAGGTAATTGATTATTTAATAATAAAGCATTGCTTCGTAATGAATTTCCTCATCTTATAGATATTAATTGAATAATATTATTATTTTAATGTTAATTATATATGTCTATGTACAAATGAAATTAATCGAAATGGTAAAATTTCAAAACATTCCATTTGTTGTTCCATGTTATTTGTTTTGTTTATTCATTTGCTTTTTATAGTTTTTATTTTCATAAAAATTAAATTATATTTTAATCAAACTTTTTCTTATTGCAAATCATTAGATAATCGAAATATTGTTCGCTGGTATAAAATGTTACATTAATGAATAAATAATCATTTTTTGCTATAATTATATATAAAGAAGTGGTTGTTTTAAGTTTATAGTAAAAGGTCATTAGCCAAGTTGCTATTATTCAAGCTGTTATTAGCCGAGTTGTTATTAGCCAAGCTAAATTATTATGCTAACAGAATTGCTCTATCAGTATGGTATAAAAGACTTTTTCTTTTAATTTTTTCTTACAAAATCACACTGATTAGTATAAAAGGAGAGATTAACTTTAATAAAGACTATTTTTCCTTTAAAAAAATGATGCAGCATTTCTTGAAATTTAATTCTTTTCTTTTTTCCATTTTTTTTTTTGAAAATTGTACAGCAGAGAAAGATATTACATGCACAATAATAATAGTAATAAAATATTCCAACCGATTGATTTAAAAAGCTTTAAAATTCGTTTTTAATTTTGTCATTGGAAAATGTTTCTTTCTATATGAATTCATCAAGTTATTTGAATACATCTAAGAATAGTAGGATATTTAAAACACATAGTCATTAAATTATTGAATACTTTAAATTCATTAATTTAGATTCAAGAGACAGAACAAGCAAACTATTTCTATTTTAAAAGAACAAAATTAAATGTATAAAATTAAGGTGTGTTTAACAATTGTCAAATAACTTATGCATTTTCCAAGGTTAAAATTATTATTAATTTTAGAAATAATCAGTGAAATTTTAAAGTATTGCAGATTAATCAAAATTAGCGAAATCTTCTTATTTTTCTATATTACGCTTTTCTTGTAAAATAGAGGAATAATTCATTTTATGAATAAAAATTGTTTAAAATATATGAATGAAGAGTTCGATAATATTCAAGCTAATCGAATATTAATTTGGCAGATTCACTGAGAAGAAATAATGTCGAAAATATAATTTGCATAAGATTGAATCTAGTCGAGATTCTAATTAATAATAAATAATTTCCAATAAATTTTAAATTTTTTCCTCAAATTTCTTAAAAATTGAATAGAAATTGTTAAATAAATTTTCCCTCTTTTTTCCAACTTCATTTTTTTCTCTTCTTAAGTAAATACTTAATTTTCATCTTACAGCCATCTGAAAATAATACGAGCATAGTGGCATCATCATTTATCGCAGGTGCTTTTGCAGGCATGCTTTCTAAATCAATTGTTGCACCTTTGGAAAGAGCAAAGATTCATTTTCAAGGTGAAAAAAAAAAAAATAAATAAGAGTTTTATCAAAATAAACATTTAATGTAAAAATTCACTTAAGTACAAATATATGCATTAAATAGAATGGATGAAATTTGTATGAAGAATTTTTCTGATTTTTTGAGCAGAAATTATTATTCAAAATGCAAAAATTTGATCGAATGTCAAATTAAAATTTGAGGATAATTTAAAAATTTAAAGTAAGCAATTTAGGACAAAATTAAGCATTTCCTTTAATTATTTCGTTTCAATATACTACAGTTATTAATTAATTTGAATAAATATTTGATAGATGAAAGTAAAATTATCTTTGCTGAACATATTTTCATCAGTCTTTAAATCAAATTAAACAAATTGTAAAATTTCTTAACTTGACTATATTATTGCTACTATTATTATCATTATCACTATTATTACCACTATTGTTCTTTCTAATATCATTATCATTACTTGTAGTTGCAATTATTGTCACTGTGGTTTACTATTATCCTTATTAATGCTATTAATAATACAATTATCGCTTTTATTACTATCATTACAGTATCGACGAATGCTCGTTATTCGTTAATTGAGGCAGCGAAATTCCTGAAATTATCGTATCAGGAAAATGGGTTAATTTCACTTTGGCGTGGTAATTCAGCAACATTATTCCGAGTGATACCGTATGCTGCTCTTCAATTTGCATCGCATGAACAGTACAAATCAATACTTCATGTTGATTGCAATGGGTAAAATAAATAAGTAAATGAGTTAAGTGACGAAAAGAAACAAATCAAATTTAGTGTGAATAATTTATTATAATTTGATCCTAATAATTTATTCTTTTCCTTATCTATTAATATAACTTAATGATAATATGGCAAAATTTGCAAAGAAATTTAAGGGATAGGTTTATTTTTTAAATATCAAAATTTTAGTTCTAAAAATAGAACTAAATTTAAAACCAGTAGTATTAAAATAAAGCGAAATATCCTAATAATTAAATTAATTTGAATCATTCAAATTGATTAATTTAAATTCCTCAAATTTAACTCATGCGTATATGATTTATGGCTTAAGATTTACCAATATTCGAGATCATATGATCGAGAAGTATTCTAAATGTGAAATAATAAATTTTTTTGATCAATTATTACTTTCTATAAATATTATTTTGCTTTCCCGCAGAAAAAATCAAAAAAGATTGAAAGAAATTTTTAAAAGTAAATTTTATGGAATAATTTAATTGTAATCAAAGTTTTTATAAAAATGGTTGGAAAATGAAATGCAAATTGCAACGGTAAGCAGATTGTATTACTATTATTCAAAAATTAATGTTATTAAATCGATGAAATAGATCTAATCACTTAATTAATTGATTAGCATTTAATTAATTAGTAATGAAATGAATTTATTTCTAATTGGAACAGTTTCAGAAAATATACACCTATACGACGATTATTAGCTGGTTCATTAGCTGGTGCTACTGCTACCTTAATTGTTTATCCTCTGGATACAGCAAGAACTCGACTTGCTTCCTCAAAATATACCGAATATACTAATCTGCGATCTGTTTTTTATAAAATGTATACCGCAGAAGGAATTAAGTATGAAATCATAACTTTCAAGTTAACACTCTCGAACCTTGCTTTTATTGATTTTCTGATAAATAGGTAAATAAGACTGAGTAAAAAAAAGGATCAATATATTTTTATAACTTTGCAACATTGAGAGAATTTTCAATTGCACGTAATTTATATTTAATATGAATTAATTGGAATGAGCGGCTTGTGAACATTTTTGGGATTTCTTTGGCTTAATTTCTAATCGTAGGATTGATTTTTTAATTATTTTATCTCTATCAACTAACAATTATTAGTTAAGCTTAGATATATCACGAAGTGTTAGATTACTAAAAATAGTAATTCATGTTGAAGGTCATTTTATTATGGAATAATACCATCTTTATTTGGCATTATGGTTTATGCTGGTGGCAGTTTCTATACATTTGGCACACTTAAACTCCTTCATCGAGGTATTATTATTATTGAAATAATCGATCGAACTCAAATGATCCATTTCATTCCTGTAAAAGAAATAAATTTGGGATAATACAACATATTCATAGCAATTTTTATTTTTGAATTTTATTTATAAAATTACATAATATTGAAGTATTAAATTACTATAATATTTTATTATCTTATTATTGCTAAAAATGATAAAAATTGTTAGAAATGAAGATGAGCTTTGTCCTTTTATAGTCAGCCATCCAAATAGTTTTACTTCAAGAATTTCGCTTTTTGATCAACTTTAAAGCAATTCAACATGATTGGTAAAATAAATGAGAAAAATATTGATGAGAAGTTTTCGATAATTCATTATAATTTATAATATCCTGCAAATCCAATTACTAAATTTTATCTAAATTATAAGTCAAAAATATTGTTCAACTCATTAATTGAATAACACTTGTGTATTTAACAAATGATATGATGTTTAAATGATTATTCAATTGAAATTAGCGTTGAAATTTAAAATATCCCAATCACAAGCCAAATGACATAGAACGTTGGAATGAACCGATCCCACCTTACTATCGACTTATTTACGGCGGTATTTCGGGTGCAGTTGGTCAAATTGTTTCATATCCCATAGACATTGTTCGTCGACGAATGCAAACGGGTCGAGTACCATCAAATTATTATGCATTTGAAATACTTCAAAATATTTATCGTAAAGAAGGAATTTGGAATGGTCTATACAAAGGAATTAGCATGAACTGGATAAAGGTATAATAGAACCAAAATTGAGAATCGTTATCACATAATGATAGTCATCTTATCTTGTAGATCGCTTGGATCAAACAATTTAACGTTTATTTAATGCATAATATTTCAATTAGTTTCTAGAAATGTTTTATAGCATAAAAATATGATCATTAAATGCTTATTAATTTAATTTATGACCTTGGAATAGGCAAATCAAAAATAGGTTAAAATTAATTACGAATAACAAGTTATTATTGTATTATCAAATAAGTTAACATATATAGCTATGATCTTTTAACACTTTTCTTGCGAATATACAAAATATTCATTCCAGGGTCCTATAACAGTATCTGTTTGTTTCACTGTCTATGATTATACTTTTCTATATTTGCTGAAAAAGCTGCCGGAGAAATAATAATTTTTATCAAAGATTTATTAGAAAACTTGAAACTCAATATTATTACTTCGGGAATCTGTAACAAGTAAAGACTACTTGTAAACATGAAAAATGTACAAGTTAAGTTAAAATTATTGATAAAGCTGGAATACGAAAGCTAATCATAAGTTCCAACTAAGATATTAAAGCCAAAAAAGTAATTATTACGATAAATGATATATTTCAGAAAATTAAATAGCAAGTAATTTGAATTAGATTTCATGAAGCGTCATACAGTTTCAATGAATATATATTGATATTCGAATGGTTGATAACCAAATTGTTTAAGTATAAAATCAATTTATATAAGCTTATCCAACATCCAGTCAATTTATTTGAAAAATATTTCATATTTTTCAAAAGATGCTTCAATTTATCAAGGATGTAATTTCTTGATAAATCTTAAATTTTAAAATAAATTCAAATTTTTACGATAAAAAAAATTTTAAAACAGAATATCAATATATATCTGCGCTATATCGGCTTTAAAAAAAACACAGATCAAGCATTGAAAGACAATACCAATAAGATATCATGGGATTTTTTCTAATTAAACAATTAAAATATGGACTATGAAATGCAAATTAACCGTATAAGATTAAAAAATAAGAGCAATATCGCTCAAATAATCAAAGAATAGAATTCTAAACATAGAATTTATAAGAAAGGTAATATTAAATTAAAGTTCAAAAAACCGATCTATCAATTTATCACAATATTCGTATGGCACATAAAAAAATTGAATGATTTTCTAAAAACTATTTCCACCATATATTTCATACAAATTGAACGATTTTGAAATCTTATCATTCGGCTTATAATTCAGATGAGAAAATAAAAACATATCAAGCATTTTTCCGGTTAACCTTTTCACATAAAACACTAAAAACATGGCATAAGTTTTCTTATTATATTATTGTGATTAAAGCTAGCACTAAAATTACAACAAAACAAACAGGGATTGCAATTTTAGATAAATAGAATTAACTAAAGTTTACTCCGAACAATAGGAAAGAGTGACGATGCTATTTTTTATGACATAAATGAGAAGAAAACTATAATTTCTTATGCCTACAAATACTATATAGAAAAAGACATCTTATTGATTAAAAGATTGAAAGTTGACAGTAAGCAGATGAACCACAAATATACTGAACTAGGTGACGAATTTAATCTTCATTTTCGCGACAACTTAAAAATTCTTCTAGCGCGACTTCTTCCATACGTTCTTTTTCTAAATCAAGTTGATTCTCTGATCGCAATTCATCTAAAAAGAACTGAAATTTTTCAAAAAAAGAAAAAAACACGAACTGTATTCCATCAGTGAATATTATTCGATGAATAATATCTTTAAATGTGAAGCCATGTTTTTAAATAGAATAGAGCAGCTTTTTTCTCATATAACTATTAAGACAAAAAAATATGCAGCAAACGATCTATGGCAAAACATGGAATCTGCGCTAGTGGGATAATTGGAGATGAATAAACAAGCAAATAAATTACAATCGGCTGTCTAATTTCTTTATTTCCTAAAATAAATCTGCCGAAATGAATGTAATCTTGGTGTTGTAAGCAATAAATAAATTCGGTTTTACGATGAAAAGCATAAGATTCTTTAAAACTTATTTACAACAATTCTACCTTGGAAAATTTATTTCACTATTTATGTCACTAATAATTCCTTTGAAGAATTTATTTTACTAATCATTAATCAATGCTACAATTATATCAATTTCAGATAAACATGTCAGAAAACATATAAAAAAGGAATCCAAAATGAATGCATAAATAACTGAAAATAAACTAATAATAATTGAGTAAATCTATAACGGAAAATAAAAACGAAATGAACAAACCTTGATTTAATGTCATTGGTGAATGACCAATATCCAGAATATTACTGGAAAATTTCAAAAATTATTGACTTTTGCTTTCTCTTTTCTGAAATCACTTTTCATTGAAGCAATGTCTGCATCAGTATCAGCGATCATTACCAATGCTTCCAAATGTGTCATTGCTAGTTCCGTTTGTAAACAGAATCGACTCAATTTGCTAATTTTATTATTTAAATCGATTAACTCCTTAAAAAAATATTATATTTAGTAATGTATATTTTATTAAGAAAATTTAATTTTTATGTATAAAAAGATTATAAAAAGATTCAAAAATTCTTTGAATGCACATAAAAACAAAATATAAAACTAATAAAAGATCATTATCTTTGAAAACTCAAGAAAACAGAAGAAAAGACAATGCTCTTTTATATCTAGTTCCACATTGTCCATATATATTGTGTTAAGAAACGGAACTGGTTAAGAATTATGTTCAATTTATTTCTGATAATAAATTGCAAATAAGCGAAAATCATTTCTGTGGAAATTTTTAGCATTTGCCATTTAATAACTCACTTTCTAACTTATTATCTAATCTGTTGCTAACTGATTCCATATTTCGAAATTCAAAATATCCAAGCAAAATTAGTAATTTCTTGTTAAGGTTGATTTTATTAAATGAACCTTTGTTGTTGAATCTAACGAGCGTAAATGGTCATAACAAGTTAAAATAGCTTCAGCACGTTCATTACACATCTGCTGCGCTCTTCCCATACGAGTACTGCACAAATTTGCCAAACGTATATTTTCATCGTTCATTTGCTCTATCATTTCAATGTTCAGTTGATACCTAAAAACAAAACGAAAAAAAACCATTACTAAATCAGTATAAATCTTTTATTTATAATAACTGTTTCATGGTTTCGTTACGTTTGTCAAAGTAAAAAACAAATGAATTAAATTTTCCATTAAAATGTTTGAAAAAAATATTTTTATTGAAATCAAAATTCTAAGAAATTAAGAAACAATGATATGTACATAGAAACAATTGAGCAGACTAATTACTTATACATATTTTGATATAGTTTGAGAACTTCATTATAAAGGCCAGAAACAGTCTCCCAAACTTTATCAAATCTATTCATTTGAAAATAATAGGCTCAAAATCTTTTAAGAAACAAGACATACTTCAAAAGTAAATTGCTGCCAGCCTGTGTTTTTAATAAAGATGCGATAGCTTCAGATGAATTCCTTAAAAAACAATAAGTTCTGAAGACTTTACATAATAATATTTTAGTCCGAAAATCACCGATTAGAAGAAATAGGCTGCAAAATAACCAACAGCTTATATAAAATAATCTCATTAAAAACATAATATTCAAATTTAATCAATAATGACAACCTTTGTATTGTAGACGATGTAGTGCTTCGAAGTTTTTGCATACTGCAAAATTAGATAAATCGAAAAATATGGAAGTTAATTTTATCAGTCATTACAAAGACACATTATTCTTTGCTTTTTTTTCGTTACAAATAAGAAGCAAGGCGATAAAATTAAAATAAATGAATTTTTTTCTAAGCCAATTTATTCCACCTCAAAAAAGATAAAATCCTTTCTTTGAATTAGGAGATCTCAATTTTAAAATAAAAGCAAATATAAATTAACCTGTTTGTGAACTCATTCTGTACTGTTGCCAATGCATCAAGTAAACTTCCAAGCATCTGTAATCCTGAAAATTATGTAGAAATAAAAAGTCATTTACAAAATCCATGGAATATAAAATTCTTTAGTTACATCTACAAATTTACATTCGAGAGAAAGGAAAAATTAGATTTGAGTTGCAAAGGAAAGATAACTGCAGCATGTCAATAATAGTTTCAAACGATAGTACTTATGTCAAACGAATCTCACACATAAAAGATCACCAATCTTTGCCATAATCAAAGCTGAATCTATCACAATTCATATTCCGTCGTCATTTATGACATATTACCCTGCATCATTCCTCTATTTCCCGAATTTCGTCTCCGTGATTCAATTAATAAAAGATAGCAAAGAAAAAAAACTCAACCCATTTCCCACTCAAGATTTCTCCCCAGCCTTCCCTCCACCATCCCATGTCACGTTTTTATTCAAAAAAAAACATATTAAAGAAATAACACGGGCTTAAAATGAAAATGATAATTTCTGCAATTACTATTCCTACTTTAATTATTAATGCATGATGTGTTTTATGTCATTATTGAATGATCAGACTGTTATATCTTCAGAAATTTCGTGTCACTAAGTAATTATTTTTCAATCTCCGTGCATTCCTACGTCTGGACAACCTTACCGATGTTACTACTATTGGAATCAATTTTGCAATGTTGTTATCACTGATAGTTTTCCATTATTATCTGAGAAACGCAACGTGTTTCAAAATTTTGCTTTATGCTACAACAACCAAAATATTCAATTATCTCAAACTCAGATAATAATGCAAAATTTAGGTACGATTGCTTCATTCTCACATCATTCTATCGAAATATTCATCAGTCGTATCTTCAAGGAGTATGTTCGCAAATATGATCAAATATAAAAACATATATCAAATCGCTATCAGTATTATAACTGTTATCATACTGCACTGATTACTGTCCTACTAATACAGGACGTTCCAAAATTTTATTTCAAGCCACAGCAGACGAAACTCTCGGCCGAAACATTCAATCACCTCAAACTTGGGTAATTAAACCGTCAAGTTTGATTGCTTCATTCACACACCATTGTAGTGCAATAAAATGTTGTTAAAAGTCTATAAATTTAACATTGCTGCTATATCATTTCCATGCAAAATATTTTTTGCATGGAAAATATCATTTCTTCGAAACTTTTCTTAATAATCAAAAAATTAAATATGTATAAAATATCGTGAAGGATTCTGAAATCTATGAACCAAATAGTGATGGGAATAAAGAAAGAAATTCTTGATATGAATTCCCTTCTCGTCCAACATTCTTGCAATTGGTGATAATGTGCAAGTTAATAAATTTTTATTATTAATATGACTGTTCGATTATGATGATCGTATTTGAGACGTTGATGAATTAATTAATTCGACTTGTACTTTAAGCTTTACAGTAAATTATAATAAATTTGTCGTGAAATTTATAAAAATATCTGAGTGTATCCGATAAAATTATATCAATTATCCCCACTGATCTCAAATTGTTCTTCATTGGTATCGCTCACAAATAATATTAAATAATAGTGAGAAGGTCCTAAAGTTTTTTTCTTTTGTAAACAAAAAATTCATTACGATCTAATGAAAAAAGATTCAAATAAACACGAAATTGCACCACTGCTTATTCTTAGGGGAAATCAATATTATTCGTTTTAAATTAAGAATGATGAACTAATGTTAGCCTACTTTTCATTATTTATGCTATTTTTCCCATTGCAATAAATATAACTTCGAAAATGAATAGAAACTGCATAGAATTATGATCTGCAAGAAACAGTGATGGGCCCTGCAGAAAAGGGAAGTCTTATATCCTTTCTTCACAGGCCAAAAACTTGATTATCCAATATATAGTATGGATAAGACTGAATTTTTCTTAAACTTATTTGATTCAATTCAAATTCGTGTGACATAAATTCTGTTGTCAGCAAAAATTTCAAAACTTCATGAATAAAGATGGTAGCGACAATATAAAAACTCTATTATCTTGAAAAAGCGACAATATAAAAACTCTATTATCTTGAAAAACGAGTAAATGCAGCAAATCTGCTATCACTAAACAATAGAAAGAATAAAAAACGATGCAAAGCATTCTAATATTGGAAACTACAATAAACGAAAATATTCATAGCTCAAGCGACATAAAAACTCACACATACCTAAATATACTTCTTACTAAGATCTGATAATTAACTTCAAAAGCAGAATGAACCAAAACCTAGAGCGCCTAGCTAAACTCGGATGGAAAGAAACGAAGATGAGCGATACTTTTTTGGAATTTTTAAAAAAACTTGACGTACTTAATTCACAATTCTCTTTTTTTATTCCAATTAAACAAAATTTATATTGATCGTAAATTATTGTTATCATCTATACATAAAACAAAGTCTGGTATAAAACAAAATTCTAGAATTATCAAATAATTTGACAAATTTCAATTAAATCAACAGATTATGCAAAAATAAAAAATTTCGAACATAAAAACCGAAAAACGCAGATCACTTACGAGTACGGATACAATAATTGCAGAAAACTTTTCTGGTGGGATTGAAATTTGATAGCATATTGCTTTCCATTAGAGGTGAAATGTTTGATAAATACAATATAAAAAATAAATATGCCCCGGAGAAAAAGTAACAAATATACTGTTAAAAAATAATTAGGACCGAAAATATAAAATACGAAATAGTTCATTGAGAATTCCCACACACTAATCACAGTAACATTCAAGTCACATTTTGCCACCGATTAACTAAAATAATTTTGAGTTCTAGACAGTTTCCAAACTTCCTTGAAGAAATAAGCGTAAAGCATATAATCACACTTAAGAGTCTCACGGTGATCAAAAATCTCCGTGATATGACCCAGTAGTAAACTCAGAATTTCAGACATCCAGTTGTACTTTTGCTTTCACATCATCGTCCAAATACTTCCCTATAATTGGACGTAATTCATCATTCAAAAATTCATGGTTTGCGAAGATGCACGTCCTGTGAAGCTTAGAGGTGATTTTGCTAGTTCGAGTATTCGTCCACGAACCTGAAATTAAATATTTTCAATCAAATCCTTAATTTTTTGAAACGAAAATACGCAGTAGGACGAAGATTTATTACAACTATCATGAATACCACTTTCTTTCTTTTCTATGACTAAATGATTGTTATGAGAGCAAAAAAACCTTAGATGGAGAGAAGCTAGAAGTGCATTAGTATTCGTTTCTCATTCAAAAAAAAAAATATTCAGGGGCTTCACAAATCAACAATATGTAAAGCAAGTTTTGAAGAGCATTACTGATTAAATATAAAAAAAGTGTCGTTCAATAACTTCAATTTTTATTTTAACAGCAGTTAGTGTAAATAAGTTTAAACAATTTTCAGGAAACTAAAAATTTCATATTTCTGTTACCTTATCAAAAATACGTTAGCCAAAATACTTTCCAAATCAACCCGTGCCCGTTTTTGCGCTTCTCTTGCAATCAGTGTTACTTCCCGAATTTTCTCATAAGCTTCCTGCCGATCAGTGCCTTCTTCTGTCAGCAACATCATTGCCTTTTCCAGTGCCAAAAATGGTAAATCCGCATGAACATTATACTCAATTCTTTCTTTATCTACACTCAAACCTTCCACAATATGCTGAAAGGATGCAAACCTTTATTTCAAACAATGAGAAACTTACGTTCATCCATTTTCATTTATTTTCCAGCATGGTTCTTATAGAATTCAATTTTATCTTCTTTGTATGTTATTGAAAAACGAAACTATTCATATGAGTACTGAAATCATAATTGTTGGAAAACTTAACACCAATAAAACCACGAAAAAATAAGGAAACATGCTTCTTCACCTGAAATATAGTGAGAACCGCATCCGCGATGAGAAACATATCTGGAACCAATAAACGTCTGATAGCGGAATCATCAAGAGTTCTTTCAAGACACTGATCGCCAAGTGTATTCAACGCATCCTGCAGAAAAAAATAGTTATGCAAAATTCAACGTAACATGATTTTAAATGGAAATGACCAGAAAATCGCGGATTTGGAATGCATGAATAAGTCAATTTTGATATATTATCGAATTTATCTTAAAACCCGATCTTATGGTGGTAAAATAATAAAAAAAATAACATAATCAAAGAAGTCCGAAAGTCTTCTGCCAAACATTTTGCAATCCATCATTTAGGTAAGAGTTTGCTGATGCTAATTAATCTTCACTCAAAATTTAGTATAGTGTTTCAATTAGCATGATGCTTTCGAGAGTATCCCATCTTATCCTTGTAAACAGAAAACTAAATTTATACACCTGAGGTGCACTCATCAGTTTTCGAGCCAAACTACTGACACGTTCACTCTTGATTGGATTACGCTTATAAGGCATCGCTGAACTACCAATTTGTTCACTCTCAAACGGCTCATATATTTCGCCAAAAGCCTGAAATCATTTCGAATTTTTATAATCATGTAACAAAAAAAAAGAAGCACAATACTTAACAGGTAATATCGTTAAATATTACGCGCGTTATTCCAGAAAAAAATTATTGAATTAAAAAAATTAATAAGTTAGACTTTGTCGGTAAAAAACGGACTTGCAAAATTCGTATATCCGTGCATATTTTCTTCGTCGCAGCCCCCAGCAGTGCAAAAATATTGACCAGTTCACAATCCTATACGATAATTTGTTTTATTATTATTATTTAATGATACTGGTATAAATAATTATTGAAACTTTATTTCCACCGATTCGTATTTTGAATGATTATTTTTGCACTTTTTTATTCATAAGAAGAAGTAAATCACTAAAAAAATGTAAACCATTAAAAAGACAAAACTTGTATAAACTAGCTTAATTTCCTTAGAGCTAAAATGTAAAATTAAATCTTTCCTTCCCAAGTTTCAGGTGTTCAGGCAAAAATACCTGCTGTCGAGAATATGTTTGACCACTTATATAGAAACGATACGCAAAACCAGCACTTCTCATTATTAATTCATCCAATTTATCAACCTGAAGGAAACTGTTTGATACACATCAAGAGAAGGGATATGACAGCGACTGGAAAAACAATATTTTAATAATAACAAAACTGTCTTTTCTCCACAAATTTTTGAAATTTATGGACATTTCAAATTATGCTGGCAGATGAATAACAATCATTAACATACGGCAACGACAGCCGATGAAAGCACTTTAGATGATATAACAAATTGTTATACAGCATCATCTTTAAATCTTGTACAACAACTGAAAATTTCCCATCGCAATCCAGTAATCAAAAATGTAATTACCTTCGTTTCATCGTTATGAAATAATGCCATGAATGAATCCTGTGTACCCGTTGCACCTTTTACTCCTCGAAAACGCATATTTTCCCGGAAATATTCCAACTATAATTAATCATAAATTAAATTTATTGTTCACAATGTTACGGTAAATTAAAAGAACGATATAAAAGATCGGTGTCAGTTACAAATATTTCTGATTGCGTAAAATAGAACAAAAAAATAAATAAAGGAAACTGATAACAAAAAAGGAATTCACCACGACTGTTTATTAACCAATTTAAAATAATATCTGAAAATTTTTGATAACTCGATTAACTAAGAATGCTACAAAATATGGATTAAAAGTGTTTCTGTTGCAAATCTCGTAGTGAACTAAGAAAAAACATAAACAATAATAAACGACAATAGTGGAATAATATACTTATTAATATTATTTAATTTACCTTTGTAAAAACCATCAATAATTCCTGAGCCCACATCACAGCACGTTTACCAACAGTTACTAATGATGCTGTTTGATAATGCGTTCGTCCGACAGTAACGATATCTTTTGTTTTCTCTGCGAAATCATCCAATCGGCTAAGACATACAGCAAGCCTATAAATTTCATCAATCCCTACCGATTCAAAACGTAAATATGAAACTAGTGTATTCGTACAGTAATTTAAAATGCTAACCGAAATAAAAAAAAGGCATGTAGAATCAAAACGGTATCAATTTTGTGATATGAAATTGAAAAGAAATTAGAAAAAATGGGAAAATTAGTTTTAAGTTCAAATAAAACTCGAGATTTCAAAATATGTTTATTTAGATCAAATTAAAATTTCGAGGATATGTACTTCTTCAATATATGGTCAGTAGCCTGACGTTGAACAATCAAATCGGCATTATCTTGAACAAAACATGACGTTGCGCCCAAATGTATTATTCCTTTTGCCTTTGGACACATCCGAAATAAAAAAATAAACTTTATTGGTACTAAATTTCTTTAAGTATATAATATAATAAAGGATATACATTTTGTATACATTTTTATATAATTTGTCGAATTCTCCAGATAAAAAATAATTTTTACTTTCCCAAATGCATAATTATGGGCCATGACATCATGCTTAATGCGTTTCTCTTCTCGACGTATTGTATCCCAATCAATCACTTCCTTCGATTTCTTCATCTCTTCAATAGCCTCTTCCGTAACCTATAATAGGCGTAATGCTTGGAAAAAATGATTCACGTTTTTCTGCGTAAAGATACAAAAATACTCGAATCGATATCCTCAAAAATATCCTTTCTACTTTTTATTCAAATGACCCTATATATATACTTAAAAATCCTACATAATCACATAATTATCTCTGCAAATATTGGAAGTATTACACCTGTTTGACAATTATAAACCTTTCTGAATAAAAATGTCGTTTGAACAAAAATCGTTCCCTAACGAGAAATTTAATAAGCTGATATATTCTCCACTTGCACATATATTTGAGAAATAATTATGAATTCATGTCAAAAAAACTATACCTGCTTTAAGCCCAACTGCATCTCTGCTTCAGCAAGCCATATCCACATTTGCCTCCAAATTAGTACCTTAAGATAAATTAGGAATCTTTCATATGAAATTATATATCCAATAATTTGAAATCATATATATCTGATATGATATTAATCAGATTTTGCAGGCTGAAGACAAATGAAATGTCGTTGCCAAATTAATTACGGAAGAAAATGAACTTCGAATTCATTAATTCTTGATAACTGTGAAGCATCAAGGAAATAGTTTATTAAAATTAATTAACACAAATTTCAAAAACTATAAACTCTTGCCTTATTTCTCTCGCTCAATATATTCATCAACGGGCTTTTACCGCAGTATCGTGATTTAAGCACTGTTTCAAATTTATCCTCGCTGTTAATATGAGAGATCATTGCTAATAATTATTGAGAGATCACCGGTATGTTAATCTAATTTCTAAAAGCAATTAATTGTGAAATAAATTGATAATGTTTAAATATGACTGACTCAATTGAAGAAAGAAGACTGTAAAAATATACGAAATTTCATTAAAATATACGGAAACAAACGTATATCATCAAGTTTACGATCCATAACAAACATTAACAAACACGTATTAAATCTGAAGAATTTCTAGGGTACTCCAAGCAATCCAAAACATCATCGACGAAATCACATGCTTCAATCTTGGCCTAATAAAATTTTCATTGGGCATAGCGACGAATTGCAAACATTCATCGATTTCAGTATGAAAAGCTATTTATTTTATTCATTATTTTTTTTCTACGTAATTATAACATAAATTAATCTGTGTAGAGATTGGTCCAGAAGAGTACTCCTGAAAATATCAGTATATATATATATATAAATTTTCTCATAATCTTTAATTTTTCTTTAAAAGAAACTTCCGAAAATTTAACGAAAGAAGGGACCATTCATGTTACAACATGTATAGTAGTGAAAATATGATAAAAGAGGAAGTTGGGAATGTTTTGAATTTTTTCTACCCTATATTTTGCTTATGGTAGTTATATATACATACGCATAATTTTTTAAATTAATTATATTATGTTGCTTATTACTAATTCTCATCATTAATTGTAACTAATAATGTGTAGTCAGTTGCTATCACTGTTGCTGATAATAGTTTGAATGTAAATCCATTTATTAATAACATCAGAAACTTCAATTAACTTTAGAAGCACTTATGGTCTCGATAAGTAAGAAATTAAAAAGACAGGAAAATCGAAGAAGAAAGAAGAGAAGATTAAAAGGAAAAAATCCGGAAGACAGGGATTTCTGGAAAAATATCGAAAAAGGAAGGGAATATAATTCCATCAAGTAGTTCCAATGAAAATAACAATATGGAAGTTTCGTCGAACATTGATTTTAGCTCTTTGCAAAGTTAGTTATTTTGTTTTTCGATTGCGGCATACTTTTGCATGGATGGATGTAAGTCAAAGATTGAGATTAGGGTTAAACATATGAATTATAGCAATTCTTCTATGGTATTGCTTAAATTAAAAAAGATGGAGTTAGGAATATTATTCAAAAAGTAGAAGATAAATTAAATAAATAAAGTTGGATGTTTGACTATCGAGCAAAAAGCCAGAGAAGAAATGTGACCATCATCTATCAAAATATTAAGTTTTAAGGATATTAAATACAATAGTATTGATTATATCGAATTTCTTTAAGCTTTTATAGATTTAGGTAACATTAAATTTAAATTGTCAGTCAATAACTTTCCACACTTGCATTCTTCCGTTTATCGGTTTAATCTTGTAATTTTGACATAATTAAAATTATCATAAATTATCCATAAGTATCTTAACTTTACTTCACGTTCTCTTATGTCCTGATTTCGAAGTTTTATGAAACTCTTCCTTCCTTTCTTTGTTTTTATTTTCCCCTCTCTTTTCCTTCTCTTTTTTTTCGTATTAGCATAAAAAACAAATTGTCAAAATATTATTCTTAAAAGGAAGTGGGATGTTTGAAATATCTTAATAAATATATCACAAAAATTATTTATGGCTGTTTTATTAAGACGCATGATGAAAAGCTCATACTTTTACAGCACTGTGGTATGGAATTAGCGAAAAATTCAGTTCAGAAAGGCATCTATTTTTAAAAAAGATCCTACTAATCATTGTTCGTTAATTATTGCTAATATACCTCCATATATCACACCGGTAAGTCTAAGAATTTTCCAAAAGATGAAGTTGTATATCTTGATTCGAAAACAGGACTAGAAAAATTAAGAATGAGAAAAAATTGTTTAAAAAACGGAAAATTATAGGTTGCATTGGGTCGAATTTTGGCTGAACTTGGTTCTGGTAGACCGGATGAAATAATCCCACAACGCGGAACAGCAGCCAGTGATAGCATTACGGAGGTATAGATTAATATGAATTTTATTTTTTTCCCATTTATCTTTCTATTTTTCAGGGTTTTTACACGGCATGTGCTCGTTTAAAAACCGAAGATGCTGTTGAACAAGCATTACAGAATTGTAGAAAGATTCCGTTCTTTTGTTTAAGCAATATCGATGTTGAATTGACACAAAACGGAACAGCGAGTAATTTAAAATTTTTATTTCCGAAACTTATATTACTTTCTTTCTGTCCGTAAATTTTACATTATTTTATTGTTATCCTATTTTCAAGTTTTTAAATTACTGTTTGACTGATGATAGTTTTTTTCACGTTTCATTATTTTTATTATTTTAATAATTTCTAGGGATATGAAAACTTTCTTGGTTTACAGAAGCAAATAAAGCTCAATTGGGAAATCCAAAACAGTAATTGGAGAAGTTTATAGTTTAAAAAACTAAAGTAAAATACGATTCTAAATAAAAATATGATTATGTATTTACTGATGCATTGTTTTTTGCAGAATTGTGTGATGAATATCGAAAATCCTTCAAGACAGTCGCAGAGTTACAGGAAAGCGTGAATTCGTACATCGAAAAGCATGATGCTGAAGTCCTGAAAGTATGTTATCCGTCTTTGAATGAAAAATTTACGTAGAGAAGTCACTTCTCGATGCAATTAATTGTTTTTGTTTCTTATAAAATTAATCTTAGTGAATTTTCATACCGTTTAATGTGTTTCAGCGAAAACAAAAGGCGAAGAGGATGGCAAATGTTCCGGACGAAGATGGATGGATAACTGTTACAAAATCACGTATGTTCTTTTCGTCGTTTTTATTGAAAGAAATTCACAGATTTTTTATTTGATCAAAATTCGATTTTTAAATAGTTCATTAAACTTATGGAAATGATTTTCAGATTATAAGCCTGTACCGCCTGCTATTGTTGTGAAGAACAAAGATGATTTGCTAAAATTGTCCAAGAAGAAAAAACGCGTGGTTCGTTGAATATTTCATTAAAAAATTACTAAGGGTAGCAGTTTGATGATTCGTCTTGTTTGTGATTTGATGGGCAAAAGAAAATTTCCAGCGCGAAAAGTCATAGTTCTGTGAACTAATATATAATCCAATTGAATTTCAGGAAGAAAGCATTCCTTTCTATTCATTTCAGTTGAAGCAATCGAAATTGAGACGCAAGTTTTTTCTTTTTGTTACAAACTTTGCTCTTCTAAATAAAAGATGGAGATCATTTATTCCATCATTCTTTTAAACTATCAATTGCAAGAGAAAAAATGAAGGTTTTAAAAAGTAGGATGAAAATCAATTTTTAAACTAAATTTTTCAGAATTGAAATGTAGCATTGTTATTTGGAAAAACAAACATTTAATTCTCCATATTTTTTAGATCTTGAAGAACTAAGACGGAAATTTGCTGAAGATAAGAAAAAATTGGCAATCGCAAAAGCAGCAAGGAAATTCCGTCCAACGTAAATTTCCAGTGCACAATAATTCTGCCACTGTTTCAATTTTTGTAGCTCATAAACACCATCATTGCAGTGCAGAATAAAAGCTATTAGAATTGATCATAACTCTTACACAAATCGATATTTTCGAAGATAATAAAGTGAAAAGTAACACTCAAATTTTATTGCAGTGGTAGTAGGAATAGTGTATATATGTATATGCATAAGAACCAAACAAAAAATGAAAATGGTGTTTCGTTTTTGAGAATATATATTGTAACACAACGAAGTTATATTTGAAGTAGGCAGAGTTTTATGATTTCTTTATAGTTTGGTAGCATGAACTATTAGGATCGAAAAAATTCAGAAGTTTTAATTGAAAACCTGTGATTTTTATTTGCTTTAAGAAGCATCAGTTTCAATTCTTAACAAGGAAAATTTTTCAACATGCAAATCTTGTCTAGATGCATCCGATTTGTCTAGATGATTTGATTGCAAAAAAGAAAAATCTGAAAATACTCATGTACTATAACACTGCAAGTAGAGGTGAAAGTATTTCATGGAATGCTTCTTTGATGAACTAACGCTTAAATTGTCATCGGCGATAAAACCTGAAGTATCGTAAATGAAGAATAATATGAACTACTACCGAATAGCATGCTTATCCGGGCTCCACTGAATGCGGATAACAGTGCCAATAATCTAATGAAATTAAGTTGGCTTTTCGAAGAAATTACTATTATAAAAGAGAAACATTTGTCGAACAAGGTTACTTTGCAACTTTTCCTATTATTTTTATTTTTAAATCGAAATAAAACTTATTAACGAAATGAGAAAATTTCCAATTAATTTCTGCAAAGAAATAAAAGAAAAATTTAACAACAACAAGGAAAGCTTCCATAGGTATTTCACTCCTGCCTAATGTTGAACTGATGAACATTCTTTGTATACATCGAAAAAAATTGCTAGATAAATAAAAAAAAGCCACAAATATTGTATTTATTTACAGAATATAAACGCCAAACAATTGGACGCCAATTTTTGCTCAACACAACAACAACAGTAATAGAGTCAATTTCCCGAAAAATCCTTGAAACTAAAGTAAACTCTTTGAACTGAGCAAATATGAAAATGTATCTTTGAATTAAAGCTAAAATGTGTAAAAAACAAAAAAAAGTGCTGACAATTTCCTCCATAAGTTGATATACACATGTAAAGATTAAAGTGGGTATACATGTCTTGAAAATTTCGTTCAATGTATGAAATATGGAGGAAAAGAAGAAGGAATGAGAATGAACAGTTAAGAATGTAAATACAATTTTCCTTTTTTTTTACACAAATACTCAGAATCTGAAAGATATCAAGTGATGAACAAAAAAATTGTATACAATAAAACAAACGAGAAAAGAGTTTACTAGATATAAAATTTGAGCCTAAGCAAATTATTCATTTAATATAAAACATAGAATTAGTAACTCGATAAATAAATAAAAATCATCTCCATTAATGAAATTTATTTCTCTGCAATTTGCTTATTTGTTTTTCAAAACAAATCTACTTACTTGTTTGATTCAAGTGCAGTTATTTGAGAATATTTCTTAATGCGAAATCTCTTAGTAATCATTCGATACCACTTTACCATTTACTTCAGACTTTCAAATGAATTAAATGACTGCATGATAAAATTCCAATCGATCATTTCAAATTAAACCCCTAAATCCCGAACACGCAATTCAAATGAAAAATTCCTTGAGTTGTGAAAAAAAAACCATTAGAAAAACAAACTTTGTTCGATAATAATCCGAAAACTTCTTTCCTTACACAGATTTTTCAGAAAGGAAACTAACCATCCTCATTTTACTTTGAATACACACCCCATATTTACATATACACTCACGTACTGAAAGGCCGCGCATCTACACAGGTCATATTCAACATCATCAAACAAGGGGATGAGATTTTCAAATATATGAAGTATTTGCATATGCATTATATATATATATATCAGAATACAAATAAACGCATACATACATATAAATACATGTCACGAATCAGTCTTTATTTTTCTTCATTTGAAAATTATCTTTTTTTCAGCAGTAGGTATGAAATAAAAAAATATAAATAAGTAATGAATCAAACAATGCAAAAGCAAAACATTCCACACTAGTCATAACCTGGATGCTCAGGACAACAATTCTTACGCATAAACCATTCATCGATACAGCTGAAATAAAAATAGCATCAATCTTTTTGACATTATATTCTTTTATGAAAACTGTAAGCGAAAAATCGAAAAAGCTTCGATATAAAGCTATTGTGGTTTTGGTTCTATTCAGAACAGAGAATAGAGAAATCATTACCTCTCTTCATAGCTATTAACAACAGTTAACATGTGAACGTAAAAATAAGCAAATATCAATAAAAAGATAAAACGACTGTGAGACATTATTATTACTTCACTTTGAAGAAAAAAAATATGAACTAAAAGATTGCTTTGAAAAGGAGCAAAAATGCTCCCAAGTGAGAATGGTAACATATTGTAATCATCTTTTCGACATTTTAATACCGACATTATCGCTAACGACAATGGAACAATTTCAGTAATTTTTTAATATTGAATAATCCATCTAGTCAGAATAGACAACTTGAAATAAAAAGTACAAATATATTACTTTTTATGATAAATACATAAACAAGGGAGACGCGCAATTCGATCACCACTGGACATTTCTTCGAGACATATCGAACATTCTCCCTTATCTTCTTTTAACTCATCTTCTGCAATTCGAAAAAAATAAAAAAATCTATTAAATTTATTACTGTCATTGTAAAGAGCGATAAAACAAATTTTTCTGCTTGATCAATTCAGTATCGGTACCTGTAGAAAAGTAAAAGTAATTAGCGAATTTCAAGATTCATAACACGAAATTAGATTTATCTACTGAGGAAAATTAAGTCAGTACATACCATTATATGTTATTTTAGGGCGGGTTAGACACATAACTAGATGAATTTCAGCTTCGTCAGAGGGCACCGTTTTCTTGCAAATCGGGCACTTAATATCTTGCGACAACCCTGTAAGAATAATATATACGACACTGAAAAAAATGTAAAACTTATAAATTACTTAGTAAATTGTGTTTAAAAATTCATCCGATTCTCAGGTTTTGAAAATTCACCCTGCATATGAATTTATCGTAATAGGTTCCAGCTAAAATACAATGTTTTATTTTAAACTTTCAAAATCCAATTGCAAATGATAATGAAATTAAAATCTGGAAGTTTTTTCTTATTCAAATCAAGACAAAGAAAAATATTCCATCGAAATTAAGCAAATTAATAATTTTTTAATTTTCCATAAAACATAGATTCCGAAGTTTAGTGTATGTTTAATTCAAAAAGTTTGTTTGCAAAACTCAAATTACGATAAAATACAAAGTTCTTAAAATACTGCTGCATAATACAAGACAACTCCTTCGAATAGTTTCACAGTTTAGTAAATGTATTTTATGCTTTTGGAGACAGCTGATTTCATCGCTGATCAAAGTATCAAGCACTTATTACGCTTTATTTTATTAAATTGTCATAGGAACAAAACTGATAAACGTATTTTGCAATAGAAGAAAGCAGAAAATAAAACTAATTTTTAGTTTCCATGTCTAAAAAATGGAAATATTTTCAATGCTTAGCATAAAACAAGTGACAAATGTAGCTTTGTTACCTAGTGATTCATTCTAAAACAGTACATTTCGCCTGTCTTAATCATTCTTTCAATCACTGACCTCACATAAAAATTTTGTTTTCTAAGACAATTTCTTTTTTAAAATATATCCTATCAACAGTTCTCTTTTCTTTATTTTATGTTAAATATATTATGCGTGTATAGTCGCTTACCATTCAAGATAAGAATCGCTATTGACATTATAAATGAAATTATACAGAGAAGTAGTACAGGATTGAAACTATTAAAACGTCTATAATTATTTTTGTGAAAACTAAACAATATTATCACTGGAAAAATGTAAATCGAATAAGTACATAGAGATAAACTATAAGTAAAAGAAAATAAGATCTCGATAAGCCAATATTCTTAAACCATTGTTCATATGCTCACCATCAATGCATGTAACAATTACCCTTTCCTTCCTTCAAACAATAAATTCAAATTCATATATTCAATTTCCATATTGAAACAGTTGAAAGGTAGGAAATAACGAAATTTTATTTTGCATCTTTCCAATGTTTTGCTCTCTATTCTTTCTTATGTCTCTTCACGCGTCAGTAGACAATGAAAGAAATATGTATGTGATCTGCAGAATAATCACCTGACCAGCATAAAAGATAAAATGTTGGAACTTACGACTTAGAAGTTGCAAGACCGGCATCGACCGACGAGCTGGAGCATTACGTGAGCCTCTATGTGTTCGCAAATGTGAAACCCTGGAATTTTCAAAATTTTCTAACAGCATTTTATAAGTTATTAGAAATAAGAAATAATTTCTTCAGTCCCGGATAGAAGATGAGGTCAAGGGCACTTTTCATAGAATGGTTCGATGTTTTTGAAAAGACGCAATTTTGCAGATGATAAAATTTAAAAAGTTATTAATCTGAATATTCAGGGACTACGCAGGAAAAATTTCACGAATTAAAATGAAAACTGCAAAACTTGTGTCATACATAAATTCTCCCAGCAAAAATTTTGGAGCAAATTTCACAAATGAAAGAAAATCTCAGTCTTTCTCCCAAACAAGTCTCGACATATAAAATCAATAATTTGTTTTTCGAATGACCAACCCTATTGGCCGTGTATCAGCGGAAGAAGCTGAGTGTAATCCAACACTTGTTCCCGGTGCATCTTCATCGGAATCTGACGTACTTTCATTGTCAACTCGCCCCTAAAAATTGTTGACATTCAAACTTCAAGATCTTAAATCAAAAATTTGTAATTACAATCTTATCATGCAATATGACTGTTTTTAGAAAATGTAAACGAGTACTTCACATGCATGCAAATTAATTAAATAGCGGCTAAAAAACAAAACTTTTGGATATTAAATTCACATTTAGTAACAACTGGAACGATATATGCAAAATAACAATGCTATTATCTGATTAACACAATATGTTAGAAAATTACTATATAATATTTTCATGCATAAAAGGATCTTTTGAATGTGTATTGACGAAGTGAAAACAATGAATTGCGTTAAAAGTACTTTAAATTTCCGAAACGCAACAACTTCAACGAAACACATTTATTGGGAGCAGAACTATATATGTTACACTCACTAATGTTATGTTAATTCCTTTGAAAAAGTTACTGGTATTAACCATCAGAATAGTTGTAAACAAAGAACTATTTAAACGACAGACTGTTTCCAATTTATTCATTTCCCTTTGTTAGGCTATTGCTCACTTTAATAATTTCAGGTTTTAGTCCTTTGAAGATGATTATTGGCTAGTCAAAATGTAAGAATGATTTTTATAACTTATTTAAAGCTTCTGATAAATATTTTTCACATATTTCGGCCTACTCTACAGTTGATTCGCAGCAAGATTTATATTTGTTCAGTGGCTAAATGAAAACTAAAAAATATTCACGATATACACATACAAACATATAATGCATGAGTGATGCTAGATTTAAATGCACATATTCTAATGATTTAGAAACTTATCAATACCCTAAGATTGCTGATACTACCAATGCCAGTGATCAGATGCGAATTACGATGATTAGTTGAAGCTGAAGCTGACACTGTTGTTGTATCGGCCACTGAATTAGATCGAGGTCGACGCTAAATCAAAATTTTTGAATGAAAAACTGAAAAAAAAAGATGGACTTTCATTTGTTAAATATAATAACAAAAACAAAAACAAGATCAATCATTAATTTAAACATCTGGTTAAACGATTCATTCACTACGTATCTGATTTAATAATCGAAAAAAATGGAAAAGTGTGTCAAAAAATAAATTCAATTGGAAAATACAAGTGGCATGGTAGAAGAAAGCAAAAAAATGCTTAAAACCATCCTATTCTGTTTCCGAGTCCCTTCAGTCCCGTGCCATAATGACATTATGACCTTCATTTATTTGGCTAGAGAATCGTGATTCCTTATCGAAAAGTCAAGTAGTCAACGAACAAAAATTAAATAGGATAGGAAAGAAGAGTTTTTGAATACAGAACTAAATCGAAAATTTTACGATTAACAAAAGATACTTCAAAAAGAAATTAAAATTTTGCCAATTTCATGGCGTAAGGTATTTTCTACCTGGACTAGAACAATTGCTTTCAAAAATACAAAAATTCGCGATGAAATTTTTCAAAAGCTAAACAGCAGAAACGTAAAAAGTATATTATTGAAGAAATGTATCTTTAGAAGAATCAAATAAGTGTTTTAGAATTTGAATTGATTATGCAAGGTTTTCGATCAAAAATATGGCTGTCGTTGCTAGTCAAATCAACTACAGCTGAACAATAACGCACGTGATGCCCTTATTTAATAGCAACATTATTTATTTCTGCACTCCATAAAAACGTACTTCATCTAATTTTATAAGAAAGCACGTGGAACAGGAGGCAGGCAACATCAATTTTTCAAGAATGAATTAAACATTCTCGGACTTAAGTGATCTTATTCCAGATACAAGGATGACTCACAACATTCCTAGACTGATCGATAAGTTAAGGATCTAAATGAGCATAGTTGCAGACGAAGCTTCCCAGAGCAATAAAAGTGCCGTAAATTCAATAGTGACGTGAGATGTGTCATTGTTAGCTTGGAATTCGACACGACTATCACCAGAGGAAATTAGTGAAATGAATCTTTTGTTATGAAAGCAGATATGCCGAAAACATAAAATTTAAAAACTGATTCAGAACACCTGATTCGCTTTAGCATAATCATTTTTATGCTACTGTTACTTATTTATTCTGCGATTTTCGTTAAAAATTCTTTTTCAATCACTGCGTTACTATATATCTAGTTACCGAGTATAAAATTAGATTAATACACAAATCACTTATGTTAAATTCATAATAACCAACATGTAAGTCGGTTTGAACTGATTGACGTCCACCCATGCAATCTGGTAGCAATCAATGCGGAAACATATACATATACATGCACTTTTTTCCAAGTAAACCCGAAGTAAATCAAGCCGAATATATACAAACCCGACGCACCTACACGTCGCTCTGATTATCTGCAAATAAATGTAAAAATTTAAAGTTTTATGATAAAATAAAATCCTAACGTGATGCAATATCGAAATGCAATTTCAAAACTAGGCGTATTGTCATATACTAAAGAACTTTAAATCGAATGTCAAAACATAGATATAACACTCTATTAGGAATTAGTTCCAAATTAAACGTAATGCATAATATGAAATGAATTTCAAATCGAGTACAAAGAGTAGCAGAAAACTGGAATTAACTCCAAAATATGTTTTTGTTATTTCTAAAAATAATTTTAAATCGAATTTAAAAATAAATGTTTTGAGAATAAACCTCAGATGCAAAATTATGGGGTTAAATACAAAAATTATACAAAGCAAAACAATGGAAAACACTTTCAAGTTTGACGTAAAAATAAACATAATGTGATGCAATTTCGAAAAGATTGACCCTCGTTTATGAAAATGAATAAAATCAAAAAAATTGGATGAAAACATTCTCATTTCATTCAAGCACTGTAAAAGAATTTCACAATAATAATCTAATTCAACAGATAAAAATATGACTGATCTAGAACAGCTAATAAAATAAAGGATTTAATAAATTCAAAGAGAAATCGACAAATCGATTAAGTAGAAAGTTGACGAATGAGTAACAAAAAAATCTATGGAGAAGATAATGATAGGCATGTTGAAATCATTCCATTCAATCAATCTGTTAATCTGGCTTTCGGTTTCCTGAATCTAGTCTCTTTTGCCTGATATCAATTCAGGAGATATGCTTAATCGCATTTCAACAAAATTCATGTAATCAACATGATCTTCAAGTTTGAATTTTTGAAATGGAATCCTTTTGGGTAAAATTTACCCAAAAATATCAGTTATTGTATCTTCAAATCGACAAACATATTTCGTATTTCTATTTGAAATTAAAAAAACCCAAGAAAAAATATAGTGCCAAAACAAATTTTTTAGGCATAACACCTTCCAGAATGGTATAAAATTCGATTTGATTTCTATTCCCATAAATCATCTTTGATTTATTATGCATATACGCACGTATGTATATATATATGTGTATGTGTATGTGTATGAGTGTGTGTGTGTATATATATATATATATATATGTATGCATGATTTGTGTACTTATGTTTGGAATGTCTATTTGCTTGTCTATGTTTACAATTTATAGAAAAGAAAAGAGGCGAAATGCTTACTTATCCGGTGCGAACGGTCTTCTGAAAGCAATTTCCGGATCATAGTCTAGCAATCGCATAAATCTTGACAAAACAATGAATTAAACAATGAAGCCAAAAAAAAAAAACATATATAATAATGATTATCTAAAAATACACAGACATATAGATATATATATATATATATATATATTTACAATAATCGGTAAATAATCGCAATATTCGTACTACACATATTTGGATATTGTGCTGTAACATATGAAATAATTTTGTAAATTTTTTTAAATTCTGACAAATTTTGTATTTTGCAGCATAAAATTTTAATTGAAACAATTATTCCAATTAAGTTTTAAAGAAATGTTCAATTTTTAAAAGATTTCGAGAAGGGAATTATTTTAGAGAATCCCAAAATCTCTCCTAATTAGTCGAACATTTCAAATTTTCTAAGGGATATTTTTACTTTTAATTTTCTACCGTTAACTGATCAAAAATTTTTAAGTTTTCAAGCTGTAACATTAGATGTCGTAATCTTTAGTTTTAGCTAACTGAAACTTTCCATATATAGTTTTATTTTAATCTTCATCTTTAGTTATCCTAGAGTTTCTAAATTTTTGAGAGAGACAATTTTAATTAAATTTTAAAATATTTTTCAACTAAAGTAGCGAAATGTTTTCAAAAACATCAAAATTCATAAGTTTCTTAATTATAGCTATTTATTATTTAGATATTATCCTTATTGACGCAGAATGAAAGGACAATCTGTATAATATAATAAATTTTAGCTTATTGATTTCATTATTTCATTCCAAAAATTAAAAATGGACGCTTTTGAGATAATAAGCCTATTTAAGGCTTAAATATTGCAGTATGTCAGCTTTAAACATTAAGCATTTATTAAAGTTTAAATATATTATCGATAAAAGTTCCATGCAATCCAAAAATTTCGAAAGCAACTCTAGTTCAATAATATTTTGATAAGAAATGATAAACGATAGTATTCTGATCTAGTGTGACAAACAGATTTATATGATTAAGATAATCATAAATGAGCTTACTTCGATAAAATAAATGATAAATGAAATCATCCTATTGAGAAATTAGAAGAAGGAGGCCAATTTAGTTACTCAGATTTCTTTATCTTATAAATTCGGTAAAATCGATAAAGTCTATTCAAAATATTAGTAATATACAATATATTCATCAGTAATGATTAAAAATTGGCGTAATAATTTTGTTTCCGGAGAAAGCGATATTTAAT
This sequence comes from Dirofilaria immitis, assembly GCA_024305405.1. Classification (NCBI taxonomy): domain Eukaryota; kingdom Metazoa; phylum Nematoda; class Chromadorea; order Rhabditida; family Onchocercidae; genus Dirofilaria; species Dirofilaria immitis. The sequence continues at coordinate 1,311,681 of JAKNDB010000103.1, forward strand.
ACATAGTTGTGTATCTGAAATTTGCAACTTAATTAATCGAATATTCCTTGTTTTAATTACTAAATATCATTGTAAAAGTGAATCATGATTTTGACGATGTTCAAAATTATATTATAGTGATTTTTTTGCATTGGACCATTCTTTAATTAATATTACTTTTAAATTAATGATTCATATTCTTATTTAGAATACTAAATATGATTAGAACTTCCACATAAGTCTTCAATTTCCATTCATAAATTAAATTTTTTCCTATTTATTTATTAACGAAAATGCGTTTTTTTTCATTTTCCATCACAATTTCTTGATTCTTATCTTTTCCAAATCTGTTTATTTAATTTCTATTATCAAAGTTTCCGCACATCAAGGATGTTTTAATTGATAACATATAAAATTATAAGACAAATATGTGCTATAGAGTTATTTAATCCATAGAGCAAAAAAAGGATAAATGAAAGCAATAAAAATTATAAACTTATTATTTCGTTATAATTTGAAAAGTATCGGAATTTAAAATTATGTTTATTTTCTTTTGATGTATTTTTATATTAATAATCTGTAATGTGAATTAGAAAACTCAAGATAATAATAAAGTATGCAAATTATATTAATGTGTGACTTTATATTTCAAAAGAATTATTGATAATAATTGATTGATGAGATACAAGAAATGAACAAAGTAACAATGATTTGTTGAATTGGTTATAATAATTTATACTCAAACAAATTTTATAATAATTTATACTCAAACAAATTTATTTACAAGACGTAAAGTATAACTTGATGAAAATGTGCAACACTGGCATTAACCTTGTGATAAGGACAACTTAAGAATGTCTCTGTGATAAGAATAATATAAGGTTATCTTTTTCGTTTTCTCATTATTCCTACCTCAATGTATTCACAAATATCTTTCAGTTGTCAATCAAAATATTTCGAATCAACAATATTGATCAAGATGCATTTATTTTTTGATATAAATATTTTATATTTATTAAATTGACATCATTTAAATTGAGATTATTTCATGATATGCATCGTGATATAAATTGTTCAGATATTGTATTCAGTACATGCTATTGATATCATATTATATTTCAAACGCTATGGATGATTTATTTTTTTCTCTATGTGTTTTTCTTTTTGCATCAGCTAAGGATAGATAAAGTGATCAAAAATCATACAATATTCCATTATCAATTTGTTATAAATAATATGATCATATACGACGATATATCTTCTATGTTATTCTTATTAATGATAATTTTCTACCTATATTTAATAAATCACGCATTAGATTTCCAAAGTAAATGTTTATAATGTTAACTGCCGACCATCAATCAGTAATTGATTAAAATGATGATTGCGAAATTATTCAATCAAATACTTAATTTTATGTTGAAAAACATTTTCAATCATTCATTTTATTGGCAATACATTTTATCAAATTCCTTTTCAGTGTTATTATTCAATTTTTAGTGTTCTAAACTTACTATGTTCTTAAAATTTATCACTATTGAAAACTTTAATAATATTTCATTTTTATTTGGTTATTCAATACTTCTTATTTTTAACGTTTAGTTTGAATTTTTAATTTTATAAACTTTTATTCAAAAATTATCAAATTTATTGATAATAAATGATCGGTTGTAATTATAAATTTCCATTGCAACTAATATGATTAGATTTTCAAATTATTACTATGATCTATGATAACAACAATCACAATCATAATAATGATAAGAACAATAAATTATATAAGTAAGAATAATTTTAAGCATAAATAGCATTTCATATTATAAAAGGATTTTTTTCCGAATTTTCTTTTTATATCATGAACACCTGAAATGTTGGATATAAAATTTTATAACAAATATTTCTCCAATTTTCAAACTTTCTTGATAGTAAAAATTTTAAAATTTAACAATTCATTCATATTTGTATTATTCTGGTACTGATTGCTTGATTCTTTCAAAATTTAAATATTAATTTAACATATTTTTCAAAACTAAATATTCAATCTGAGTAATTAAACTTTCCGACATATATAACATTTATAACGAATCTGTTGTATCTTTTTGCCGTATTCCTTAAGCTATAAATTTTGCATAAGTCAAAAAATTTAAATTATAATTTAACAAATTTATTTACCAATAATCGTTAATCAATGAAATTATGCATCGTTTTATCCTTAAAATTTGTTTTTTGTTCTGGTGATTCAATAGATCTGCAATTCTGTAGATAAGTGAACTTTAAACTTACAGTAGATTTTATTTGAATGATGAGAATTAATTTAATTTCAGAAAATTGGTTGAAATTTCATTTTGCTTCCACATATTATCATTAAGTACTAACATTGTTTTATCCATGATATCATTATATCGTTATCTAATTTCATTTACAGTCTTTCATATTGTCTTCTTAAAAATTGATTACTTCTTGAGATGCCAATTTTTATTCTTTTTTAATATCTGAGATACGGTAAAGTCTACTTTTTTTTCTGCATTTGAAATATTGAAATATTAAATTTCGGCTGCATATAATGTTGATACATGCATATATGGAGAGAAAGCAAATGAAAGAAAGAGAGAGAGGAAAGAGAAAGGGAAATAGAAGAGAAAAAGGGATTATTCAAAATAATTTCATCTTCAAAGGAAATTTCAGTTTATGTCATTTCATTCTTGTAATTTTTATTTTGCATAAAAATTTGCCGCTTCTTCCAATATGCCGATTCTTTACCGCTTATTTGTTTCCTTTAATGTGGCGATAGTTGTAAATTACCCTTTTCTCATTCCTTCCTTTTAAATGTTATAAAATTTGATGAACTGATAAAAATAATTGAAAGAAAAAGATGAAAAGTTAAGTTGCCTAACCTTTCCAATGATTCATTTTGTTGTTGTTATACAAATACGGCAAGTAATTATCGTTTGATTAAAATTAGATGAAAAGAATATGAGAAAGATAGATAACTACATGAGAGTAAGAAACGAGAAAACAATGATAATACTATCGTAAATTTTTTTGTTTTTATCAATTTTAAATCAAAAATAAATTTCTTTTTCTTACAGTAACTCATTTTTTTCTTTTTACTTCGAACAATTCAAAAAAAAAAATGATACATCAGATAAGAAAATAAAAGATAAAAAATACAGAAGAGGAAGAAGAAGAAGAGATAAGAAAATTGAAAATGAAAAATGACATCAATAAATAAGAGAAAATGTACCGATGAAATATACGAACAAATTACTTCATCAATTGTCGGAAAGTTTTAACTTTGATCGGCATGTACATACTTCATCAATTTCAATTATCCGATGACAATAACGCCGACAAAATGCCAAGATGTAAATGATTGTGATAAGGAGAGATGAACAAATTACTGATTATGTCATACAGTTTTTAGGTAATTTAAAAATCATTAATGATGACAATTTTTAGACAAAGAATTATTGTTCCATTAGTTAAGAATCTATTTCAGAAAAACTAGCAAGAAAAAGAAAACTTTTTCTAATTTTGAATAAAAAATGTTTATAATTTTCTTGAAAATTATATATATATATATATATTTATCCTAATTTACATAAACATATATGTATATAGTTAAGAATCTATTTCAGAAAAACTAGTAATAAAAAAACTTTTTTCTGTATTATATTTTAGTTCTTTAATCTTAATTTTGTTAATTTTATTTGTAAATACAGAAATTTATGGAAATTTTTATATTTTTTTTGAAATTTTCTAAAAATTTTTTTATTAGGAAAGCTTATAAAATTTTGTTTTGCTGTATAGCATAGACAAAGAGAAATAAAAAGTAAATATTCAATAAATATTAGACGAATATATTTCAGTTAACAAATATTAATAATCTTTTGATATTATTATCAAAAAGTTTAATTTAAAGCATAAAGCATTTTGTTTCAGAAAAAATTTTTGAAATAATTTTTGCAACTTGGCCTATGACCCCTTACAGAGATGTAAATATTGATGAAAGAGGATAGAAAAGCTAATCTTCAATATAGTATCATCCATTGGCTTACTTTTGTTTACCGTAGAATTTATGATGTAGATATTGAATTGAAAGATTATTAGAAGTGATTACGGTGGCATTGGATTGTAAGGCGCCAATCAGTCGCTGTCCTTCAAACAAGAAAAAAAAATAAATAATAATAATAAAAGACGAAACGATGTCACCATCATTCTTCTCTTCCTCGCCTACAGTTTTCGTTACTTAAACTATCACTAACTGATGTCATCAACACTTCTATTATCTCTCTTATATATTTCTACTCATATACTATATACTATATATAGGTATCCATTATTCAATTTATAATTTCAAATTATATTCATTATTCAATTATAATTATATATCTCTGTACATTACATATTATATATAGTATCCATTTTTCAATTTCTAATTATATTTTTACTCAAACATTATATACAATATATAAATATTCATCATTCAATTTGCAATTATATTTTTATTCATACATCATATATTGTACATAAATATTAGTTTACAAATTCAAATTAGACAAAAAAATTTCGAAATATAAAAATATGAATTAAAGTATCAACTTGAAGTGTAAAATTGTATATGAATATTTGAAATATGATTAAACAAAATAAAAGCCATTCAAATATAAATTAAAACAATGCAGATTAGACCAATTATTGAAGTGTAAATTAGTACAATAAAATTACTAAAGTTATAAAATGAATAAAAATTGTTCAAATATAAATTATGAATTAGCCCGCAGTATCATATTTTTTTTCCTTTCCTTCATTATTCATTTATCATTTTGTTCTTCAAAAATTTGACCTTTAACTATTTTTCTTTCTCTCTCTCTTTTTTGATATTTATAAAATGATAAGATTGAAAGGATAGAACTATTTATAATTGATTATACAATATTTCCCCAATCATAGGCTGCTTGTGAGTTAGCAAAATATGAAAAGTTTTTCAAAGGTTTTCTATTGTTTAACTCTCCCATTCTCTTCTTTCTCTCTTTCTCTTTTCTCATCACATAAATTATAAATTTTTCGAAGCAACTGTTAAATTTCAATAAAATATTTGAAATCTATAAATAATATATTGCTGATAAAGCATATAGTATGTGTGTTGCATAGAAAATATTTGAAAACAATCAATCAAATTAAACTGAAAGGAAAAAATTATGTAATTAAATTAAATTGAATCAGACAAAATATCAAATTAAAATTATCGAAATAATGAATATACTAATTTGAAAACCATCGATGATATCACCTAAGGATATCGCTTAAAAGGAGAAATAGTGCCGAAATTGAAATAAAATATATTTAAGCCAAACGGAAGCTTCTGATGTACTAATTCAAATTTAATCCATAAGAAAATCCAGAAATGATTTTCATCGAAACGTAATGAAAATTTTAATTAAGTTAATGTATCATACAAAGCAAAATAAAACTTCTTCATGGTTATAACTCAAATATGAATTAAATTGATCGATTTAAATTGAATTGAATTTAATTAAAGTGAAAAATCTCTACGACATGCTATCAATTCGTTATATTCATTTTACCAAAGATATAAATCATAAGCTTATTTCCATAACAAATCTTTGCAATATAATTATTTTGATTTCTATCATCAAAAATCATCCGACATATTGTCATTCTCATATTTTCTCTTTCCGATGGTTGCGTTTTCTTCTTCTTCTTGTTATTGTTTTTTTTTCAACCTCATTTTCGAATCCATTTTAAAAGATCGTTTGATTGGCGCCGTCATGTCATCCACCTGTATTTTATCCCCTGGTCTTTTCCCTTTTACCTTCCAACTCCCGGAAAATTTGCCCTCATATACTTTAACTTTTTTTCTTCCGATAAAAATATTTTCTCTCAAATATTCTACCGTATACTTTAGTCTTCGTGTTTTTTCAAACCAATCTGAAACATGAAATTTTCGAAGAAAATTTTCTAAAATTAATTCGATAACATTTTTTGTCATTTTTCTCCTTCCTTTCATAAATTTATTATGAATATGACAAGAAAAAAGAAGAAAGATTACGATAGCGTAATAGATTAAAAAACAGGTGGTTATAAAATTTGAAATTTTTAACTTTTTCTTTTTAAAAATTACGTCCCATTTTCAATAATTATGAATGAATTATATTTTAATATGTAAAATCATTATATTTTATTCTTTAATCTTACTTTGTAAATAATTTCAACGAAAAATTTTATTTGAATGGATGTCGGCAATGTTGAAAATTCCCAAATTTTTGAAATTTTCCACAATTTGTTATTTTATTAGACTAATAAGTTGAAATGAATATTTGTGACTTTTTAAAATATAATTTAGTTTTAAATAATTTTATAATTTTTCTTTTTTTTTTGAATATTAACATTGGATTAACTATTTTTAGATTAATTCATAGCATATAATGGCGCCGATACTGTCTGTTATAGGTATTATTACTATTCATATTATTATTATCCGCCATTTCTTTCGTAATGAGCAGTATGATTTAATTGCTGAAGATTTACGGAACATTGATTTCAGTTTACTTCATATTCGAACTTTTTAGGTATTGTCAAAAGTTTTAAACATTTCTGATATACGACACTTTATCATTTGTTGCCTCTAAAAGATTAAATGTTTGAAGTAGTAACAAATTTACTTATAGACATAATTAAATAATAAGAATTCAAAAATCTTTTTACAACTTTTCCCATTTCTTTTATTGAATTCTGATAAGTGCTTCTTTTTGAATTTATTTTTAAGGAAATCAAAAAATTTTAATTAGCAAAAGGAAAATTAAAACAATTTTTAAGAAAAAGGAGTCGAAAAATAAGTCATTGAACGATTTCTTTTGAAATATTTCATTTTAATTGTAATATTAGCTCAAAAATAATTGAATTCCGAAGGTTTGCAATATGAATCGATCAAATATAATTTTTCTTCTTTTCTTAAAAACTTTTAAGAACTTTACTTGATTCTTCTATCATTTCCACTGTGCATTTTATGAATATATTTTACCCTTCTCAGAAATTAATGTTATTTTTCCTTAATTTTATCATTTTAAGTTCGAATGATTTGTTTCAACTTGGCAAAAAAATTTCTCAATTTAAATGATATTCTTAATCTTAAATTGCTTTTTAACTTTTTGCTTTTACTTTTTTAATAAATCATAAAAGAATTTAAAAATATAAGTAAATCTAAAAATTAACGAATGAGATCAAACAAAAAGTTTGACGAAATTGAATAACGATAGAAATAAATTTTTAAAAAAGTTGATCTGAGAAAAATAAGTATTTTTATGAATATATCGAAACAGAACGAGGATTTTTATTATTTATTATTTATATATTTATTCATTACTACAAGCATAAAACTTTTTACTCGAAAAAATTGTGATTAAAAATTAAGGCAACAATTATTTTCAATTAAATTCATAATTTCAATGTCCCAATGCTTGCATTAGTTTTTGTTTTATAAAATTAAAAACAAATTATTGATAATTTAATATTATTGACAAATTATTGTTGATTTATAGATTATTGACTTTAAGAATTGATTTACAACATGGTTAATTTGATTTCCATGAAGAAAATAAATATCTGAAATGCATGAAATCTAATCATTTCATCAATTTCTTTAAACTTCTGTTATTGCTTAATCACTATTTATTTTTTTAATTTCGAATTTTCTCCACAGAATTTAATATATACGAAATAAAATGCTGTTAAATCGATCCATAAAGATGGAAAAACTTTGTTCCTTTATTATTATTAATTAACAATAAATATTGATTTCCCTAATCAAATGGTAATAAATCATTGGAACGATTAATTTGCAAACCAAGAAAATAAATTTAAGCTACAAATAGTCGAAAAAATTTATATAATTCAGAATCAAGATGCAATCATATTATCTAATCAGAATTCATAATCAATGTGCCAGTAATAATAGTTCATTTTAATTTTATTCGAACAGTTCAAATTATCTTGATTCCTGTTTATCATAATTTCAATAAGTTTGAGAATATTATAATGTAAAGCAATATTTTATCTGTAGAAAATTGATAAAAAATGTAAATATCATTTTCATTAAATCGTAATTCAAATAAAGTAAATTCTCAATTTAATTGAAATTCAGTAACTGTTTAAAGTTTCTTAAATTTCATTCTTTAAACATTGAATATTATTTTCCTAATAAATTTTAATTTTCAATTTAATTGAAATTTGCCAATTCCCTAGATTTCTTAAATTTCATTTTCCTAGTATCGAGTGTTATTCTTCCAATGAACTTTAAATTGTTTAACAAATAGATAATTGAAGCAAATAAAATTTTTATTTAATCGAAAGTTGTCACTTCATTAATTTTTTTTAATTTTATTTTTAAAGCATTGAGTACTACTCTTTTAGCGAACACTTGTGTATTTAATCGACAAACAATTTAAATAATTTAATTTGAAATTTATCAGTTACTTAAAATTGGTTAAATTTTGTTTTCCAAATATCCGAATTGCAAGATAATCAAACGGCATGATATCATTTAAGATCCATATATAACACCAGATATGTATACATGAGGAAGTCCATATTCACCCCATGTGGTCCCCAATTCATTTCATTTTTTCCTTTGTTTACATCATTCTTTCACCTTATATTTATGTATTACCGGATAACATATTTTTATATCTTAGTTAATGATGAAATATAACATGAACTTGAGATAAAACTTGAACTTGAAGAACAACTTGAAGTTGAAGTATAACTTGAACTTGTCGTTTCTTCAAAACTATTTAGCCAATGAGTTCTTTTTCATCGTTTTCACTACAATCACTCCCAACATTTATTTTTCATTGATAGGACCATTTCTGGATAATATCTGTGAAATATATTATATAACGAAAATACAAAATATAAGTTTCTTTTTCATTTCTTCTTAATCATACAAATGAAGATAAAATGATGTTCCGTGTCATTTGAATTATAATATGTATATTTTAGCTATTTTTTAAATTTATCATTTTATTAGAATTAGAAATGAAAAATTTCCATATTTTTATACAAATTATTTGCAAAATCTTTTCTGAGTAAAATTTTAATATTTATCAATAATAACTGATTAAAATGATCAAAGGAATAATTGAAATAGAAACAAAGAAAAAGAAATATATGAAAATGTTAAAATTTATTCATTAAAAATATTTTTATTAATAAATAATATTTAATAATGAAAAAATCTTTCCATTAATTAATAAAGAATATCTTTGTATATTTTCATTCTTTTACAAAATAAAATTTCGTTTTATTCATTCAGTAATAATAACAAAAATAATAATTAGAAATTAAGTACGATGGAAAAATTTCCGATCAACTATTTTAGATTAACGATAAGTTGAAGTGAATATAGGCAGTATTTATATATATGTAGATAGATAACCAAATAGATGGATACATTTTGAGATGATTTAAAATTATTGGTACGGATGAGTTCCTTCATTTGTAGCGTCCGCTTCATTGTTCCAATCTCATCAATTTCACAGCAAGATATCGTTGTTATTACTCATCATCATCATCATCATCATCATCATCATCATCATCATCATCATCATCATCATCATCATCATCATCATCATCATCATCATCATCATCACCACCACCAATATCATTACCATTATCATCACAACCAATATCATCATTATTATCACCACCAATATCATCATTATATCATCGTCACTATTATTTTTTTCCTTTCTATCTAAATAACCTTCTTATCCTAATTTTTGGTATATTTCCAGAAAAGATAATAATTCCATTTTTTTTGATACGTCGAAGCATTTTAACATATTTGTTACTATTTTTTTCTTTCCTTCCTTCTTTCTCTTCTTCACTTCTACTCTTTCCTAATCATTTTCCATCCATAAATAAATAAACAGCCAACTTTCATTCATTCTAATAAATGCAAAATTGTGAAAAATTATTTCCTTTTTCTTTTCCTCTCTCTCTCTCTCTCTCTCTCCTTCCCATATTTCTATTCATCTCTTTCTTATTATTAATTTATATTTTATCATATGTACATACATTTGGTATACAAGCATAAATAAATAAATAAATATATCATATTTTTCTTCCTTAAATTTTTTTCTTTAATTTTAAGATTGCCTTTTCCTATTTTTTTTTAAAAATAATGATAATAAGAGAGATTAATTTTTATTGTATGAAAATGATTGATTAATTTTGATAATTATTTTAGCTTTGATTATACATTAAGAAAATTTTAGAATTAATTTTGATAAATTTGATTAAGTAATGAATTTTTAAAAATAATTTTAATTAAAATTAACACAAAAAAATTGCTTATTGCCTTTCGTTTTATTTAACTTTTCAATTATTTCATTTTTGCTAACATTTTAATATATACTAAATAATATTTCTCCTTATATATACTAATTTTGGGATAATTTTATTTTCTATTTTATTCTGTTGTTTCAACAACAACTTTGCAAATTATGCCGATACGGTAGTTGAAATATGGTAGTGCGATATATAATAATCCTTTCTGCAATCCTTCTTTTAATTATCTCGTATTTCAAATTCAATTTTGATTTGATTTAGTTTTGTTTATATTATAAGTACCGTATAAGTAGAATTATTTCATGAAGTACCTTGTCTTCTGCTCTCTTTCTAAGTATTCCTGCTCTCCCTCTTTCTCTCTCTCTCTCTCTCCTATATATATATATATATTATTTGCAGAGTAGTAAATTTTTCTAAGAAATTATAAGCTTTCATTTGGAATTTTTAAGCTTAAAGGTTTAATTGTTGTTTAAATTTAATTTCAAAATTATAAGTCATATATATTTACGAATTTCAATTTTTATTTCATAATTTAATTATTTCTGCCTCTAATTTTGATTCAATTTTTTAAAAATGATATTATGGAATTAGCGAAAATGTGAATTAAATAAGAATTTATTTGCCAAAAATTTGAATAGAAAATAATTGAATATATTCTTTTTAAATTACTGTGCATTTAGATAGCCCTTTATGAAGGCTATTTGTTTATTCGATTAATTGATCACATGATTGTAATATTGCTTATTGGAAAATCTCAATTAAAATCAATCAATAATTTAATCCTTAGATAACTAAATAGAAGATCTTTCTTTCTCTTGAGTATAAAATCCAGGTATTATAGACTTTAATCTTTTTTTTTTAATTTTTATTTCAATTCCATCATCTTACTTTTCTTATAAGACAACAGATTGTGTTTGAAGTACTGCATCATATACTTCAAATCAAAATTTGACTTCATCTTCTTTGACCGACAAGAAATATCTTATGTACCATTTCATATATTTCAAATTAAAATCTGACCTCTCTTTTCCCAAATATTTAAAGTATCATTTTATATATTTCAAATTTGAAGCACTACTAATGCATTACTATTTCATTTTAGGAATGCTTATTATTCGATTTTCTTCTATTTCTATTATTTATCTTCATCCTAAAAGAAATCAAAAGGTATTTTATTACTGAAAATACTATTATTTTTGTTATTATGCAAATTAAGCTATAGGATATTCATATTTGTTGAAAATTATGCTCACTTCTATTCTCATCTCTCATTTCGATTATTGAATATTGCTCAATAATTTCATTTAAATGTTATTTGTAAAATAAGAATGAATCATCATAAATTAGATGATGATTGCATATTGGATATTGAATAAAATGGTCAAAAATGAATTTAATACATAACAATTTAATGCTATTATAAATATTTTAAATATAATGAAAAAAATGAAAAAAAGGAATATGATAATTTCTCGAGAAAATTATCATTATCGGCATAAATGTGAATTTAGCATTCACTTCTTTTTTATATTTATAATGATGTAGTAGAAAAAATATTTAAAATAAGATGCAATTTATTTTTGTATTTATTTTTGATATAAAAAGATATCTTATTTAAAATAAAATTTTGGTTATTTTTAAATTTTAATGAAATAATTCAATGAAATAACTTCTGACATTTATTATATTAACAATTTTTAAATTCAGCAAAAATTTTGTTATATTTCCGAAATTTTTTTCTTTTTAAAAAATAGGAAAAAAAGAAAAATATTACTGACTTATCTTAATTTTAATTTTTTAATTTAGATTTATATATGAAATTTTTAAATTAATTATTCAAAATTTGTAAAAAGACCTATAAATTAAATATTTCGTTCTAATCGAAGAAATGCCTTGCCTTGATAAACAGGTGACATTTGTAATTTATATCAGCTAAAAATGTTGAACAATTAGACAACTGTTTTAGCTTAGAAATTGTATCCGATGAACAGTCTTCGCTTATTTGTCATGTATTTTAATTTATTAGCTTAACAAAAGATCTTATTCCCTAATCATTCATATTTTTTACCTCAATTATATCATTTGATGATACATTGAATAGTATAATTATCGTATGTATTTATATGAGAATATATATATACTTACTATATACAGTATTCTAACAGTAATTAATATATAATAATTAAATGAAGTATTGCATTCCTTTCCTTCGCTTAATTTTTTATTTTCTTTTTCTAAGTAATAGCCATATCTTCGAAATGTTTTAATGGTTAACCAGGTAGAAACTGGAAAAGTGTATCGTTTAATTCGAATTTTAAGTATAATTGCATAAAAAGAATATGTATTTACGTGATTTACGTTATTTTTAAATTAAAGCGATCAGAATAAAACATTTCGAAATTAATATTATTGTTTAAGTTTATGTGCAGGCAATTTGTTAATAAATTGGAAGTCAAAAAATAAAAATGAAAATTTTCTCTTTATGATTTCTGTTTTTATTCTCTTTAGATTCATCTGATTTTATTGTTTTCTAAGAAATTTCTAATATTTTAGAAGAAAATCATTTAAATTTTATCTTTTTTTTGTTTTCGAAACTCATTCATTTAATAATGTCATTATAAATAATTAGTGCTACCAATCACACTCTTCACGTTTAATCTTCGACAAATCTCTTTTTGACCTTTAGATATTTACTTCATAAGTTGTGTAAGTATCGGAATCCTTTTAATGAGTTTGTGTTAATTATCCTATCTTTTTTGACTCTAATTAACTTGTGTCGCCATGAAGTATATCGAATGAGATGATCGCTCACTTCACGTGTCGCCATGAAGATATCGCCAGAAAAACGATTACAACAAAACAAAGGAAGCAAAGAAAATTGAAAAGAAATGGAAAAAAAAATCCATTAGCACTCACTTCGTTATTCTTCATACCGATCTTTGATATTTACCGATAAATATCGTTTACAAATCGCATAGAATAGGCGATATTTGGGAATATTTCATTTGAAATGAATCTGGCATAAATTTCTAAACTATTTAACTTTATATAATTGAATATTTGAATCGTAATATCATCTTGTATCATATGATTTCATTATTAATTTTCTTTATAACATGATTGTATTTTATCAGTTTTGAATTATCACTTTCTGATTATCAATTTAATCTATAGTTAATTTCAGTTAAATGATTTAGGGTTAATCTTTTTGATATCGAACTGATATCATATCAATTTTAAAGTTACATCATTAATACCGCAAAATATAGCTTATACATTTTATTATATAAACCTAAAATTCTGATTGAAAGAAGAGTAAGAAAGAGTAAGCTTGTAATGTTTCTTTTAAAATCTTTAAAAGGAAAAGAAAATCTAATTTTATTATACTTATTAATTATAGTCATATAATTTAATTAGCTTTTCTCTGTTCCAATAAATTCCATTGAGAGAAAGCTTCCGAATATTTCTAACAAAAACCGGAAATCAGAAAGATATGAATATTATTCTCATAAAGACCGTAATAATATTATGGTACTCAACAGGAAGAAGAGATGCAAAAAGAAATAGGAGTTGAAGTTGATAAAGAGGAAAATGTCGGTATCGGCTTTCGACATTGATATATAACCCTCAGATATATATATATATATACATATATATATATATTCCTTTTATAAAACAATGTACTTCAAACATCTGTTGAATGTTTGTTTGCTCAAGGAAAGCTAGGAATCCAGAAAGGAGTATACGGTAAGAGATATTCTATCGCCGATTGATGGGATATCTTTAATATCGCCATCTGGTAAAAGTTCAATCATAGTTAGACGAAATTTGAGTTTTCAAAATTCACCCATTGCAAAAAAATTCTTTTATATCATAAATTTTTATTAAAGAAATATTTTAGTTATCATTTATAGGCCTTATTTTTTGAATGTGTCAAACATACAAAGCTAAAAAGGAACAAAAAAGGATTTCTAACTTTTCAAGAATATGTCACTTTCAAAAGTTAAATAGAAACTGTAAAATAAATATTGAAATAGTGTAATTAAATATAGATATATTTAAAAAGAATAATAATTTAGATTAAAGCATATGTGAGATTTAAGAAATTTTAGAAAAACTAATGCAACACAATGTTAAAATTTATACTATTTTTTCCAATTTTATTCATTTAATTTTCTTTTTTTTTTACTTCAAAAAGTTCATTTTAATAAAATTACTAAGCAAAAAAGAAATGAAATAATAATTGAAACAATAAGAGATAATCATATTATCGGACAGCGAGTTTGTATCAAAAGTTTATTACAATTTTATTTCAAAAAATTGAAATGTACTTAAATATTTAAAAATGAAAAAAAATCTGCGTTCGTTTTTATTACAACAGTGGCAATATTTTTTTATTTCTTTTTATGGCGTTTATCTAATGCCGCTAAAAACTTTTTATGTAAAACTTCTTTTTTAAAATGCTTCGGAAATACTTCAAAGCAATATTGATTGCTTACTATTATTCCGTTAATTGTTGGCAACAAATTCTTTTTAATCGATTTAAATTCAAAGTAGTAATTTTTTATCCTTTTAACTTGGCCATTTATTTCTCGTATGTATACAACGTACTTTTTCTTCCATAATTAAAAAAAATGAATTAATCAGAAAATCAAAGAGACAATAATAATAATAATAATAAATGATACATATGAATCAACAAAGGAAGTAATATGATAAAAATGAACATCTAAAAATCTGGTGATAATTTCTGTTTATATTTTGATAGCTTCATTCCACATTTAGATGGGTTAATGATATACGAACAAACATATATGAGTGCGTAGTAGGTGGAATGTGTATGCTTAGGTATCTGAATATGTAAATGTATAAATGTGTCGAAATAAACATATGAAATGAATCAAAGAATAATTTCTGTTCAAATTTATAATTTCATTCCAGGTTTGAATAGATGATAAATATGTGAAGAGAAACATATGTATATAAATATGTGATATGATTGTGTCTGGGCGTGTCATATAAAGAGTGAAAATGTTTCGATCATAATTCATTAGCTGTTTACATAGAAGAATTTGAAGTTATAGTACCAATCGATCGGACAAATGGATAGATGATGGATGAATGGATCAATTGAATACAATCGAAGCAATGTTTCTCGGATCAAATAAATATATTATTATTTGTTTAACAACTGCTAAGTAAGCTATGCTATGATCGAAAAATATATGAAAGCATCACTTTCTTTTGTAATACATTCTCATGCCTTCTTTCTTTGTCATATTTTCTCTCTTTTTTCCTTTCAGTTTTTTTCCCATATACAAATTGTTTACCCGCTAGCTACTTGCATAATTTTTTTATTAGTTTATGCTTTGTCCGTTCCTATTTTTTTTTCTTTTTTCATATTTCCGTATTTGTCGAAACTTTTCATTTATTTATTATATTTTTATTTTTTGTTGAAATTAATTTTATAATATTATTTTTGAATTCATCTTTGGCAATATCATATAAGATATATTATTTCAGTAATATTATTTTAAAAAATTGAAAGATATAATAAGAAAAAGGAAAAGGAATGAGAAGCAAAATGATAAGAGTTATCAGCAGCATAGATCTGATAATCTTCAATAACTTTTTCTTACATGAATATTAATCGATTTAAATAACATACAATAGCATGATGGTACGAATCGGTACGATAATAGTTATCATTAATATAAATTTGATAAAATTAGTACTGATAACAAAAAGTATCGGGAATATTTAACAAGTTGTAGTTATTGCAAATATTATACGAGTATTATTGTTATATGAGTAGTTGTAATTTTAATAAAATTAACTTATTATTATATTAATTAATCAGTAGTAGTAATTACTATATTATAGCAGTAGCAGTAATAGTATTATATGGTTGAAATATAATAGGCATAATATTTAAAAAAAAAAAGAAAATTAACCAAAAATGGATGATGAAAGATTTATTTGTACAGACGAAAAAAAATTGCCAAGCAAATATACAAATAGCAAATATACAATTTAAATCTCGAAATTTTTTTTCTCATTTGGATTAAATCTTTTCGTTTTTCTTTGTTTTAATCTAAATCAATTAATGAAACATTTATATAAGTTTAAAATTAAATAAAATATTGCTATACTGATAAGGTATATTTTTGAATTGTACAACTTAAAATCATTATTTAAATGTGATATATAAAGAATATATGAGATCGTATTAAATCGATCAAAATATGTATTGTTTTATTTTTATAGCAATATATATGTATAATTAATTATACAACTAATTAATATTATAATATGCTTATGTAATTAGGGAGATTATACAAAACTTGTGCAGAGTTTGCTGCAATTAATTAAATCAAATTAATTGAAATTTTATATGATATTTTATGAGTAAAAATTCGCCATTCTTTTTCCTTCTTTTCAGTTTTTATCATTCTCTCTTCTTTTATTTTCTAAAATATTTATTATAATTTACTAAATTACAAAATATTTCCTTCCGACTTTGGATTTTTTCTTAATGAAATTAAGAAAAATGAATTATTTTGAAATATCGAAAAGTGAATTTTTGTGTGTAATGCAAATAGATTTTTCTTTTTCAGTTAGTTCGCATAGAAAGAAGTACTTTGAATTTTCATTTATCTTTTTTTTCTGTTTGAAAAATAAAAAAAGTATGACAGAAAAATATGATATTTGGAAAAATTTTTGAAGATAACAGTTAAAATAGTAAAATGAAAAAAAGTTCTCGAAAGTACATTTAAATTTTTGGGAATGGTAAAGGAAATTGATTGTTAAGCTATTGTTTTTGTCTTTTTTTTCAAATTTTTAAAAGAACCAAAATTGTGGTGTAATTTTGTTTTCTAGTCAAGATAATAATCTTATATATTATTTGACACCAAATAATCTGATATAGCATGTAATAATTGACTATAAAAATTAGATTTAAAAATTTTTTACGAATTTACTAGCAAAAATTCTCGAGTAAGATAATTCCTTGCCTTGTTATGCTGGAAAGGGCAAAGAAGAACAAGAGAATAGGGGAGGGAAGGGGAGGAGACGGGAGAACGCGGGAATTGGTAGACAGGAATAGACGGGAAACGGGTGAATGAGGAAGGAAAGAAATTGGTAGGAAAATTGTGGAATGATACGATAGACATTGCGGCACATACATAACTGGTAAAACAGGTTTTCTTTCTTTTTTTTTTCGATTTTTCTCTGATTTTTTTTTGTAAATGTTAAAATTAAAAAAATAGTACAATTTTACAGGGGAATGATAGAAAATCGTTCAATTGGGCGAAAAAGTAGGTTTAAATTTGACCTTGGCCTATATCGTTACTAAAATATTCAATGCTATCAAGGGATTTGTATTATGATCGAGAAATTTTTGAAGAATAAAAAGTATATTTTAAATAGTTTTATTTTTCCATCATTTTCGTTTCAATTCTTGTTTTATTTGAATCGATGAGTTTAAAAAACATGATATTATCACGTTTTGATTATAAAATAAAAAATTATATCCTAAGAAATAAATATTTTAGTATGAACGAATGCAACATAGATATGATAGAAAGGATAATTTTGGTTATTTTTTTTTTTAAAATAAGCTTTAAATTTTATCCTTTCTAATTATATCGTTTAAATTATTGGTAGAATGTATGATAAATTAAATTTTTTGATAGACAGTATATGTTTGCTTGGAGGATTATTTATACAATTTTTTATCACTTTATCAATATATTCTTATACATCTTTTAAAAGTTCCAAAATTTAACTTTGATCTTTGGTGATTTTTTTCTTAGTTATAAATAATTTAATTTCACAATTTACAAATTGCAGGAATTTTTAAAGAGATTGTAGAGGAAGGTCAACCTTTCAATTTTTTTTTTGTTTAAACTATTTTTTTAAAGTAATCAATATAATAGTATTACCTTGTAATTTTAAGAAAATAATATATATATAAAAGTGGCATTTGGTACTTTAGCAATTAATTTCTATTCTATTAATTTTAAATCAATGAAAAGAAATTTAATAATTGATAAGCAAATATTATGAAATTACAAAATTTTTCAAATGCAGATGGACCATTTCTACCAATAATATAACATAATTATTCGTCATACATCTTAAGATCGGATAATTCATTCGTTTACTGTAGCAATACATACTTAGTGATATTATGATTACATTTATAATCTATTTATCTTTTAAAAATATAAGAATACAAAGACTTGGAGAAAAAATAAAAAAAAAAGCAAAGAATCGTTCGATTTAATTTATCCGCTATTTTGATGTTTCGTTTCTGCTCTATACTTGTTTACTTTACTGTAAGTTGTAAGTTAAACAAATTATTTAATAATATATGAATTAACGCAGGAAATTACGGAAGCTATATTTGCATACCACTTATTTGTTTCATAAATTATTTTACTCATCAATTATGTACTTATGAAGGATAAAGGGTAAAGTATTCCTGTTGATTTTATTTGTATTCCATTTCTTTAATCCAACTAACATACTATTTGATTTGTTTATTGCTTATAATTGCTTATCATATATAAAAATTAATTGTATGTTTGCAATAAACTTAATAAACTATTTTATCTCTAATCTTTTCTTCATCCGTTATTATTATTATTATTCATTGATTAATTAAAAATTTTATTGTTTCATCAGTGGGTTTAAATTTATTTCTCTGTCAGCTGAATTCTTATTTAATCGTTTATCAATTAAAGATTATTCTTTTTCATTGATTGATTGAAAATTATTGGTTTATCATTTGGATATCTTTATAATTAGAGTTATCCTTTTTGAATCCTAAATATGAAGTACTCAAAATTTTCAAATTAATATAATTCATATGAATTTATTCTACTGCAAAGGCAGTCTCGATTATTTCTAGTTATCAGATTGATGTTTAAAACTGATAAGTGCAAAGAATTTATTATGACAATAACAATGACTTGATAAGGATGTGATGTTTAGGCTGAATATACAATACATTAAAAATGCACATATATGTACAACAACATAAATAATTATATATATATTTAATGAATTCTTTAATGAATTAGTTAATAAAAACAAAAATTTTTAAGAAATGCAAAATTGATGATAAGCAGAAAAAGATAATTATTTGAAATGAGGGAATTATGTTACTAAGAAATGATAAAGGAAGAAATAGACAAATGATTCAATATAAAATAAATATTTTGAACAAAGAAATACAACTTCTCTTTATCTAAATTTGATGAAACTTCGAGAAATTTGATAAAACTTTTGTCATTTTTAGCAGAATAAATGCATCGTATAGTATATTATTTTTTGTAATCAATTATTGTTGGTATATTATTTATTGTTAATATTCCATTCTATTTTAAATTCAAATAATTAATTAATAGTTTTATAATGCAAAAGATTTTTAAAAAAGATATAATAATTTGATAAATGATTTCTGATTTTATAATGAAACAATTATTTTGAATTATATCTTTCTTTTTCCCACTTTTCAAAAAAAAAAATCGTTGAATCGATTGGAATCTAACGATTGTAGCTCCGATAAAGCATTATATCGATGAGAAGCAATCATCAAATCTCCTCCTTTCCTTTAATTTCAATCCATCCTCATCATCAATGAATCCTACCACGCACCGCGGAATTATTTTTCTTCCTATCTATAAATATATATATATACATATATATATATATCTGCCAAAAGAAGAGAATAAGCGGGAAATGAGCAGAAGAGGGAAATTGATGATAATGATGGATGATGATTATGACCAATGCAAGATGTGTAATATCTGTCAAAAAAAGTTATGAATTATGTGAAAATATTATTTTCCTTATTTCATTATTATTATTATCATTATCATTATTACCGTCATTATCGTATTGTTGTTGTCAGTGTTACTATTTGTTTTCATTTTCTATCTTATAGCTATCGAAATATTTACAACTCTTTTATCATCCTTTTACAACAACATATGTGGAAAATTTACAACAACTATAAGAAATGCTTATTATTATTTTTTTTGATTGTATAAACAAAAGGGAATTGAGAAGCATATAAATAATTAAGAAATTTCATTTTTATTAATCACCTGACTGATTATATATATATAGTTTACTTTGGAATAAGTCAAGGAAACTTCGAAATTGAATTTTGATTGACAAAATTTTAATTTACTTATTAAATGTATCGTTTATCTGATTAATTTAAGCAGTTGATATTAATTTATATTAGATTAATCAATTTAAAATTGTTAAAACAGCTGAAATGAAATTAAAATTGTAACCAACAAAAATGCTATTGTTATGAGATTATATAAACTATATGATAATACGATTCCACTTAGATTTTTCAAGTTAATTTGAAATTTTCTTTGATCTTTTTTCTTTTCATCACTTTCTACCATATTTTGCGAAATCATAAATTTTGAAATTTCAGATTTTCAACATATTAATCAATATTTATATAATACAACATTTATCAATAATTATGAGTTGATGAAGATCTATCATCGAATGATTTTTCACTGAGATGAAAAAAAAAATTTTTTTGGGGAAGAAAAGAGCAAATGATCAATCAATCTGTACAACAAATATTAAATAAATGCAAATTTTTAAAAAGTGTTCAAATCATCTATAATTCAACAAATCTTTATCCTTTCTTTTCTTTCCTTCCTCTTTCCTTGTTTCTATCTGTCTTTTTTTTCTTGTTCATTAAACAAGTTGTTAATTAATTTTAAATGAGAAAGAGGAACAAGGATAATTCTATTTCCTTTCTTTCTTAACTTTCAAAGATTAAAGTGATTGATTTGATGCAAAAGTTTGATATTGATAATATTGTTTAGTAGGATGTAGTACGATGTAATTTGTAAGAAGATAGAAAGCATTTTTGATTTATCACATCCGTTCCTCACTAATCAATTTCCGATTTTTAATTCGTTACAATTTATCATTTGCCATTTTTTTGTCAAATTAATCTAATTTTTAAATTTGATTTAACTCATTATAAAATTTTTAACTATTTGAAATGAAATCGAATGATTTAGAAATTAAAGAAGCAAATTGAAGAAAGTAAAATTAAACTACAATAAGCAAAATAAACTGAATTGATTAAATTAATTTATGCTAAATACAATTATTTTCAAAAATATTTCTCTTTCATTTATTACTATTATTTAAAAAATATTCCGTCAGAGCAAAATTGTAATTGAAATATCTAAATTATGCAATTCTATTTCATTGTCATTATCCTTTATTCGTATTCCGATAACAGAAATCAATTTATTAGTTAATGCAAAAAATCTTATTCATTCATTAAAATTTATTTTCAAATTTATAGTTTCACATTTCAAATTTTATCATTCATTTTCACATCATTATCTTCCATGGATCTGATAAGCATTTTATTAGCTATAAATGCGAATAAAAAATTCCGAAATTCTTTAAATTCCGATTCAAAAATTGATAATATTTTTTTCTAATGCGACATCACTGTTACAATCTTTAACATCATTGAAATCACATCATAACCTTGTTTGTTAACATAATCATCATCACTATCTTACTCACATTGTTATCTCATTCATCTTGTTTATCATCAGCATTAGTTTATATTCATCATCGTAATTACATTTATTATCGTAGCTATATCGTCATTCATTCCGTTTTTATTATAACTATTATCAATTTATTTTATCTTATTTTATTCGTTTAATAGAAGTTTACGAATCTTAAAATTTAATCTCAATACATATACTATTTTTCCTTTGTTTTTCTTCATCCAAAACAAAATGAATGTCAATTAGCAGAGCTTTTCAATCATCTGTTATTGTCATTTTCTAAATTTTTACAAAAATTTGAACGAGAAGTTTCAACATTCATTTTGAAAGTCGAGCAATTATAAAAAAAAACTAATAATAGAAAAGTTATAAAATAAATGACCGAGCAGAAAAAAAAATAGAATTCTCTAGTCCTATCATCTCTGATGCTTAAAAACAAACACCATGCCAATTCTAGAAAGTTTAATGAATTTTGGATTCAATCGTCATCTTTATAGTTTGTACAATGTAAAAATTCATTGCAAATAAATCACTGATAATATTATAAATCATTGATAATATTATGTTTATACTTTCAGCTATTTTTCAAATTTAATATCATACAAATTGCAAAATTCCTGCAATCAATAATTTTTTGCTTCTTATGTAATGGCAACAAATGTATAAAAATTTTCAACTTTTAAAATAAAATTTTTTAAATTTAAAATTTTACTTTAAAAATTGAATAGTATTCATCTATTTTCAAAATTCTGCAACTAACCTGTCGTGATAAATTAATAATAGAAGTAAATTTGAAATCAATCGCCTTTATTAATTCTTTGTAATTTGAACTTTGTTCTTTCTTAACGAAGTAATAAAATGATTTTCTGATAACGATTTGCAAATCTATTAGCATACTTTCTAACCCTTCCATTTCATTTGCTTCTTTTACTTTTCACCTTTCCTCAATTTTTAATCAGAATCGTTACGATTTTTGAAATTAATACCGTCAAAAGGAAATGGCAAGATTTCCTAAAGATTTTAAAATAAAGTTTGCATTTTAAAATTAAATATTTGAAGAAAATTTATTACGAATGGAATATTTTAGTAGCTCGATATGGTTTAGAGGAAGCGATTTTACATTTTGCCTAGTATACACTATTCTTTAAATTTTTGACATATAATGAAATCATCAGAATGCTATCTTAGATTAAATGATAAAGTATTTGTAAACGATAGGTATTTTAATTGTTTTATATTATTTGATAAAAATTTGGAAAAGAATGACATTTTTAAATTTATTGAAAATAATCTATGACGCAAAGTTTAAATTCTAGGAGTAATAGAATCGGAGAATGGAAATCGTGATTGAAATTTAGATAATTTTAACAATTCAAAAATTCTCAATATCGATATAATTTTTCAGCGATTGTATATAACCATAACTCAGTTTTAAACATTTAAAGCATTAATATAAATTCAATTCTTTTCAAAGTGTTGAAGCAATAACGGAAAAATATAAATTTCAATTTAAAGTGTTTTCGAGAATTTCAGTTCGGGATTTTTCATAAGAATCATTAATAAACGTATTATCATGATTTCCCATTACAACATTATACGTAATTTTCTCGGCGATAATCTAATTAATCATCATTTTATTCCAATAATTTGTACCGCTTCTTCGATCATTATTTTCTTTCAATTAGGATTTATTATTTTTTAAAAAGTGAAGTTTTAAAATTTTTTTTAATGATATATTATAATTTTTCCCAAAATTTGAAATGAATGTATCTAAACGTACAGCAACTGTTCATTGTTAAATGGCAGATATGAAAGAAATTGTAGAAATGATGAAAAATTCTCTTCCTTTCTTTTCATTTTTATAAAATTTCTGAAGGAAACCATCGTACATTTGATATTATTTTATTTAAGAAAAGGAAATATAAATTAATAAAAAATTAGTTTAATTATTTTTGCTATGTTCTAATTTTCTGAAAATATTCAAGTTCACCTCTTCTTACTAATCCTTAATAATGTCTTCTTTTGATTTTAAATTTCTAAAATATGTCTTAATTTTCAAAATATTTGAAATCACTTTTCAAGTCTTTTTTCAAATTTCGAACAAAATTTTATTAGTTTAAATTAAATTAATCATTATTTCTATAACAATTATGCTTATAAACTTCAGTAACTAATGAACATTTCCAGTATCTATAACGCTATTTGGGAAAAATGTGATAAAAAAAGGTTCGAAAAACGATGATGACGATTTTGTTGAGGTTCTCTCATTCACTGTTAAAATGGACTGATAAATTAGAAGCTTAAATTACAATTTCTTTGTGGAATATTATTGTATCTTTTTTTTCTAGTCTTTTCTTCCTTTCTCTTTTCTTTCTCTAAATTCATCTGATATAATAAAACTTATCTTTGATTTAGATTTCACTTATTTTTCCCAGACTATAAAAATTCTTTGCCTTTTGAAGTCATATATTATTTCCCTTTTTCTCTCATTATCTTTTTCCATTTCTTTTCCAAATCTTTTCTCTTTCACTTTCTTTTTAATCATATTTTAGCTCTTAATTCTATTTATCCGTTAAAGGTCTTCAATTTTCACCTAGCTGAATAATCAATTCATTAATTAAATTAAATAATTTGACATCATACACCAACTTATACAATTATTTAGCATTATTTAGCACAATTCACCTTTCATCAATTTTTGTTTTCAGTAATACAGTATCACGACTCATTTGGAAATGATTTATTTTTCATTCTCATTAATCATACTTTATCTGATATTCTTACTGTAATATGTAGATACGGTATGGAAATTTGATAGGTGAAAGAATGTATAACTACTTAAAATGTATAGCAAGAACCAATACAAACCTCTATAATGCATAATATGCTGTAATTGAAATATGAAAGAACACTTTAGCAAATATTTCGGAATTATTTTTGATCGATAATTGTTATCCTTCAATTATAAACATTGGAATAAATTTAAAAAATTTTTTCAAATTTTCTACTTTTTTTGCCCTATTTGTATTTTATGCTTGTCACTTAATAAATTGCTTAATTTTGCTTTATTTTAATGTCATGCAAATGTCGATTTGACAAAACATTCTTTCCAAAAGTTATTGCTTTATTTTAATTTTTTTGTTTTTCTCATTTATTTTTCCTAATATTAAAAAAGAAGACAGGTGTGGCACGAATTTTTAAAATTAAAATTTTTTATGTTAAAATCATTTTACGCTCAATATATTCTTCTGTTCTTTTGCCAAATAAAAACATTCGAAAAGTGAAGGGTTCAATCGATTTATCTATCGATATTATATTCCATAATATTTTATCGAATTTTTATCAAAATATCATTATATTATTTATCGTTAATTTGAAATTTCCTATATACTAGTAAAATTTTTCTTAAATTTTCATTTTCTTCAAAGTAAAATTAAAAATCTTATGAATGTTAAGTTATTTACTAATTATTAAATTATGGCTAAAATGATTTAACGAATTATGCATTATATAATTCTTTCATTTTTTTTCAATATTTTTCCATTGCTATATCCTCCTGCAGAATATTATCATTACAATTTAAAGGAAAAGAAGAAAAAATAAGAATTTTAAACATAAAACGATATTTATATTTTGATAAAAAAATTTCTTCATTTTATATTCCATTATATTATGCTGTTTATTTCAAGGTAAAATTTTCAGCCAAACAATAAAAATTATAATTCAAGATTAAATTTTTAATAAGAATTCAAATTTATAATTTGATATTCAAATATTTTTTGTTTTTGCTTGCTAATTATTACTAAACTAATCATTTTAATAAATTGCAATACTTGTCGTGCTGCTTTTATTGATAATCAATTAATATTGTTAACTTGATAACAATGACTGATAAATCGTTTTATGTATGCATCAGCTATGCACCAATAGCATCAAACAAGTATTAGTAAAAAAATTTCGATATAATCATACAGAATTTTATTATTTGAATAATTATTTTAGTTTTCGGTGATAACTTTATATTATAAGATATCAAAAATTATCACCATTCGAATTATTCTGATTATTCCTTCACTGCTTATAAAAGTTATCACTGTAGATTATATTAGCATAGAAATCGTATTTTAAAATTTTTTCTGATAATTGAAATGTTTTAAAAAGACCGTAAATTAATTTTTATTCTTTTCCTAAAATATGAATTTTTGCTTCAAAAGTTTTTTTCTATTGCTTTTTCATGAAAATACAGAAAAATAAAAAAATGTTTTCCTTTGTAATTGATTGATAATATCATTGAATCAAATACTATAAATGGATATAATTTATCAATTCCTTAACATAAATATTTAATTGCTATAATTAATTCATGATTAAATTTGAATTATATATATATATATGAAAGGGTATACATGTATTGCTGTTCACTTAACCAATTTTATATGGATAGGAGTAAAATTGGCGATATAATCGTCAAGTTAATTTTTATTTTCAGTAATCATCAATGGTGTAACAAAAATTTTTCACATACCATTTTAATTTTTTTCTCCTCTTTAGTTTTTTTTCTCTTTTTTTGGGATATTTAATGACATAAATTTTTTTGAATTATTTATAGGAAATATAAATTTTGATAAAAAGAATTTTTACAGAATTAAAAAAATTAATAAATATTGAAACAAAGGCCATTTCTTCCTGTCTTTTATTTTTTTTCGTTTTCCCTTTTCTCCTAAGATTTTTGTTTGATGAAAAAGGGAATGACATATCATTTATCATTAAATTCAGCAATTTTCTGTTTTGTGATTCATTTTGTCAATTTTAATGCTGTTCGTGCTGTTATTACTGTTACTTTTAGTGTTCCGCTCTTGTATTATTATTAATAATAATGATAATGATAATAATGATAGCGATAATAGTGATAATGATTGTGGCCTAATTTTTTCTTTTTTTGTTATTTGACAACTATCACCCAGATCAACAAGATGTACCGCAGTTGATGATAATTTCACATCTTCATTTCAATCTTATCTTTTTCGTCGTCGTCATCACTCTTCTTCTTCCTCCTTCTTTTCTCGAAAAGAAGTTAAAAAACGAAATTTCTTTTTTCAATTTTGATAAAAACCAATTAAATTTCTATCTATTATTTATGCCATCCTGTTCTCTCTATTTCTCAAAAAATGTTACAAACTATCTTTCAAGCCAAATCTGTTAGTAAAATTAGATTGATATCACAATAGAACATTTATGTATACATCTAGACATATCTCATTTTCTCATCAACTATCAGCAGCTCTTGATCAATTAATTAATTAATTGATTGATTGCTTGATTAAAAATTGTTGATAATCAAACTATCGGAATCCTCAATTAATTAGTTAATTAATTAACCGATTCAAAATTGTTGATAATTTTTGATAAAATGAAGCGAAAATTTGCTCATTTTATTACATTCAATTGTGAACATATATATTTGTTATAAGTGTATTTTTCACTATTTTTTATTGTTAAATACTAATTCTCTTTTCGAATGGAATACGAATTTCCGAAAATAATAATCTAAAATTTTGAATTTTTTGTTATTATTCCTACTATCATTGTTTACTATCGTTATTGCGATTATTATCATCATTATTATTGTAATTATTATCTTCAGTAATATTATTACTACTATTCAGGGCATGTATTAAAAGTAAAAATATCCAATATTTAATAATTTGAGGAAGTTCTATAATTAATAAATATTTATCAAAAATATCAATATTTGACATTCGTTTTCTTTCTTTTTAATATTCTAGTAAATCGATAATGTCAATTTTCCTATTTCATTCGAAAAATTTTTATCTTATCATTTAGCGATCATTTTGATTCGTTAAAAAAAAATAAAATAATAATACATTATCATTTTTCATGATTAAAAGAAAATGCATAATATTTTAGCTTTATGCATAAAATAGTAAAAGCTTTTATGCTTCTTTTATTTATTTTTCATATTTGTCTGAAAAATTTTTTGAGTTAAACAAAGAAATTGGTAAAATCGACCAAATTTCAAGTTTCTTTTGTTTTTATATCATAAAGTCAATTAAAATACATTTAAATTATATATTAAAATTATTAGGATTAGTATTATATTATAATCAATATGCTAAAATCAAAATTAAAATTTTCAGGATATTGAAAATATTAACAGTTTTTCCAAAAAAGGAATAAAAATCCAATTTCATTATTGAAGTATGTTTATAAATATAGCATTATCTGTTCCATCCGATATCTAAGATTTCATGATGACTGTTAGCATCATGATTTGCTATGCATAATTACATTTTGCCAATTCTGATTTTCAGTTTTAATGGTTTTAGATCAAACTATTATTGCAAACTTTGACTTAATAGTTTGATGTAATCCATGACACTTCTTGAACAGTAATATACAAAATCGCAAGTTCAATTTCGATAAATCATTTGTAACTTACCGTACTCCTTTTTATTCGCTTTTCTCTTTCCTCACTTTCTTGCCTTGTTCATATGTCGAATTTAGAAAACATCTCATTAGCTTATATCAAATCCAGAAAAGCATCCAAATTTGTATGCTTCATATTTATCTTTACTTAAATTATCCAATAGATTGTGATAATCCTTAAAGTTAATCTTACAAGATTTATCTATATGATTGTTATATTGCAAATATTGATTGATATATATTAGTTATGCATTTATTACATGTATTATCCACTATTGATTGAGCAAAATTTTCATATTAATTTTGAAATGTTGAAAAACATTGTTTGCATAAAAATAATATAAATTTAATGAACGATATTATATGTTTTTGTTTTTTTAATTTCTCTTTAATTAAAATTTTGTTTTTCAGATTGCTTGCAAAAATATATAATTGATAGTAATTAATATTTAATTTGTATAAACAAAACAAACAAAATTAGCTTAATTTATATAAACAAAAACACAAAAAAAAAGCAAACAAAAGGAATGACAAAATCGTTTGTTAATCGTTTTTTTCTTTGTGTGGAAATTTTTATAAATTTGGAAAATTTTTCAGTCAGAGGAGAAAACGAATTTGAATTTTGATTTTACCGTCAATTATTGTTTGTGTTAATAGAGTTAAACTTATCTATTGCAATGATGTGACATGATCACTGATTTTCACAAATTATTACCTATTATACTAGCTATATTACAAATTACTATATTTCACTACGGTATTTTTTAGATTTTATTTTCTTTTCTTTTCATAATTTAGATTTTACGATTTAAAATTAAAAATGTATGTAATAAAAAATTTGAAATTTATTTTATTTTGTTAAAGGCCTAGATGAATTTTTTTGTAAAAATTATACAATTGATTAAAAAGTATAAATATATATTATAATTAAATTTCTTCTCATTCAACTTGAATTTTCTATTTCATTGTAATTTGAAATTAATTTTTATAGCTATGAGACTAATTTGAAATAAATTCAACACTTATAAAAATTAAAAAAACATGAACAGTCCGAAATGATTAAAGGAAAATTCGTATAGTATTGAGATAAATGACTTGTAGCGATCCGAAATGATCGAAATTTTTAATTTTAAATAATGAAAATGAATTAAACATTAAGAATTTTGATGATAATTCACCCATAATAATTAAGATTAATATAGAAAAACAATTCATTAATATAATATTATGCATAATATCAAGATATTTGAAATTAATTAAAAATAATTGTAATAGATGAAATCATTTAATTAATTAATAATTTCCCTTTTTTTAATTAATAATCAATGAGTTATTTCAATAAGTTACAGCAAACGGTTGTATGGTTGATTATTGTGCTGATGTCTATTCCGAACGATTGGATGAAGGCAGTATTTTTATTGGGATGAATGCGCCATATTGTCAGGTAATACAATTTTGACAACGATTATTATATGGATTAAACGATTTACTTTAAATACTAATTTCGATTCGCATGTTATCATCCTTTATATTTTAGATTAAATTTAAAATCGATAACAAATTCAAATTAAGAATTCTGTCCATTAATATTTTTCTCAATTGTTAGATAATATATCCTAACTAGTCTTGGTTAAAATTTTGATTTACTTAATTTCAGAATGAATTACTACTTCAAATAAATACGCTTATATGTTTCTTTTTTGAATAGAAAAAGATGAAATTTAAAAGATAGAAATTAAAAGTTTAACAAATTGAAAAAAAGCCATAGGCAATAAACATTTATTTGAATGCTTTAAAAGATTATTCACTTTTAATATTATTTTTTTCCCTTCCAGTTTTTCTCCTTTCTTCCCTTTTTATGATCTTTGACCTTTAAGTTTTCTCGATGATAAAGAAGATATTATCCTAATTAAGGTATATCATGTAAATCGCGAATAAAACTTTGTAAAATTTGTTTAAATTTTTATATGCTTATGTGCTCCGAAATTTTTATATTGTAATTTTAATTAATAAATCCTTCAACTTTTTGCTAATTTTAAAAAATGAATTAAAATTTTCAATTTTTGAATCAAATAATGGAAATAAAAAAATGGTATCGTCATTTCGCTTATCATTTTTGTCGTTATATAAACAAATGCTTTTAATGAGTTTATTGTAATAATCTAAAGATTATGATAATACTAACTTCGAAAAATCTACGATTAAATATAACATTAACTAATTAATTACTTGAAAGCATAAAAGAATGATGGAGCAAAAAATTAGAATTGTTTGTCTAAAAAGATTGATATGTCTAAAAAATAAAATAATTTCCGATATATTTTAATTTAATTATTAATTACCTTCGATTCTATAATTTATCAATTTTATTATAGATAATAACAGATTATATACATTGCTTAAGTGAAACAAATCGTACCTGTCGTGGCAATCTTAAATATCATACATTGCAAACTTTACTTCATCGACAACGCCGAGAATTTTCATGTAATTCATTCCCGGAAACAATGAAACCTAGTAACTATATACCGATCAGGTAAATTCTTCTAAATTAAACATTTTTTCATTTTCGAATTTTAAACGAGTAGAATTGTAACAAATTTTAAATTAAACAAAATCAAATCTAGGATAATTTTAACGATGAACCATGCATTTATTTTTATGACTAACTTTACTGCTTCATTTTCCTCGTCAAATTTTCACAAGCTTCAATAATTCATTTCAATGCTCTAATTGTTTTTGTTCTATAAAATGTACAAATGATATGATAAAATTCAACAGATTATTGGATTTTAATATTTGCGTACCTTTAAACTAAATATATTGCAAAAAATAAATTTACGCATAAAATTTTTAAAAATTTATAATTTCAGGTGCACATTTCCGACTGATACAACTCCTCATGCAATGCAACGTTATTGTGCGCTTTTTGGATCACGACATTTGCGCACGCTAAATGGATATTTTGAAACGTGCATCCGTAGTGGAGCTTATCCATTCATAAACAATAAACATCTGCTCATACAAATTACTCATTCATTTCTAGCAAGTGGAACTACCGCTCTTTCTAAAGTAATATAATTTGCAATTAAAAAATTTCAAACGAATTCAGAAATTGAAAATTAAAATAGATAATTTTAGTAAAAGAAAATATATATTAAAATAATGTATTATTATATTTCAACTTAAATGTTTTGCTATGTTAAGGCACTATAAGTATAGTATATTATAAATAATGAATAAAATTGTTATATGAAATTTAAAGTATAGTATATTATAAATAATGAATAAAATTGTTATATGAAATTTAAAGTATAGTATATTATAAATAATGAATAAAATTGTTATATGAAATTTAAAGTATAGTATATTATAAATAATGAATAAAACTGTTATATGAAATTTAAGATTGCATGAATCTAGTTGCTGTATAATTACTGCATGAAAATGCTGTACTTGAATATTTCATTATTATAAATACTTACAAAGAATATTATACAATATTATGTGACATTTACATATTGACATTATTGACTGATTTCTAAAAATTAGTATAATTTTGTGAATATGAATATGAATCAATTCTGTATCATGTATGTCTAATTATATATGTAACATATGACTATCAGTAATAAGTATAAAGTGTTTACGTATAATTATATATACTTATCTAAAATAATCAAGATGTGGTATATTAAGAGAGAGGAACGTAATTTCATGTTATAATAATTAAATCATTTTTTTTTTCAGGTTACAGTAATAGTGAAAAAAATGAACGTTGCACATCACGTAAACAATATGAAGCAGGATCAGAAGATGAATTATTACCTAATTCGTTTATGGATGGAAGTACATTTGTTGGTAATTCAGGACGAAATGCAGTAGAAATTAAATCAATAAATCAAACTTCTGTTGAAATTATTTTATCATATATAGCTACTAAGATTTCTATTCGACGACATGGCAGATATTTATCGGTTTCTTTAAGGATACCGGAACGAATCATTCAGGTATTTATTTTTGTCTTTAAAAAAAAAAAAATTATATCATAGTTTATCATAGTGGTTGTATTTATTGATTTTTTATTAAATTCATTTCATATATTACATCATAGATTATTATTAAAATAAAATTTAAAAAAAGAAAAATTTTTTAATATTATGCTGCTATTCTCAATTAATTATAAATATACGATAAGCAGAATGATATGAATTGATTTAAAGTTAATATAATTTTATGTTAACTTAATATATCATTCTAAAAATCAATTTTTTTAAATTATTGAATGGAATTATTTTTTTGCTTTAGGAACAAACAGATAATGAATTCGATATTTGTACATCGGGTTGTAGTAGTGGTGAAACAGTAAAACTTGAAGAAGCATTGGCAAATCCTATTTCATTCACCAGATGTCATGGAGTTCATATGAAAATACCCTTACAAATTGCAATTGGTAACTAATTGATAGTTTTCCTTTTACATTTTTGTTGTTAAAATTTTTGTATATATTGAAAACTAATGCTAATATAGATATGGAATTAATTTAAATTTTAATACTAAATGCAATGATAAATTCTCATTCTCATTAAGTGCACCGATTACTTTTTAATATTAAATAGAACTCATCCATAATTTGTATCTTCAACTATATATTGTACATTTTTCAAAATTTATAAAATATCACATATGAAAATGCGATATTGATTAAACAGAACTTAGTTGAAATGAATCATTTAGAAATTTTTATTTTAATGACAATTTCAATATAATCATTTGAAACGATTTATTTATTCAATAAATTTCATCAAAGATAAGTTTATATAATTATAGAGAGATGCAGTCGTGCTAATATAACAGATGCATTTTTCGACGCATGTGTCTTCGATTTTCTAGTTACTGGCGATGAAATGTTTATTGCGCAAATTTCTGATGCACAAAATGATATCATCGGTTTATATTCACCCTATATACGCCACTATTTTACGGGTAGGCAGAATCTTACATTATACGATTCAAAAGCTGGCTACAAATGGAAGCAATGTATCCAAGAAACATCCATAAATTCTGATCAAATAGCAGGTTCAACTATGATACAACAACGATACAGCATGGATGGTTTATTCATATCTATGCTAGTTTTTATGATATTTGTATACGAGATTTTCTAACATCTCAGACTAGTTTTTTTGTTTATAAAAACAATAAAAATCATAATCTCTCATTGTTTCTTTTTTCCGCAAGTTTCAAAATAATTCCATCTTAATTATATTGTATTATATTGTTCCGAATAACTTTAATTAACCATTTAATTAATTAGTTGATACTGCAAAAGCTAACTGATAGATCGGTTGATTAACTGATTAAAGATTCGGATAAACTATAATCATTAATTAATATATTTTATTCAAAAATTTAACTTGAATTTTTCACAATTTTCCTCTTAAAGTTCCAATTGTTTTCATTTTTCAAAACCATTTCTTTTTTTTGGATCAAATAGAAATAGAAAAGAAAGGAAATAATGATTTATTTTTCCTGATACTCATTGGATTTCAAATTTTTTCAGTACGTATAAATAATAATAGTACATTCTTTCAATTTATGCATTTCTTTATGATATATTTTTGTTTTGAACGAAAAAGATTAAATCATAAACAAATTAATTATTTTTGTAAATATACAAAATATATATAAAATAATCGTAATTTTACTTATTTTTTTGGATAATTTAGATTTTGTTGATTGGAAATAATAATAATAATAATAATAATAATAATAATAATAATAATAATAATTATTATTATTATTATTATTATTATTGCTATTATTTCGTCTTCCTTTATTACCTGCAAATAAAATTAGCTTTTGAAATATTTTCTTCTCAAAGAAATATATGATAATCAAAATTACTTTAAGGAATAAATCATCTAAAAATAATTCAATGGGAAATAATTGAAATTTTTCGAATGATAAATCTGAAAATAAAAGTAATACATAAGTAATATATTTCATCGACCAATTATTTTTTTTTTGGCAGGGATTTTTTTATATGATTAACATTGTCATAATCTGTCTTATAAGCGAAAATAATGATTTCAAATTAAGACTTAAATTACAACGAAAGTCACTATATACCAAATGACAAAAAGGCTGAAACTTCAATTAAAAGAATTTAGAAGTAAGCACGTATTTTGCATAATTAATAAATCATTATCATGAATCTAATAATTACTTCAAAACAGAACCTCTAAAAATAATTACATGTAACTGTGAATATTTTATTATATTTCCTGTGACTAATTAATGATAATTGTTATTACTATATAAATAAGAAATGTTGTTTATATCATTTCATTCTTTCCTTTTTGAGAGCGCTGATTTTAAAATTTTTTATAAAATTGGGTGATAAATGAACTATCTTACAATTATGATTAAAATTGGTTCAAGAAATGAGAAATTCATTACTTATGGCTATAAAATTACCTAAATTTGTGACAATTTATCCTTTCAACAAGGAAAATGATAATTTTACTTATTCAATTAGTGTTATTTGCAAGAGATATTATGAAATAAATTAAAGGAAAATTTTTGAATAGTAAATGATATCTTGTAACTACAGTAATCATTAATCATTATCACTATTATTGTTATTCGTAATTTTTTTCTAAGACAAATAATGTTGTTTTTTACTACTAGTAGTGTTACTTATTTAGATAGTACTGTAGTTACAAAATATCGTTACTAAACAAAGTGAATTACAAAGTTACCTCAGCAACATTCTTGTATCTTTTTTCTCTTCATGTTGTAAAAAATTCATTAATCAATCGATTAATGAATTTGATTTAATGAAATTGATTGTCTTATGAACGAGATCTCATCAAATGTGATATTTTTCTTTTATTTTATTATTATTGATTATTTTTTATTGTAGAGAGAAGAGAAACGAAATGAAAAAAGATAACGAATTTACTATTTCTTTCACAGATTAATTTAAAATTATCCCTTCATGCATTTTTTCTTAAAATATTTCATTTTATATTTTTTGTTTATTTGTTTATAATGTAAAAATTTGTATATAACTTCGAACTTAATAAACTAATAAAGATGAAGGGAATGAATATATTGCAATAAAAAATTCGTCTTCAATCTTTAAAAATCGAATGTTTTTAAAGTTTGACGTAATATATTTTAGAAAAATGATTAGATAGGAGCAATTCTTCCTTTTTTTTTCTTCTTGGAGAATAAGGATAATTTGCAAATAAAGAAAACGGAAGAAAAATTCAATGAATCATTTAATTTGATTTGATTAAATATGACTATTACCAACGAGATTGTATTATTGAAAATAATCATTCGCCGTCAGAATCATTAATTCTCTAAAAAGAACTGCTTTCAGTGAAATTCAGAACACCTGACATTTTGGGCATAGTGACAGAAATTTAAATAATAAGTCAAAAAATATCAGTGATAAGTGATGTGATATCGAAATAAAGACTAGTACTGACCATGATTGAAAAAATACAAATTCAAGATACCATAATTATGAAATAAACTACATCGCTATCTTATCACAATCATTATCATTTGAATCAATTAATAATAAATTACAATAATTCAATAGTTCATAAGAAAACGCTTGTAAAAAATGCATGCAAAGGAAATCAGCACACATTCACTTACTAATTCTTTCAACATGCTTAATATTTTCTATTCTTATCAATTAATTAAAATGTGATCCAAATTTGTAACGAATAGAGAACATTGAAATAAACGTATTCGATAAAGCGTTAAATAATTTTAACAGCAAAAATGTGCAATATTTTACGATAAGCAATACTTTTTATCACAGATGATATTTTTTTGAGTAATATAAAAGCACATGTTGTAACTTTTAGCGTTTCCTTATTGAACTTCATGATGTAATTATAACATTCAGATTCCTCCACTTAATTTTGAAATAAATAATGATGATTTATAACGTCCGAAAAAATTATGCATACAGAGCAAAGATCGACATTTCCTTATCATAATGTATGATTTTAACACTAATATGAAATAATAACTAATCTATAAAAACGATGGAAATATATCGTATATTGGAAAAAAGATAAAATTATCGTTGCATTCGTTTAATTAAGCATACTGAATAGGAACAAGAAAAAACGAATTGCTTCATTTGCGGTCCCGATTTTCCAATAACCGAGAATTATCATAACTTAATCTCGATATTCCGATGAAACAAAATTGTTCTTATAAGAACCAAGGAATTGTTAAATTCTAGTACGTTTTTTGATGCAAAACCTGAGAATAGCTCTTTTAAGAATTATGATAAAATTGATGTAAATAAATATTGAAAAGAAATTTGAAGGTGTGTTCTTTTCATATGATGGAAGAAGGAAAAAGGAAACAAGGTGAGGTATTATAAAATTTTCTAATGGAAAAAAATTTGTTTGTTTGGTTACGGAATCTTCTTATGAATTTTACAATTTTTAGTCTTTTTCTCTATCTCACTTTCTCTTTTTGATCCATTTTATACTATGTAAAATTTCTTATACATATAGTTTTACGAAGCTGGAAATTGTCAAAACATAAATATTTTATTGAATCTGGAAAATATCTATATGCATCATTTAACGAAATCAGAAGACCATACAAAATGTTTTGTTTAGATGCATTAAAAGAAGACTCGAGAAATTACTGAGGTACAGTGATATAAGCGATATATAGTTTATAATATATTTGGCATAAGTGATTTGCTATACTTCTGTTTCTTTTGTTTTTCCACATCAATAACTATTGTCATTCAAATGTTTACTTATTTTCTTGGAACAAATTTTCCTTTATGCAAGGCAATAAAGGTGTACGATATTTCGAGATAAATTATATCAGAGATACAGCATTCATAAAAATAAAATTATGTTGCCTACAGAATCTACAGTATTGATTTCTATCTACATCCTGATCACGTAATTCAAATTGATGCTTTAGTGTAAATTTTTGAAGGAAAAAGAGCTCCGAAAAATGTAAGCGAAAAGACAATAAAGCAAATTATTGCACCAGTGATTGCAATAATAATCAAAATTTTAAACACTTTTTGACCTGGAATAAGAGATGTCAGTATAAGAAGATATAAAAATTAAACATAAATGGCAAAATGATTCAACAAATAAATAATTACTTATCTTCAATACGTCTTATGTAATTTAATAACGAAGGCCTAGCTTAATTAATCTTTAATTTTTTATTTAGCAATAATCAGGAAGTTATTGTTCAGAATATAAGTTTTATTATTCTATTTATTTTATAATAACTTGAGGATCATTATTTCTGAAATCAAAGATTGATATGGAAAATTTTTAAATTCTTTTTGATTAATAGTGGTATGAGACTTATTGTTTCTGGCATTTAAGGATTATAAACAAATTTCTACACAGAATTCATAAAGTTGTATAGTGATATATTAAAAAAAACCTTGATATTTTTCGGATTTTTTCAGTATAATTTTTGTTTTGTTTCTGGTTAATTTCTTTGAAGCCCGATTATTCTCCAACTTTGATGATGCATTAATTTTTAAAAAAAAGAATAAAATTTAAGATGGATAAAAAATGATGAAGAATGTAAATTATTAATCACTAATGTTAGCTATATGAAATTAATGCAACATGAGATAATTTTTTAAAGATTTTAGTTTAAATGTTAAATTTGCTGAAAATATCCAAAAATAAGTGAAATATATATAATAAATAATAACTAATCGGTGGTAAATTAATTTAGAATAATACAAATAATAATAGCTTATATTATATTGCAATCATTAAATTTTATATTGATTTATATTGCATACGTGATAGAGATAGAATTCAAATGATTCAGATATTGAAAAATCGGATATTTTTTGCTCATTTATGAAAAATTGAATTAAAATTTATTCAATTCAAGTTAGTATTCAACTGGATGCATAAAAACTACTATTATTCGACTACTATATAATACTTATAAGAATAAAGTGTTATGCACATATCGTTAGTTAATTCTCTCAAATCAATTTTTTTTTTTTCATTAAAGTAAAAAATTCAAACAAACCATGCAGATATTGAGAAGTTGAATATTTTTGCCTGTTTTGTCTAAAATTTAAATAATAATTTTATCATGATAATTTCAGATCCATTAAAAAGAAAAGTAATTCAACGCTTTTAATGACAGATATGTCACTCAAAAATGCAAAATAAACCATAAAAGTATATAAACAAAAACTTATGAAATTTAATAATAATAATAATTAGGTTTGTTTTCAATTAAATTTTTTTCTTGTAGAATAAAAAATCTTTTCAATTCCATGAAACGCAGTAAATATTTTGCAATTCCGGAAGAAATGCAATAATTAATAAATAAATAATTGATAGCAAATTGGATTTATTAAGAGAATAGAGGATTTTGTTTAAAATTTTTTAAATGAAAATTTATGAATGGAATATTTAACATTACTATTATGTAATGATGGCAAGATTATAAAGTTATAGAAAGCTGACACTTTTGGCACGTCTTATTTTTATTCGATTTTTGTTAAATAAAATTTTTGTAAAGTTGGAAGAATTCAACTAATGATATGAAACAGAAATGTAAAATATAATCAAATGTTTTCGTTACCATGTTTTATAAAGATAATAAAGTTTTAGTCGAACAAACTATAAGAATATCAAAAATTGCTTTCTATCACTATTCGAGCAATGAGTCATTCGAAAATTGAAGCCATAAATTAAACATAATTTCTATCGTATTTAAATATTCCACTTTATATTGATCGGAAGAAGCTTTTCCATTCAGTTTTTAAATGATGGACATTTATGTATGGTAATATTATATAAATTAATTAATAACTGGAAATTAACTCATAGTTTGGAATAATCAGAAAAAAGAGTTTCATGTAAAGGCAAAATTTATAGAAATTAAAATCGTCAAATATCAGTACTAAAAATAGCAACATTAAATTTTAAAATGAAAGAACGTG
The DNA here is from genome assembly GCA_024305405.1 of Dirofilaria immitis. Taxonomy (NCBI): domain Eukaryota; kingdom Metazoa; phylum Nematoda; class Chromadorea; order Rhabditida; family Onchocercidae; genus Dirofilaria; species Dirofilaria immitis. The sequence continues at coordinate 1,351,065 of JAKNDB010000103.1, forward strand.
GATTTTTAACTCTTCTATGTTTCTGATTGAACAAGATCCTTCTAAAGATGACTTAAAAAAAAAAAAAAAATTCAGTTCGATGAATGCAACGAAACAATCCTAGCTAATTATATAACAAATAATGAAGATTAAATGAATAGAAGAGCGAGTTATAGCATAATAAATTCAGAGTGTAAAATCTAAACACTTAATTGCCGATAATTAATAGGTCATGATTCAAAAATTAATCAGAAAATGATTAAATTGATTTACTTATTTTAAATAGTCAAAAGAAACAAAAAAAAAAACATAGATTCTTCTTATTTTTTAAATTAACCTGACGACATTATAAATAAATCTGCAATATTGTTAAAATTTAAAAATTTTGCCTCAACATATCAATTACTTCGGAACAAATGAAGAAAAAAATAATAAAACATTACCGATATTCAAAAAATTTCATCTATATTAATTATTAAAATTCAGATGATGTCATTTAAATCGAGTAATAATATAAATAAATAAATTACTTGATAGATACATTGTCGTTACACTGTATTCAGAAACCTTTCTATTCATAATATTTATCACCTTCGTGGTATAGTCATTTCCTACAGCTATAAAATTATTGTCGTGAATAATACTCAGTGTTAAATTCTTGTTTTTTCAAAGAAAAAATCGTCGAACTTTCCAAATATTATTTCGAATTTCAACTATATTACTTGTGAACTTTAAGATTCCTTGAATTATTTTATAGAAATTCAGATTAAAATAATGAACAAATAGAACAAAAAAGCAGAAACTGAACGAATAATAACGATTAAATATTCTCAAAAAAACATAAGAATTATAACTTTCATATAACAAAAAAGTATTACAATGAGAAAGAGCGGAAGTAAATAAAAAAGAAGCATAAAAGATTTGAGACAATACATTTGTCTGAATAAAAAGTTGCCAAAATCACTATCATTAAAGGGACACGACCATTCGATTTCATCATACAACTACAAAATAAGATAAATATAGAATCTTTTGTATATTATAATTTAAAAAAATTTAAATTAAACGTTCAGGATAGAAAAAATATACCAGCAACCCTAATGAAATCATGAATATTTATTTCTGTAAAAAAAAGCACGACATCTCGTCCGATCTGTCAAGTTAAGCAACGTTGCGCCTGGTTAGTACTTGGATCGGAGACGGCCTGGGAATCCCAGGTGTTGTAGACATTTTTGTTTTTGAAAACTTTTCATTATTATTAGTCAAGCCATTTTTCGATGCACTAAAATGATATATGAATGAAGGAATGATATTTGACGGTTTAATTACCCAAGTTTGAGGTAATTGAATGTTTCAGCCCAGAATTATATCTGCTGTGGCTTGAAATGAAATTTTGGAAAGTCCTACATTAGTGGGACAACAAACGATCCGATATGAGTAGTAAATGGTACAATTGTTGGAATGATAATCATTGGTACGATGTCTATGGTAATATAATGTTGATGGCGTATTTAAAAGTAGGCATAATACATTTATGCTGCATTTTCCGAAAAGTTTCCAAGTTCTGTTTTTCGTAATTTTTCGAACTTAATTCAGGTGAATTTTAGATGATCCTATAAATTGAATATTTTAAATATCGCTCTTATTTTTGATATACCAGAATTCCTGCCTTCCATTAACAACAAAAATCTACGTAGCATTCTAGCAAATTCGAAATTGAAATGATTGGATTCGATTAACTTTATCGAAAACTTTATGTATTAGTGTATGTGCGGATATACATGTAGATGTGTGAGTGCATGATGTTTAATGGTGTATGTATAGTGTATAGTGTACATGTAAGTATATTATGGTTGATCGTATGCACGGATTTATGAATCTGCGTGTGTATGTGTATGTGTGTGTGTGTGTATGTGTGTGTGTGTGTGTGTGTGTGTGTGTGGCTATGTGCATATTGTGAGTGTGTATGTTGTAAGTATAATATATATATATATTCTATTCCATTGAAAGAATAATCCTTTAGTTGCATTGAATAAATTTTTGTATTATTTTTCCAAATATATTTTAATTTTTTTTAATTGTTAGTATAAAAAATTTTAATTTTGTTCTTGTCTTTTATTACATTTAAAATATATTTTTATTTTTTATACATAATATTTGTATGTCAAAATCAATTTTGATTTGTTATGAGGTATATGAATAGGACAAATAATTTTCATCATGCCCACCATTTTGTTTAAGCAGCACATGAAATTTCATATGATTATTTCATCTTCCAATATGTTTAACAAAAATTTTAACAACCTTTCAAAAACTAGTTAGTTAATGAAATATTGCATCGAAATGAATCTGTTTGATTTTACCAACATTTTATGATAGCAGTTATTTTGCTAAATTTGTCATTTGTTTCCCTCCTTACGTTTTATTTGACAATCATACACAAACATGATCATCATACCTTTCATCCATCTATTTATCATACCACAATTAAAACAAAAAATGATAAACAATATTAAAAAATTTCTTTCATCTGTTTTCATTATTTTATATCAAATTAAGATAAAATTTTTATCAATGAATATATATTTCATTGTATATTTTTTTATGTTACATCATTATTTATTTATCATCAAGAAGCAGATGAGCTAAATGATAAGATAAAAGAAAAAATTAGGTAAAATAGATTGAGAAATTTTAGATATAATAATGAAAGAAATCGAATATTAGGAGGAAGTAGTAAAGGGCGATCGAAAGATAAATAAATGATTTCATCTTTTTTTCTTCCTTTATTTTTATTATTATTGATTTCACTATTTTATTGATAACCTAATTATTATATCATCGATTATTTATGTATTGTATTACTCATGGATATTATGGTTTGATGATAAAGTTAATATTTTCGAAGTATTTGCACGAATAGCAAAATGAATATATATATATCTGTGTCGGTAGGAAATTAAAAGTGCTATTATGTATTTGTGGTAATCTCCCAGTATTTAGTTATTGAAATTATCATATAGGACGACAGTGCGAAAAAAGCGATACGTATATTTGTTTATAGCATTAATCAAAATATTTAATAAATTTTATGATTCTTATATATATCCTATTTTTATATGATATATATTTTAAATAATTTCTTGCCAGTTAATCAACACTTTTATCGATTAAATAAATAAATTTATTTTCTATAAATACTCTATTTATAAATTGATTTTAGATTATTATCATATAATAATTTTCTCTTTTTTAATCCATCTTTTCTTGTTTTCTTATTTGTTTTATTTCTCGGAGAATGTATTGTAAAAAAAAAAAATTTGATATTTAATTTGGTAAACCAAGTTGGATTTCATTGAAAATTATAAAATTTAAGAATGATCAATTTAACCTTTTAAGAGCAGCACAGTATGGTATATTTTGAATGAATTAAATAAAATTAAGAAAAACGAAAAACAAAAGTCAAACGTCATATTTAAAAATGTCAGTCAAAAAAAAAAAAAAATCAAACTAAATTAAAATATCTAAAGAAATAAACGTTTTGTTAAAGAATCAAAAATTCAAAGTTTAAAATAATTCATTCAAAATATGCTTTATTTCAAAAATATGAATATCACAGACTTCAAAATTAATCTACCTATTAAATAAAATAATATTTCTATAGAATTTAAGACCTAATAATCATGCTATGCAAATAACGTACTTGAAATTCTAACTTAAAACTAGCAGCACTTAGTCTCGTTATGTATGAATAATATCTTAAAAGTACAAATCAAAATATATTAGCCTTATGATATTAACATGCTATTCCATCTATAAAAATATTCTTAAATTTTCTTACTATATTTCAATATACACATTTATTATTCATTATCTACTACTTGTTTTAACATTACATAGCCACTAAATCCAGAATCCAGTTCCTTCTAAAATATTGTATTTTCTATAAGTATGACATTTTTTAGAATTGATTTGTTTTAGCAATTGTAACTTTAACTTACTCATTTAGCACAATTTCGAATTTACATTCTAAATTTAATCAAAAATAAAAAAATATTTATGTAAAATCATTTCTAAAATTCGAAGACATCCTTTTAAAAATCGATTATCTCATGATTTTTTCTTTTTTTGCTCCATTAAAAGTGAAAATAATAATTTTTGTAAAAAAATATATTTCTGTTATCTTACATTTATTAATTGATAGATATTAATTGCTAACAGAATTTTAATTAATTAATATTTCTTCTTTCTTTCTTTTTAAACTTTCGTTTCATATTTTTGTCAAAATTTCGATTATCTGTTCAATGGTAAAACTTAAAATAGAAATCGCCGGTTTAATGCTTGACTTTTGTTTTTTGTTTTTGTTTTTTTTTTTTTTTTTTGAATAGATACCTCATTTTTTTGGAATTTACGAATTGTGTGACAAGTAAAGAGAGATGAGGAGAGAGAGAGAAAGAAAGAAAAAGAGAGAGACAAATTTAGTACAAAAGTATTGGTAAAACATTAACTATCGCCAAAAATTGTTGGAGGAATGACATTGAGGTGATGACACGATGATATTTAGCACAAATCGGGAACGAAACTTGTTCTTGTCTTTTTACTGTCGGCTGCATTCATATTGTCATTTAACCCTCTGTTCTTCCTCTTTCGCATTCATCTATCACTTTTACCTCTTCTTTCTAATTTTTATCAAATGTATACCTGTGAAAGTTTAAGTTATCAAATATATGGGCGTAAAAGCTAGAAAAAATTTGAATGAAGAGAATTTCCTATCAGTTTTGTCTCTTTTTTCTTTTTAATTTTTATCAAATATGCAGCTGTTGAAAATGAATTTAGAAGAAAACTTTCTTCCTCCTCTTCCTCATTCATTTTCTGTGACTTTTACCTCTTTCTCCTTTCCAGTTTTTATCAAATATGCAACTGTCGAAAAAGAATTTAGCGAAGAAATTTCAATCCTATCTTTTTCCTCTTTCTCCTTCATTTCTCGAATATTTTTGTCTTTTTCTTTTTTTAAATTTTTCCAAATATACAATCTATGTAAAAGAATTTTAAAAAATATTATGCTTTCATTTTAGCTATCGTGTTATATATATACCAATCATTCAAAATTATTTATTGTGTATTTTACTAACAGTTAATACATTACTATCGATCATCGATACTTCATTTTCGGACAAACTATTTAATTGGATTTATTGATCACTACATTTTGTCTTTCCAGATCATATATGATTCATTCATTGATCATCGCATTTTTTTGATCATGCTTTCATATTATAAATTCATTGATTATCGTATTTCTCCATTTTAGATCATAAAATGAATGGATGTATTAATAGATGAATTATCGTATTTCTTCTTACTTAATTAATTTTATTGATAGCTTAAGCAAATATGCTGTTATTTATCATCTGCCAAGTTGAAACATTTAAGTTTATCAGCTTTTCCTTTGCATATCTTTTTAAACCTTTACCCCAAATGAAATTACATTTGAACTATTTCTTCCTAATACATTTTACATTGTATTATAAAATTTCTCGACCATTCCACAATAGTTTTTTAATATTATTTTGGTTAAGCAACGAATCAAGATTTATACATAAGTTTTTTCGTTAATAAATAATAAAGCATCTAAATTTACTGATTAAATTAAGATAGTAATTCTGTTCTTTTCATTTATTTTATTTATCGTTCATTCGTTGGCTATTCGATGAATTTAATTTTTTATTCCAACATATTTGCATTCATTGTTCGACTGAATGCAAATATGTTGAATTGAAAAATTAAATTTATTGAGAATAAATTTTTATTTCAGCAATGTTATTTTAGTAAATTATTATTATCGAATCGATTATGGGCAAATGTTCGTTTTTTTTTCTTAAACAAAGTTAAATCTTCAAATTATAAACATTTCTTTTGTGCTAGTTATTGACTGCTCAGTAATTTTATATTTTTCAAAGAAAAAAATTAGTCTCAGATTTACCATTAATTAATTATGATATTTTAAAAATTTATTTTAAAATAATTATAATATTTCAAAAATAATTATTAAAGTAAAAATAATATTAATTTGTAGGTGAGTTTAAATGGTGGCATTTTTTAATCGGCAAAAATTAATCAAATCAAAGGATAGGAATAATCGAGAACAAGAACGTCGTGAGAATTTTATTGAATCCTTTGTGGAGCATCTTTTGACGGTTGAACAAATTAAAGATATTTATACCGATTCCAATATTCATTTGCAATATCCAGAACGAAGTGATGGGTTAAGCTCAGTTGAAGCACGGTTAGAAGGATTATATTTATAAAACTAATATTTAATACTGAACAATAACAGCTTTTTCTCTATATTTCATTTTAAAACAAGATTGAAATAAGATGAAGCAACAATTATTGATTAATTATGTTAATTATTAACTTAATAATAGGTTTATTTTCAAGTAATTATATTTTGATAAACTAACAAAAGAAAGTAATAACAATCATATTATTGAGTATAAATGATTTTATGATGTGAATGATTTTTACTTTTTTAAAAGTATTAAAAAGTTACTTTCTTTAATACTTTTATTTTTTCTTCCCTTTCAATGCCCTTTTCTTTTCCCATTTTTTCGATTTTGCAAATTTTTTTGCTTTATTTGTATATTCAAAAAGTTTTGGAAGAAAGCTCAAAAAACACAATAGGTATGTATGTATTTAGAATTTGATTTGTTGTCGCTTTTTTGATAAAAATTATTATTAAAAAATGATAATGCTATTAGTAATCAAACAGTGTTCGACGATTCATCGATAGTATTTACGATGGTAAAAATGAGAATGATTCATTTCGTACTATACTAAAATGCTAATAGTAAAGAATTTTTTTTTCTAGCTCTGATTCATAAATTAATCATATATTCAGATTATTCAATTTTCAGCAAACGTTTACGTGATGGTGGCGCTAATATCATCGAACATCCACGCAAAATCAGTAATGTGAAATTATTTCTACGTCAGTTTTGTATCGATTATGGTTATTACTTCTCGGTAAGTATAATTACTGCATATTTATTTCTTCAAACTAAGTTCGCAATTTTTGTCATGAATGAAAATCAATTTTTATACAAGTAATTTTTTAAATTTCATATTTGTTCTACAAGCCGAAAAAATTGTTTCTTTTTTGAACTTCAAATATATCAATAATATATTAGTAACTATTCCTATTCCTCTTCCTTTTCCGTTATTTCCGTTTCGCAAATTATTGTTTTAAAAAGCATGGAAAGCGACCTTTTAATTTTATTTAAATATTGACAATTTAATATTGTGGCCTCTTTTAAGCGAATTTCTTCCGATAATTTTTCAATAATTTAATTTTATAATTGGAAAAAACGAAAAGCATAAAGCCATGTTGCAAAAAGTATTTTTATCAGTATGTCGGGTACATTTAAATATAAACAAATAAATTGCTCTTGCATTTTTTAATTGATAAAAAAAACGATTTTTGGATATATGCAAAAAGTAATCAAGCAATTAAACATTTAAATGATAAGCAGAGATTATGAAAAATAAGTGAATAACTTTTCATTTCTTTTCTTTTCAGTATTATAAAGTTATAAAAATTATTTACCTCTTTTATTATGTATGTCCTGTTTTCAATAAAAAATTTACTTTATAGACAGAGATGACATTTTGATAAAAATAATAGCCTAATCAAAATTAAAAATTAATCAGCCATATTCTCATCACCAGAAATTTTAGTTTATTTTTGTTCACTTCGCTTATGTTTATTTTTGTTTAGAAATCATTTAGTTGCAAATTGATAGCAGCATGTGTCTTCTTTGCTTTTATTTATTTGTTAGTTATTTTTTTATTGTTTTATTATTCACTTATTTATTTTTGCTTATTTTTAATCTGTTTTATTTATTACTTCTCATATTCTTTACTTTTTTAAAATCAAGTTCAATTATTTAATTTTTTGCTTTTATTGCGTATAAATAAAATTATGATTTCAACAGTGATAAAGGGAAATTAGTATAGTAATATCTTTTTCATCCTTAATAAGAATTGAATGATGATATCTTTCAATATATATTTTTATTTTTATATAAATTGTACTAATTAAATCGCTTTATTGAATCACCTATTTACTTTTTATCATAATATTCATTTGATAAGCTACTTTTGTTAATATTAATATTTATTGCTATTAATTTGTTTAACGAATATTTCAGGTGCTGCAATGCTCAGTTTGGCAACTTATGTTATCCATTTGATGCATGGTAATAATGAGCCTATAAATCTTTATTGCACATTAATTCTTATTTTAATCGTTATTTTAATGTGTTTTGTGGCATTTTATCGAGAAAAACAAACACTTCAAGTTAGCTTTTTACCCATTTGACCTGTTTCTTTATATTAGTTTACATACATCATTTGTTGATTAATTCACATATCATGTTGATGATATGTAAATTAATAATAAATGTAAATACAATACAAGCATGCTATGAATTAATTAATTATTATTATCATTTCTTCAATTATAGTATAACAGTTTATCATATTGTTTCTATTAAAATGCATATTTAAAATTTTATTATGTTTTATTGGAATACATTTTAAAAATTCCTGAATATTATTAGGTAATAAGTGACTTGAAAGCAGTTCTTCCTACATCTTGCATTGTTATCCGAGATTGTAAAAAGCAGCAAGTGCCGGAAGAGGAATTGGTTACCGGTGATTTGGTTGTAATAACTGCTGGTGCTATTATACCCGCTGATATCCGTATTTTGCAGTCAAATGGTCTGAAAATCGAAACATCAGCTATCACAGGTTTATCTGATATTTTCTTTCGATTTCATTCATAATATCCTTTTACTATAGCAGTTTCTTTATTGATAAATTTATATAATAATATTAATAACATTCATTTATCAACTCTGTAGTAACATTACATATTCACTAATTATTGATAACTTAGCTTTAAAACTCAGACCAAACCATTAATTTATACAGTAAACCTAAATTAAGTCATTGATTCAGATACTTATCTAGATTAAGCTAAAATGTTACCACTAACTTTCATATTTATAGTATGTATATTTAAAATTATACTTAACTTAAAGATCCGAGATAAGTCGTAATAAAGTTTATGTTGCGACAGCTTTATGTGTAAAATCAATTATAAGCTGCAAACTTTATTGCAACATTTTTTTGTTTTTAATTTTGACAGTATTTTTGTCAATCATTTTCTTCTATATAATTCTTCGAATACGGTAACAAACTTTGTCATATTACTTAAGTACTTAATTTCTTAATTTCAGGTGACAAAGAAGCTTACGATTATACACATGAAGCCATCGCAACATATCCATCAGTATTTGAAGCAAGAAATGTTGCATTTAAAGGATCGTTTTGTCTTGAAGGTGATGGAATAGGAATTGTAGTACGAACTGGAAAATATACGGTAACTTGAATTTTTCTAGGAATTTTATATTTCATATTAAATTTTTTTCCTTTATTTAAATTAGGCAAATTCATTAACATATTTTAGGTTCTTGGTTATATTATAAACATTCATCAACAAGTTAGCAAAACACGTAGCAAATTAAAAATGGAAATTGATGAATTCGTCAATTTTATATCAATTGTAGCTTTGGTCATGGCGATAGTATTCTTCGCGTTTGGCAGTATTATAAATAAGTTTGTTGTTGTTTTTTCTTTTTTAAAACATTCTGAAATAGAAGGAAATAGATATTGGAAAAAGACTTTTTAAATAATTTCATTACTATTCGTTTATTTACAATCTGAAATTTGTTTATTTAAAAATCTGAAATTTTATGTTTTTTTCTAAAATTTCATCTATATGATATTATATAGTTCAATAGTTCAAAAGTTGCCGCAATATTGATATAATCGTATTCCCATCTCTTGCATTAATGAAACATCAGTTATTAAATATCAAATTATTTATCAAAATCAAAATAATAAATGCACAATAGCCAATAATAAACACTCATTTACTATAATATACTTTTTTTAGTTTTAAAAATGTTTTGGATCATTTCATTATCGGTTTCTTGATTATCATCGTAGCAAACGTACCACAAGGTTTACCGGCAATGGTTATTTCACAATTAGCAATTATTGGTAGACGATTAGCTAGTAAAAATGTTTATATTAAAAAGTTGGATATTATTGATGAACTTGGTGCTACAACTGTAGTTGCAACTGATAAAACTGGTACTCTTACGCAAAATTTGATGGTGCTCACAGATTTATGGTATAATCGAAAGCACCAACCAAGTTTGTTCTTTTTAAAATTATTATTTAAATTTGATTTATTAGAAAAAAAAAGGAAAATTTTGCTCGCAGGAATATATTTAATAAAATTTCTAATGAAATTTGCTATTTTAAAGAAATATTATCTCTTACGTATGCAGATATTAAGTTGAAATTTTTAAGAGAAGAATGAAAGATTTTTGAAAGTCGCATAAAACCTTCTCAATATTTCTTAAAATGGGATGAAATCTTTACTTATTCTAATTTACACAAATTCAAATAAATCATTATGAATTTTGATTTTTTTTTATCATTTATTTCTGAATTTCTATGCTTATGTATAAATTGATATATGAATTGCTACATTTTTCCAGAAAATTATAAAATTATTTTCATTGATTTTATTACGTTTTAGGTCATAACTTTGTAAATAATCAATCTCTTCTTGATACGAACCATCCAAAACCGGTAAATGAACAACCATTATCTGATATGTTTATCGTAATGAGTGTTTGCAATAGAGCGCATTTCGAATGTGTTCGTAAGTCAAAACATTTGGCTTCCGAAAAAGAAGCTCAGACGAAGATTTCAGCAAAGATGCTAAATATGGGCCAAGTCAGCAAACGATTCACTGTCCTGTTAGTTCATATTTCAAGAAAAAAAGGAAATTTGTGAATTTTTGAAAAATTTTGTAAAAAAACGAAAACGAAAAGTGGTAAATTTTAATTATAAATTGTAAAATTTTTGTTTTATACATATTTACGTTGTTTCTTTTATTTTTGATTTGAACCAATCTTATGAATGAGTTAAGTTTGTCATTTTGGCCAGTTTATTCAAATGTTATTTACATAAAAGACAAGCAATTAAAATCTTTTTAAGTCCCAACAAAGGCAATATCATAACCATATTGAGACGTTCTGAAATTTCAGTTATTTGTGTGGAATAGTGATTTCTGTATTGATTAAAAAAATAGTGTCAATAAACTGTTATTATTATTGCTGCTATTATAATTATTATTACTATTTGGAACAATCATAAATTATAAATAACGCAAAGTTTTTTCTCTACGAAATTTTCAAAATTAATTTTTAGAAATTCTGTTACTGGAAAACCAACAGTGGTATTTGCAATGCAAAATAATGCAGTAGAAACAGGAGGTATTTCCAAGACTGATGATATTCAGGAACATCAGGTATCGATCATTAAAATTCGACTTTACTGTCAGTTATTGTGATCAAAATGTTAAAATTATTATAACTAAAATAATGTTAGGTGTGTTTTTATATCCTTAGCATATTTTGCGTAGTTCTGGATGATAGCATTTGCGATAGTATAGATACATGAGAAATAAAAGAATTACGCAAAATTATCGAAAAAATTAAAACAAATAAACAAAGTTGAGGAAAAAAAGCTGCGATACTTAAAGGAATAAGAAATGGCTGATTAAAGTGATAAAAGAATAAATTGATAAATTTTATAAGATAATTTCATATCATCATTATTACGGAAAAGCAATTATAATGAAGAAATACTATAATGAAATGTTAGAGCTAAGATTTGGAAAGTATAGTAATATGAGGGATTGAAAATTGATTAGATCATAAAAATGCATAATTTATGCAGCAAAAAGGAAAAAGGTTGTGCCATAAATTGAATATCTTACAGTTTCGTTCATTTATTTTACCTTAAATTAACAGAACAAAATTTCAAGTGTACCAATTAAGTTTTTAAATTATAAAGGAAAAATCGTGATAATCAAGCTTCATTAATTCGTATTTGTTAGTAATAAAATATCAATTAAATTCGAAGAATTTTTAAATTCCTATATTGTTTAAAAATATTCAAAATTCGTTATTATATGATTTATACTTATTACATTTGGTGCTTGCTTTTGATTTTATTTTTTCCAAATGAAATGTTGTAAAACTAAGTAATTTTCGATAAATTTTGTTTTGAATTCTTTCATGATAAGTTAAATTATTTTAAAATTGTCAAAATTGCAACAATACATTTTTCGAATTCAAAGTTTGCATATTTCTATTTTTCTTTGCAAAATAATAATTGCATAAATATAATTCAAGTTGCTTTCAGTTTCAAGGTAATAATATATATGGTTATCCATCAGATGTTGCATTACTTCGTTACGTGGAAATGTTTTCATCAGTGGAAAAAATTAGAATGGACTATGTTGTAAATAAACAGCTCATTTTTTCTTGTTTAACATAATTTAAAATTTCATGAAAAAATTAAACTTTTTTGACATCTTTTTAGAAGAATAAAAAACAAAATTACTATAAATTGTAAAAGATTAATAAAATAGCTTGAAAGAATATATTATAGAACAATTTCTAATTCTTTTATTTATCAATGATATGTAAACAATGAATGGTTCATAAATTTATAATTTACGAAATTTCGGAAATTTAAAAATTTTTTTCGTAAGAATATAAGAAATAATTTAAAAAATTGATGATAATTAAAAATATAACTTCTTATCTCCTTTTTACAGACGGTTCTTGACATGCCATTTAATTCGATACGCCGATATCATCTGGTGGTAGCACGTGAAGTTATGGATTTATCAGAAACAGAAAAAGCTGAAAAAGAAATGAATCAATTAAATAATGGTGCTACCTTTGTAATGATGATTAATGGTGCACCAGAAGTTGTACTCAAATACTGCAGTTATCTACAAACTGATAAAGAATGTGTATCAATTGATTCGAAACTTCGTCAAGAGTGCCAGGTGAACGCTCAAACGTAAGTATGTAAGTAGCAAACGTAAAGTAAAAAAAAATGAAATTTTTAAAAATTTATTTTTGTTTCTTTTATTAATTTTTATTTTTGCAGTAAAGCAAACAATACACATATATTCATATATTTTTCGGATAGAATTTGATACTTGATTATGATTGTCTAAGTCGGGAAATCAGAATATTGATAGTAATTGGCTAAGCATTTTGAGTTACTTGTAACTGGATAGGAAGTTTCAACTGATACTTTAATTTTTCGTTACATTAATAATGCAGATGTTAACATATCGTTTTTTAATTTATACAATTTAGTTTTACAATTTATATCTTAAAAAACAAAAATATTTTTCTAACCTTTTTCTTTTCAAAAATTTCAGACTGCTTGGGAGCATTTTGGAAACGAAGGTAAACGAGTATTTGCATTCGCCATAAAGCGTTTTTTATCAATGATGCAAATGCCAAGTTTACATCTTCCAATATAGTACTAGAAGATTTAACATTCCTTGGAATGACAGCACTGATTGATCCACCACGGTAATTTTTTTAATTTTTACTATAAAATTTAATAAATCATTCACTAGTTCAATATAGATGGTCATTTTTTGAAAAATAGAGGTTTTGATTTTAACTTTTCACATTATTCTTTGTTTAGGGATGATGCAGCAAATGCAATAAAACAGTGTAAAGAAGCTGGAATCAAAGTTTATATGATTACAGGTATGATGTGTACATGTATTTGAAAGGTTTTATCATTATTTATTAAATAAAACAATTAAATAAACTAATTAGAAAAAATATACAATTAAATTAAAGTTAATGTTTCTAATATAATTATGCAGGTGCCATATGTAACATACTACTTGCTAAGTTTTAGATATCAATATTTGATTCTTGTTTCTAGCAATCGTCTCTTTTAAAATCACCGTTCGTGAATTTCTTAGTCTACCATCGATCAGTTTATAAGAAATTATTAATGAAATTACTAATAAAAATTTGACGCAGCTATAATACGGTGCATCAACGTATTAGCAAGTTTATAACCGAAACTTTTTTCGAAAACATGTATGATGATAATTATTTCATTATTCTAATCAGTTTCATTATTTTGATTACCTAATTAGTCATCTGAAATTTGATAATCTAATTTTTGTTCTAGTTCCTTTCCAATAATATCTGATAGTATTTAAATGTTAATTGATTTACTACGACTACGAATTTTAGAAATTACTATTATTCATGAAATACCATTATTGATGATGAGGAATTAGAATTTTTTATTTTTGTTATTTTCAAAATCTCATGTGGATTATATGGTAGAAGAAATTCACTTAATGAATAATAATTTTGGTAAATCAATGTTAGGAAATCAAGTTAATTTTTGTTGATGTCTTAGGTGATCATCCGACAACTGCAGTAGCAATAGCCCGAAAAATTGGACTTATTGGTATTGGTGATGAAATGGTATGGTTATTTTTGAGAGTAATTTCAATAAGTTAATCTTTACTCTTTTCTTTTGATATAACATTCCTAATAATGTTAGAAGTAATAAAAATAATAAAATTAAAATGTTAAATATTTAATTACTACAAAAAATGAGAGTAGTATTTGAAGATATATAATGTTAGCTTAGCAAAAAAAGGAAGTGAATTAAATAGTGTATCTGAAATTGTTTCTTCCAGAAAGAATATAATGATATAAAATGAAACTAAATCTTTGATTTAATAAATTCAAATATAGCTTATGTTATTGTTGTTGAGAATATGTGCATATGCTTAATGAAGAAAAAAAGGGAAATAATGCATACACATTTTGAAAATATTTTCAAATTTTTCCTTTCTTCCTTTTCTCTTTGAAAATATTTTGTTTTGATAATATTTATTTCATTCATTGTTAATAAATTTTATTTATATTCTTAACAATTACATAAGCTATATTTGAATTTATACTTCGCATTCATTTTTGACATGTTTATACAAGGATAGTAATTAATAGAAATAATTAAATTATAGGCTGAGCCAAGCGGTTGTAATCATTTAAAATTAAACGGTGCTAAAGAAATCAATTGGGATATTGCAATAGGCGATGATTTAGATCACATGGATGAAAATGGCTGGAATGAATTACTTAAAAAGAAATATATCGTTTTTGCAAGGTAAAATTTTTGGAAAACAAAGAAAACAAAGAAGAGATAAAGAAAGGAATGAAATAAATTGTGAGATTTTTCTTTTAAGTTTTAATACATTATTTAAATTATTAAAATTTAGAATAAATCCGCAGCAAAAATTTCGAATTGTTGAAGAATGTCAAAAACGTGGTGAAATCGTAGCCGTTACCGGTCAAGGTGTTAGTGATACACAAGCTCTTGCAAGTGCTAATATTGGTATCGCCATGGGTATTACAGGTCGATAATGCTTTTATATACTCTTAGAAAATTGTTTCCAATGAAAAACATTAATTTAGTTACGTTATCAGCCAGTTAAATAATTTTATAAACTAATTAAATGAGATAATATATGAATAAACTATTGCTATTTTTAATATATAGTAATCATTTATTTTATAATAACATTATAAAGGAAAAAGAAGGGATTTATATATATTTCAAATTTTTTTAATATATATTTATATATTTTAAAAATTTCATGTTTTAAATTCTTATTACTTAAATTTCATTGCACTGAAGAAAAATTTTAATTATATATGTTATTCATTTTTTAACAAAATTTAATATATTGTTGAGAAATGGAATAATAATAAGACGACAAATTGATAAATAATGTAGTGGACTGCTAAAGTTGAATACATAAGGTGGCAAATATAATACAGTGATAAATTACAAGCGATAGCATGATATTTGATAATCGCTAACTTATAAAAACAAATGTTTTGGTTTAGGTAGTGATATAGCGAAGCAAGCAGCGGATATTATTTTAACGGATGATAATTTTGCTTCAATAGTCAAAGGTATTGAAGAAGGACGTTTATTATTTGATAATTTGCGCCTTTCGATTGCTTATACGTTAGCTCATCTCTGGCCAGAAATATTTCCTATTGTGTTACAATTTACGCTTGGCTTTCCATTAGGATTATCAGCCTTACAGGTTATGACATTATTATTATTACTTTTGATTACTTGTATTTATTATTCAGAAAGTGTTATTATTCATTTTGATTACTTGTATTTATTATTCAGACAATATTATCGAGTTTATTCAAAAACATTTATGCTTATGTTTCTTCTTTATTGAAAAATTTTAAATAGTATTTTTATAATATTCCTAGCCAATTTGTCTTGGATATTTTCTAAACATAAACAGTTGTTGAATTTGCAATAAAATGCAAATAATATTAATCATAAATGCAAATAAAAACATAATATTAATTATAAGCATAAAATGATAAATAATAATAATAATTGACGTTGGTTGTGAGAAATAATGATATAATTTGTTTAGATTTTAAGTATTGATTTGGCAAGTGAATTACCACCATCGATCTCGTTAGCATATCAATCACCTGAAAATGATATAATGCGAATTCCACCACGCCATCGTAATGATCGCCTAGTATCTCGACCTCTTCTCATTTATTCATATGCTTTTATTGGTACAATAATTACGTCAGGTTGCATTGTCTCTTTTCTTTTTGTTTATCGGTAAGTAAATCCTATTTTATATTTATGTTTTTAATTGATTACATTTAAACCATTTTGTTTAGACTTTTTCTTTATTAATTGTTAGTATGATCAAGTTTTCTTTATTAAGTATTTAAAATATATTATATTATTTAGATATCATAATGTCGAAGTGGCTGATTTGCTTTTTACCGCTGATAATTATTGGTGTCGAGAAGCTGAAAATTATACAGTTACTAGTGGAAATATATTAACACCGTCCGAACAAATATACATTAAAGGTCAAGCAGCGGCAGCTTGGCAAATTACTTTAGTAGTTTCTCAAGTAAATATTATATTAATTAATTATAATTATTGGATAAATTTAAAATTATTATTTAATTATTAAGTTAAATTTGATTATTAATGAAACATTTTAGTACAACAAATTCAAATAACATTAATATGGCAGTTTATTTTCAGGTTTTTCATTTATATATTTGCACAACTCGTGGAGCATCATTTTTCCGGCATCCTACTATCAATTTAGTTTCCATCTTTGCAGTTATTATCGAAATTTTGTTGCTCAACTTATTCGTTTATACACCATTTGCACAATCTTTCATGGAAACTCAATCACCACCAAATGAAGTAGGTCCTTTTTTAAAAAAAACTTTTTTTTAATTCTGATGAATTTCTCTTTACATTACAAACTTTTTGATATGATGAAAGTAAAAGAAAAAAATGCGAATAATTTATAAATGATAATTTAAAGCATGATGAAAATTTCTATCGTCATATTTGACTATTTTCAATCGATATTGCCATGAATTATTATAATGTTTGTGCTTTTAATAAATTAAATTTTTTCGGCTTCACATATATCTGTTTCATTACTTTATACTTATAAAACTATGAAAAATAACTATCAAATTTAATTGACCTCACGTTTCCATTTTTTTCGGTTTGGATATGCGCCGGATTTATCGGTTTAATAGTGCTCGTATCAAATGAATTACGAAAATTTTGCATACGACACTGGCCAACAAATTTCATTGTAAAATTTGTTAATTTTAAAAGGTTCTTCCCTGATTCTTTTTCCTCTTTATTCCTTAAATTCATTTTATTTTCTTATTAAATGTCTGACCTGTCTAATTACTACAAAATTTTTGTTATTAATCTCAAAACTGTTTTCATAGAATATCTCTATTTGCTTACGAGAAATCATTTTTTCTTAATTTACTCCAAAAAGTGTTTGATGCCAAAATAATTTTTCATTACATCTGAATTATTTATTGCTATGGCAATGTCAGAATATGAAATGACATAAGATCATAATCGATATATTTGATTTAATGATAACTTTTTGGTATTATTATTTGTTATTTCTTACTGTTAATAAACGCAACTATTTAAAATACACTGATATTGATATGATATGGTATTCACCGTTACTAATACTTTTTCACAATAAAAATAAAAAATGAAACGATATGAGAACAAGATGAAAAGTAAGAAATAAAGCGGTAGAGGGACAGCAAAAAGTGGAAATTGAAAATGGAAGGTTCAAAAAATAAATTGATATCCGATAGAGGAGATGATGAAAATTTTAAATTGGACAATTGGAATTTCCGAAAATGTCCTGCTTTTATGACTCTTGAATATATAGAGCAAAAGATGGATAGACAAACAATTCTTATTAGAGCAATTCCAATTTAAGTAATTTACCGTTTTCTTCACTATTACAAAACAATTATTTGCAGGTGCATAACAGTGGAGTTGATATAGCGATTCCATCCAAATATGCTATATGTCATCAATAATTAAAAGATTTTTTAATATCGGTTTGTATAAATACGAGATATCTTTCCCAAAGAAGGGATAGAATATTTCCAAAAACATATTTGCATTATTTCAGATTTGATTTTTTATTTAAACGATTTTGTTGAATTTCTAATCTTTCATATTAATTTCCTAAAATTTTAGCTAATTTTTGTTTCTGTTAGCTTCAATTTTGTTGGCTTCTAACACTCTTCTCTTACTTTGGCACTAATGTAATATAGATAGTTCATATCGCGCAAAATTTCCTTATCGTGTTTTATGTTTTTAAACTAAGTGGAAACGCTATGGATAATTTTTTGAGGTAAAATTTTTCAAAAGTGATTTTAATTTAATGACATTATGGCTACAAGTTTTATGAAAAATATAACGCTATACTATGGATGGTCAAGAAATTTTGATAATTTCACATTAATGAATAGATGTGATACGGAATATTTTGATGCTTTATGCAAGAAATCAGCATCAAACAATTAAATCATTCTGACAAAAAAATTGGTCACTATTTCAGACAAAAATTGCTAATTGAACTTTTTTTCTATTCATTTCAAATTTATATAAGTTTTTCAAATTAATGATAGATACATCATGAATTACATAGAACGAAAAAATGCATATTACATCATTTTTTTCTGGTATTTTAATTGAACAAATCGATCTAATATAATTTATCTCTGTTATGAACTAAATTGTTTTACTGTTAAATTAAATGTTAGCTTGAGTAAAACAACAATAATTATTTATTGGTGATACGTCAAAGAAATATTATATACTACTATTTTATTTTTATTTTTCCCAATATTCGCACTTGAAAATATGTTGTTGAATTGATTAATCATCGAGGAGTTACTGTAAGAAATTCTAATAACTTTTTATTATAAAAACTAACAAAGGAAAAATTATAAAAAATTAGGAGAAAATCGTAAAAAATATTTAAAAAATTATAACAATTAAATAGAAAGGAAATGGAAATAATTTGACAATCAAATGATGTCAAACGAATACTCAAGTTGAATAAAAAAATTGTTTACTTTTATTCAAATTTGATAATATGACAATAAATATTTATGTATTTTGGAATAAGTTCATATTAAATACAATGGAAAGCCAGTTTACTAATTATCATTTAAAAAAATTAGTAAAATTAAGAATTTAAATTTTCCATTCAATCAAAACTATACATAATTCTCCGGTATTTTTCATGTCCTTACGGATATGATTCTCATAACAATTAACAAAAACAGGTATCAAATTTCTCATAGTTTGTCTACGTCAAAATCCTGAAAATGATAACATTACTGAATGAATACTTTAGCCTTTACAATGTTGCATACATTAAAATTTAAGATTTTTATAAATCTTTTTGAAGAAAACGATATTTTTTCGAAATATTAAAAATACGTAACTAAAATAAATAGATGGCAATAAAATAGATGATTTTGAAGCATGAAATGAATAATCAGTTTTAAATGATAAAAAAGATTGGTAAATTAGTATGTAAATTTTGTAAGATTGAAAGTGATATCTTAAAATACTTGCAATAGTTCGTAAATTTTCAAAATTAAAAAAATTTTCCTGAATCTTTCTACATGGCTCGATTTTTTATTTGATTTTTAAGTGTTTTGAAATGATAAATAATAATCAGCATATGATGATAACTTCGATAACAACATTCTAAAAGCATAGCAAAGTGGTACGATTGTTGAAAGTCCTTCAATCAAATAATTAATTGATTGGAATAATAAATTACATAGCATAACAATAAAATGTAAAACAGTGTATTCTCGAGTTTTAAATGATTACACATATGGTTGCATTTTATGATAATTCCAATTGCTACAGTTGAAATAATACAGAGATTGGAAGGAAATGATATGACAGAAAAAATCAAGAAATATCAGCGTGAGAAAATCAAGAAATATCAGCGACTAGTAAATGTAGCAATGATTGATGTAATTTTCAATCGATGCAAAATGATATCAGCATTTCCTTTCTTTAATGTCAGGTATAACGGAATTCAATTTTGTCAGCGAGTTCACATTGTAGCAAATTAAAATAATGGATTGAAATTTTCTCCAATATTCATCTTATCATATCCATCGTTCTATTCTATCTACTTTTAATTCCTTTTTAAATTCTTTTTCTTATTCTATTCTTGCATATTTTATTGTCTTTATGCCTTTTGCTTAGCATATGCTAAAATTTCTACGTACATTATTTGGAATTCAAATTTTAGTGAATTTAATTTGAAGAATTTAAATAAATGAAAAGATTAAGATGCTGCTATAAAAATTACTATAATTGACAGTTTTTCTCTCGTATTCTAAAATTGGTGTTAAAATAATTAGTAACATTGGAATGCCTTTTCTTCTTTTTGATTAGAACATCGTTAGATCGGTTGAAACTATTGAATAAATAAAAATACAAAATGGCCGAACAGATATGTAAAAACAATTAATATAGTTGATATTAAATCTGTAAAGAATTCGATAAAGTATTTTGACAATGTAAGTTCAATACCAACATTAACGATGTTTCTTGCTCTTCAAAAATTTATGATTAGCGATTTTTTCTCTATCCTTTTCCTAAAATTGATAGTTTTAAGATAATACAATTTATTTTAGGAGGAAAAAAATAATAATTGGTGTTTTTGCTAGCATTTTTTAATTTGTTGTTTTCTATAAATTTCATGGATTTATCGTCTCAGAAGTTGAGGAAAATATATATGCTAATAAGTATCACTTTAGGTTTAAATACTCATTAAAACACTACTAGCAAATCGTTTATGCACATAAGATTTAATTTGAAATATGTTAATGAGATAAATTGCTTTTTGTTGAATACTTTTTAATCAGCTTAACAGTAAATAATAGTAAATTTTGATGTTTAGATCTTCTTAATCCAAAATTTACCATAGGATATGGCATCAACTATTAGATGAAATAATTTGGCATTAATGTGGTTTTCTGAAAAACTGGATTCAAACCGGTTTTCTTTCTTCATTTTATATATTATTTGTAAACTGATATTTTGATTTCATCCCTTGCTTCGAACTTCATCCTTCTTATTCTAATGATAAAATAAATTATTAAAAGAACAAAAGTAATTATGGATAGCTGATTTTGTTGAGTTGTTGAATTGATTTTAATGAATTCTTTCACCTAAGCAAAATGGAAATCTTCCGTAGCTGTTAAGCAATGAAACAAGCTTGAAACATGATTTTTGCAATATTTTCAAGATTTTTGCATCGATAATTTCTACAACATTTCAAAATAACAATATTGTCTAATTTTAAAGTTTTACTATCATTTAAAATCTCTTGAAAGGGTGTTGAAATTAACGAGAAAACTTTTAAATATTGTTATTAAGTTCATATGGCATATGACAATACCTTCAAAATTTTTAAAAACAAGAATTAGAATACCTTTAATTATTTGAAGCCTCCATGAATCATTTATTAGGTCATAATTTTAAATACTTTTTCTAACCCCTTCTAATCATGATTATCCTGTTTTAAATCATCTCACATTTTTGCCATACCAAAGTATAAAATGACATTGATCATTAATCAGCGATCATAAAGTGGAACCAGTGAGAAATATATGTGAAACTTATCGGATAGTTTCGCCGTATTTCAACAAGTTACCTACTTATTTTAACTAAATATCATGTAAAAACTGGGTGCTACACTTCCATATGTATAAGTTATTTACGAGTATTTATGTTTACAAAATTAGGCCGGATCTTTATCAATAATTGTTCCGCTCTACAAAATACAGGTTTTGTTGTCTCCTCTTCGTCTGTTGAAATGAAACAATGCTCCAAAAACTTGTAATTTTATCCTTATCAATTTTTTTATCATTGCTATTAGCTATGATAAAAAAGCAAAAAATTTTGGAATTTTAAACTTCCGGCAAAATTATATTTGAACTTTTCAAAAATGCTTCATATAAAGGTTTACATTTTGGTCGAAATGCTTTATTTTGATAATATCAAAACAAAAATGATTAAACAGATTTATTTCCATAATAGCAGTTATTTAAGTTTAATTTGTTTACATCAAAAAATTCATGTCAAGCCTTAAAAAAGTGTTGATAAAAACAATCGATAACTATTACAACATTCAATCAATTATGCTAAACATGCCGGTAATTTTATGAACAATTAATCATCCAAGAAAGAAAACAATTCATTGATAAAGTGATGAGAAAAAGTGAAAATTAATTAATTCCCATTACAGTTAGTAGCTTGTTTGCGCATAATTCAAATAGTTGCATAGCTATAACATTCGAATTTTTATCACACATCACATCATCATACTTCATAAAATATTGCAATATTGTTCCCTATTTTTGTTTCATTTAGGAAATAATGAAGATTTGAATTTCCTACAAAAGTTAACAAAGACAATTTTTATGTTTCACTAATAACAATTAAATATTAATTTCATTTCGAAATCTGAGCTGTGACTTCTTTTTGATCATATTTCAGTCATTGAAACAAGTAAATAATTTCAAGATATATAAACTAAAATTATTTTTTCTCTTACAGAAAATATGGCGATACATTGAATAATATATTTAAATGAACAAATTTTTTCGTCATTTTTAATTTCTTTTAGCGTTATGCTTCATTGTAACAATATTGCTCAAGTGAAGATAAATTGAAAATAGAATGGATATGATGAAAGAAAGATTTACAGTCCATAAATTATGAAGAAATTTTTGAATTATGATATGTTTAAGAATAGCAGTTTGAAAAATTGGAAACTTCAGTAAATTTAAAGTCTGAAAAATTTATAATATTAAAAAATTTTACAGTTTTGGACCCAGAATTTTTTTCTTTTTCATTTTCTATCATCTTGGTATTGCAAATATTTGTTTCAAATTTCGATGATATTTCGGAAAAGATGTAATTACAGTATTGAAAATAGAGATAATCTTGAAACTAATGAAATACTAGCTTAGCTACTGATCCCTAAAAAAATTCTATTCGCATAATTATACAACAAAATGATTTATCAAAAATGGAAAATTTGCACCAAACTTAAAATAATTTTTGTGTCATTAATTAATATCGCCAGTGTCGCAGTTTGGCACTTCGTCGATACGCTAGAAGTGGACGTGGTTGAGCGGTTGATTTTTGGGCTATTTCTTGAGTTGTATCTTCGGACGTTTGACTGTTGGATGACGATGATGCTGATGCTGAGGAGGATATGGAAGCAAGATCAATTGTTCCACCTGAATTTATACTTGAGTAAAATATAAATTCTATTTTATATTCAATTCATACATACAATATAAAGAGTTGAATTTTTTTCGCTTGTTATAAATTTGGAAACAAAAATATGTTTGTCATGTTACTGAGACAATATTGATTGGGTTTGGATAAAAAATACCTTTTTTTTTTATTAATATATCAGAAACTATCATTATTATCAAGAAATAATTTAAAAATGTGTTAAGAAATTTACCAGTTCACTCTGTTTATTGAATTTGGTAAAATGTATGCTCTCATTTAACAATGGAACATTTGTCTTTCATATTACAAAATCATCGTAAAAAGTAAATAAAAACTTACCATCAGGAAGAGATACTTGTTCAATGCCTTCGACAAATCGTGTTGGAGATGGCAGATTTACTGGCGGTGCATTACCCAATCCAACATCTCGGTATTGTGGCGGCGGAGCAGCTCCTCCACCGTAAGATTGCAATCCTGGTGCTTTTGGGCTCCATCATAAGCTGATGGAGCAGAATATGGTGCCGGTGCCGGAGCTGGACCGTATGATGGTGGTGGTGCTAGTTGAGGTGCATTGTAAGATGGTTCCGGTGCAGCTGCAGCATAAGATGGTGGTGCACTGTATGATGGTGCTGGTGCAATGTATGACGATGGTGGTGGTGCTTGAGGTATACCGTAAGATCCTCCTGGAGCTGCTTGAGGTAAACTGTAAGATACTGCTGGAGCCTGAGGTACATTATAAGATGAGGAGCATTCAATTGTGGAGTTGCATAACCTCCACCACCACCACCACCACCACCACCACCACCACCACCAACAATACCTCCTGGAACTGCATATCTAAAAATTTTTAAGCGAAAATAAATGATAAATTGTTTCAATACATATCAATGATTTTAAATTATTAATTGAAATTTCAATTAACATTTATCATCTCATATACGTATTTTTCTTAAAATAAATCTAATTTTCAATTTTCAATTATGTAATGCTATGAACACAAGTCTTTCATTTCTAATTTTATCATTTAGTTCAGTCCAAAATGTTTATATGAAATAAATTTATTACAATTCTTATTGTTCTATTTTATCGAATAATTTAATATTCATATAAAAAATTATTCATTTATTTTACAATATTCATTTATGTTTTCTTTCTCCAGCAGATAAAATAAATAATTAAAATTAACTTACCCTGTTTTATAACTTGCTCCACCACTACAAGGATTACCACATGGTTGCTGTTGTGGTGAACAGCATCCACCACCAACACCACCAAGACAAGCTGATGCCGGATAAACTAGCAGGATTGGT
This sequence comes from Dirofilaria immitis, assembly GCA_024305405.1. Taxonomy (NCBI): domain Eukaryota; kingdom Metazoa; phylum Nematoda; class Chromadorea; order Rhabditida; family Onchocercidae; genus Dirofilaria; species Dirofilaria immitis. The sequence goes on from JAKNDB010000103.1 coordinate 1,376,060, forward strand.
ATAAGTGCAAATTCCTTAAAATTCATCAATACTAAGATAATTTTTCTGATAGGAAAACGTAAATTATCGCAACGTCAGGAAAGAATAAAATTATGTTGGAAGTGGTTTGAATAAAATCTTTCATTTTCATTAATTATTAATAATTTTTGGTCACAGAAAAGGATTTTTTAAACAAAACTATTGGTTAATCTTTGTTTATCAGTTATATATTTAAATATTTAATAAAAATAAATTAAAAAGAATAAACAAATTTGTATATAATATTAAAATAATTTCTGTTAAAAGGTTGCAAAAATCTCATGTAGATTTTACTGTATGTTATTGAGATATTAACGAAAATATAGTACGGATAACTAATTTTGATAATATATCCAAGTGGAACATTTTATTATTATTTAACATAGTCAGCAATTGTAATTAAATTCTTAATTCAAATACTTCATAAATCAAATGCAACATGAAAATTATTTTATACATAATGCATATTAGTCAACAAAATTAACACTTCATTGAAATACACTATTGATGGTACTGTAAGAGAGGAACATAATGGTACTTGAGTGTTTGTTACGTAGAGTCATAAATGATTCCAAAGAACCCGTATATAATTGAGCATTTTGTATTCATTCAGTAATGTTATCATTTTCAGGATTTTGACGTAGACAAACTATGAGAAATTTGATACCTGTTTTTGTTAATTGTTATGAGAATCATATCCGTAAGGACATGAAAAATACCGGAGAATTATGTATAGTTTTGATTGAATGGAAAATTTAAATTCTTAATTTTACTAATTTTTTAAATGATAATTAGTAAACTGGCTTTCCATTGTATTTAATATGAACTTATTCCAAAATACATAAATATTTATTGTCATATTATCAAATTTGAATAAAAGTAAACAATTTTTTTTATTCAACTTGAGTATTCGTTTGACATCATTTGATTGTCAAATTATTTCCATTTCCTTTCTATTTAATTGTTATAATTTTTTAAATATTTTTTACGATTTTCTCCTAATTTTTTTATAATTTTTCCTTTGTTAGTTTTTATAATAAAAAGTTATTAGAATTTCTTACAGTAACTCCTCGATGATTAATCAATTCAACAACATATTTTCAAGTGCGAATATTGGGAAAAATAAAAATAAAATAGTAGTATATAATATTTCTTTGACGTATCACCAATAAATAATTATTGTTGTTTTACTCAAGCTAACATTTAATTTAACAGTAAAACAATTTAGTTCATAACAGAGATAAATTATATTAGATCGATTTGTTCAATTAAAATACCAGAAAAAAAATGATGTAATATGCATTTTTCGTTCTATGTAATTCATGATGTATCTATCATTAATTTGAAAAACTTATATAAATTTGAAATGAATAGAAAAAAGTTCAATTAGCAATTTTTGTCTGAAATAGTGACCAATTTTTTTGTCAGAATGATTTAATTGTTTGATGCTGATTTCTTGCATAAAGCATCAAAATATTCCGTATCACATCTATTCATTAATGTGAAATTATCAAAAATTTCTTGACCATCCATAGTATAGCGTTATATTTTTCATAAAACTTGTATCTCGTTATTAAATTAAAATTACAATTGCTTATTCAAAAATGAAAATTTGACTAACCATTGCAGAATAAAATTCGTCTTTTTTCTTCGCTTGACAAAATATAATTTGTCGATTTGAATAATCAGTCGACCCGATCAGTTAGCGGGGATAAATTTACTTGACGACTACAGGTATTACTTTAATGTGATAATTGAGATAATGGAAGCGCGTACAAGTTTACTGATTGAAATATTGAGATAATGGAAGTTGGGAAGTTTACTGATTGGAATATGAGACTGACAATTGGAACAAAAATTATGTCTTTTATATATTACAGCTTGAGGCGATAATTGTGAACATATTTGAAAACCAGCGGCGCCAACCTTCGTCTAACCTTCCCCTATCCTTTATCTTTCGTTTCACCAAACTTTTCAACTTGTCATCCCTTATTTGTTTTATTTGATATACATATATATCAAAGCTTGTCATTCTAATTTTATGAATTTAAAAATAAAACCCTAAAGCTATCATCATTTAATTTCCGTAATTGTCTCAACTTGACGTCATTATCATCGTATGTCGCTATGAGATGTCTCTTTCATGTTACTATTCCAGAAATGATGATGGTGATAAAATATGCAACTTCTCAGTTAATATCATCATCGTATAATTTGGATAGGAATGATTATACATCTTTAGATAATTGATACTGATTAAATCCATTTTCTTTCTTTTCTCTCTGTACTTTCACCTTTCTTTCCTTTTCTCTTTATCGCTTCTTCCATTTGAAATCATTTAATTTTTTGAAATGAAAAAAAGAAAAAGTGTTTTGCTCTGTCAATGTCATTAGTTGAGGTAAAACTATAGAACAAATGTAATTTTTGTCGCGGTGCAAATTTTCTACGATTGTGTTTTTGACCAGTATTATAAGTAATACTCGAAGTAAGGAATAAATTGAAAGGGAACAATGAATTAGAAATTGAAAATTGAAAAACAAAAACTGTAAGGTTAGCATGATATGCTTTCATAATAATTAATTAATGTGATTTTATGAAACGTTATGGTATTTCAGAAAACTGGTATTAATAGCACATTAAACAGGGTGATTAATACATTTTCACTAAAGCAGAATGAAAGAAAAGGAAGAAAGAGAAGAGATTTGTCAATGAAAATATAGCTTATTTCTCATGATATTTAAATTTAATTTAATCCTGTATTTAATTTTCAAAGGATCTCACTCCAAAAACTTCAAGCAAAAAAGAAAAATGAAACCTACAATAAAAACAAAAATTTCAACAACCAAAATAAAAATTCTAAAATTCTAATAAAACACAATCATTAGTTTTGAAAACTAGTAGTTTAAAATTAACCTAAACCTACAAAAGCAACAATTACTTGCTATGATAACTATGACCAATGCAACGATAAGAATAAAAAGGAGTGTCCTTACTAATATACCTTTCAATGAAAACCCATAATAAAAGTTTCCTCGGTAAAAGGACCAGACCAATGAGGAACTCTAATGGCATAGGCAGGATTATAATAATTATAAAAAGAAACACCTAAAAACGAGAAAAAGAAATAGAATGAATCATTAAATAATTAAATAAAATAAAACCAACAAAGGTAATCACAGAGGCAAAAGAAGAAACAATCTGAAAAGCAGAAAAACAATCAGCATAATCTAAAATCTTACATGGTATTCCCTACAAACCAACAAAGTGTATATAAAAAAAGTCATTTCAGTACCAACAAAGAAACAAACAAAAACAGCTATTATCATAACTCTATCAAAATAATCAACATAAGTCGAAACGAAAAAGAATATAATATTTGCTGTTATACTTTTGAAACAACGGATAAAAATATTTTTGAGTAATTTTACTTCATAAAAATTGCTAATTTGTATCTGCATATAGTTTAATAGATGAAAATACTCTTTTCATTTTTTCCAATTTTCCAATATCGTTTCAATTTTTCGTTTCGTGGAATTCATGATGTTCCTACCATCAGTTTGAAAAATTTACATATATGTGAAATAGATCGAAGAAAATACGCTTAACAATTTTATATGATGAAACGATTTCATTGTACGCGGAATATTGCCAAGTTTCGTGCATGGATTATTAAATTATTCCGTAATACACCAACTTATAATATGAAATTGCCTTATTATTAGCAACAATATTCACTTTATTAAATTAATTTTTAAGAAATTTCATTTTGTAAAAATTATTCATCATTATTTCCATATTCATTCACATACAGTAATCAAAAAATCTTACACATATGAAAATTTAGCAGTATAGCAAACAATAACATTTTTTTAATTTAATTCTTCCATGAAAATTATTTGATAATTTAATTTGTAAATTTTACTATTTTTGAATTAACTCAGCTTTAAATTTTTGTGCAACTAATATAGATTTGATTAGAAATTCGGTAAAAGCATTTCAGTCAAAAAAATTGAAACCGAAATAATAGTGTATATTTTACAGTAAACATTTTTCTTTTTAGTTATATATTTTTTTGTAACGACATGACTACATAATAAAATTCTTTCGCTTTTTCCAAAAATGCAACGAATTTTCGCGGAATGTTCCATATAATTTCATATAAACATCACTGCAGTAAATTATTCTGTTGTAATGAAAAATATTTAAATTGCTTAAACAACAATTATTTGTCCACGCATTCTTTTCGCTACATTTACAAGAATCATAAGAAAAGATGTTTTCAAAATTATAAATTTAGTTAACTCTCAACTATGCAATTAAGCGTATTTATCCATTGAATTTCAATTTAACTCTAATTTTTATTCTTATGATCTTCTTACTTTCTGTTTTTAATCTTCAGATCTGTGAGAAATTCTTGATCTATACATGGTTTATTTAAAATTTAATCTTTCATTTGAAAAATTTTTCAAAAAAATAAGGTATCACAGAATAATTGTCCTTCAATACCTAACAGTTGTCGAAGAATTTGAACTGCGTAACATGCAACAAATGCGGCAAAAATAATCAAATTTTGCATTTCATTACAAAATTTTGTTGAAATTTAAAAAGCAGGTAAAATCTGATTTGCAATTGTATAGATGAGAAAATTTTCTTATACTGCTGCAAATATTTAAGAAAAAATTTAAAATCTTAGTGCAATTTTTAATATTTTTGAAAGCTGTAATTCTACGAATAACAAATTAGGCACTAAGTTTTCAGGTAATTCGTTTTTCCTTGCAATCAAAAGATACAAGAAAACTTATCCACAATACAAAAATAAAAAGAAATGAGTAAAATAAGATACGAACGAAATTTATTAGAAAATACTGGAAATGAAATTGAAAATTCAAAGCATAAAAATGATCCTTTTATAAATTAGTTAAATTTTCCTTAAATTTAACACGTAAAATCTACATAATAAATAATTTTATTCCCAACAAATAATCGAAATTAACAGAATAAGTGATATTCTCATTCACTACTAATATGCACTAAAAATTACAATTGTTACTTTGATGAGTTACAAGACAGCCGTAATTTTATTTCATTAGTTGACAATAGATATTTATAAAATACCAACCATAAAACCAGCAGTATATCTCCAATCAGTAAAAGATGGAATAAAAATCTAACTACCTCGTACTGGCACCAATGAAGGACTGAAAATTTCCAATTATTCGTGAAGTCTTAAATTTAATCTTATGATATAGCATTAACGTATTTCAAAGATCATGAATTTTCACCATTATCATTTTACGAAAAAGTAAAAAAATTAAGGAAAAGAAAATGAACGAAAATAGGAAATATGAAAAAAATTGATAGGAGGATATCATTATTTTAAGATTTTTTGTTTCACCTTAAATGAAATTCAAAATCAAACAAATTTAGGATCTATGCAATTGCAATGGAAAATTCTGTGCTTGCGTGTTATTTTATATTTAAACAAATATACTATACATCCATAATTTTAATAAACAGTACAATGCTGATGAAGCTAAATCCAATTGATTTATTAATTGAAATGATATGCTCATTAATAATCATTTATTGATTACGTAAAGAATAAAATCCGAAGAAAATAAAAATATTTAAATATTTTAAATTATGGATGTATACTATTTGCCGAAGAAATTGTGAAATCCATAACTGATAGTTAGATTTAAAAAGTTGCTTTTCATAGTCTGTTTGATGTTACATCTTATTTCTGTCAGAATATATCGATTATCATCGCTCGCAAACATTTTCTACTGCCATTTTTTCCTCTTATATCAACAAATGCAGCTAAATGTCAAGAAAAATGGACTTATGTTCCCATCAGTTTTGAACATTTCTACATGGCATGATATAATATTGATTTATCCCATGTATGTACAAATAGCTTATTTCTTTATCTCGCATATCTCAGATGATTATTTTTGCCTATATCCTGCCACACAAGGGGCGATTGATTGTTCAATAAGGTTCCATCGGGTAAAGGTTATCCACAGCCAAGCTATCACAATCAGTAGAAACGAAATCCTTTCCTCCTGTCAGCAAAAGCGACTCGAAAAACCCTTAACAATATATCTTCAATTAATAGAAAAATTTTTTTCCTATTGTCAATATTATCAGATAAACCTTTCTAAATATAATTACCTATGAAACACCAATTCTCTCTCCTACATCAAAAAGAAAAAAATTTTCTTTTTTCATGATAAGCTTGCCACGCATGTCACAAAATATATGTGCATATATATATATATATATAAACTGTTTGACCAATATTTCTCTATTTCAATCCACTGCTTTTATTAAATGATAATTGCTTAGAATTATATTTAGTTTGCGAATATTATAAAATAATAATATTTTTTTGAAATCTATCACATTCAAGTCGATGTCAATCATTACTAATATGTTTAATTTGCGCTGCATGATTTTCTCAATTTGAGTTTATTACAAGCAGCTGTACCAACGAATTCTACAATTTTCTCGTAATAACTAATAACATTGGAATCAGTAAGCCTTGAACTATAATTTTGTTGAAATTGGTTTGGATATTTCATTTAAATTGATGAAAACTTAAATTAAACGACTAAGTCTAATAATTTAGTATAGTGTTTGCCTTTCGTTGCAATATTTGGTTTTAATTAAACGATTATCAAATTCAGGTAAATTTGTACTATTTTGAATTTTTTAAAAGGAGAAAACAGTTCATATCACAAATACAAAATAAAATATTTACTTAATAAGTTTACATTTTTAGAATCCCTTTAGTTATCAGTTTTTTAAATATTGCAACGAGCTAAAATAATAGCACAACCATTTCCGATCTTCTTTAATGGTAACAGAAATTGAGGTTTTTTCTGCCTTTTAATGGTAGCATCTCGAACTTGGGTAATTAAATCTTTATTACAATGAATTTGATAATATATTAACGAATACATTAATTACAAGATCAATAATATAAATCCAATGATATCAACCAGACAATCTTAATGACGACAAAATTATTCAAAGGGAAAAGTGGATTAAATAACGCCTGATATGGTTGTCCAACCGCTTCACTGAAACACTCCTTCATAATGGCTTTGATGCTTAGGACCCTCTTCTTCAGCGTTTTTTAGGTGAAGAATCTGTCCAGTTCTGAGACTACAAGAAATAAGCGCCTCTGTTAGCATGTGGAAACGGAGCTTATCGTTTGAACTCATTGACATAATGGGCGGACAATTTTAGATTAAATTTTGTATTGCACAGTAAGTCCATACATATAGCATATGCCAGCAATATTAATTCAGAACAAGGGAATTATTATTTCTCTGGTTTTCGCAATTTCACCGACACTAACTATTTTAAATAATTTAAATAATACAGTATAATAAAAGTTAAATAAATTGACCGATCAAGATAAAAAAAAAAACTTACCGAAATTTTAAGTATATGTTCTCACTATTCATAGCTTCATTGAAAGATTTCATAATGTAATTAAATTCAATTAACTATTTAGTTCCATCAATTCCCATTCGTATATAATATATAATATAAATTTAACTCATCTCGGATCTCTTTAGAAGAAAATAGCTGATGGTGTAAACAGATGGCGAATTCCAATATAAATCTTTCATCATCTATAAAACATTTGTTAAAACATGAATTCATCACTGATGGCATAAAACTTTTGTTCCAGTTTTCATTTCTGTTGATAGCGAATATTTGTTAATTAAAAAAAAATGCAAAAAGAAGGATGAATTTTGGGTGATCGATTTTAAGGAAAGATAATAATGAAAAGAAAAGAATCAAAAAAATTATTCTTTAAAAATAATGAAGAATTTTGAAATCAACTCCTCCAATTTTACGCATTATTTTACATATTAATTAGAAAAATATTGCTATTTTCTTAAAATGAATTTTAAAAGAAATGATAAAATTTACAAGAAAATTATTGGGTTTTAATAAAAGTTTTATTTTATTGAAAAAAGTTACTCTAATGAAACAATTGTACAAATTTGATTTCTCATGCTGAAAAAATTTTATTATGTTATCATTTTTTATTATCATTTTTATTTTTGCACAAACTAATTTGAAATATACTAATAGTTTCTTGTGACCTTCTTACCTTTCATCTTCAATCTTCGAAAATTTGTGAAAAACGGATCATGTATGCAATAACTCAAAATTTAATCCTCCATCTGTAAAAGTTTTCAAAAAATAAGATTTTTGATCTTATTGAATCTTTTGCTTTTTGGACATTAATTTTCCTATCAGTTGCTATCGTTTCGCCATTATGTAAATCAATTCGATATTTTAAATTAATTTCTAACCTGAAGAATTGCGTTTTATATATTGATTTTTTGATTTTTTTGATCGATCAGATGAATTTGATATTTTGATAAGAACTGTGATACATTTTTCAAAGTGGATTAGCACTTTTTCTGGAAATAATCTGGATTATCAATACTACCCGAAATTTTATTTATTTGAAGAATTTAGAAAGAACTTCAACAAAATTAAATTCTACAAATCAGATATCAATGGACAATAGAAATTTCCGTTTAATAATTACAGTTTCTGTATTATCACATTTGTTGCGGAAGTACTGTTGAGTTTACGAGGTTTAGTTTGATGAGACTTAAATTGCGTGAAATTGTTGTTATAACCGTTGTTTGAGTTTTTGTTGTGGATTTGACGTCAGGGTTTTGTGTTACTTGGAATAAGTTCTTCTTTGATTGGTGATTGTAATGAGTCACCGTTTTGATTTGTGCTCAAATTTGAGTTATTAAACGAACGCTTTATTTGACGCGAATACAGATACGAACAATGAAATCCATTATCAGCGAAAAAGGGTAATGAGTAAAGTGCAGATTAATAGACGATGTTCCTTAATGGAAAGCAAGCATCCCTCTTGTCAAAAAGTTGTCATAATTGGGCTGTACAACAAATATTAAATGTATGATTAATTGAAACAAGAAACTCTGGACATGGGAAGATTTAAATAAGCGATAATTTTACAATTCCTTCGAAGATAATTCCTAACAAAGGAAATTATTTGATCTACATATGGATAATGAATTGACAGATATGAGAAATGACTGTCAGAAATTTTTTAGAGCAATGAAGACGATGACAATTAAACTATAAATTGCTGCTCCCTGCAATCAAATTACAATTCTTATATCATAAATCAATTAATTTATTGAAAAGATATTCTTTTCTTAATATTTTATATTATAAGCCAAATTCAGATTTCCGAACAACATTTTAATAAAGCTTGAACAACAATAGTTTGTTTACTTTGCCTAGTTACGTAACATCCCAAAAGTGTAGGAAAAAATAATCAAAATTTGCATATTGATATAAAATTTTGCTCAAATTTGAAAAAAAAAAATTAAATCTGATTCATGATTAGCATATAAATCTATTCTTTTTTATTTTATTTCATTTGTCTTGAGTTTTTTCTCCAAACTCATTTTTTGACACTGAAGTTAAGAATGAAAGAGCGGAAAAGCAAAATTAAACGAATGAACAATAGAATGATGACTACGATGAAATTGAATTAAAAAATAGATTATTAATCGATATAATTTTCAAAACAGTTTTCAGAAATTTATATCTTAAATTTGAGAAAATAATTAATGTAAAACGAATAATAAAGCTTTATCAATAATAAATAACCAAAGTAGTCAAATTATCAACGAATTTGAATGTAATACGTTCTTGTTTTTTCATTTATTTTTATTTATTTTATAAGTTACAAGCTTTTTAAAATTTTCCTTTGCAAATTTTTCATGAAATCTCATCCTCAACTGTTATATCATGGACTCATAGTTTCCGATTATTTTTTAAATTTCATCTCAGTTTTTATATTTTATCTTATTTAGTCGTGTTTCTAGAATTGTTATTATTATTTTATTTAGTGCAGTTTCTATTTCACTTCGCATTACCGTCTTGCGTATTTGTTAATGTCTCTTTTTAACTTCTTTTGCATCTAATTTGTTCATCATAATAATAACTCATCAAACATAAATGGGTAAAATAATAATTTTTGAATTTATTCAGCAATTACTTTCAGTTTTCGTTTCTACGAAAATATTAATTTCATTTCCACTTTTTTATTTTACATTTTTGAAAGTACTTAGCTTTTCAGCTGTCATTTAGTTATTGACTTTAAATTATTACATCGTTATTACCAACTGTCTCATATGAGAAGAACAGATGACTAGGAATCATTCTTGGTTTATTCTTAGTTTCAATAATAAAGTCTAAATAAACAAGCTATTTAAATTATTCAGACTTCACGTTTAGTGCTTTGAAATATGGATATTTCAAAATTTAGGTCGCTATCAAAAATTGTAATTAAAGGACAATGTGCAAATGAGATGAAAAACAATTTGCAATATTTAGAAATTTAGGACTTTTTCAAAAAAACATTAAATTTTTAAAGCTTTTTGGTTCTTCATTTTGTCCTTCAAAATATTGTTATCAAGGAAATATGTTCAAGACGATGGTAAGTACACTGAAAAAAGAAAGATTTAGCACATTTTCTTTGCAAATATCCATTCCATCTTAATCATTTCAAATACTGAAACAACAAAAAAAAATATTTTCTTTAGTATTCTAGGTTATTCTTTATCTTCTTCCGCCCATTTTCCTTATCTCTTTCTGAAATGCAAAAGTTCATTTCAAGACTTTAAATAGTTATTTAATCCGTCATTAAATGCGAGTTGCATTTATTCGAAGACTGAAACAGTAACTTTGGCTCTCCACTGAATTCCATAATTAATTTGCTTTAAAAATTTTTTCATCATATGCTCTTATAATAGTCTTTCTTATTTGAAAATTTTCAAATTGCTCTGACTTCCTAAAATCAAATAGTTCTATTGATAAAAACAACTTTACATTTCGATTAATTAACAACCCTTAGGTAACCGATTGTATTTCTGTAATCTGTACTGTAGCTTAATCCTTTTAATTCATCTTATCCATCTTATCGATGTTTCAGCTTTCAGAATTCCAAGATAAATAAGAATTTTCAGAATTTTCTCACAACAATCTAAAATTATTTCATATTGCGAAGGAAAGTGATACGCCTTTTCTGCCAAGTCTGATCAAATAAATTGAATATTTATCAGAACTTGAGATGCAAAACTGTTAAAAATTATGAACTTAGAATACAAATTAAATTGTGTTTTGCAGTTAAACAAAATCTCATTTTTGATCAATTAGCACTCTTGTATCTAGATTCCAAAATTCGAATTGAACCTTGCAAATTTCTAAGTAGTACTTGTCTTCAAGATGCATCATTAAGGAGAAATTTTCAGAAATCCAAGTAGATCAATATCTGTACGATGTGGACTTGAAACTTCACATTTTACACTATTAAAAGATATTATTGAATACAAGTAAAATGGAGAAACTGAAAGACAAAAATGACGACAAAGGTTTTCAATAAAAAAAGAGTTATCAGTTAACTGAAAAATATCAAACTTCATTAGAACTATTTCAAAAAAATTTGGGAGAATGTTTGAATTTTCAAGAAGAAAAATTGCTTATCTAATTATATCAATGAAATTTACATATTCTTTAACTCGTATTATCATGATATCAGAAAAAAATTTTTTTTATATATTTTTGCTTAAAAGTAATATTGACAACATTAGAAAAATAATCGAATTTTGTCCTAATATGGTAAGCTCTATATACTAAATACAATGGAAAATTTCCGAAAACAATGACAAGCGTTTTCTTCATTTCTAATGGGAATATGTATTCGAAATATAAATTTGAATGAAATTTAATAAAACCTAGAAAAAGACTGGAAATTGGATAGGATTTTAGATTTAGAGGAAAAAATCGGTATAGTATGACAATTGATTACCACAAGACATCCAAATTTCCTTGTTTCGCATTTGTTACAAGATCGTTTTATTCTTCATTGTTATCACATAATGCTAATTTCACTCTCAAAGGCTTTCTTGAATTTTACCGAATCACAATTTTCATATACCAATATCAATCTCTTAATTTTGCAATGCGACTGAAATTTGTCCATTCGTTTTCCGCTTAACAGAAATTTTTTTCCTCACTCTTGCATTTCTATTTCAAAGCAATGAATGAATAATTGCCTTTTAGCGCTTAATAAACAATTTAGTAATTAATTTTGTCAATCAATCAATTTTGATATAATACAACGCATTCCATATGTAATTTCGTTGCAAAAATTGATCAAACTACTCATTTGGTTCAATTTTTAGAAAATGAATTATGAAAATTTTATCAAAAAATGAAGAAATTAAAGTATTAGTTTGAATAGAATTACAAAATAATATAATTTTTTAATTTATTTTTAAACAGATAAACATTATTTAATAATTTTAATGGTATTTGATAGAAGCATTCTTAAGCATTGAAATTTCTTAAATGTTGGCAAATACAAATAAAATATTATGTTACAGAACATAAGCTATCACAGAGAATCATTGGCGTAATGTTTCAGACAATATATTACGACTAGTAAGAAGTAAATGATGAAATCAATTTAACAATTAATTATTACGATAATAGAAAAGAAAAAGAAATAATGTCCATGCCCTTGGCCAGTTTAATTTATTCGACCGTATAAAAAACAGAATAAGAACACAGTTATGATTAATACCAATGACATTTTATGTACAGTTTTCTCGATGTCTTAAAAGATGACGCTTTAAAAGCAGAACTAATTGAAAAAGCGTAAATTTGATAAAAATCCAAATTTCGCAGATCAGCTTTTTTTTTTTTTTAAAAGACACATAAGCTATTATCACTTTTGAGAATTATATTGTGCGTAATGGGAAGTAATTCTCTTCATCTAACATTTTGAATTTAATCAACAATTTTACTTATTTTTGATTAATTTTATTTTTAATTTCATACTTCTCAATTATTCTGAAATTTAAGATAAAAATAATTTTGACAAATAAGTAAATGTATTTCACATGAATTTTACATTGTCTTTAAGCATATCTGAAAATTCCAATTCAACTGAAAACATTGAGCAAGGAAGCAAATAACGCTTACTCTATAATTTCATAAAAGTCAACAAATAATATATATTCTTATTTTTGTAAATTTTACTGTAATAAGAACAGTGATAAATCAAATTATATTTTCAGGAATTTTGAATTTATATTATGATGCTATTCGGTGTCGCTAAATATTTGATTATTCCAATAATAATGTAAGTTAAAGTGATAAACAAATGCTTATTGTTGTTGTAATATCATCCATTTAATGCTTGTTGTTATTACCATATCATCCTGTTAATATATTCTTCTTTTCAGCACGATACTATTAATTGCTGAAGCGAATACAACAGTAAGTTTAAATTTTCAATCGTTTAGTAACGATAGGATTTGTCACAGTATAAGTTTCATACTTTTGATAAGATAATGTTTAATATGTAAAAGCCTATTTTAAATTTTAGTTTGATGCAGAATGCTGTCCTCGTATTCTTGGAAGAAGAATTAAGAAAAGAAACAGTGATTTTTACTATGGAGTTGGTCTTAATTTTGATGCTGGTATTGGTTTTGGTATACAAGGGAACACAAAAACCTATTCGCCAAAAAAACATACATATCCTACATATCATTTTCATTATCTACCTTATTTCTATGGTTTCCCATATTATGGTAGATACTTTGGAAGTAGTAGAGACTGCTGGTACGGAAGAACTGATGGATATTACGGAAGACCGTACTACTACTATTTTAACTATCAACCTCAAAATTTTTGCTTTGGTTATCCTTATTATTATCAATATAATTATCCTTATTACTATAATTTATATCATCGTTGACTACTATACTTTATATACTACGAAGATTGAAACTTTTAAAAATAAAGCAAAATTTCGTTTTGCTGTTGTATTCCTAGATGAAATTCACTATACCTTTGAATAGGTTTGCACTGAAAAAGATTTTTTGATATATTAAAAAGCTAAATTGCTGTAAACGTTATCATTATAAAAGTCTTTTGTAGCTCATCATAGATTATGATATCCAAACTAATCACTAATCATGGATTGAAATAAAATATCAAAAATAATATCCTAGCCAATTTTTAAGAGATTTATTCGTTAAATAATTGCAGTGTTTGGTAACTAAATATAAACCCAAACATCAGAAATTGTTTCGTAACTCTTTATATTTCTAACAGAATATACTTCATGAAATGCTCATTAAAATTTGATACTAAAAACTTTTAGTTTTAACAGCAGAGAAGACTCTGAATGTGTGTACTGATCAAATCTGTTATTATCGGCTGTGTTATTACTGATTTTATGCAATCAAGGTGCTATTGTTCATGTTTCGATTACAATTAAATTGATATAACTGATAGTTTAATCAACAAGCTAAATGAAATGGATTATTAAAACAATGATCAAGAATATGCAAAAAATCGGTTATATGATGAAGTACAATGAAGAGGGTAGGAAAAAGTCATTTCAAGATAGCTTCTTTGAAAATTTGAAGAAAACGAATAATCGATGAAGAGAAAGTTGAATGACCTCATTTCACCTTGACTTCATTTGAAATTTGGCAAATTTTTTCGCCTTGATTTTAATTGAAATATGGTATACAAGTAATTTTATCGAAGAAAGCACAAAGTTTGAAATCTGAAATCGACGTATGAAGAAAAGCAGCCAATAATTGTCTTTGCATTCATTGTCTCCTAGATGAAAAACTGGAATCAGAATTAACTGAAATTACTCATAGTTAGATTTTGTAAATTGTTTCAGCTATTGAGCTAAGGCTATGAAAGTTATGAAATCATCATTAAAGAACTATTTTCAAAATCAAAAAAATTTTGATGCTATAATAATTATTGACATATTGCTAACATTTAATAAAATTTCATTCATCTATTTATATTTTTCGCTTATTTTTTTGAAAAATGACAAAGTCATTTTATTTCTTAATATATTTTATCGTATTTAAGCATTTTTATAAGCAAGTAAAACTATTATTATTTCATTTAATACACATCGGAGAATTTTTTTGTCTACTTTTTTTATTTCTTATCCTAAATATTGATAATGAAAATGAAAAAATTTATTCAACTATTATTATTTCATTTAATACACATCGGAGAATTTTTTTTTTTGTTGAAATGTTGAATAAATTTTTACAGTAATGTTGTAGTGACTCAAGATCAATATCCAATTATTAGAAAAGTCTATGTACTTCCAAGAGTGCAAAGTAATCGAAATGAAATTAATGCAAGCAGCAGAAATTAAATGATGGATATGATTACTAAAATGATATTAAATTTACACTCTTGGAAGTACATAGACTTTTTCAAACAATTAGCTTTTTTATCTGTTAATGCTTAATGATTAATATTAGTGCCAACCATCTTCAACGCACACTCTTAATTTGATAATCAAGTTTCAATAAACAAACAATTGTCTGAATTTCGTAGCTGGTGATATGGCTACTTCAAATTTTAGGTCGTTATCGAGAGTTGTGAATAAAAAATCAAGCGCAAATGATATAAAAAACAACTTGCAATAATTGGAAATTTGAAAGGTTTTTCAAAAAACCGGTGAATTTTTAAAGTTTTTTGATTCTTTGTTTTGTCCTTCAAAGGAGATATATACCATTATTTATCAAAGAAAAGAGATGTAGAACATGCTGAAAAAATAATCAGCATTTCTTTTTCTCGCAAATATTTGTCATACTTTTTCCAGTATTGTAAGTTGTTTTATAACTTCTTACGCCTATTTGCTTTAGCTTTTTCTGAAATATAAAAGTTCATCTCAACCCATTATTTAATGCGAATTGCGTCTATTCAAAGACTGAAACTTTGATATAATGCCTTATTGAATTTAATAATTAATCTCCTCAAATGCATTTTCAGCGTGTGAATTTTTATAATTTTTCTTATTTAAGGATTACAGTTGTTCCGCTTTCCTAAAATTAAACAGTTCCACCGATAAAAACCAATTTTACATTTCGGTTAGTGCCTTATATAAACGCCCAATTTAATTCCTTCACAATTCATATGGAGAGTTCAGTTGTTTAATTTTTTCTCATGAATCAAAAATCAATGATATCGATGAAAATGCCAATCACAACATTTCAGCTGATAATTTCACAACAATTTAATTATACAAATTAGCAGGAATTGATAACTGATTCAGATTATTTCCTAAAATGCCTATTTCTTCTATTTAGATAATTTAATTGTACTTTTGTAATTTATATCAAAATGTTAATCAATTTTTTTAATCCATTTCACCTATATCATCCAGTAGAACTTTCAGAATTTTACGACAAACAGAAATTTTCAGGGATATCTTTGATAACTCTAGATAAAAAATGAGAATCATATCATGTTCTAAGGAAAACTAGTGCTCTTTTGGGATTATATCCGGTCAAATGAATTATATCTTTGTCCGGAACACAAAATAAGAATCGCAAACTTAAGATGTAAATTAGGTCATTCCTCATTTTTATGCAATTACCACTTTTATTTTGAAGTTCCAAAAGTGAAATCTTGTGTAACGAATTGAAAATTTTCAAATTCTGCTATTATTTAAAATACATCATTGAAGAAAAGAAAAAGTGAATCGGGATTCAAAAGGATTCATACCTTTAAAAATTAGCGACTGAGGGCTTGAAACTTCTCTTACCGTTTTTTAAAAAGATGCCTTGAAAATATGACTAAAATTGAGAAACTAAGTAAAAAAAATGACGAAATATATATTTAGTAAAGAAAGAAGCCGTCTATCAGCTAAAAATGCTAGACTTCGTTAGAGCTATCTCAAAAAATATGGAACACTAGAATTATTCACTTACTCTTCAATTCATAATATCGTGGTTCAAAAAATGTTATGTTTTTGCTAAAAGAACTTGAAAAAGTCAAAAATAAAATTTCACAAGTTGATAATAAATGTTAGATAGATTATTGATTTGTTTCTGATATGATAAGCGATATATATTAAAGATAGAAAATAAAATTTTCAAAAAGTATTATTATAAGTATAGGATGGAAAAGAAGATGGAATCAATTTAATAATTAATTATTATAACAATAAAAGAAGAAAAACGGTATTTACTTATTTATTCGATTAGTGCAATTTAATCCGAAAGGAGAATATGTGGTTGACAAAAAAGTCAAATAGAAGAGGAACAATTCCTGTTGTAATTACAATCAGTGATATTTGCATACGATAAGAAAGGACATTATATTTAATTACTGTATTGATTAGTATACCATCTTGCGTTTTTATGAGTCTACAATGGAATGTTTGCCTTCCGGAAAGACAATCCAGAATATTTTATTTTGCTTGTTCAATTTACCTTAGTTATATTGTTTTCTTTGTCGTTAACCATTCAAATTAGCCATGCAAAACTTTGTAAGCTGTATACTTTTGATTTATAATGTTTAATGTATCATATGCTGTAAAAGCTTTTTTAAAATTCAGTCATTGATTGCTAATGCGAAATGCTATCCTGGTATTACTCGCAGAAGAGTTAAAAGGACATTTGATTTGGATTTCTCATTTTGTGCAAGTTCTGGAGCTAGTATTCTTGGCACACTTGGTACAATTGGTGCATTTGTGCAGCTGATATAATTGGTGCTGGTCTTGGCCTCGGTGCTGGTTTACTTTTCGGTGGAAAAGGCAGTAGGAAGGAGAAAACCACAGAATTATTCTCATATCATAATTTTTACAGTCATTATGGAAGCGTTTGTCCATATCCTGCATCCATAGGAAGTAGCAGGCATGGATACTATGATATATCATACTATTACTAACAAAGTCCTTATCAGTCTCCTTGCACTAATTATCCTTCTAATCCGAATTGTTTCTCCAGTTATAATTATCCTGTTCACATTAATTCATATTATCATTAACCACTATATTTTCTTTTACTATGAGTGTTGGAAATTTTTAAAGATTATACAAATATGCAACATAGATAAAATATTGAAATATTTTGATAACTCAGTGATTAAAAAGTAACAATTATCTTGAAATATCATATCTCTACCTCTAGAAGAATACACTTTGCGAAATAGTTATCAAAAATGTTCTGATTACATTAAGCACATTAGTATTAATAGCAGAATAAAATTTCGAAAAATTATATTCTTAAAATATTTTGAGAAATGATAAAATATGCATTTATCACTATCGACAGTCATTTTTACTTTTATCAAACTTTTACCAGATGTTACTTCTCACATATTAATCCTAATTAAATGATTTAATTAATAACTTAGTCAATACATAAATGGTATAAGTTCTTGAAAGAATGATTAGCGGGTCGTGAAAAATGGATTGTTATAGCTGAAATAAGCAAGGAAGAGGATGGACAAAAGCCAATTTAAGGTGAAAAATAGAAGAAACAAATAATCGCGAGAAAAAAAGTTGCAGATGTATATCTTGCATTTCAATTAAAATACGAATTGTACCGATGAAAAGAAACAACTTATGATGATTTGTTCTGCTATCATCTGTTTCCTCGATATAAATTCGGAATCGGAATCAATGAAGCATCATACTTAACAACAAGAAATTACTTAACGTGCAATCATGCTGTTTGGAAAAAGTTTCTATTTGCATTTAATTTGTAATGGGTTTAATGTATGTATTGTACTGGATATAATATCAAATATCAAAGTTGGAATGAGAATCAAAGTTTATGATTCCAATAAATTAACAAAAGCCTGTATTCGTCTTCTGCGATATAACAGACTACATCGTATTCATATAATATTAAAAACTGAAAGTAGTAGAGTATAAGTTATAAACAATCATTTGAATGCTCACTACATTGTCGTACATTTCTTTATTATTATCGTACTTTTTCGTTCCAATGCTGCTGTTTTGCATCGGCGCAGCGACTAATCCACTTGAACTGTGCATCTTGGTGAAGTGTTGTTAGTACTGTTGAATTATCGAATTGTAACTTCTACTGTAATTGAATTGAAACTCGATCAATCAGTACTTCAGATGACCCGGAAAACTTCTGTTTGTTTGTATGGATAATCCGCAATATTGATAGCAGGTGATGGCTTACAACATTTCTTGGTTTAGTTATCAGGATAAAAGATAAGAGCTAGATAATACTTAAATATTTCAAATAATTACACAAGGACAAGCTTTATTAACAAAATACTGGAATATGATTTACTTTTCTGAGAAATATTACAAATTTCTATCGTGCAAAATATATTTCATCACATTTATACTACAAAATATTGTGGTTTTACCAAAGTATAAACAGAATTCTTTGTGAGAGGTTTTTTGTTATTTGCTACAAATAATTCAGTAAAAGATTTATGACTGATTGCCGAAGGATATAATACCAGTAGACATTATAAAGAATTATTAAATAATACAGTATTAGTGTCAATCTCAAGAATCGGATAAACCGCTATTGATTAGCAAATATATTTCTGTCTTTTTATCGATATGATCGTTGCCTTCTATAAACAGCATCATTATTCATTTCTTTTTTCATTCACATTTTTTTGATAATTTTTAATAAAGATTATTTTTTGCATTTATTATAATAGCTCTTTGATTTATTTGTAAAATTTATTTCTCATATTTTTACAAAAAGTAAAATGAAAAATTTATATTTCTGTAGGATACAAATATAAAAAGGAAGCTAAATTGTGTCGATGTTTATTCACTTATTTGCCAAATGATACAAGAAATATTGTTGATCGTTTATACATTACTTCAGTTCTACAAGAAGCCAAATGATGTGCAAAGAAATAGAATTCGAAA
Source organism: Dirofilaria immitis (assembly GCA_024305405.1). Classification (NCBI taxonomy): domain Eukaryota; kingdom Metazoa; phylum Nematoda; class Chromadorea; order Rhabditida; family Onchocercidae; genus Dirofilaria; species Dirofilaria immitis. The sequence goes on from JAKNDB010000103.1 coordinate 1,395,876, forward strand.
ATGCCGATATTTGTATTTACTGGAACTAATTATTTCCCACTAAATCTAATCCGTTCTGCCGCAAAAGTAAGTAAATCAATTCAGATAATAATTCCTTTCCTGCAGTAATTTCAAATCTCAACCGAATTTTACAAATTTATATATGCAATTTCCAATTTTTCATTTTATTCTCTTAATACCGCAGTAGAGAATATATTTTTAAGCTGCTAATATTGAAACGAAAAACATTTGTATATCTTTTAAAGCTTACTATCATCATCTATAAATTCACTGAAATCAAAGAAAGAAATTATGAAATGTTGCGTTCTTCTTATTCTACGCAATAACAATGAAATTTTTAGTTGCTATGTACGAAGAAAAGCTGATTTAATATTATAGTCCGTGACAACTGTCTCATTCTTGAACCGAATTTTTGAACCCAAATTTCCATGAAAAGATCATAGTCACTGCTTGGTTCTCTATTACCGTCGTAACTTTCTGAATCCAAGCCAGAAATTATTACGGCTCAGCAAATCGATGTGATACACGGAAAACTGATCTTGTAAAGTAACACAATAAATGTAAATAGTTAAAAAAAGGGATAACGATTACATTCATTAGAGCAGAATGTCGGCGGATCAATCGTGGAGGTCACTGTGAGGTTATGAGATAAGTACATATTCGCATAAAATATAATTTATCATTTAATGATTAATAAGAATATCGACTGCAAATTTAATGCGTTTATTATTTGTTTCATCTTGTGGATTATACCGAGAATTATTATAATTGTAATGCTATGGAATAGTGTAATTACTGCAACTGTCCCAGATTCATTGAACATATGTGAATTTGTGAAATCATGATAGGGCATATATTGAAGACTAGAAAAGATGTATTCTCTTGTATCAATCAAGTTCAATAAACACTAATTAAATATTGAAATAATGTGGATATTTCAGTTATTAAAATTAAATAGAATAATAAATGGAAAAAAAAGAAATCAAACAAGAAAAGTTTTAACACGAATAATCAAACCAATTTCAATATTGAAAGAATTCGATAAATTTTAAATTAGATAGTCATTCAAGTTAAAATTATTTAAGTTAAAAATTTGAAAGAAGATAAAAAATATAAGAAAGATCGAAATTATACCGAGGATCGAAGACTACTGTGATACTTTTAATTTTAACTTGATCCTGAAAGCCTTCGAATTGTTGATAACAAATATTAGTAAAAAATTACTTTCCATAAATAATTCAACAAAATATTAGAAACGTTGATTATACATGCCATGCAAATACCAATAATATTTTTCTTGTTGAATATTTCAGGTTCAGTCAAGTTATGCTTAATTATTTCAATGCTCAACTAAGAAAGTGATTCAGATGAGGAAAACAAAAAAGAAAAAACGAAAACAAATACGCTTCCTAATTTATCCATCCGCATTCGTATCGTTAAAAAAATGGAAGAATTGAAGTAATTTTAACACAAATATGTTCAATTAATCAAAGCAATATATTGCATAATATTTGCTATATGATTCATCACTTATATATACAAATTAATGTTACGATATCTAATGCTCATCCTTGTTTATGATACGAAACTTATGTATAATTTGGAAATGTTGTAAAAGGCTTTTATCAATTAATTTTATAGATTATTAACGATTAGAACTCTCCAATGATTGCTCGTTCAGTCCAAACTGTAATTTATTACATTCATCATTTTAATGCGACTATTGGGTCATTTGTTACGGACCTGGATTATTCGATTTCTGAAATTGATTCGCCTATTATTAATAATATTCCTATAATATTTATTGTTATTAAATTTTTGGTAATCAATGAAAACTTTTAATCAAATTATTTCTTTATAGCAAATAGAAGTAACGTATGTATGTTCAACAAATTAAAGTAACGCCAGTTTTAGCAAAAAATTTGATATAAAATAAAAATTATGCATTTTAACTCCTTAAGAAAAGTTCATATATTAAACATTTCAGTTAATAATTATAGTATGAGTTTAATAATGATGACAGTAATTTTTTTCGAATGTTTCTATTATCATTTATTCGAAATTTAAATCGATTAAAAGTGCTCATGTAATTAAGAAAATAACTGAAATCACTAAATATAAAATCAATAATTATTGCAACCTGAGAAAAAATATGTTCTTATCATTTATATCATGCGTAGTTGTCATTTATAGCGAATGATCCCTATCTGAATTTTATTCTTCAAATAGTATTCATTTCTTGGTTTTCCCATCATTATATATATATAGTTTTGAGAGAATTTGTATTGTAATTTATCATAATAAAATGATTTCAATAAAGTTTAATCAAACTGATTCAAAAATTTATAGGAAAAGTAATTGATTTTATAACTGCAATTGTAGAGAAATTAAATTATTGAAAAAATCACTTCAATTTAATTTCCGAAGTAACAAATATTATTATTTGGAATATAATGAATTTATAAAGGTTGATGGTTCCAAATTCCTTTCGTTATTTATTTTCAATGCTCATATATATTGAGGAAAAAAAGATATCCATAACTTATGCACATGTATATTACTTCGCTTACAAGTCTATAAATCAATTAGAACTTTATGTCATTTTCCAAATATTATTCTAAAGTTATTTTATGAATATTTATACTCGATCATTCTTTAATGTATTAATTATCATGCTATATCATTTTTGGAAAAGGTTACGTTTCAAATTATGAATGATTTTTCTTTATTTTGAAATAATTTTTGTCAGGAATTAGGCAAAAATCCAAAGAATACAAGTTGTAAATACAATAAAAAAAAAATTATCCATCATATTAGCTTGCTAAAATCTTCATCTCTCTTGATTTCAATTTCAGTGAAATACAACTTTTCTACAAATTTATGATTATAAACAGTCTACTATGTTCTAAGTTCATTATTACACATCCACATTTCTAATCTTTACGTATTCTTCAGTCAGGAAAATGACGAGAAAACAAATTCGAGAACATAGTATTACTGTAAGTAATTATAAAATTGCAATGTCATTGTAAGTTTGGTTGTTGCAATTTAATAATATAATATTGACGGTTTTAAGGAATTTTCTAAATTTCAATTTTAATAGATTTTCTATGCATTCTTTTTGTACTCATCGAAATATGCTAGAAGTGATTACACAATTAAAAAGCAAATTTTGTATCTTTAGATTTGTTTATGAACAGTTAGCATTGATTGTTTTATCAGTTGGAAATTACTCGTTTTTAATTACTTATTAAATTTTCATTAAAAGATAAGAGGGAAAATCTGAAGCTACGTTAAAGAAAGAAATATAGTATTGTTTTCTGTTGAATGGAAAACTTTACTGCACTTTATCAAAAAGCGTATCAGATACATATTGCCTTAGTGAGATTATATAGTTATTTATATGATTCTCAAAAGAACCAATAAAAATCAGTATTCTTAATTTTTTAGATTTTACTCCTATTTTATAATTTGCCTACCAAAAAGTTGATCGCATAATTATTATCATGCAACATTGTCGTAACTGGTTAACCATTATTTTTCCTTTTATTAGGAATGCTATTTGTTATTCTAATAAAACTTTAGATTTAGAAATTTCAATAAAGTTGAATGAGTAGCATAAAAATATAAAGATTATGAACTTTTCTATTAATGAAAATTGTCTTTTAATTATTAATTGGGTTTTAATTAGAAAAGAAAGAAAAATTCAGTTATTACGTAATATAATAGATTTTATTTTTTATTGAAATAAAAAGTTTTATCGCAGTTTATCATAAAGTGAATCAAATAAATATTATGTTTATTAATATTACAGTAACATTCATAAATAAATTGTGTAAATTATTCAATTATAATAATTAGCAAACAAAAATTTGAATAAAATTATTTCTTTGGAAGATTTGGACAATACCACGAAGATTTTCGTGCACAATATGCATAATTTCGGATTTGACTTACTGGACCAAGTACAGTCATCCGTTCAATAATGCATGCACTTAAAAGCGGGTCGCAATGACATCCTTTATCACTGAATAAAATTTGATAAATTATGATATTTAATTTTGAATAAAAACACTAGTATTAGTTATGATAAATAAGTGATCAAAGTTATCTAATTAATTATTTGATTAAATGATTCAGTTAGAAGCGATCACAAAGATTTTGAGCAAAAGAAATTTATAGGATAATGAAAATTATTCTTTTCTTTATAATCGAAAAAGAAAGGATTAATGCTTCATAAATTTTTTTAGTGAAAAAATCCCATTCTTATCGAATTATTTTAAAAGCCATGGCGACTTGCGAAAAAATTTTTCGGATTTCTGTTTAAATTTTAATATTGCATTAACTAACGTCCAATTCTGATTATTGGCCAAACGACACCAATAAATTGGCTCTCGCATATCGTAGCAGTCAGAATGAGAAGCGCAAAGTTTTTGTCTGAAATGAATATTTAAAATTTTTAGAACGCTATGAAGTTTTAAATAAAACCGAGAAGGCGTATATTGTATTTTAACTACAATTCCTATCAAGCTTAAATATGATGCAAAATGTACTTACATCCCATCAGTGTTTATGAAAGTTGCTCCATAATAATTTCTCGGCATTTCATTATCAGGACTGATTGTACCATCCTACAAAATTTTACGCTGTTAGTATAAAATAAGTTTCATTTTTTCTTAAAATTTTCTTTCTGCTGAAGAAAACTTTTATATATTAATACGCTTTTGCGAAGATTTATGGTTTTTACTTGTAAAAGATAAAATTTTATACGAAAATGTCACATCGCTTGAATAATTCTTTTTATAAATTACACAATTTCAAAAATCAATCAATACTGCTATATTTTAATGCAACTCACCAAATTCAATATTTGCAATGTTGCAATCCGAAAATATAAGCTAAATAGGAATAGAAGTTGAATTAAAATCTTCATAGAACTGTAATTTATTTTCAATAATTAATATTAATTTTTTGTCTATTGAAGAAAACGTTCACATAATCAAAATTCTCTTTTATGATAATAATATCCGATTTAAATATTTGTTTATCTGCTATATTTTTCATACTATTATGAAAAAATGAACTTTACAAACTCTTCGTTTTCATTTTTTTACTTTTATACTATTTTCATCTTATAATACTTAAAATTGTAAATAAATTATGCGATTTCGATGTGATTAGTAAGATAAATGAAGACATATTTTTCATTCAACATGATGAACTAACCTTAAATAATCTTTACTAAGAATTACTGAAAACATTCCGATTAACAGCCTTTAAAAAAATTCAACTCTTTTACATCTCTATAAGATTGAGAAATTTTATTTTTATTACATTTTCTGAATTATAATTTCAGACTGAATTGTTTTTATGTTTATGGCATAACTATGACTGCAAAAAAAATGAATGAATTTTAAATTATTCAAAATATTTCTGGATTTTTTCTAGAAATTGAAATCCATTGATGAATTCTTATATCAAGTGTTGTTTTGCTGAGATAAGTTGTGCCAAAATTATTTGATCAACTATTATCTTTTTCGATTACCAACATTTTGATATGTTTTACAAATTTTTTATAAATGATTGTTTTTAAAACTGATGACTGATGAAGAAACTTTATTCAAATTTAACTATGATATCTTAGAATATTGCTTTTTGATCGGTTTCTAGGATATTAAAGAAATGGAAATTTAAAATCAAAATTGAAACTATTATTACATTCATTCTTTCATTATTGGTTCTTTAATTTATGTTTAATATCGATTTCAATTTTATTAGAATCAAAGAATTAAAACGAGAGTTCCTGAAGTTCAGCAAAAATAATACTTATAAAATTATTTTTTACTTTAAACTATTCATCAGCATTGATAATAAATTTATTAAATTGAGAAATTTGAAAAAATTTCATTCACTTCATTAAAATATATTGGTTATATCAAAATATAAAATATAATTGAAATTAAATATATCTGAAATAATCAAATATCTGAAAATTTTTATGTGCCAAATATCCGTCTTTACGCAAAAGTATATAAAATATTTAAGGAAAAATGACAAAGCGCAATTTATATACATTTACCTAAAAAGTTGGAAATAGATGGGAAGCTAAAAATAAATGAGCCTGATATTGAATACAATATCTAACATTGCTTACAATTCTCTTAGAAAATATGGTAATAGCAATAAAATATATCATTTTTATTTTTTCTTGGCAATCTTATTGATAAGCATGGAAAGGAATGAAATTGTCCTTTCACTTTCAACGTTTTCGTTAAAGAATTCTAATTTTGAATAAATTTATTTATGAGAAAGATAAAAATGAATATTTTTAGCAATATTTTGTATAAATTTAAAAATTTTGGGTGACTTTTATATTGAAAATTTATACTTCCTCTTATTGACACAATAGCAGCAGACCTGATGAACAATGAATAGCTTTGGCATTAGATGGTGTAATTTTTTTAGCTCGTTTCATCTATTCATTTAAAAAAATTTTTATTTATTTTGAATTTTTCAAATCTTGGAATATAAATCATAATGAAATAGTTGTGAAATTTCAAGTAGCAAAATAATGATATGATATAGTTTTTCGATAAAAAATAGTATGGCATAAGTTTATTGATTACTTACAAAGGGCGATTGATTTCGATAATTGGTATTTATTTAATCAATAATTATTCAATCAATAATTTGAATAGAAAGTTCTTGTAAAAATTCGTTAAGGGCAGAAATTTGGTATGTATATTAAAGTTTAGTTAATGAGATAAGAAGACTTTTATGATTTCAAGAAGCTATTATCTATGAATAATCAATAAACTTATCAAGAATAAATAATAGCGCAAGATAACTTTTTTGATTTCATTTTTTGCATCTTATAATTAATCTTGCGAGGATTCAATAATAGAATTGAATTTTAGAAGAAAACCCCAAAATAATTTAATTTATTATAAAATTTGTCAGCTCTTGGAAAGTTTTGCAACAAGATTTATTTACTTTTCTGATATTTGTGTGTGATGCGTAAAGATGTTTAAACATAAAAGAATATTTCAAGAAAATATAATAAAAATATTGCAATAACAATGCAATATTTTTATTATGAAAAAAAGATTTATTTAAGGAATCATCAATTAGAAATGTTTTCAGTGATTCTGAGCAAAAATTCTCTGAGGTAAGTCTCGCTGATCAGCTCGTAAATATAGCCATCATTTATTCTACTGAATCACATCGAAATAATTTATTCACAATTTTAGGTATCATAAGATTTTCATCTCATGATTATTATATAAAAATAAAAAAATGAGAACGAAAAGTTTATAAGAATAATTTTTTCATAATAGTATGAAAAATATGGTAGATAAACAAATATTTAAATGAATATTATTATCACAAAAGAGAATTAATTATGTAAATGTTTTCTTCAACATAAAGAAATTACTGAAAGTAAATTACAGTTTCTATGAAGATTTTTGTTCAACTACTGTTTCTAGTTAACTTATACTTTCTGATTGAAGGGTCCAAATCATCGACTTTGGTAAGTTGCATTAAAATATATCAATTTGCATTGATTAATTTTTGAAGTTATTTAATTTATAAAAGAATTATTCAAGTTATATTTTCTGCTTAATAATTCAGTGATATGACATTTTTGTTTGAAACTTATCCTTTATAAATAAGAAATGTAAAATTTGCAATCAAGACTGATTGTTCGTTTTGATCGTTTTATATTGAACAGTGTAAAAACTTTGCAGAATGCTACAATCATTCCTCTTCCTGAAATGCCAACGAATTATTGCGGAGCAACTTTCGTAAATACCGATGGGATGTAAACACTTTTTCTATTATTACCAAATATTTTGCTTTCTAGGACTAAGATATATTATAAAAATTTTCCATTTTATTCAAAATGTTAGAAATTTTAAATATTCATTTCAGACGAAAACTTTGCGCTTCTCATTCTGACTGCTACGATATGCGAGAGCCAATTTATTGGTGTCGTTTGGCCAATAATCAGAATTGGACGTTAGTTAATGCAATATTAAAATTTAAACAGAAATCCGAAAAATTTTTTCGCAAGTCGCCATGGCTTTTAAAATAATTCGATAAGAATGGGATTTTTTCACTAAAAAATTTATGAAGCATTAATCCTTTCTTTTTCGATTATAAAGAAAAGAATAATTTTCATTATCCTATAAATTTCTTTTGCTCAAAATCTTTGTGATCGCTTCTAACTGAATCATTTAATCAAATAATTAATTAGATAACTTTGATCACTTATTTATCATAACTAATACTAGTGTTTTTATTCAAAATTAAATATCACAATTTATCAAATTTTATTTAGTGATAAAGGATGTCATTGCGATCCGCTTCTAAGTGTATGCATTATTGAACGGATAACTATATACGGCATAATAAGTAAAATCCGGAATTATGCATACTGCGCGCCGAAATCTTCTTGGTATTGTCCAAATCTTCCGAGGGAATAAATTTTATTCGGATTTTCGTTTTATTCTCAAATGTTGTGATGATTATTACAATTGTTCAGATAATTTTTATATAATTTTTATTTGAGTTTTATTGTAATTTCAATAGATGTTATTATTTGATTCACTTTCTAACAAACTGGAATGAAAAGTTTTATTTCAGTAGAAAACAAAAACTTTTGCTTTGATATTTCTTTCTGTCTTCTAATTAAAATCTAATTAATAATTAAAAATGATTTCCGTTAATAGAAAAATCGTAAATTCTCATATTTTATTGCTATTAATTTGATTAGTTCAAAATTTACAATAATCTAGAATTTTCTTAAAATTAAAAATATCATTTCAAATGAAAGAAAAAGAAATAATAAAATGAAAGCAACCATTTTAATTATAAATTATAACAATATTCACCTAAATACAAAAATTTCTAATTTTTTTATCGATAGAAAATACTCACCTTTTTATAATATGCTTATATTTAATTGGATTCTAATTAAAAGGGATAAGAAAATTTTAAATGACGAGTTTTTATCACTTTTTCTTACTTGCAATCAATGATTGAAACATTAAAGGAACAGCGTGAAAAATTTTTCTAAATCATTTGATGCACACTTTAATTTTATCAGCTGATTTCTTGTCATCAAGACATCGCAGTTTTAATTTGTTAAATATACAGATCCACAATACATATCTTCACGTAACTGAATTCTTTTCTTGGTTAAATTTTATTTTTAAAATAAATAATCATAATTGATGAATTTAAAATAGCTATTAAATTATATCACTTTTCTGCAATTTCTTCCTACTATTCGTTTGAACTATTTCATCAATAGACTTTTGAAACAAAGCTTTTTGTTCTATAACACTAAATAATTCCAAACTATTATGCCAGAAATTACTGAAATTTTAAAAATTTCGAATGTGCTGAAATTTTTGCAAAATTTTTCATTTCTTTCATAATACCAAGAAATTTGATTCTTAATCAAATTTTCAAATTAAATTAAAAATTTTTACTATCAAATAATATCACTTTGGATTTTGAAATTATTTATGGCTTATTATTTTCTAAAACTTTTTAACTGAAAGTTATATACATATGCTACATGTATATTACTTGTGATTGGTAATGTGATCAAATATTCTTCGAAATTCTTTCAAATTTTCAAAGAATAAAACAATCTCAGCTTATCTGTAAAATCACGATCAACCGTAAAAATGATGCATTGCGTTATATTGATGAAACAATGCTATTCAACAGTCAAAAAATGATGACTTATTCCAGATCCAACGGACAGATAAAAAAATAAATATTCCACTGTCATTTCCAGTATTAATGATATGAATATATGATAGAAGTATTACTGTTAAAATTTGAAGAAACATAAGAAATAACTTTTCGCACACAAATTTATATAAGGCGTTTTGGATGCATGCAAACTTTAAGACCCGGAAAATGCATGGGATAAGAAGCTTTAAAGAATTTCAGCATTTTTTCCAATTTAATCTCTAACATAATGCTCACAAATCGATTGACTGATAATTCTTAAATATTTTCACATTTCAACTGAAAGTGAATGGATGCTTTTATTTATCAGTAAGCATTTTATAATTTCATAAAAAGTGATGGAATCATCGATTTTATAAAAATTATTCTATAATAACTCTTTACCATTTATTTCATTATTTTTCTCAAAAAAAGATGTAATCTTTGATTGCAAATTTTATGCTTTCTGCTAATAAAATATATGATATTGTCATACTACTGAGTTCCCAAGCAAAAAATAGGTAAAATCATTAAATTAAAAAAATTATTTTTTATAAATTGCGCAAATGCAAAAATCAATTGATATTGTGATGCTGTAATATAACTTATCAAACTGAATATTCATGATTCTAAATCAGAATCATAAATTAAACATAACAAAAATTGAGTTAAAACTATCATAAAAAAGGTTAAAAAGAATTCTCGAAATAATCAATTCGGTTTTATGAAGACCATTTTCATCTCAGTATCATACATCTATCATTGGAATACGGAGAAGACAAATTAAAATAATTCTGAATTTCGGTACAGATTACATGTAATTTTCTTTTAGACATTCCAGCTTTCCATCTTTCCCAATATTGCTTAAGAAGAACTGCCAGCGAATGCATACATAACGCTTCATTTAGGAAATAAATCTTAAAATAAATAAGCATATGCACATATATAATCTATTTTCTTATAGATAAGTACGAGATTTTTGATAAATAAAGCTGAATTTTATAAATTAGTTGAATATCTTTTGCATTTATTTATAAATGGGCTTAATTTTTATGAATGTTTTTAAGATCAAATTCTGGGTAAATCTTTATATATTTGGAAATAGAAAATTCTTACTGAATTGATGACTTGTTTCACTGATTTTAAATATGCAGCGTTAATTTACATAAATATTTACTATTTTGAAATTGTTGATAATACGAAATAAGTTTTCCAACAACTGCACTTATTGCTTTTTCTATTTTTTCTTCAATTTTCAAAGGAAAAGTTAAGAGTTCAAATGATTTATTATGATAAGTTGAAATAAAAATATATTCTATCGATATTTTGTCTGTATTTTTGTAATGGATTTCACGTATCTTGTACAGGTACATTTTGTTTAAAACTTCTTAATTTAAGTAACTTGAGTTTTCTCAAATAGCAAAACTGGAAGAACAGAGCTTATACCACTAAAAATAATATGATGAGTGAAATTTGCGTTCTTTGAATTATGAACAACAACAAAGTTAGAAATTAAATAAATTAATCAATGATGCCATCTTTTAATATAACATTCTATCTGAATTATTGATGAGCTTAATATAATGTTATTCGTTCAATTGTTTTCTTTATTTTTAATTTTCAATTTTTTCAAACTTTTTGAAAGCTACTAATTTATAATTCGTTTCATTTCCGTTGTTGATTTTGAATCGACTCGCTTCATTATTTTTGCATTTTTTCTATGAAAATTTTCCAATCAGCCATACATTTAACTGTTTGTTTTAATAGATGCATACGAAGTATAATATGATAAGATGCATGTTCAAATTCAGTTTTCTTGTATGCTACGAAATATTTTAATAGAAGAACGTTTTGAGATACTTTCAAACTTAATTGGAATCAATGTGACGAATTTATTTTGATTATATAAATTTGGCCACTTGCAATTTTCATTTTGTCGATAACTGACAATTGTTTTTATATCTCGAATAATATATTGCCATAATTTTATAAATGATCGTTACTAATTCAAAATTTAAAATTTATATGAATAGAAGCGAAATCTGAATTAAATCGGATTCGGAGATTTTGGAAAAATTTACAAAATATAATTACATTAGTTCGATGATACTTCTTTCTATATTTTAAGATAATGAAATATTATAATCAAAGGAAGCGCTGAAAAAATTTAGCACTTTTGCTTTATCGATTTGAAGGATAAATTTCATATTGATATTTTTATTCAATCAAATAAGACTAATACTATTATTTTTCAATCATATGATCTCTAATTAAAGTATCGTAATTTGATGATAACTGAATAAATTTATCATTCTTTGGATACTGGTCAGATATACTACTAAATTTTTTTTTAAAATAAAAAGATGGAATGTCTTCTAGAGAGGCTGAAATATCTCGTCTGAGTATCAAAAAGAAAAAAAATTATGTATATTTGTCAAAATCGTACATTTATTGGACCAATCTGTTTTTTACATTAATTTTTGTAAATTCATAAAAATTTATTACGAAATAAAAAAACAATGAAGGAATAGTTAAGAGAATGATAAGAAATGATAAGTAGTTTGCATTGTACATAGCAGTGATCGAATATTTTAAAGCATCTAAAGTCTGGCAGTATCTTTGATAAATAGATAAATGGATGAATGGACAAAAAAAGAAAAAATGGAATAGCTCATTAAGGACAGTACCAATCGAATGCTGAACGACAATGAGTATATTCCATACGACCGTATGATTGGCGATTAATTACGCATGAGTGAAGTTTTAAATCACAGTGGCAACCTTCTTGCCTGTAAATAAAATTGTACACAAAAATCAGGAAAAAAATTTGGAAAATTATTAAATAATTTAAATTCGAAAAATCAGTGATAAAGATAGAAATTAAAAGAATTCGAATAAATAGAATTAATCCGATTCAAATGATTATTTAAATTAATTCGAGCAAATGGAATTAATTCAATTCAAATGATTATTTAAATTAAGTTAAGCGATTTTGCAATTTTAAGATGAAAAAGGACTTCGCAATATTTTATTGTGAAAATTAAAAAATTACTTGCTTTATGATTTATACATGCTAACATGAATATTAATCAAATTTTAAATCGTCGAAGTGATGTAAACCAGGTGTATCAAAATTTTGCACTTCATGCGATTAAAATCATATTGTTTCCGAAGCCTTGCTTTAAAGTATTGCTACATATATTGTTTTGTCGTATTTAAACATTTTCATATTTACATATTTTTTATTTGAAATTTCATCATGAAGTTAGAAAGACGAACGTCCATTTCTGTTCTCGATCAGGCCGACACCATTGAACTGGTTCTCGATAATCATAACAGTCTTTATGCTCGACACAAGATTGTATTCTGCAATCAGTTGTGGTTTCACGAAAAAACTTGATATTTTATCCTCAATTTCTTTTTTTTAAATGTTTGGATAGGAATCGACATCGTATTTCTTTTTTAGATTCGAATTTTTGAATCAAAAAAGTTGAACATCTGAAAATTATAAGGTGTAATCTTAATTTGTTCGTCAAGAGTTAAATTAATTATCAGATGGCGATACTAGCATTATTTGATCTAACAGATTAATGCCATATTCTATCTACTTCATTAAGTCAACATATATTCTATTGCAAAATTCGTAGATCAATAAATCTGTCTGATAAGTCAACAAAGTCAAAAATGATTAATTCTTCTATGTATATATGATGTTCTAAATTTCTGTCAGTTGTAAAATTAAAACTTTTTTATTTTTTGATTTAAATTAGAAATAGACAGACTTCCCATCGGTTTCAACAAAATATGCTCCAATGCAATCAGAATTTGGATCTTCATTTGATTTACACTGTGGTATCTGAAAAATATTGAAATTAAAATCCGAGTATTTCTTATCAAATGTCAATTTCTTTTCTTTTATCTTATAAATACAATTTCAATGGCAAATCTTTTCGAAAGCAAAATTAGAAGAGAATTTTGAAATAATATTTCAAAATTTACAAATTTGTAAAAAATGCGTTTTATTTTTTTAATTAATAATATTAAGCATAATATAAATATAAAAACTATTATTATTAGCTTATTCGAAATTTTAGATCATTTCATAAAATTTCATCATATATTTCTTCAAAAACTTCATTATAAAAATCAGCGATAAGTTTTAAAAATTTATTCTTTAAAATCAATTAATCTGAGTGGAAAAACGAGCTTAAGTTATTATTAATAATTTATATCGTTATTTTTCATAAAAGTAATCATAAAACACAGTAATCATAAAACAAATGATAACTATTTCACACATATATAATTTTTTTACTTTAGATAGAAATAAAAATGATAAGAATGAATTTCTAGAAATCGATGACTTAAATTAAAACAATAAAAGGCCAAATCAGTGGAATAATAATTTACTAAATTTGTAATTAAATAATTTATAGAAGTTTACTAAGCTATCAAATGAAGGATATGATAAGCAGGAGCAACAGCCAATATAAGCAATTGCCACATACTGAAAAAGTTTTTTAAATAATAATTTCTTCTATTTAGATTCCCTGAAATGAAAAAAAGTTCCAGATTTGGGCAACAAGAAATTAATAAGTGCAAAAACGAAACAAAGCACAGAATAGTGAAACTATTAAATTTTCATATGATAATATTTACCTAATATATCAATTTATCACAATTTATTTTCAATTACTAATATAATTATCGCTTAATTAAAAAGCATTAAATTAGATAATAAAAAGAACGATAAAATAAGAAATCGGAAATGAAATAAGGAGTATAAAATATGAACAATAAACAAGGAGAAAATAAAGAAGTAATCGATTAAGGTAATTATTCCTTTTGGGATATGAACAAGGTTTTTCTTAATAGCAATCAAATTTGCAAACAAATGACTGTTTGTTGCCATTTAAAAGAAAAAAACGAATAATTTTGAAAGTAATTTAAAAATTTTAATTAAGCCTTCAAATTTTAATTATATACTTATACCTTTCCCATTTTAAATAAGTTCAATTTGCAAAGAAATAATTATAAATTTTGATTTATTTTAGCTTTAATGCATTATATTCAAACTATTTCTAAAATTATTCATTGCTAATTAGCAATTAGTATTAATGAAAAATTATTTTATCAATTAATTAACCTTATTAACTTAGGTTAGACTATTGGAATTGCTAGAACTCTTGAAAAAGGCTCGAAAAACATATACGACAAAGAAATTATATATAGAAAAAAGATTTATGATGTTATTCATTCCAAATATTCTATTATATCTGTATTTATCTGCTAATTAATTATTCGATGAGGTGAAATGTCTGCTACCACATTACAAATAGTTCTTATTTTTCTTGCTCTTTTTAAGTTTCCAAAAATTAGTACTAAATATAATTTGTCATTTTAAGCTTTCGCTTTTCTATAAATAAAAATGTTCATTTTGCTCTTTTACATTAAAATAAAAGTATTGAAAATGTTGAAAGTTTATAAATGTATGCAGCAATTTTTTCAAGAATTTTAAAATTTTTGAAAAACTTTTAACAGTTTTTCTTAAATTATTAATTATTTTATAATAAAAGCTTTATCATTTTATAAAGATCTTTTTTTTCAAAGAAAAAGAGCTGTCTTACTCTTTATGATGAAAACTGAGAAAATGAAAATAGCTGAATTTAAAAAAACTTTTTCTTTCTTCTTTTTCCTTAAAAAATAGCATAATTTATGAAAATGTGCAAAACTAATAACTAAAAATTATGAAATTGCAAAAAATTTTAAAAAATCCTAAAACCAATAAGGATAAATCGTTATACTTCATGGAAAAAAATTCTCGAAATCATCAGAAAAAATTAATTCCATTATTCTTTTTTCTTCCTGTATATCATTATCATGATTCTAGAAGAAAAGATATCGAAGCAAAGAGTAAATGAAAGTTATGAGTTATCAACTTAAGCATTAATTATTGAATATCAAATGAAGATTATTAAATATCGATTAATGAGTTATAAATGAATAAATTCCATTAAAGTATCTAAAATAATGAATATTTTCGAACGTTTCATATTCTTTTTTCTCTCTTTCTTTTAACTAATCATCATGAAAATAGAAGTAATAGAACTTCTTTAGCAAGCTAAGATTTTAAGTTAATGATAAAAGTTTTGGGTTGCTAATAATAAAATATAGTTGATAAATAATTGATAAATAAGTTCAGACAAATGAAGGCATATAATGTTTCAATGGTAAAGAGATGAAAGAATTTAATTAAATTGATATGTTATTGATTTATGAGATCAATAAGGCAAAAATGTATTTGTTTATTTAATTACTCAATTCATCAAATAATTCATTTGCATCATTTCGTTTATCCATTACTATGCTTTTCTTCTATAAATATTTTGGTATGAATAAGATTGTGGAAAAAATTTAAATAAAATAAGCTGACAAATTGAAATTAATATAATAAGTTAATTTAATTCATTCAACTTTAATTATCATATTGATACTGAAAAGTTGTAAGATTGAATAAATATGAAACTTATTAAATTAAAAAGCTCAAAATAAATCTACACTAAATCCTAATCCTAAAGCAATAAGAAAGGATGATCTATTCACAAAAGCGAATCTTGGATTTTCTAAGTAGGTGTGGTTCTATCGTAAAAATTAATGTTCTTTCTATGCGTCGCTGTAATTTTTCAAATTTTTTTTAATTATGAAATTTTCAAAATTATTGATCAATCAAAAATGATCCATTCTTTATTGTTAACCAATATAAATTGAAATTTAAAGTTGCTAAATAGGAAAAGTCAAAAAAGATTAAAAGAAGCATTTCCAATGAATTTTGTTACTTTTGAATCATAAAGCTTTGAAATTTCTATTTAAGCTTCATAAATAAAGACTTATTATAATTTCATGATTTTATTTTATGATATGGATTATATTTAAAATCGATTAATTCATATTATCATCGGCTAAATTAAAAATAAAATGATCTCGAATCAAAAGCTTTATTATTAATTAAGCTTACATTCGATTAACACTTATATCTCGTTACTGCAACCAAATAAATAGAAATTATTATATTTATGGAGTATTCAATTGTCTTCCAATTTTTCCCAAGTAATCTCTTTTTAAAAGCTATCATTTCAAATTTTATTTTATTTTTTTTCTTTTCTTACATATCACTTCTTTATATAATTTTCTCTTTCCGATAATATCGTTTTAAACTTATCGCTAAAGCTTCTCATGTTTAAAATATATTCTTTCATAATTTGCATACTTATAATTAGCTACAATTGCAGCAATATATAAATAAATAAATATATATATATATATTTATATTTATATATATATATATATTTATATTTATTTATTTATTTTTCATTTAGAAATAAGGTTTAAACAGAAATATTTTGTTAAAAATTCATTGTTGATGGAATGAAGAGAGCATCAACTTGTTTTCATTAATAAAGACAACAATATATAACAAGAATGAACAAAGGCCTTTTTTTAACAAATTTTCGCCCTCGAAAAATTTGAAATAGATGATAAATGCTTAGTTGATAAACTGCTATATTTTTATGGTTTTCAATTTTATTTTTTCATACTTAGCTTTTTTGTAAAAAAATTTAGCCACGGCGAAAGAGAATTAAAATTTTATAAACAAAATATAGAAGGGAAATGAATGGATAATTTATGAAGACTGTATTCTTTTAGCTCATTTTTTTGTTAAATTCATTTAAATTTTAATTTTAAACATAATTATGAAAGTTCTAAAATTTAAAATGAACGCATAAATATTAACAAAAATATTAAAATTAGCTTATTTTATTTGACAAAGTAAGCACATTGATCATACTTGCAGACAGCAAAGCAAGAATGAATGCTAGCAGAATTTAAATTTGCAAATTTGAATCATGGATAAAAGAATAAAGCCGAAGAAAAAAACGATAGCAAAAAAGTGGCAATCAAAAGTTAAAGATTATTGACAGTGGAATAAATGATCTGTATTAAGTTAATTATAATTAATTAATTAGGCATCAAACTATTCTTGAAAATAAGAATCTCAACTCTACCAAAATTTCAACCATTTTATTCTAATTTATATATTTTTTTCTTTTTAATATAATATGAAAGAATTTCATATTGGAGAGATTAACGACGAAGACGAAGCTATCATCCTTAAACATCTATGAAATATAAAAATTAAAAAAAAAAACGAAGAAAAAAAGAAATGACATGTTTCAAGTGAAACGTTTCAAGTCTTTATCTTTCACTATTTCTTTTTTCATTTTCGTTTCTTCCAAATGAGAAAAGTTCAGTTACAATTTCAAAACACAAAAATAAACAAAAAGAATTATTTGCTAGTTTTATCAACAATTATTGTCGACAAAATTTTCAAACACTTTCAAGTGAAATCATTGCTGTGAAAATTGACTAAATGAATATTTTTAGTGCCAACAGTTTTTCTTATTCTTTTTTTTCTGCCATTATATTCAAGAATCGGCAATTCTTTTCCATTTCGAGAATATAAGCATTCCGATCATCTAAAATATTTATCTGGAATCCTACATTTTGATTTCACCTAACAATATTACTTGGAACTTTTTTTCAACAAAAACATAGGAACACTATGTTGAAATTAGAAAAATAGAAATATTTTTAAAGAAGCTTACCAGTTTTGCAGCTTCTAGAAAGCCCGTTGACTGTTTAAAGCAATTAAAAATGTGGAGAGTTTGGCATTCTGAATAATTTTGGAAGTCAAAAATAATTGATTGAAGTGATTGCCAACTCGAATTTACATTTTGCTTATAAATGAAATTTAAATTAGAACTTCATTTTCCAATAATGATTGAAAAGTTCGATTTGAAGAGAAGTAAATGGATTAAATTTCAAATTTTAGACAGTTAAGTGAAATAAAAAAGAAGAAATATTGAGCAATGAAGTAATTAGCAACATTGAATGTCGGACTTTATTATTTCTTCCTCCAAACAAGTAATAAATCGACGCAAATTTTTAATAACTTTTAAACTTTAAGTAAATACAAATCTGAGATCTTACATTTAACTACATCTGACAATATTGCTTCTGAATTTTTTTCTCCAAACTTCGACTCTATTCCAATTTTAATTTTAATAAATAAATTGTAGGAAGGTAAAATGCTCGGTACAATTTTTTCGAATTTATGCTAAATATTGCATTAATATCCTAAATTCAGAATAGGCTCTAAAGATCTAAAAAAATATATTACTGTTAATAAAAAGAGTTACATCTAAAAATAAAAATTTTTTTTACAAGAACAAGCGAAATGTAAATAATACGTCTTCGTTCGATAGAAATTCAAAAACTTGGAAAAAGGAGAAGATTAGCCAATTTTCAAAGTATCTCTGCTCTTCCTTTTTCAAATATCTAACAGTTGCGAAAAAAAATAAACGAATTGAATAAGCAAAACTTAAGATAAATGAAATATTAAAAGTAGTAAATAAAAGATGAAGAAATTTTTCTAATAATCTCGAAGGATAGACTAAAAATAATAGAAAAATCCTTTACCAGAATAATATCAAAATTTTCAACTATAAGCATATTAAAGTTTTAATGGTTTTTATTTATTACTTTATAATTTAACGCTTGAAGTCCATTATTAAGTTTTTCGGAAGTATTTCTTTTTAGAAATAAATAAGATTCATAATAATCATAAATGGTATTGTGTGCTATGAGTATTTTAGTGCAAGAATTTCAAATAGATATATTCAATAAAATATTTTATCGTGCTGAAATTTGAAAAAAAAAAGAAAATTGGGGATAATTTTAGGAACGTCGATGAGTTTTTTCAAACATATAAAATTTGAATTTGACCGACCAAAATATAATTCATAAGTATTCCTATTTTTATAGCTGGTTATGAATTAAGTTTTATTTTTAAGTTTGATGGACTTTGAATATCTCATTTGGATATTATTGTAATTCGAAGTCTGAAAAGTAGTATAATTTCCTCATTCTTAAATATTCTTATTGCCAAGTTTTGTCCGAAAGTAAAACTAAGTAATAATAATATGCGAATAGTGATTAACAATGATCATAATAATAATAAAAAACTACTAATAATGATAATAACAATAATAATAACAATAATGACAATAGTAATTAGCAGTAGTGATATTTAGTTACTATGACAATAGTAACTATAACAACAACAACAACAACAACAACAACAACAACAGTAATAATAGTAATAATAATAGCAACAGTATTAAAGAATAATAATAATAATTATAATAATAATAATAATAATAATATAATAATTATAATAATAATTATAATTATTATTATTATTATATTATTGTTATTATTATTATTAATATTATTATTAATAATAATTATTATTAATAATAATAATTATTATTATTATTATAATACTCATTGACTTTTCTGTTTTTAAATAAGCTGGTGAAATTGATAGATAGCACTTATTTTTTAAAAGACATTTTTCATTTTTCTTCTGTAAGAAAATATCTTCTTGTTGTCATTTCTTACCAATCGTAGCAAACAATACAGCAGTTTGTTATAAAATTCGAATTTTTCAATTACACACTACTTTCGATTATTATATTTCTTAGTAATATTCAGTGCACATATTCGAATTATTTTAATAAATAAATTTTTCATTCCAATTCTCAAATTTTTCCCATTTATTTTAATATTTCATAAAATGACAAGAAAATATCCATATTCTTCAATTATTATAATTTAATTTAATTTAATTCGGTTTTATGTGTATACAGTTTTGAACAAATTTTAAATATTTTAGATATATTCATAAATTTATGTTTTAATATTCCCAAATTATCAACAATAGTTTACTTGCAGTAATAAATAGCATTATATGATAATAATAAATAATAATATATCGAAATATGAAATGAAGTTTTTAGTTAAATAGAGATGAATATGTACGTGAATAACGTGAATAACTAAGAACTGGTTAGTTATTTTATTATTATACGGCTATTTATTATGGTATATCATTTATCATGATATTTCTAGAAAAAAAATTGAAATAATCCAGTAATGATTCTAAATTTATGCATGACGTATCCACAAAAATATTCAAATGCTCGGCAACAATAATAAAAGTTGAAATAATTTTTAAAATTTCTACAATATCTTAGATTTGATGTTACACTCACCGATAAAATTATCATTATTACTTCAATGTAAAATTTGAATTGAATTTGCGAAATAATTTTTGGATATGAAAAAACGAATGATTTACTAATTTTTTTCAATTCGAAATATATATCAGAATAATGTTGAAACATATTAGACTCGGTAATTAATTTGATAACATTAAGTGATTAGGTGACTAATTTGAAGTTTAACAATTAATTGAATTAATTAATTGAATTATTAATTTTAATCTTATTTTAATCGACGAAAAAGTTTACAAATTAAAAGAAGGATTGTATTGTCTTCAGTAGAAGAGCATTGTAGCAGACAGAAAAGCATTTCTGAAAAAAAGATAAAAAATCAAAAGTAATCTCGAATACTTTAGCAAACTCTCAACGTATAGCAGCAATTCATGAATAATAGAATGCCATTAAGAAATGTTTTTATAAAAATAAAAAATAAATAAATTTTGAAAGAGATTTTTTCCCTTTTTATTTGAATACTATAATGCTGATGCTTGAATTTATTTTGATTCGCATTTTAATACTTTACAATTTCGTATTAAATGATTGATTGATTATATTCATTTAACATATTTGATAAAGTTAAATAGTTCGAGAAAAAAAAGACGGAAATTAGGAATGAGATAATTTCGCATTCATCATTATCATTAAATAATGTTAACAATGAGAAACAACAGTTTTTTTCTTCATTTTCTTTTTATATAATCTATCGCTAAACAAAAAAAAACTGCAAAATGTCGAGAATAGAAAAAAGGAAAATTTAAAGAGTTGTAAAAAGAAAAGCAAAAAGTGTCGAGTTTCACAGATTTTGTTTTTATTAGATTTCAAACGATTTCCTTGGATGATAAAAAGTTGAGATGTTTCTCTCGATCAAAAACAAAAGAAACATGATAAAATAAGGCAAAATATTATCGCTATCTCACTTTCACACGACACTTCATCTGAAATGAAAGAAAAATGGGAAAATTCTTAACATCAATCTATCTTTACATAATAGTGATTATTCAAATCAATACTATTATCGTTATCATTTGTTCATTATACTAATACTTTATGACTTACTCACTATTCACGATAATTATTATTTTATTATTTCTTATTCTTTCTTTTGCTTTTCACTTTCATTATTTTTGCTATTTTAGTTCCCATAGTTCAGCAATTATTATCATTACTACTATTCGTGTAACATTGCTATTGAGAATGTAAACTTTTTTTAATGCTATTTTTTGTATTATATATGCATTTAATTCAGTTTAAAACTATTAGTAATCTTATCCACTATTTATCATTAATTATTCGTATTATTATATGCATTCAGATTTAAGACAAAAATAACAATCATGATGTCCAAATAATTATCATACCATAGATAGATGTGCAGTATTAATTCTTGTTAACATATAATCAAATGACTAATAATCCCACTGCAAAAATTATTAATATTGTTAGCAACATACCATCAAAAAAGTATCAAATACTGAAACATCACTTTTAAACATGATTTAGAGAGATGCATGATCGACTGCTTTATCCACTCTTTCCAATATATCTAATTTCGATCAAATTCTAACAAAAATGAATTCCTCAAGCAAAGGATTTGAAAAAAAGGAACCGATAATACTTTTTCGTATTCCAATAGCGGCTTGTCCATTTCTTCTTCGAATGTAAATATAAATTCTTTGTATCAATATTAATTATTAGTGTTTTGTCAATTATGATGTCCATTTAAAAATACATGACTGTTCAATAAATCTTCACTGCAATTCAAAATTTCAAATATCATCGCATTGCTATCTCCTTTTCCTTCTAAATACTGATTACATGAATGTTCGCATCTGAACTTTTATTTCAAATTAGTAGCTGTTTACATTTTCAAAAATCGATTAACAATACGAATAATAAATTTATGAATACATAATTTGACAGAATTCTTAGGGATTATAAAAAAATTTATTCTAAAAATGCTTATCACAGAATGCTACAGTATATTTGCAACAGACAATTCAACAAATAAATAAATATGATTTATAAAGTCCATTATCAATTATAAAAACGTAATGAAAAACTTTCCAATGGTTTACAAGACCTGAACAACACTTATATCCAAATTATTTTACTAAATCTATTGCTCTTCTCATCATCAAGAGAAGGGATCGAGGAGCCAAAAGAATGCTTTTTTCTTTCACTCCTTTCAAATATTTCTCATCACTTGCGACGATAAACCAATAATGCGAAGATGACATCATCACGAGATTTATAAAAAAAAAGAATCAGGAAATTCTTATCGCCCACTTTGAATAGTACTAATCTTCAAACCAATTGCATCACGACCTATTTCAGCTACTTGACAAACATCACATATTTCACCGGTAACATCCGGTGAATATGACGCACCACAAAATGGACATTTTACCTGAAAGAACATTCAAAAACTGAAAGCCAGTAATACTCACTCTTTACACTAGCGAAACCACAAGTGCCAAGAATTCAATATAAACCACTTCTAGTTGACAGTACTACTTAATACCAAATGCGAAAAATGCATTAACTTCCAGAAACACTTATTAAGCAAATATCAGTACAATATGTTTTATTGTTTGACAGATATGTATTAAAAAAACCTAAAATTCTGTGAAGTTATCATTTTCTCATTCCAAAAAAAAAAAAGATTGAGGAACTAACCTGAGGCTTTCCACGGTACAAAGGCTTGAATTTTCTCGAACAAATAACAAATGGATTGTGTTCATCGTATTCTAGCTGCAATCATAAATTTAATTAATATATTACTGTTTGGAAAAGTCCCATTGTGTTCGCAAATTATAATTATCTTTATTCAATACTTATTTAATTTGAAAAAAGAAGCGTCCAAAAAGTTGCCTTAACCCATTTCTTATGCATATATATCAAGTAATTTTGGCGTTAGATTTTATTATAGAAAGGTCACCCATAATAGAATAGGAAACACAAAGAAGTAAACATGCATCAAGAAAAATAAGTATGATCCCAATGATATGATATCAATAATGCTAATTTGATAGCTCTTTCTACGAAATTACTTCAATTGTGAAAACAAAATTCATCCTGAATCAAAAAAAACCTCATGCGTATCATTCGGTTCTTTTTCAACAACTGTTAATACCTTTCGTATTTGTGCAGCAACATCTGCTTTTGGGCCTACAAACAAGTTTTAAATCCCTTTAAACATAATGAAAAAAATAGTCCAAGCAAGCAAAAGACTTTCATTTCTTTGCCAAAACTTCAACCTTACCTAATTCCAACAAACGTTTACAAAATGATGCACAGGTTTTCATTTGCTTCAATTTGAAAAATAAATTCACCGCTGTTCGAAGTGTTAATATTTGATGAATCTGAATGAAAATTACATTTTATAAAATTAAGGAAAATTGGATTTGAAAATATCGAAAAATTGTGTTTGCACATTTAACAAGCGCTATAATATAACACAATAACTGATTGTTTAATTGAATGTTTAATTGAATACTTTCATTTGTCATTAAGGATACAGAAAGACTTCCCAATAATCTGAAGAACTCTATCTCGAATAAAACTTTCGTGAGAGAGAACTTCGAGAGAGAACGTCTCTCACATCCACTTACCTAACTCAAGTTTTGTTCATTCTCAACATTATTTAATAATCTGATTCAAGAATACAATTTCTATATGAGCATTATTTCTAAAAAACTGTTTAGCCATTACATTAAGCTAATGTTATTTCATCATCAGTTGCATTAATTACCACTACTTAAAAATAGAAAAGAATATACCGGTTGGAGTTGGCAATGAGTGAAATAAGCAGCCATTTCAGCATTCCGTTCTGCATTTTCAACTATTTTCGGTAACTCTTTTCGCGCGATTTCCATCAGCAAACCTACCAAATATTCGCGGCAAATATCAATTAATTGTTGTGCCTCTGCCATCTACAAAATTCCATAAACGTGAAAATAAAAATCTTCATAAACATTCTATGCTCAAATTTCAAATGTTGAAAATTATATTTGAACTGCTACAAAAAATGCAAATGAAATTACATAAATATGGAGAAAAAAATGCAACTAACTTCTTGTTTCGAATCCACAACCAGTAACGGAACAGATAGCAATAGCTGGCGTAATTTTTCAACAGCTTCACTGAATTTACCACCAGTTGTCAGCTGATAACAAGTTTGCAGACGCGTAGCCAAATCACCAAGATTTAAGCTAACAGCCGGTAATCCACTTCGACCGCCACCATCTTGCCAGTTACGCAACCGATAGACGAAATTCGGACCAGCATTTGGTAGACCTTCATAAACAGCACGTGATCTGGAATATATTCTTAATTACATGTTATTTCTGAATTCAACATTACAGAAACTTTTTCCATGAAACCATAAAAAGAATTTTGAATGTACTGTTCACCCACCTTGCAAAAGCTGTTAAGAAAAGTTGTTTGAATGGTTCAATGCGAATAATACCGAGCTGATCACGCAATAAACGTGCAGCGCTATCAAAAGCACCAGATGCGACATGGTCTGCAACCAGCCTAAAATGTGTCTAACAAGTGAATATTACTTTAGTGAGTATTGATTAATAATTAAAATAAAAAAATATTATACGATCATTGGAAAGCGTATTATTAGAAAGCCAAAGTTACCGTCGGATAAAGGTTTCATTGAAGAACCACGAAATATTGTAGTGAGAGTATCTTCAGAACTATGTGAATGGCAAATATTACTGGAACGTTTAACCTCTTCCATTGTCTCTTGCCACTCGATATACTATTTTAGCACATTTCAAGAAAATTTGGAATTCAGGAATTTTAAGAAAAAACTCGATTTGTCGTTATTACCTGGAATTGTTAGGCCAATAGACTGATGGTGGCTGCCCACGTGATGGTATCGTATAAAAACTGTCACCATCATCTCCAGATTTAGCTTCGACATCTGCTGGGAGAGCTAAATCATCATCTACCTGGAATTGTAGTAATTTAGAACAGTGACGCAAATATTACCAAAACTAAAAACGCGACTACAACGCACCGCAAAGCCTCATGTTGTTCTCTTATTTCGGATTACTTATTCCGACTACTATATCAATCAAATAATTACAATGTCGGTCCTATTGTTTTGGATGAAATAATAACTATTATCTTAAAATTATGTGAATTTCGCGAGAGATTTCGTTTCTAAAAGCATAAATTTTTTTGAAACTTGTACTTAATAACTGCCTCTTCCCAACTTAATTTGAATCATATGAAAATAAAAAATTACTACTTACATCCCAGCCGCCTTCCTTATCTTCTTTCTCACTTAGAGCGCTCTGCATTTCATCCTCATCGACATCTGGATTACCCTCATCGTCTAACATCAAATCATCACCACCCCAAGCATCACCAGCCTAAAAAGTTAATTAACATTGAAATGCTGAAAACTTTTCTTTTTGAACAAAATGTTGCAATTATTGCAAACCCAATAATTAACCTAATGCTCATGTTATAGATCTTCAAATCATCAATTTTCCAAACACAATTACAAATTTTGCAAAAACCTATTTCAAAAGATCACCGTCTAGTACAACTAAAAATCAGATCAAATCAAAATTTTATTGATATTTCTTATAACCTCAACATCATCATTATGTGCAAATGTAGCAGCTGCTCGAGATGTTTTATCACCAACATTTGCCATATTTCCTGTGGTAAGATGTGCATCGAACAAACCACGTGACATCGTTAGTAATGGCCAGTTATTCACCATCTCGAAATAGAATTAATGTTATATAAAGTGCATGAAATTAAAAATCGAAATATTAGGCAAAAAGGTAATATAGAAATCAAAAACAAACTAAATTAAACATGAAATATAACAAAATTCTGAAAAAGAAATATATAAGAGTTAAAAAACAAGAAACTGCATAAAAACCTGTCTGATCGGTGGTGGAGGAATTAATAAGCGAGCATTTGGGTCAACTGGTGGCAAATTTTGTCCTCTCGCTAACAATTCCTCTTTCAGTTGCTTAGCTTCTTCGTCAAATCCATGTGTTGCAGCGGTCAGATATGCCAAGGAAATCTGACCAACATCTTTTAAAACTAAAACGAATCTTCAGAATTCAGATAAAAATAACGAAAGAACATTTCCTTTATTAAAAATTCATAAATATTCCGCGCAATTTTTTCTACTGGAAAAATTAAAGAATCATACTTTTAATACGTTCGCCAATATCACCGAGAAGAAGGGCAGTCTGATAATGTCCATTTACATCCTAAAAATATTCTCATTTTATGAATTGTATATTCGAGAAAAAATCAGCATGCAAATAAACTTAATATACTAATTCGATCAGATTCTGCAATTCCTATTTGAAATCTACGCAAAACATTTGTTTATTACAGTTAGGCTGACCTTGATCACACGTGACAAGGAGATAAAATTACAATGATATCAAACAAAAATATAATTGAACTTCAAAATTTTTTTAGAATTTTAAAATTTTAAATGTTTAAGTGACAAAAGATGAAAATTCTAATTCCTGCTGTTTTATAAAGAAAGAAAAAAGTCTATGTATTATCGATTTATTTTCTCATCGTTCTGCTTTTGAAATGATTCGTACTTTACGAATTTCTGCAATTTTCATCATTTTTGCAGTTTCTCCGTATTTCCAGTGATCAAGTACAAAAACGAAAGTTTTCGAAATCTTTCGTACGTTGATATGCCATTTCGACAATCTATAAAAATTATGAATGATAATATGAATGATATGCCATTTCGACAATCTAGAAAAATTATGAATGATAATCTTTCGTACGTTGATATGCCATTTCGACAATCTATAAAAATTATGAACCGATTTCCGTAAATTTTGAAATTCCCAGTGTAATATTATAATATCCAATAATTTTGATTTGATTTATCCTTGTGTTAAAAATCACAAAAAGTACGCTTTTTTTTCCCCTGTAAAGTTTTATTTTTATCTGTTCTTACTTTAAATCAACCAAAATTTTTGAAATCAAAAAGATGAATTTATCTAACCAAAGTTCTTAATTACCTGATGATTGCCCTGCATCAACGCAGCTTCACCAAGAGCCTGCCAAACTGCCTTATCATCCAGCACTTTTGCTGATTCAAGTGCAACCTAAATTATAGAAGCGTTAGCAATTATTCCAATAGTGCTTTATTTCCATCTTTTTTAATTTTATCTCCTCAATCTCCTCTATTTAAAAATCACTTTAATTTCTTTGTATTTTTCCTTTTTCCTGTATATTTCTTGAAGAATTTCACTGAAAACCAGTAATTCCAAAACTTCACCTCGAGGTTACCACATTCAAGCGCTAAGCCAAATCGGGTTTTTCATCCTTCACGAAATGTAGGGCAACTTCTGGATAACCTTTCTTCTGCAAGTATGCAATGATTGATTGACCAACTAAATTTGCTGAACGCACCATATTTAATACCTGAAATAAATGATTCAATTTTCGACTGGTCTAAATATACTATGTGATTAAAAAATTCTCTTTCGAAAAAAATATATTTTTAAATTTTCGAATTCGAAAATTTTCTTCATTCTTGTTCATCTTCAACAAGTTTGAGATTTAACTGAATTCCAGTAACCTCATCATAACGACGATTTATCAGTGCTAATTTGAAGCGGTACTCTGTTGGATCAATAGGTACTTCAACTGGAGCTGCTTCACTGAAAATGTCAAATTACTAAAATCTTCTGATAATTATCTGTAGTACTACCTGCCTTTCTTTTTCATTTTTTCTGTCATATCTTTAATGAATTTTAAAAATTAAACATTATTCTAAAACTAATTTAGTTTTTTTCATCAGATGATTTTTTCTCCGGTCAAAATCTACTTCTCCAACAAAAGTACCCATCGAAAAAAAAATTTCGAATCATAAGTAGTTTATCTTTTTTCCAAAATTTTCGATTAAAAAAGTACCGGTTCAAACAATACAAGTTTTCACCACGGACAGCAAGCACATATACCGGTACATCCAATGTTCTAATTATGCCATGATCACCTACTGTTAACGCATATTTGATATGATTGCTGGTAGTATAGAGAAAAACACCTTCATCTTCCCAAGCACCACTTTTTAAACGTGTTGACTCTTGCACAGTGCATAAAATCTGAAAGTAATAGTTTAATAGATTAAGCAATAATTTATTAATCTGAACAACTAGTTATGCTGGAAAATGACTTTATAAGCTTAAAATATTTCTTGGGATGGCACTAAATTTTCAAAAATCCCCACAGATTTAGAAATAACTTGATATTAAAAAAAAAAAGCCAGTGATTACTTGTAATTTGCGTGATACCAAAGTTAAAGTGTGTTTACTAAGTAACGCTGCATATTCCAAATTCTTCGACCAAATCACATATTTCACCTATAATTTAAAAACAAAAATATATGTAACTAGTGCAAATCTGCATTTCTCATTCAACAAATAAAATAATAACTTAATCAGATGGTAAAGCAATGATTATAAGTAAATTAAAAACATCGAAATTTGTGAATAAATTAAAATTCAAATAAAATTTGAATAGTTCAAATTTAAACTTAGCTAATGATTTGTTACTGAAATAGAGCTGCAAAGATTTGTTTATACAAATTTGAATATTTCTTTCTTGAGATGTATTTTAGTGACTCCAGTCGCATCTCGAGAACCAAATTTTAACTAACTTTAGGAACTTTTGTTGAAGCGAGTGTACGCTTTTGCTGGATATCAAAGAGCTGAATACCTTCATTATTCTTCAAAAGCAAAAGTCCAGTTCCAGCATAAAAATATCATCAAATGGGACGCTTTGTTCAATCTTCCGATTTTCACGATTTGATAAATCTCGGATCGTAATCTCAAATGATATATTTGACTCAAAAAATAATAAATCTGAGAAGAAATAATTTTTAATTCTAACATTATTTTGGTATTTAAAAATATCTACTGCTTGCTTGGCCAAACCTGCTGATTTTTGTCCAAGACAGCAAAACGATTGCGTGCCACCCAAACAGCAGCCACACCCGGAGAACGTTTCCCTTCCGAAACTTCACCACTGCCATTAGTTGCATCTTTCGATACCTGCAATCAGAATTTCTAGCTTATTTGATTATTTTCAAGTTTGCATATAAAGCAAACAATAAGTCGATAATTAACAATAATGATGTAGAATTATTGTTATTATCTAATGGCAGCAAGTAAATATGAGAAATAATAATAATCACGAAGATTTAAATGAAAAAATTAGCAATTACATAAAACAGTAATACGTGAAATAAGGCTGATATAATATTTACCTTATACATATCATATGTACAATATTCAAGCATAGACGAACGTGTAATCAAAAGAAATGAATTTTCAGCCGGATTATAATGCAATGAATAATACGGCTGCATAAGCTTGCTGCTACGAAGCTGCACTATTGCTACATCTTTGCTGAAGATTTCTCAATATGAATCTTTATGCAATCTCTTTTTTAGATTTCGCAAATTTGGAATTTTAATTTCAAAGAATATCGAAATATTCTTCCTATATACCTTTTTTTATTTTATATTTGTTTAGAATACTGCAAAACATATATGATTTTAAGTATAATACGGAAGACATATCAAATCTAAGAGATTTTTTTCTTTTGAAAACCAACTTATTAGTTAAGTCCAAACGTCTCAGTTGACGATCCTTTACATAAAATACCAAATTTTCATGTATACAATAAGCTGGGCGTTCACGTTCAATTTTGAACACTATCATTCCACTATCATGACCTGCTGCGAACATATTCAGTGTTGGATGAACAGCCAAAACCCAAAAACGATCGTTGTCATGTCTGCAAATTATATGAGCAGAAATCAATTTAAGTTGTACTCTTTTCCTAAAGTGATTTCGTTCTAGAATTGGATTCTGAATTGCAGCAATCACTGCTTACAACAAATATTCTTGACTTTCTGTTAAAAAAAAGGAAAGAAAATACTGTGCAAACTGCAATAAATTCCATTTTTTTACCTAAACGTATGCAAGCATGTACGTTTTTGCATATCCCAAATACGAATACTTTTGTCTTCAGAATTACTCAATATCAATTCCGCCTTTGCATGAAACAATACCGATGATACGTTATTATAATGCCCGCGACACGAATCCACCTGCAAAGCATGGATGTAAAATTCAAATTTCTCCAATATCTGGTAATCTTTACAATCCTGAAATATAAATGGGCTCAAGTTTTAATATAAGTGAATAAGCTAACCTCCCAAGCTTTACTTTCATTGTAGCGCCATAATTTTACTTGCCGATCGTCTGCACCAGAAACCAAAAGCGGTATTGTTGGATGGAAAGAAACCCAATTTACTCCTAAATTTTCTTTTCTTTTAATTCGAAAATGTAAACTTGACAAAAGCAGACATTTATTTTTATCTTTTCATCAAATGTTTAATGACGAAAGAAATTCTTAAATAATAAGTGATGTTGAAATTACAAGAAGTCATTCAAATACCTCTATCATGCCCTTCTAGAACATGTTTGACAACAACATCAGGTTGTCCAAACAAATCGCTGCCAGCTACGCTGTTCATCGAACGTACACGGGATATATCACTGCCAGTCCCTGGTGAAACATTCTTCTTTCGAAGTCCAGATATATCCCAAATTCGAACGGTTTGATCCAGCGAAGCCGATGCCACTAGATCTTCGGTTGGATGAAATTGTGCACACATCACATAATGGTTATGACCTAGTAAAGTTGAATTTCAATATAAAGGTATAATGTTATCGACATAATAAGAACAGAAAACTGCTCATATGATAAAAATTATCAATACGTACTCAATTTAGTAATCAGTTTTTTCTGTCCTTATCATTCCAAACACAATTTTTTAGTTTAACTGATCTTTCTGTTCTAACACTGTCATCGGAATGCTAATATAAACATTACCAGTCAAAATGGCAATACTGTGGCGACTCTGCCAATTCCAAATTCGTACCGTTTGATCATCCGATGCACTAATAATCCATGGATAATTACTATGAAAGAACGTGGTACGGATGTAATCAAGATGGCCGAGTAAAGTGAATATGCAGCGACGTTGCTTATAATTCCATACCTAAAATTTAATTATTAAATAAATTGATAAAAAAATAATCCGTATAAATAAATAAGAATAATATAATTATAAATAATGATAATGTTTTGATGACAATCTTAGTTAGGAATCTTCGAGAAATATAAGTTAAAAGCAATTATACCTTCTTTTTATAAGAACAATCTCATTTCTAAATAATTTGTCTAAAGAATCACCATTTTCAGAAATAAATCAAAAGTTTTTTTACTTGGCAAAAACTGATCAAAGAATTTCCATCACCAAAAGAAAAAAGAAAGAAATTCAACCATTTTCAATAATAATGACCTTAATTTTATAATCATCACCACCAGATACAAAAATTGGTTGCTGGCTATGGAATGCGATACCGCGTACTGGACCATCATGTTCATCAAATTTATCCAACATAACACACATTCGATAATCCCACAACTGAATGATACCACTATGCAGTGATGCCAAAACCCATGGCCGAGTAGGATGAAACGAAATTCCTGAATGAATTATTACAAAATAGATAATTCGGAATTATAATTCGAAAAACTACATTTTCAATCAAAACTACTGAAATGAAAAGAGAGGAAAAAAATATAAGTTAAAGTTCGGATTTAACAATTAACAATAAAAAAAGATGGATGAATGACAAATTAATAATAATATGAGAAAAAAATGAAGCATATAGTAATTTGCTGATTTCTAAATTTTACTTCAAATTTTTAACAATAAAAAATAATTGAAATAAAATGCATTTTATAATTATTTCACAATCATATTATCAATTTCTCTCGATAACTGATTTATTTCTATTTAATACACTTTAGAAGTAAATTCACTTTTTTTTCTATGTGAAAATGGCTACTTTTATCACTCTTCTCTAATCGCAGACTGAAAAAATTGCTGAACGAAAATTACCTTTCACTCGTGCCGAACTTGACTCGAACTTTTTCAAAATTGTCATAGCTTGAAAATCTGAAAATGATTTTCAACTTAACTACAGAATCTCCATCTAAATCTCGAGATACGCGAACTAGCATCACACAACAACTACAACTTCACTTAATGGAACGACGTGGAAACTACGACTAGCTCTGTGATCAATTTTCGAACCAGTTCACTTATGAAAAGAATGATCCCAAAACATCGGGAAGGGGAATGATGAAAATTTTTGAATGTTCAAAGCATTTCTGATTAACCAATTTTTCCGCACTTTTTTCTTTTTCCAAAAGTTTCTGTAGGATATTTCAAATGGCAAACCTTTTTATATTCCATTTTTCCAACGAATTGAATTAAAAAATTTAATTCTTTAAATAAACCATTGGTCCAGAATTCTCTTACCTACAAATTTCCATAAGTAGTTGAATTTTTCGAATGATCAACTTTCCCGGAATATTCTTTTCAGGGAAAATAAATCTGCAATTCTTTGGATTTTTTTACTATTGGATATCTGATTTTATTATTAAGTTTTTCTAGTATATTATTTTTTAATGAAATGTTATAGCGCACAAATTTGCAATATGATATGATACATCTTCTTAGATAATAGAAACATCCTATAATTAGGTGAAGTATCTTGACATAAAGTATGAATCTACCATACGAAATATTACTATACAATATTAGTGTGACATAAATACAGTAAGTATTTAAATTTTCTATAATTTAATTATTGACAGGTGAAATATCTTATGGAATATCGAATAAATAAATGGAAGTTAATGAAAGGAATAATCAACGATTGATAAATGTTTGATATCGACAAAATAGCGGCAATATTATACCGTTTTAGACAATATTCCTATTATGATTTTAATAAATATAATTATTTATATCATTTTGATATTGATATATTAAATTTTATGGTATGATATTTATAACATGGCAGTATATACGAGTAAGATATGTTTTGTTTTTGGCATCATTTATAAGGTTCAGCAATTTAACATCAAATTTTTGA
Source organism: Dirofilaria immitis (assembly GCA_024305405.1). NCBI lineage: Eukaryota > Metazoa > Nematoda > Chromadorea > Rhabditida > Onchocercidae > Dirofilaria > Dirofilaria immitis. The sequence continues at coordinate 1,429,852 of JAKNDB010000103.1, forward strand.
TAACATAATGTTAAATAATATTTTAAGGATTTTAAGAGAATTTTTTTCATTTCCTAAGCTACTTAGGTTTATTTAATTTGAATAACATCAACTAAAGGCTTGCTGATTTCCTATATCTCCGCATTAGTATTTCGAGTGAACTGGTTATCAGCTTTTATCGAGCAATAAAATAAGCAATGAAAATAGAGTTTCCTTGCCAAGAAATTAATTCTTTGAATGATGATTTTAGAGAAAAAGATAATATTCTTTAGAGTAATGTAAATAATATTTCTGAATTGTTCTTTACATGGCATAAATAATAGATGTGCTCGATGTAAAAAATATTTTTAATGCCGAATCAACAAAGATTCGCTTAATATAAACAAGCGTTTTTGATGGCTTAAGTAAAGTGAAAACAATATTTTTCACGATATTCGTAATTTAAGTAACTGATATATGTTTAACCGCAATTAATCCATTCCTGACATTTCAATTGAATGTAAAAATATTTTTGATAATTATTTCTTTCTTTGCGAACATTTCTAGAGCAGCATGAGAAAAGAACTGACATTTTTATTATTCCGTTTGATGAATGTGAAGCAAAGAGAGGAAGAAAGAAGGAAAGAGAGAGAGAGAGAGAGAGAGAGAGAGATGTCTGCATCTTACCATATTAAATATTTCTCTTTGTAACTTAAAATATGAAATATTTATAAATAATTAAATCAAAAATGATAATTAACAACCAGTAAATGTAAGATATAAGGACATAGAAATATAATCTCATCTATATATTATATATTCTCCAGCAAAAATCCCTATATTAAACCTTTTTATCATCTCATAGATCGAATATTCTTAGCCGAAATGTATTTACTTTGAAAAAATAACAAATATACATAAAAAGTATAACTATTTGACAATCAAAATGAATCCATTTGATTTAAGTATCATTACATTTTAATACTTTTAGAAATGAAATTTAAATATTCAAATGTATTTATGTTTGAAATAATTATACTATTCAAATTTGATTGATTCGCTCAATCTTATTTGTAAACAATTGGCGAAAATGACTGCAAGGAACATTCCTTAACGTTGGAAATATTAATGTTTTGATAAATGTATTTCGAATTAGAAGTCTAAAATTATATATAATTTTTAAAGACGAGATCAAATAACAATACATAGTAATCATACGATGATAATGATAGAAGGAATGGAGTATTAGAAAAGGTGATAGTGTCAATACCGAATTAAGTTAGTAATTATTCATCTAAGATAATTAAGTATTAACTTGTTATAATTATTATTATAATTAATGATTACTTTATTTAAGGCAATGATCGTAATTATTCATAGAAGAAATACAATATTGTAGCGATACAGAAATTTGATGAATTTCTTGTTTTTGATTATAATTTATTCACAAGTCTCCTCAAATGCATTATGAGAAATATTTTAGCATATGCTTTATAAACAAAAAACAAAATTAGTATCATCTATGAAAACGAAAAAAAATAATTTAACAACGATCACTTCACTTTTTATAACTATACAAATGACGACTACAATGATAATGATTACAACAATAACGATTATTACCATTTTTAGTCAAATTTTACGCTTTAAAGGAAAAAAACTAATTCAGGAAATCGCAATTTTACGCAATCGTTTTTTGAATTTCTGTATAACAACCAAAATTTTGAAAAAATGATAATAAAACGAGAAATATCAAATATTAAAATACGCAAGCCATAAAGCAGGGAGAATAATTGTGATAATAATTTCTTGGATATTAAAGAGATACAGAATAAAAGTCACAATGAATCGTTAAATTATGGAATTATCATAAAATTTTTCAAGGATTAAAAGGCCAATGTTTATAATAACAAAGAATAAACTAATATGATGCATGTGTAAATTAGATTTCTACTAATATTTCATTTTTCAAAAAAAAAAAGAATTCTGACCCCAAAATTACAGAATATTAAGCCTTACATAAAAATTAATATAACTTATTGCATTTTAGCATATGCCATTCAAGTTTTGTTGAAATGATTAATATTTTATTATTTTGCTATTTTGACATAATTTCAAAAAATTTTTAATTAAAAAATTTTCTTAAATTTATTGAATTCGTTACTTATTGCAAAATTATTTATCGAATTCTGCTTGAAAAAAGGCTCAGTCACTTCCTAAATTCCATTTTTGATTTTATTTTATTAGATAGAAAAGCATTTGTCTGGTGAAATTTAAAAAAAAGGAAAAAAACAAAGAAATTGAAAAGAAGTGAATTTTAATAAGTATAAGATGAGATGATATGAGATACAAAAGAAATAAATTTTCCATACATTTTTTCTTTCTTCTATTAAAAAAATGAATTGAATCTCAAATGACAAAAAAATTTTACAGTATGAAATCAGAAATCAATAGTTCGTTTCTAAATTATTATTATTTGATCATTTTTGGTATATTTGAACAACACAATTAATTGTATTGCAGTTTATATTAATTGCAAAATGAAAAGAAAAAGAGAAAAGAAAAATGAAAAGAAACCAGTAATCTATTTGTTCAATTTTTCGAAAAAAAGTTCTTCTGATGTAGAGAAATAGAAAACGTTAGATAAATAAAAGAAGTAACACTTCCAGCTTAATTATAATATAATCGAAGAAACAAAAAGACTCAATTTTAGCGGTCAAATAAGAAGTATGAAAAGAAAAAGGATAAAAGTTAAAATGAATTAAATACTGCAACGTATAACTGATTTCTGATTTATCATAAAAAACTGCTTGTCATTTAACAGCCAATTTTTGTAATTAACGATAATATTTCCATAATATTATTTGATATTATATGAACAAGCAATTATTTAAACAACTTCAACAAGAGGTTCAAGAACTGGCTGGAATTTCTTTATCAATGAAGATTTCCTGCGAGAATTACGAAATTTTGGATTCGATATCATAGGAGAATTTGATTGGGTTGTGGTTGTGCTTCCGCTCGCTTCAGTAATCGTATCATTCGGAGATTTATTTATGGCGTTACAGTTTGTCGATATAGATGCGATGTCGCATGTCTGCCCACTGATGGTTTCGTTATTCTTACGATCAATTAGAGATTGTTGTTGCGATGTTTCATGTTGTTTCGATCCTTCCGCAATGTTTAATGCATTTGCATTCTGAAGTTGTAATCTTCGTTTGCAGCGTAAAAATATTTTCGATAGACATCCGGAACCAAAATGGACGGATTATTTCGATCTCGTACAATTTTACCGAACTCATACTTTGTTTCACATCCTAAAAATAATGTCAAATTAAAAATTTTCGAATTTTAAAATTATCCAACATTCACTAAACTTTTTAAATATATTTTTACCATATACACACCTGTTCAAATGAGATAAGTTGCTGCCAAAATCCAATATTTGGTTCAACTTTTGGTCGTACGGAAGCCAAATGCATATAAGCATCATGTAACGTTTTAAATTTATATTTAGTAAGAAATGCAAGACAAATTGTTGCACAACGTGATACACCTTGTACCGAATGAATGAGAACTTTGCCACCTCTGGTTATCACTTTCAGGATCTTGAAAATATACCAAATTTTTATGATTATGATATTTTTAATCATATATTTATTTATATAATAAATGTTTTAGAAAATTTCTTAACATTCAACGGTTTAAATTTTTTCTAAAACTTGAAATTCAATTTAAAAAAGGTTCATTCATGATATTAACACTAAAACAAACCTTGTTGCATACAAAATCCATGTATGAAAGAGCCCAAGATTCTGGAGTATCGTCCAGCCAAAGTTTGATTCGTGGTAATGCACCTAATGAAGCGGAATTGGGCACCTACAATTGCAAAATGTTTTCATCAATATATTAATTTTATCCATTCGCTTTATTTGTTAAATTACCTATTAATTCGTTTGCTGAAGGTTGGGATATATTAGGTCCATATGGTACCATTCCTAATAGACCTTCCATGTGATGACAAAATGAGCCTAGAGGAGGATATCAAATAAAGCTAAACCCACGAAGCAATTTGTTCCAATTTTGGTTAAATTTCAAATTTTTAAAAAGAGAAAAAAGCGAATTAAAAAACCCGTTTAGCATGTGTAATTGTTCCTGTTTGAAAGCTGAATACTGGTACCATAAAATCAGGAACAAGAGGTGTATTTCCATGAAATCAATCGAGTGGTACTCCTATTCGCAGAAGTAGCCATTTTCAGGTGGGGAAAGGCTCGTACGTGGACAAATATACCACTGTAACCATTATCCTAATCAATTTATTAAATCAATTGAATCAAAAAAGAGAGAGAGAGAGAGAGATAGTAAATAACTCATTCTTCTTTTCATTATAAACCTTTGGGGAAAAAAAAAAAAAAAACAAAAGAAAAAGAAAAAACCGAAAAAAATTTATGAAAAAAGTTTGAAAAAATAAGCAAAAAAACTTTTTGCTTCAAATTTGATAGAAAATAATAAAGTCAAACTTCATTTAGGTTTATTTCCATAATATTTTCCCATGCGAAAAGTATAAAATAGGCAAAGAAATTCTGAAAAGTTATTCGTAGCATGGTATATATATATATTTTTTCTTCATTTTATAATGTTTTGGACTGTAGAAAATTTGATTTATTTTGTCATTTTTGCAAATTTAAGTTTTGACAAATACGCTAGTTTCTAATTTTGTGATAAAATACTGAGAAAATTTTTTCTACTCTTTTTGATATCATACCTCACTAGTTGCATTAACGATCATCGTAATACCGTAATCTTGAATTGTTGTTGCTTTTAGAGCACAAATTCCGCTAATGTATAAACCTGGTAGGACTTCGGAAATTCCAGCATGATTTACGTCTAGCACATGATAATATACTAAACGTCCAGATGATTTGTTAGCAGCCATAATTTTCTTCTTTTAAAATAGCGAAAGGAATATTTCTTAGTCGTTTTGATCGTTCCTTAAATTTGATTAATTTTTTTGTTTATGAAAAAGCAAAACAAAAATTTGAAGCAATTAATTGACGTACAATTAACTGACATACATAATACGTGAAAATCTAAAATAAAATACTTCAGAAAAATATGACAAATATTACGAACTGTGTCATTTATTTGTGAAACATTTTATAGAAAAGAAGACATGGCAGAGTAATATTTCAACAGCCCTTCATTCGTTTTAGGGGAATTCGAAGAAGGAAGGAATGACAAATATTACGAGTTGTCATCCGTCTCAGAAGTATTTGACAGATATTCCATCTCAGATTCATTTTATGAGAGAAGGCATGATAGACATTACGAGATGTCATCCGTCAAAAACATTTGTCAGAAAGAAGGCATGATAAACATAACTTTTAATAAGTTGCATAGCTTCTATTCCTTTAAAAAGCATAACTTCAATGAGCTATCCATTAGAAATCACTAAAAGCATAACAACATATCAATTATCATTATAGCATAATCCATAATTTTTTTTGTTGAAAATAAATTTTAAATATCATGATGTCAAATGATATCAGATAACGAAGAAAAAGAGGAAAGAGGAGAGATGAGAGACAGATTATTATTCAAATTTTTCTTCCCTACAATTCTTTCTTCTTATTTTTTCTTATTTATTATTATATTCAAATAAAAGGAGAAAAAGTTAATTTACAAATGTGTAATTCGAGAAAAAAAATTTTTATTTTTCAAAACAATATTCAATGTACCTTTGCTCTCATATATGTATTGTTGTGTATAGATGATTGATTAATTGATACAGAATTTATTAATAATTACGAATAAATATTTATGGATAAGTATTTCAATCCTTTTTAATTCATCTAATTTTAATTTAAATATTTCTATGGAAGTATTAATAAAAATTCTGACAAATTTTAAAAGGATAAAAAAGTAGAGCAACGTTTGTTAAATATAAATATATATAGAGTGCATGTATATATGTGTAAATATTTATTTTTAAATAATGATATAACATTTAACAAATTTGAAAAAAAATAGAGCAAAGTTCATTTGATGTAAATATATATATATATATATATATATATATCTATATGTCTGTATGTTTTTAGAGCAGTTTTTTCTTTTTTTTATTTGAAATCAAAATACAAATAAATGAAATATGTTAGAAATAGAATAGAAGTAAAAAGAGTGTGCATGTATTGTTTGTCAAATGTGAAATAAAATGCTAAAATATTTTTGCCATCGAAAATAACTCATGTCCTGTTCAATTAATTTTAAACAAGAAATCAATACTCGTCGATAGGGAGGAAAAAGAATTAATCACTAACGGATCAAAAATCAAAAAGTTATACTTATTTGCAAATCAAAATGATAAACTAATTAAGAGGATACCATCCTCGTTATGGATATTAAAAATAAGAAATGGGACAAGCAAATAAAATGGATGGATGGATGGATGGATGGATGGATGGATGGATGGATGGATGGATGGATGAATGATGATGTATGGATGTCTCGAAGAAAAAAAACTTTTTCAAAAACCGATAAAATGGCGTTCTAATCGATAAATAAATGAATTGCATTGCTAAAAGAATGGAAAACTATTTTTAACATTTAAATTTCAATTGCTCTCTTTCTCTTTCACTTAATATTTTTGATTTAAAAAAAATGGAAAAAGAAAATAAAATTAAAACACTTGAAAAGATAACTAAAATGGTTTGATTTATAGAAGAAAAAAAAATTACGAAAAGAAAGAAAATACGAATCTTAAATCTTTGCAAAAGACTGAGAGAAATTAAAGAATAATTAAAAACGATAAGAGAATAATTCAAAAAATAAAGTGTAATTGTAGGAAAAAAGAAAGTATTTTTTCTGTTTAATAAAAATAAATAAATGAAAAAAAATTAGCAAAATTTCTTAATTTCAATTATTTTATTTTATTGAATCATTTGAATTATCGATGAAATAAATAGGTTAAAGTTAAGGAAAAAGCGATTTTTGTTTTTCTATTCTTAATAAAATAATCATATTTTAATGATTAATTTTATTATTAATTCCTTTTAATATTATGTTCAACTTTTCTCCTTCCCTTTCTTTTCGCTTCCATCGTATCCTTTTCCCGCTTCCTCGAAATTTTCCTCGTCATCATCTTCTGTCCTCATTTCTATCTTCTCGTTAACCTTTCTCTGGTATATACAAAAAGATTACAATATCATTTAAAAATTCTGATCAGCGAACATCACAATTATGGTATAATAGGACATAATTGTAAAATACGTTGAAAACAATAAAATTATTTTTTATTTTATATAAAACATTTTCTTGATTTCCAATGTTTTTCAAATCAAGTGATGAGTCTGTTATTTAATTTATAATCATATAACATATAAGATTATTGAACATCTACTATGTTAATCTGTTATCTAATTTAAATTTTACAAGATATAGAATGCTACGCAAGTTATAGCTATACGCTATAACTTATAAAAAAATTATTTTCATATCAATCTTTTACAATTATAATATAATAGAATATGATTCTAAAATATAATTGTTAGGAACCTTGTCAAGCTGTATAATTTCAATTTTTTTATTTGTATGACACATGCACTTATCTAAAATATGTAAAGGGTCAGTTAAATTAGTTAGTTTTATTCTAATTACGATATTGGCTAGGTATCTTCAACTCCTTATACCGTACTTCAATCTTCCTCTATCGGTTATCTACAGTGTTAAGAAAATTCCGCGAAATTCTATTTCTAGAAAAAGGCAGAAATTTCTTCTATCGCTTATCTGTGTCTCGAAAATTCCGCGAAAGTCTATCCCTATAAAAGGCAGAAATTCCATAATTTTTTCGCAATCTTTAAGGGAAGAAGAAAGAAATGATTTCTCAAGAGTTTAAACCAAAAAAAGAAATCGTTGTAAAGTTTTTCGAAACAGAATCATGGTAAAGTTCAAAAAATATATTGATGATAATATTTATAAAAAAATATTATTGCAATTTTTAATATATTTGATTAATTATTAACGTTATTTAAGCTTCGGCTGAAATAGTATTTAAAATCCAAAAAAATAAATACTCCTTCTTAGTAAAAGTGATTAAAAATAACTACATCTATGGATGATACCATGACTTAACATTTGATATTAATAATGATTATGGGATATAATGATTATTTCAAAAATGATATGATAATGATAAATATGGTTGCTTGTTTTCTCGAAAAATCGAACTTAGAAAATTCTCAACGATGAGATAACTGGGAACTAAAATGAGAAGAGAAAAATATATTTAAATGTAAATCAATAATTCTGGACTACGCAAAAATGATAATTCAATAAGCCAGAATATAAATTTTTATATTACCATAGCAACGGATCGTTAGAATGTTTGATAACTGAAAAAAAAATGGGAAAAACAATTAAGATATATTTAAATAACTGGTTTTAAACAAAAATATGGCAATTAATAAAATATTAGTATAATTTATCAGATTAAATTTTAAGAATCCAATATTTTGCCTTTATTTTCATACTCAAAACTAATTTAAACAAAGGGAAATGAGAATTGAATTTATAAATAATTTTACGAATAATAAATATTATTTAATTACTATTATTATTATTTTTCTAATTAAGGAAAAAATTGCAAGTTTTATTTGGGAAAAAATTGCAAAACCTTCATTTACTATTATTTTAATTAAGGGCAAACTCTTTAGCTTGTTTAAATAAAAATAAATAAAATTTACTTGTTTATCTTTTTGTTCTTTCTAATTTGTGATTTCGAAGTGTTAAATGTTGTTACAATCTATATATATATATATAAAAGTCCAAAATTGTACATAAAAATAAAGCAAAGAAAAATTATCGAAGAAAATCGAAATGCTCTTTTCTTTCTTTTACGATAAGTTTTTTAAAACAAATTCGAAGCATTTCTGTTATCTTTTTAAAAGCAAAAAAGGAACAAAGTTACGGTAAATAAATCATTTGATAAAAATTACGGTAAACAATTTATGTGATAAAAAGAATCAGTCATTTAGTATCACCTTATCTTTCGCACTTCAAAGAGAGAGAAAGAGAGAGTTTTGCTTTATTAGCCATTTTAAAATGGAAAGAAGGAAGATGAGAAGTGAAGAAAGAAAATCGAACATAAACTGATGAAAAACGTTTGTATTTTATGCATGTGAAATTCACGCAAGACTCTCGAAAAAAAGAAAAAGAATAAGCGAATAGAAACGATTGAAATTGTCAATTTCCTATGTTCAATGCAAATTGGCAATAATTTTAATATTTCAATGATAATAGAAAAAAAAGTAAGTGTATGTATAAACAATAATTGAAACAATTAATATCACAAATTTTCATTTTTTTTTCCGACAAGCAAACTTTTTTGGCGAAGAAAATTAAGTCATTTCAAAAAAATCAATAAAAGTTCAAGAACAGCATGATAATACTTCAAAAAAAGAAAAAAATGACAGCAAAAAAGGGATTTTGAATAATTTTTATTAAAATTAGTTATTCACAGTATGCTAAAATTATTAAAATTATAAGCGAAGTATTATTAAAATTTAAAGAAAACAAAAAATCAATGAAAAAATCGAATCAGATAGTATGTCTAAAAAAATGAACAATTCAAGTAGAAGAAGGCAATTGAAAGTTTGAAATTTTTGAAAATTAATTAACTATACTTCATTCATTTGAAACGAATGTTACTTTCCATTTTAAATCAATAATTTAAAAATTTTAAAGAAAAAAAATCATATCAATCATTAAATATAAATAACAATGCAAAAAAGTAATACATTGGAAAATAAAAAGAGAAAAAATCTATTATTTCTGAAAAAATTAAAACTGATTAATTATTTGATTAAAAATTATAATTCCTGTTGGTACATTAATGAATATAAATTTGATGTAGCAGTTTAAGCCAGCAGAATTTTCAACGTACCATTTTTTGATTTTATTATAATTTCAGTCATATGAAGAAATTAAATCTTATCCCAAATTTAATTTGAATTTTAGATATCAAAATTTGCTTTCATTGCCACATAAAATTTATATCAAAAATTGTTACGAACATAACAATATAACAGTTTAGATGTTCCATAATAGAACTTTTTTCTTTTATAATTTTGGTGTAAATTAAGTGAATATGAATTAATTAAAATAATCATAATAATTAAAATAATACCACTATACGATTTCGATTGATATGTTTGTTTTGATTATCTTCATCTATATCGTATTTAATAGGATGATATTTTTCATTAATTTGGAATCATTTGATAGATCAAATTAGTCAATCCATTTTACTGAATTAAAATAAGCTGTTAATTAGTAATTTGCAATGGAAATAATAACTGAATTATCAAAATAAAATCAAAATCGACAATATAAATAATTGCATCGATGATTAATTTGATCTGTCAAATGATAATTAAAATGAATTTTTATACTAAACAAACGATAAAAGATAATCCATTTATAGTTAAATTATCATTCTTTTTCATATTGAATAAACGATAATTAATTTATAGATTAAATTAACAATATTTAATTTATAGTTCAAATTATCATTCTATCCGTATGTGTTATATTCTTAAAATTAATAACTGTCCGCTTTTTTTAGGTAAATAAACAATACACGAAAATAAACAACAACTAACAAATAATAACAACAACAGCCACAGCGACGACAATAATAATAAGTAATAATAATGAATAAATAATAATACGACGACAATAATAATAATAATAAATAATAATAACGACGACAATAATAATAATAATAAATAATAATAACGACGACAATAATAATAATAATAAATAATAATAACGACGACAATAATAATAATAATAAATAATAATAACGACGACAATAATAATAATAATAAATAATAATAACGACGACAATAATAATAATAATAAATAATAATAACGACGACAATAATAATAATAATAAATAATAATAACGACGACAATAATAATAATAATAAATAATAATAACGACGACAATAATAATAATAATAAATAATAATAACGACGACAATAATAATAATAATAAATAATAATAACGACGACAATAATAATAATAATAAATAATAATAACGACGACAATAATAATAATAATAAATAATAATAACGACGACAATAATAATAATAATAATAAATAATAATAACGACGACAATAATAATAATAATAAATAATAATAACGACGACAATAATAATAATAATAATAAATAATAATAACGACGACAATAATAATAATAATAAATAATAATAACGACGACAATAATAATAATAATAAATAATAATAACGACGACAATAATAATAATAATAAATAATAATAACGACGACAATAATAATAATAATAAATAATAATAACGACGACAATAATAATAATAATAAATAATAATAACGACGACAATAATAATAATAATAATAAATAATAATAACGACGACAATAATAATAATAATAAATAATAATAACGACGACAATAATAATAATAATAAATAATAATAACGACGACAATAATAATAATAATAAATAATAATAACGACGACAATAATAATAATAATAAATAATAATAACGACGACAATAATAATAATAATAAATAATAATAACGACGACAATAATAATAATAATAAATAATAATAACGACGACAATAATAATAATAATAAATAATAATAACGACGACAATAATAATAATAATAAATAATAATAACGACGACAATAATAATAATAATAAATAATAATAACGACGACAATAATAATAATAATAAATAATAATAACGACGACAATAATAATAATAATAAATAATAATAACGACGACAATAATAATAATAATAAATAATAATAACGACGACAATAATAATAATAATAAATAATAATAACGACGACAATAATAATAATAATAAATAATAATAACAAATAGGATATGAAAAATTGAATAAAAAGAAAAAAGAGTGAAAAAAATAAAAATAATAATGCGAAAGTAATTAATTAATGGAAATGAAATGAATCGAATTATATGCAAATTAATTCAATACATTTCTTTCTTTTCCTCTCCTTCTCCTAATGTTTCTTCTCTTTCTCTTTCCCTTCCTACCTCTCTCTCTCTCACCCTTTTCCTTTTCATATTTGTTTCAAACAATGAAAAAATGAAAAGCTAAAAAACTGATAAAGGAAACGGACGAAAATACAAAGTGTCCCTTTCAAATTGTATTTCAAGAATGATGGAATGGACATATTTATATGCTTCCTTTCTTCTCTATCTCTCTCTCCCTCTCTATCTCTCTCCCTCTCTATCTTTCTCCCTCTCTATCTCTCTCCCTCTCTATCTCTCTCCCTCTCTATCTCTCTCCCTCTCTATCTCTCTCTCTAACTAATTACACTTCTTCATCTCTACCCGTTTTTCGCGTCCTTCAGAATATTTCTATTTGTTTATCGCACTTGTTTATCTACTTGTTTATATGTGGCAGTCTCTTGAGATGCTTCTTATAGAGCAAGAGAGAACGAGAGAAGAGGAAAGAGAGGTAGAAGAAAGAAGGGAGAAGGGAAATAAAGAAATAATTCAGAAAGAATGGATATTTTCTCTCTTTCTCTCTTTTTCCCTTTTCTTTCTACACTCTTTTTCTCCCTTTCTCTTTCTGAAAGTATAAGAGTTCTCTTCATGATAGGAACAGATAACAATGGTCCTTCTTGTTTACCTGTTGTTACTTCAATGTCCTTATTCAATCCATAATATTCATGTAAACAATCCATTTACAACGAGAGAGAGAGAGAGAGAGAGAGAGAAGAGAGAGATGATGAGGAATAATTATTGCAGAGAGATTTCAATATATTTGAAAGGGGATTGTGTCAGATTTTGTTACTATTTAATTTTACTTAATAATTAATTAATTTGATGCCAATGTTTTTTCCAATTTAAAATTAAAATTAATTAATCATATTAAAATTAATATACCAATATGATTAATTGATAAATGATAATGATAATAAAAAGAATAGTATGAATAATAATCATGGCAGCAACTAACAATAAGTGATATTAAATTGAAGGCATAGCAGAATATAAATGAATATATGATAGCAATAATGATATTGATAATGATGGAAGAAAAAAGGACGCTTTCAATAATGTTAATAGTGTTCTCGAAAAAAAAGAATGCGATTTCACAAATATTTTCGAGAAATTAGGACAAGCATTATTGTAGAAATATTCACAAAGTTCCTCGATGCTTCTTTGACACAAAATAAATTGATATGATAGAGGTTTGATTGAATGATTTGATTGTAGGGATTTATTTTCTCTTGTTATGATGTTATATCATCAAGAGAGTTATTCGAAAATATCATTTAACACGATTAGTCTTAGATTTTCTTCGTTTTATAATTAGTCCTAGATTTTCTTCGTTTTATTATTCTATCAAAGGACTGCCCCTCAAATCTTCTTCAGACTTTTTTTTCGAGAATTCTCGATTTAATTGAAGCTTATTTCCGTTCTATTCGAATTATTTCTATTGATTGTTTGTCCTGAAAGTTTCTGTTCCTCTAATCCAAATTGATGATCCCTAAATTTTTACATAGCGAAAGTTTGTTTACCACATGTCAACCTTACACCATATTATTTTCTACTCATCAATCATAGCATAACTAAATATGATAACATGGCATAAAGGTCAAAAATTAGAAGTCAAAAATTCCTTGATCATTTCGTCACATCTATATTCTAATTCAATTTTTTGACAGGTGTATTTAATTTTAGATAGGATGACATAATTAGATTAAACTCAATTATTTTTTGATATTTATGTTTTATTTGCAGACACATTAAAATACAGTTATGCTTAACTGGAATAAAAAAATCATTTTTATTTTTACATAATACGTACATCCTATATTTTTACGAAATATTATTTTTATTTATTTTTACGAAGTAAAGAGTTTCATCGAGAATGGTTGACTAGTGTATTAAGAAAGACATTTATACCAAGGAATATTTGACCTGTGGTTAGAAAAGGTATCTATTCTCGGCTAAAAATATGAATATTCGGCCTAAGGATATAATATCTAAAAATACGTATGTTTTATGCTTTCCGAAAAATAGACAAGAAAGATACCTTTGCCTGAGAAATTGAGCCTGGAGATAGGACCTGATCCTACATCTTATATTCTTCAAAATTCATTTACTATCATTCCTAATTCAATTAATCGTTTAAATATTTCATTTTGTGACGAAGTGCAGACATCTCTCTCTCTCCTTCTCTCTCCCTTTCTCTCTCTCCTTAGATTTACATTGCATAGTGGAAAAATGTAGTAAATAATTTAACAAATAAGACAGTAAAAATAGAAATTAATGAAGTTTAATCACATTGTCACCTATCACATCTGTTACATTCTGTTGCATAATGTGCAAAGGTCAAAGGTAAACTGTTGATAGCGGAAGAATGATTCAGAGAAGTGGAAGAGAAAATGAACAACAAGTGAATCATTCCTTTCTTTTTCTTTCGTCTAATTTCAAAGAATCGATATTTGTCTGCTAAAAAAATAAATAAACAATATATTAAGTTGTTAATGTTTTAATGAATTAAAAATTTTCTTTCTATTTTTAAAGAATTTTTTTATTTTCAGGTTTATAATCAATAAATAGGCATAACAAGCATCTCTCTCTCTCTCTCTCTCACCCTTTTCTCTTTTCATATTTATATTGTATAGTAGAAAATGAAATAAAAACTTCGTGAACATGATGTGATGACAGTATTTTTCATTGTATCAATCAAAATTTGAAAATAATTTCAAATAAAATTTAACAGAAATAAAATTATCGATTTAAAATTTCAATTGAAATTTTGACAAATTAAATTTTACAAAAAAATTTTATGAAAAAAACAAAAATTATAAAATAATAATTTTTATTTCTGTTTTTCGCTTTCAGTTTTGCATTATTTCTTTTTTTTTCGCCTTTAATTATTCTCAAATAATCGTTAGAGATGTATGCAAAAATCGGGAAATATTACCATATATCTTAATTAGAATGAAAATTTTTACTATGAAAATAATAATAGGAATAATATTAACAAATGATAAATATTATATTAAAAGGAATAATAATTATTTGTCAAAATAAAGTAATTTCACCAAAATTGACATGACGGGAAAAAGAATTCTCGAAAAGAATGTAAAAGATTGTTAATTAAACTTTTTTTTCCTATTTCATTATACTTTTCTTTGCTAAAAATTTTTCATTTTCTTTTTTTTCTCTTCCGCATTATTTTCCATTGAAATTATATAAAATTAATTGTATATGCAAAACAAATTGATATAATAATAATTTGATGAATTTTTGAAATTAAAAATAGTAACTTTTATAGGTCGAAATTACAATTTCCATTTCAATAAACCAGAACAATAATTTGAAAGCATATACTAATAATTTCTAATAATTTTCAGAATCTTCGGATAGAGCAAATAATTTTATTTTGTTAGTAAAATATATAACGAAAAAAATGCACAATTAATATTATATATATTATAATTGTGATAATACCTATGGAGGAAAAAAAAAGTGTGACAATATAGCTAGCATAAATTAGTCATAATCAACCTTATTATTAATTAATAAACACTAGCATAAATGGAGTTATGAATACTATAAGATGTCTATAAATGCTAACGAACTTATTTAAATAATATTACATAATTTTATACCTGCTCCCTTATTAAGTTAAAATGCTGATTTTCATTTAATTCCAGTCCTAATTTAATTTCAATCTAAAATTTATTCCGAATTTTAACTAATTAGAAATAAATAAAGGGAAAAATAAACAAACAAATAAGTTAATAAACACGCACACATGTATATATCTATAATTTGCATTATCATTTGATAATCATAATCATTTCCATCACTATCATTATCATTACCATTATCATCATCATCATTGTCATTTATTATATTTTCAAAATGTATAAAATTAAATCATAATAATAATATCAACAAAATTGAAAGAAAGAGATTTTCCAGCATAATTCTCGAATCGTTTCTCAATAAATAAGAACTTGCCCGACCTATATGATATCACAAAATAATATCGTACTTATTATTACTCTATCCTTATTTATTTTATTCATTCTTTGATTACTTGTTGATAGGACGCTATCAGATGAAACATAAGCTAAAGCATATGAAGTATCCATTTAACGTAATTGGATAATTAATATATTCTAAATTATATCATACGATATTTGAGAAACTAAACTTATTTTTAATTAATTTCTTATGGTAATTAAAATTTAAGAATGCTGGAATATCAATTTTATAACTCGAATACTTCCATAGAAATAGAAATGTTATTATAACATTTAATTATCGTATTGAAAGATAATTATATAATAATAGGATAATTATATAATAATAGGTTAAAAAAAAAAATTTTGGAAGATAATAGAAAATCGATCACAAATTTAATGATTGATAAGAAAATTAAATAGTAATCAAATACACGAAAAGAAAATGCGTTTGTCGTTTTGAGATGAGATATTCTTGATTTAAAAGGTTTTTTTCATTATTTAATAAATTCTATAATTCAAATACTTCTTGTCGCTTTTGCTGAGATATATATTATAAGCATTAAGTATTCAAGCTTATGTTGAGAAATGCTTAAGTGATAAAAAAAACAGAAAATTCGAAAGATAATGGTAAAACAATCACAAAATTTTACTAAAAATCCAAATGTAAATCCATATGATTACGGCAATTTTATCCGTTCATTTTCCAAATCAGATTCATTTTCATTTCAATAACTTTTAATTAAATTTCAATCTAAATTTTATATTAAATTTCAATTATCAAAAAAAAGAAGTAAACATATACACACATATATCAACGGCATTATCATTATTATTATATTACCCATGCATCTGTTATCACCATTGTCAACAACAACAACAACATCAATCATTATTGGTACCATAATCATCAATTTTTCATTATTATTATTATCGTTATCATTATCATCAGCATAATCATTGCCACTGTTATTATTATTATTATTAGCATCATTCTTATTATCATACAAAACTAGAAAATATCAACAATACGACGGAAACTGACAGATATATAAATTATTTTAGCAAGAAATTACCATATTTTTTGATAAGAAAAATAAAGAATATAAAGAATACAGAATGCTATTAAATTCATTCATAATTCATCATAACACAAAGAAGTAAATTAACTGATAAAACTAATCTAAAAATTATTAATTTTATCAATAATAATTTTATCATATTTATGAGCTCGTCAGATTCTTTGATGCTTAAAGTGGAAAGCATTATATTTTACATCAGAAATTACGCAAGAAACGTTTCATATAATTGCATATTAATATTTCTACTCTTTTTTGGCATAAATAAAGAAATAAACAAATTATTATAAAACTTAAACTATATTACTTTTTAAAAAAAATAACTTTAAAGCAATGACTGTAAATTGCGAATAATTAAAGAATTAGTCATTGAAAAAGGTTTAACTTCAAATTTCATCACATAATTCATTATCTTAAAGAAAATTTAATTTAATAAAAAAATTTTAAATTTTAATTAAGGAAAGAGCAAAATTTTGCACCAAAAATATGGCTTGACAGGTTTTATAAATTTATGAAAAGTCGAGATTTGTTTTTAATTCAAGAGATGACTAAATCGTTATCTTACTTTCAATCCAACTAATCAATCGAGATTTTACATTTTATAATGCAGTGAATATGGCAGGAAAGAATGATTTAAAGCTCCGCTGAAAGAATGATCAAATTTCCATTTTAAATTCTGAAAATTTCAAAGTTTTAAAACGAAGCAATTGATAAATTTGGTTTTAAAAGAAATTTATGAAAATTTTACTTATCTTTTTTGTTTCAAATTTCTGAAGTTCAAATTTGCGAAAGTGCATTATTTGCTTCATTTTCTTCAGATTTTAAAATATTACTACAGCATACTATTCATAATTAACAATATTAAATAATTAGAAATTAAAAAGAAAAGAAATGTAATGAATAAAACAGAAAACAATTGACGAATGTAATGAAAAACTTAAAAAAATTTAATATACATAGTATGAAATTAAAAAGGAAAATTGTGCTTATTGTAATTCGAAGAAAAAAAGCAAAAACAAAGAGAAAGATGAGAATGTTATCATATTATCAGTAAAGTCCACAACCCCTCAAATTATTGGCAATGATAACATCAGTGACAGCATCAAATACGAATTGAATGTTGGTAGTATCGGTTGCACATGTCATATGACAATAAATTTCTTTATTCGCTGATTTATTTTTGCTTCAAATTGTGCTTGAATATATGCACTAGCTTCATGATAATCTTGCCGACCTTTAAATATATACATATATATTGGAAATGAATGGCAAAAAATTCGAAATCAATTAATCATTCCATTTTAAGTATTGCTCGAATTAAATAAATGAAATTATGTTTTAATATATGATAGTTTTTGCTAATTTTTTTATTTTACTCATTAATTAAAACTATTATTGGTAATCAGTTATAAAAAATAGAAATGGAAGAAATAGAATCAGAATTGCAATAAGATTGCATTGAATTCAAATACCGGAAAAGGGAGAAGATGCATTAAAAACTGTCGCAATATTTAAATTTTACTATTTTTGTAAATTTTTTTATTTCTCTCATATATTAATCATGATAATATTCTATTTAAAAATTTTTATTTGATTATTTATCATTTCATCATTCAATACCATCTCTGATATAGTATCAAATATCAAATACTTATCATGGGTAAGGAACCTACCAGAATATTCCGGGAAACATATCGTTAACGGTGATTTCTTGATTTTTTCCTCAAACAAATCTTTTTATTTAAGAATAAAATGATCGAGGTGTCTGTAAACCATTTGTTATTACAAATTGAATCGAACAATTTCAATGACTCATGCATTCGATTCTGTAAATGAATTATCATTAATTGAAATAAATAGAAATGATATCAGAAGATAAATTAATAGCATGTGTAAACAAACAATTGAAATAAAAATAAAAATTTGAGAAAGAAAATGAAAAATTTACAACGAAACAATTCGTATTAAAATAGAAATTTTATTGAAATAAAATTAAAATACATGATAATTGATAATAAAAATCAAATGAAATTTTAATTTAATTAATATAATAATTTATTATTGTCACATTAATCCATTCAATTTATACATATATATATGTTTGATTCCTTATATTGATTTTCCCCAAGTATTATTTTAATTGTTCCTTTTTCTGTTTTCGATTTTGATTATCTTTTCACTTAATTTCATTTTCATATCTTATTTTATTCTTTTTCTAAATTAATTTTATCATATAGAAATTATTCCATAATTCTTTTTCAATTTTTCAAGTAACAAATTTTAATTTCCTTTTTTTTTTATAGCATAAAAATTATTTAAGAAGACAGAAAACAAAAGTGAAAAATAATTGCGGGAAATCTTTTTCTAAAACATTACAAATAAAATTAAGTATCAGATTTAATTTAAAACTCATTTTATTATATTATTAATTATTATTTTCAATAAACTTTCAACTATCATTCAATGTCGCATGTAATATATATACTAAATGCATTTAAAATGAGATTTATTTAATAATTTAACTCTAATTTTTTCGATCTTTTTCTTCAATTTTTCCAAAAATATTTTTCAACGATTTCAAATTTTAGACATATTATGCAAATTTTAGATTTTAAATGCAATTTTAGATCTATTTACTAATTATAGTTTGTTGAAAATTTTAAATTTATATAGGAATATTTTATAAAATTAATTTCACCGTTGTTTCATCTTCATGTAATACTTGATCGTATTCAGACATTGCGACACAAAATATTATCGCTGTCACATCTTCGAAACAATGAATCCATTTCTTCCGCTCTGAACGTTGTCCACCAACATCAAATAATCTAAAAGAAGAAAAAAAAGAATATTATCATTTATCAGTTTTATCATATGGATATTACATAACACTTATTAGTTTAACATTCATTGATTTTATCATATAAACGTTTAATTAAAGAAAAGCAGAAGAAAAAAAGACTAACTAACTTGAAATTGAGGTTCTTGAAAGTGAAATGCACCTCAACGATACCAGTGGTTTTGACCCGAGTTCGTAAAATATCTTGCTCGGTAGGTTGATAATTTGCTTGACCTAATCGATCCAAATCATCCAAAAACTGAAATATAAAACAATAAATATTCTATCATTTTTTGTTCTATTTAATTTTTTCAAACAAACTCAAATATTTTTTTATTTCATTACATATATTATATATATATATAGATTTTATTTTTTCTGCGGAATAAAAATACAAAACGAGATAATGTTTTCAAAGGTTAGAACTTAAAATTAACATATTATTATTAATTGGAATTTAAAAACAGAAAAAAATTCCTTTTAGTTTTCCTTCTACTTTTACATCATGTAATTAATGGCATAAATTATCGATTACTTGTTTAATAATTAAAATTATATTGATATGAAGAAACGATATTGTTCAATGATGAATGGTTTTATTTTCACTTTTTTGACAGTTGGCTAATATAATTTTAATCATTTTCATCTGGAATGGCTAGACAACACTATTTCCGGCTCAAATGTTCTTGAATTAAAAAAGAAGGAAAGGCAATTTCCGGAAAAAAAACTGATATCTAGTCTCATGTTTAATTAGTGTATATAGATTGTATGATTGAGTAGATAGATATGTGGGCGTTTTGAATGTGTGGGTGGGTTGTATGAACCATATGTGAGTGGATAGAAATATGGATGTGTGGATGAATATTGTGTGTGGTATGTGAAGTACATGTGGGTATGTGAATATATATGGATGAGTAGATATATGGGTGTACATAAATTTACTATTTAGCAGAATCATTAAGTTGATATTCGTTTGAACGGGCGAAACAATCATGTACACCACTATCGGCCCAGAGACGTTTCATTGCTGCTAGCAAATCGTCGCTGAAAGGTTCCGTATCTTCCATCCTTGCGACGACATCCATTACTAATTTTGCATCAATCTGAAATAAATTTTAATATAAAATTTTCATTTAATTGAAAAGTTTCTGAAGAAATTATAGATAAATAATTATATTAACATTTCCCATTACTATATAAGTGTCAAATTTTGAATTTTAAAATTTGTATTAAGCATTTAATTTAGGTTTTGAAATTCATACTTAGTAACAGATTTGATGATAAAATCGTGTCTAGTAACAGATTTGATGATAAAATCGATAAATGCAACACTTCACGAAATCCAATTTTTGACAGTTTCAACATCAAATCTATTTACTTACATAATGTTAGGATACGAGACTTAAAATGTTAATATTTGTTGATTGATTTTATTATCAAGATATTATTTTTCTTCAATTTTAATTTCCTTTTTTCCTACTCAATTTTTCAGCTTAAATTCCAATTTAAAAAATATAATCATTAAAATTCATTCATTAAACTGTAATATAATGTTTAATATAATCAATTTCAAAATAAACATTATCAAATAAATTTTAAATCAGCACTGACTTCCTTATCCGTTCAAATAAATAAAATAACAAAAGTGGAAAAGGAGAAAAAATGAAGAGAAAAAAATTTAAAAAAAAAGCAATGAAATAAAGTAGAAAAGAATTATGAAATTTAGATAAAATTTTTGTCCAAATTTATTTAAATTATATTTTATAGTTTTCCAGAAAGTGAAAAAAATCTTTAGGATACTATCTTAAATTAAAAATCATATATATTTAAATAAAATCTTCGATTTATGCTTTATTCGAAAAAAATTTTAAAAATTTTAATAAATGAATAGCATATCAAAATTGAAATAATTTATCAAAAATTTTCTTTCAGTTCTTCTTTCCCTGTATTTTTATTATTTTCTTATCTAAAATTATCCGTTCTATTTTATGGATTATTTAAAGGCCAAAAGCATAGAAAAAAATTTGGAAAAAAGCAATCCGATAATTTGTATTTTGTCATTAAAATATTTGCATACTTCGTAGCATATGTATGAACTAAATTTTATTTCCCAAATCTTTTAAAATCAATAAGAGAAAGAAGTTAAGATTGTTTCCGAATTATTTCTTATATATTCTCTTTTTTTCTTTAATAAAAATTACAATAATAAAAGAGAAATTTTGAAAGAAAACATTTGTTTATATATATGTTCATTTATATTTTTTAGCATAAATTAATTAATCAATTGTTATCTCATTTCTTATCACTTATCTTTTCTTCCGTTCATTCCTTTTTTTATTAATTTTTTTCTTCTTTCATTTTATTATATACATTTCCTTTCTTATTGATGAAAATTAAAAGAAATATCGAATTGCTTGAAATAAAAAAATAAGATAGAATGAAATTAAGAAGGAGTAAATTGATTCATTGTTAAATTTAATATATATAATCATCATTATCATCACCATCATCATCATCATCATCTCTCTTATTTTCTCTAGTCTTCAAGAATAGGAAAATATTGAAATTATAAGAAGAAAAGAGAAGAAAAATACTGAAATTATGGGAAGCAAAAAATGTATTTGAAAATTATAGAAAAATAGAAGAAGAAAAAATGGACAAAAAAAGAAGGAAAAATTGAATTATCGAAAAATTAAAAATGGATTTAAAAAATGAAAAATTTAATTACCTCCTTTTTATCATTTAATTGATTTGCTTACATCATTTGAAACAGTAGAGAAAATCATATTTATCTTTTTTCTATAATCAATACATAGGAAAAGAATATTGAAAAAATAAAATTTCGAAATATAAACCAACATTATATGTTGATAAATAATTGTTTTAATTTGTTGGTTGATTTGAAATGATTAAAAATATCAAAAATAAAATATAATTCTAAATTTAATTGATTAATCGAATAATTAATGAATTTGCAACAATTAAAATTAATTTCGTCGAATATTTGAATTCCAATATATTATAATTTTGCAATTTTAAAAGTTAATGAACATTCGTAATGAATTTTAAGCATAATTTTGAATTTTGAATGTAATTAATAAAACAATAAATTAAATTGTAGCTATAATCAAAATAGTAAAAAGTTATTCATTTTTGAATTTTGATTATTAAAAAAATATATAGTTGCATTTTTTATGAGTATTTTATTTTAATTCGCTTATCAAGAAAAAAAAGCATAATGATAATTAGTGGTAAAAGCATAATGACAGTTAATGATAAAAGCATAATGATAATTAATGGTAAAAGTATAATGATTATTAATGGTAATGATAGGCAATAAATAGCAATGGTAGCAGTAATAATGCGCATGATATGCCGATAATATGGAATCAAATAATTTTTAGCAAAAAAGTAGTCATAATTTATATATGAAATAAAATGAATGAAACTTGCCTCTCGACTACGCTCACCGAATGGTACTAATAAATTACCCATGGCACGAAGTATTGCAACCAATGATTGAACCGTATTACTGTATACTACAGGTTTATACTGTTTGTAATCTTCAGCTGTAAATCCTGATTCATGAATAATCCTGCAAAATATTCATTAGCTAACAATAAGTATATGTAAATATATATATATATATACATATACATTAATTCAGTTCTAATATTAATAATATATTATTAAATTAGAGTATGCATTATTTTTACAGTAGACGGTGATATCATTATTTTAAAATATGAAGCATTCCCAATATTACAGTATGTGTTTTTCTGATATACATATGATATATTTATTGTAATAAATATTCGACTGTTAAATTCAACTTGATAATTTAGCATCCCAAAGTATTCTTTTAATTCCAAAAAAGGCAACTATTTATTCATGGAAACATAAATGTTGCCGCATACATGCAAAACCATTAAATAATTGATAAGTTAAATTAAATATGTAAGAATTATTGATACATCAAATATTGTAACAATTATGTTTCAAGAAAAAGTGCAAACGATTGATTATTTTGAATAAGAATTTAAATTAGACATAGATTTAGTACTTGAATTGCATAAAATTATCAAAAGATATGTTATTCGAAAAAAAAGTAAACATACTTCATTTGTTTAACAATTGTTGATTTACCAGATTCACCAGCACCTGAAAAAGTTTTTTATTTTGTTTTTTTTCTTTTAATTTTCTTAAATGAATAAATTTGACAAATAAAACAGCGGTCAAATAACAAATATACATGTTAGATTATGTATTCATAAATAAAATTTTGATTTTGATATGTAAATATGATTTACTTTAATTACTGATAAATAACATGATCATAAATTAGTAAATATAATAACTCCCGAATCGATAATAAATGATAATAATATTAAGTGAGTAATGCGTAATCATATCTGATAATAAATAGTGATAGTAAATTAATAATATTAAAATATTGAATATGTTGAAAATTTAGATGAATAATAAAACAAATAAATACAAACCTAAAAGTAATAATTTAATATCTTTGGCAGCTTGTAAACCATCTTCTTTCAAATTCTTTTCAATCATACGAGATCGTTCTAGAGCTGCTCGTTCCTCTTGGCTCATTGTGCAACCCATTGTTGCAATACTAAATTATTTAGTCGAACAATCTTCTTGACACCTGTCTTTTTTTTCTCATTAAATAACCCAAAATAATAATAATTAATAAATTTATATATATACATAGGCAAAGAAAATTATCCAATTTTTAATTCAATTAATAAACAGGAGGAGGAAAGAATTCATTACTGGATAAATGAATTAAAATAGAAAAGAATCTGTTAATAAATGATATCGAAATAATGTTCAATTTCATATTATATTTATATATCGCTTTTGTTTAATTTTAAATATAATTAAAAAAATGGATAAAAATTGAGAGGTGGATAGCTGAATAATTCATTCTATCAATAGCAATAATATAACCTAAAATAGAAGAAAAAAATTCATTTATTTTCTTTTGATCTATTTCCGAAAATATAATCAAAATTAAGAAAAAATTATTGAAATTTTTAATTTGAAATAATATGAAAAGTGAGAACAGTACTATAAATCTATCCATATGTTAGGAAAAATTTTTTTTTCTGATTTTCATGTTTCGTATTATTTTCAATTCATCGATTCTAACAATCGTTTTCAAATTATAAGTTTTTTTCGTCATCATTTTTTGCAAACCATCTTATTGTACGTAATTATTAACTAATTTAGTAATTATTACTAAATTAATTTCCGATATATTGTGAAATGAGTTTTTAAGTAAATTATTGCCATATAATTGATATTTAACAGAAAACAAATAATAATAATAATGCATATTAATAAATAACGATAGTATAAATAAATCAAAATGTAAAAATAGATAAATTAATATTCTCAGTTTTTTCTTTGAATTTTGAATACAATGAAATTTCCGTCAATCCTTAAATTCAATTAAAATTTTAAGTAATTTATAGGTGATAAGTGATAATTTTCAAATAAACTGAATTTCCAAAAAAAAAGAAAATTAATAAAATGTTAAATTTTAGTAAACAATCTGATTATCATGAAGAAAGTTTGAAAGAATTATTAAATAATAGATTAGATAACATTTGTTGAAAATTTTCAAAAGAGAAGAAATATTCTTTTAGAGTTAATTTTTATGTATTAAAATATTTTTACATCTAAAATTTCGATTTCATAATTTTTTCATTTTTCTTTTTTTTTCATTCTCATAATGCTTTATTATACTTTTAAGAAACATTTTCCTTTTATTTTAACATAAATAAGCATAAAATTGTAATTTATTTTTCTCTTATTTTCTAATTAAAATTGTTAAATATTTAATAAATAAAAATATCTTATGAAAGATGAAATTTGTTACTTTCATCAGCAATTTATATATTCATTTTTATTTTGAAAAAGAATACTTCTTTGGGAAAGCATAAATTGAATTGGAACTAAATTTATTATAGCTTTTGCGAAAACATAAATCAGACTAAGTTAACATCAAAGAAAATCATTTTCCATCTTTTCTTTTCTTTTTCATTTCAAATAAGAATGAAATAGAAAATTTGTTGCAGCGCTGTTAGAATGATTTTTTAGATATTATCTTATTTGCGTGCTTTTATTTCCTCCTAAATTTTATAGAAAAATGGATAAACTTTTTTCTTTGAATAAATAAAATAAACGCATTGAACGGATATTTCGAGTTGATGATAAAATTGTTGATAAGAAGAAGGTAATGAATGTATGAAATGATTAATTATTAAATTAAATAATTTGATTACTTAAAATGAAGTATTAAAAAAGAATAATAATTTTTAAAATCAATTTAGATTACTTGAAAATCTTGAACACATAATTTGAAATAATAACGATAAAAAATTAATTCTAAATTTTTAATTATTTGAATTTAAAGATATCAATGCAAAGCATTAAATAAGAATTCATGTTAGACAAAAAGAAAAACTATCCATTATGAAGAATATTATTATTATCGCTATTATTATTGCAACTATTATTAATGTTTTTCTTTTTTTAGATGTAATATAGCATGCAGTAGTAATTAATTAAAATTAATTGATAAATAATAAAAATTTTATAATTAATTTATTATTAACAAAACAAATTTTCCGTTCAATTTCACAGAAATATTATTTTCTTAAATTAATTAGTTCTTTCATTTCCTTCATTGTATTATTTCAATATTTGCTTAATCAATTATTTAATTAAACATTTTTTTTAATATTTTGATGATTTAAATGAGAGAGAGAGAGAAAAAAGAAAGTTTACTTACCAAATGATGTTGATGTTTAATAAATTGCTGCTTCTCGATTTCTCGCTTTTTCTTTTTTTTTTTTTCAATCCTTCGCCAAGATCGACGAATTAAATTATTTGTCAACAAAATAATAAATCAGGACAATAATTTGTCACACGAAAATATGTAGCTTATTTTTTTTTTTGATTTGTTTATGATACAAATAAGAAACCAGAAGGAATGAGAATAAACACCTTTTATTACAGTATTATTGTATAACAGCAAATAATTGATCGTATTTATAGCAAAATTTCGACAAAGTTGTCGATGTTAGCTTTTGCTGTTGCAATAATTGTCCCAATGATAATACTTATAATAATATTATTATTATTTTTCTTGCCAAAGTTATACTGAAATATATAAAATATTACAATAATAAATGAAAAGAATTTGAAAAGAAAAAATTATTTCAAAATTTTTATTTGGCAAAATTTAATTTTTAAAGTAAATGAGAAATTATTAATTATCATAAAACAACATAAACTTTAATATGTAAGAAATAATTTAAATTGCAAATAACCAAATTAATTATTAATAAACAATGCGAAGAGAATGAAAAATAAAATAAAACTGAAATTGTTTAAAATAATAAGTAAAAAACTTTTTAATCGCAATAAAATGAGTAATAAAATTGAAATTTAAAGCTTATATTAATGGAAGAATATAAGAATAAATAATAAATTAAGCAAATAGCAAATTTAATGAAAATACATTAAGAAATGATTGTTAATTCGAATTTCTATTCTAAGTCATCCAATAAATAATATAAAACGATAAATCGATTAATCAAAAAGGAAAAATGATCAAAAAAATATATAAAATGAAAAGAAATTAAAAAAGAATTAAAATTATAAAAATAAGAAATTCAAAAATATTTACATTTCTCTTATTTAACATTTCATTATAATGTTCCCAATAATTTTTATAAGAAAGTATGAACTAAACTTTTCCCCTTCGAATATTTGATCAATATTAACCGGTTATCAATTTAATTATGCTTAAAATATTTTTTATAATTCAATAAATCTATTTGATCTTTCTCATAAACGATTATTCATTTCCAAAACAAAATTGTCGTGCCTAACTTACCTTCATAACAAATAGCTATGCCTAATATCTTTTGCAAAAATTCTTAAAAAATTCTTTGAGGGAAATTCGTCGACGACATTTGTTCAATTATTTATTAATTCTGCTTGTAAATTACTTATGCATGTAATTTCATTTACAATTAATGATTAGTTCAAACTATTTAACATGTAATGTAACAATTTCGTTTTTCTTAAAATTATTTTAAATTTCTATTAATATATTTCTTATATTTATTTCAAGTACAATATTTTCAAATTAAATTACGATACAATATTAAAATCTACTTTCTATTATCAAAGTCTTCTAATATACGAAGAATTCATGAAATTTCATAAAACAGTATTGATCATAAATATATTTGAAGGTATTATTGTTTTATAAGTAGATATTCAAATTTAATTTGATGATTACCTTAAAATTTCAAAAAATTTAATTACTGTAATGATAAATATGATAACTGATGACTGTATTAGTTTAAACCGTTTTCTTTTTGTCATCACAAATATGTCTCAACAGTTTAATCATCATTATTATTATCAGTATAATCATCTTTAAAATATATTTATAATAATATGAACTGATAGGCCAGGAATGGTCAATGGAAATTTCGATTTTCTAATAGAACATTCTCAAGATTTCGAGAAAAGAAAGGAAGACGAATTGAAGGAGAAGGGATAAAAGGAAAAATCCTTCACAAATCGTTTTAGGTCTCATTCATCTTGTTCTCCCCCACCCCTCTACGTTAGGCAATATAAATCGATTTGATTAGTTTAAATTTATAATATTTCATCCTACTCTTAAACAAATATGTGCACATATTTATCTTCTCATTCAAAATTACACTGTCATTTTCTCACTTAATATACTAAATAATTATAAGTTTAAAATTTAGCGAATGTTTAAAGATCAAAATATTTGGTAAATTAGAAATTTAAAATCTTCAAATTATGTCGAGAATGTAAGTTTAGAATTCAGAAAAGAATGTTTAATGACCAAAGTATTTGAGAAA
This sequence comes from Dirofilaria immitis, assembly GCA_024305405.1. Lineage (NCBI taxonomy): Eukaryota > Metazoa > Nematoda > Chromadorea > Rhabditida > Onchocercidae > Dirofilaria > Dirofilaria immitis. Next base: position 1,458,732 of record JAKNDB010000103.1, read on the forward strand.
TCAAAAGTTTCAATTCTTCAAATTATATCGAAAATAAAAAATGATTGATTGAGAATGAAAAATATTCTAATAAAGATATATAATAAATCAATAGCTATCAAGAAATATTCAATGTGAGATTATGCTTAGTTTTATAAGTATAAGCTATACTGTTATCAATCAGATTAAAGTTCGAAGATTGTTTAAATAAATCAAATCTGAATAGATTTGTAAATTATAGTAGTATTATCAATCATAATAAAGTTCGAATATTGTTGATAAGTATAAATGATAAAATTATCCATAATTAGATTATAATTATTCAACGAAATGAAACAGATATCTTTTTCGTCCTTTTCGTTTGTTTGTTTGTTTATTTTAATTTGATGATTTGTGCAACATTTTCAATTCATTTTTTGACATATATCTAATTTGATGAAATGGAATAGAATGAATGAATGAATGATTGATTGATTGATTGGTTGATTGATTGATTGATTGATTGAATTTTCCTGTTGGAATGAAATATATAAAATGAACACTTTACTTACTAATTTATGTTTCATTAATGAGAAGAGAAGGAAAAATGTTAAAAGCAATGAGATGAAATGATGAAATAGAAATAAATAAAGGCTAAAAGAAAAATTGAAAGGAAAAAAAAGGAAACAAGAAAAAGAGAAAAGAAAAAAAAGGAAACAAGAAAAAGAAAAAGAAAGTATTTTTTGGAGAAAAGGGATATGAAGGAAAAATAGATGAAGTTTATTCCATTTATAATATAATGGGAAATGGAAATTAATTTAAATGAGAAAAGAAATGGAAAGAAATTGAATGAAAGATTGATGAAATAGGAAATATTAATATTAATAATTTGTAACAAATTACAGATAATAATATGAATTGAAATAATGAAAAACTTAACAAATCAATATAAAATAATTATTTTATATTATCAACGATTAATTTAGATTTGATAAAAATATATTAGATGATAAAATGAGCATTTATTATTTTAATTTTCAATGAATTTTAAAGAAAATAGATGATGAATTGCAAAAGAATCTATGGCTATTAATAAATATTTATCATTATTAAATTATTTTTTCATAATTGATCAATTCAATGATTTGAATGAGAGAAAGTGAATTTTGATATTTTTGATAACAAATTTTGATCATCTCCATTTTATTCCTATTATTTAATTTCCTAGGATGTATCGCTTTTTTTAATTAAATTTTTAAACTAAAAATTTCAACTTCGATTGAATGATGAGTTTTATTCAAAAATTTTTGAACAAAAATCCAATCGTAGCTATTTTTTAGGTAAAATAAATGGAAATGTAGAAATTGAATACAAGATAGCATATTATCATTTGCAATAAAAGAAATAATTAATTTTGATGGAATTGATTATTCGGTGATAAATATTTGATTGTTGAACAATAAAGCTAATCAAGGATTTTTAAAATTGAAATTAAGAGGAAAAAGAATTATAAATTGTTCCCACATTTTTCAATATATCTTCTTTTTTTCCCGCATTATGTTTGATTAAAAATTAATAAAATTCTAAATCACATTATCGTTTAATTTTTCATAATATCTAAGTTTTATTATAAGCGATGAATAAAAGAAGAAAAAAAGAACCGAAAGTTATTTCTTTACTATTTTTAAACTTTTTGTTTTCTGAAATTTCAATACAATAAACGAAGAAGATGATGATGCTATTTTTTAATTTATCATGATAGATGTTGTATGTATTAGAATAGTCAAAGCATGAATTACGTGCTATGATACTATCATTTAACAAAGATTGATAAAGATTATATTATGATTTAGAAAAGATTGATAAAAATTTATCATATCTCTCTTTTCACTTATCATTTAAATATTTAACATCAGAAAAAATTTATCATGTATTTCATTTAAAAAATAATTTATGAAAGTTTTTCTTAGAGAAAAAATTTTTAAATTTCAGTTTAGAAAAAACCATGCGAGATTTCATTAAATAAAGTAGAAAAGAAAAAAACAAAATGGAAATAATAATAACAAAATATAATATTAGTAATAATGAATGATCTAAGATTTATTATGCATATTGTTTATTGTTATGACCAATATACATATATATATATATATATATATATATATATATATATATTAATTAAAAATATCATTTTAGTCATTTATGAAATAAAAATATGAAGTGGGAAAGTTTTGAGATATGAAAATTGGAAAAGTAATATCAACGATTCATAGAGAAAATATTCCCATAAATGAGCTATGGTATGTGAATAAATTTGTGGAAATTAAAATTTGGAAAATAAAATTTTTTCCTTTTTGAAATATAAAAAGGAAAGAATAAAAAGCATGTCATAACTAAATAATTAGTCCTTTTTTCTAAAAAAATATGATAATTAAAAAATAAATAATAATTGAAATGAAGTATTTGATATTTATCGCATACCATAGCTCATTTATGGGAAATATTTTCTCTATGAATCGTTAAATGATAATAAATTATTGATTTCCATGCTATTTTCTGATAATTACCGTATATTAATTCACGAATAATCAGAAACTTTCAACATTCATTTATCAATTTTATGTCAATAAAAAATCAAATCTTATTGAAAAATGATGGAAAAGAAAGCATATTTATTATAGGCTAATACAAAAACTTGCTTATTAATTTCTTCCGGGAAAAAATGCATTTTACTTATAATTTTAGACTTGATATTATAAAAACTTAAAAAGATTAAAATTTAAAAATTTCAATTCTGAAAAATAAAATAAATTAATATAATTAAATTAATGAAATGATAGCAAACATATTATTATATTGAAAGATACAAGCAGTAATAGAAAGAAAATGGATAAATAATTATTGATTGGGAAAAATTAATAAATTGAATTATATTTTATTTAAAATTTTAAGATATAATTGTGAAAATTTTTAAGTTAAAATCTGGAAATTTCGATTTATCAGTAATGAAGTAATATGAAAAAAATTAAAATTATTAGCCTATTTTCCGTAAATTAAATGATAATAAATTATTGATTTCCATGCTATTTTCTGATACCATATATTAAACGAATATAATAGAAGTGAACAATTAATCAATATATAATAATAATTAAAAGCTTTCCGATAATAATTAAATTGTTTCAGTTTAATTATTGTGATTTAATTACTTGTTATTGCTATTGCTATTATTATTATTATTATTATTATTAGTATCTATGTTTTGGCAGCTAGAAAGGAAGGATTATTATCAATTAAAGGATGATTTAATGAGTATCGATAATAAGCAATAAATCTATCGATAAGATTAAGTCAAAATTAGCTTCATTCTATAATTAATTTAAGTGCAAAGATCTAAAGTGTTATGCGATGTTTGAAAAAAGATTAAAAATAAAAGAATAAAATAATTACTGAAAAGTTTGAAGCTGAATTATGAAAAGATGAATAATTTAATGGTAATTAATAGTAATAATGATATTAATAATAATTATTATTATTAGTAATAATAATAATGATGATAAATGATTGTGATGATGATATATGAAATTAAATGATGGATTATGATGACGATGATGATGATGACGATGACTGATAATAAGAATGGCGAATTATGAATAATATGATGATTAATGATGATTACAATTAGATGATGATGATGATGATACTATTACTATTGAAATATTCGACAAGTTAATTCAGGAAATCAACATGAGCGATTACTATTATCGTTATTATTAATTACTACTATTAATTTCAATTAAAATCATAAAATATTAACTTAGAAAAAGAAAATTACGCACTTATTTATATGTTTAAAGATGGGAAAGAATGAGAAAAGATAAACAAATTGTGAATTAAAATTAGTTGAAATTTAAAATATTTTAAAACTTTGAAATCAGAAATTTAAATATAATTTATAACATATTTATCGATTTCTTTTTCATTCTTATGAAATTATTAATAAAAGCGATATTATTTCAATCTATACGTTTAAAGTAAATAAATATAAGATATGGGAAATAAGATGCCATATCATCATATCATTTGTTTAACGTTATCTTTATCATATCTAAATGTTGATAAGTTAGAGAAACAAATAAAATGCTTATTATGATGAGCAAAAAAATGAGCAGAAACAAGTAAATATTATTTTTCAAAAGCATAACATTAAAAAAAAAAAGAATCAAATATATGCTCTTTTTGACAAGTTGAAAACGTGAAAAAAATATGAAAGTATGCAAACTTTCAAATATTATGACGCAAATTCATTCCATCACGATGATTTCCTCCCTTCACTATGCCTAAATTTTGTTATTATATTCTTCAAAGGAGAAAAAAAAAAAAGTAGAGAGAAGAAAGTAAACATCCTATTGATTACGTACTTCAGAAGTCTTCGTTAACCGTGCAAAAATCTTAGATCCCGTTGTATCATTTACTCTGAATAACCGTTATTCTGAAGAAGTAATATTTAATAATTAATATTCCGGAGCAATTATAGTTGTTTAGCTAATATTCCGGAATAGTAGCATTTGATAATATTCCGGAGCAAGAACATTAATAATGAAATAATAGCATTTGATAATTAATATTCCGAAACAATAACAATCGATAATCAAATAATGAATGCACTTTTTTAAACAATTATTGATAACCGATTATTTGGAATGCTGCATAATAAGGGTGCTGCTTTAATCAATATCTCGACAGAATGATTAAAACAAACAATGACGAAAATATTGCGATTGAAATTTACAATACACAATTAGGCAGCTGATAAAAGTATGATAAATGTGGAAAATGATGATAAAAAGCTTATCACATTAATTATTAATTCATTCATTTCAATTACAATTGAGTTTGAGATTTTCACTTGGAGCAAAACAAAATAAAAAATGTCAAAAAATTCAAAATAAATAAGTAATACTGATGAAGAGAAAAAGAGAGATATAAAAATACAAAGATAATAATAATGGTAAATGGTAAATGGATAGTTACTAACAATAATAATGATAATAATAATCATGGTAAATGGATAATAAATAGTGATTATGGTAATAATAATAATCATGGTAATGGATAGTTATTAAAATTTCATCCATTTAATTTAATCTTTTTCCAATTATTTATTTCGCTAAGCATTTTATAAACCATTCCTTATTTTTTTCTTGTTCATACAGTTTCCTTTATAAAAATTAAAAAAAAGTATTTCATGAAATTTTACAGTAGCTAAAAAAGTTAGGATATACAAGATATGGATTTAAAAGGATGGTGTTAAATTTACAATTTTAAATTACCGCTTTTTTTCAATTCTAAAAGATCTCACTCTCGAATGATAAATGATAAATAAATTGTGTAATAAATGATCGACATTGATTGATAGACACTTATGTTTTTATTTTGCTCATTAAATCTTTACAAAAATTAGATCATATAATTAAACTTGCAAATTCATAAATCATTTAAAAGATTCATTAATCCGTATGGCAATTGTTGGATATAATATGTATGCATAATACTACTATTTATCACCTGGAATGAGATGTATTATAATTAAAATTCTTTGTTTATTCTTACATATCTATTTACTAGTATTGTTGCCTACATTTTATATAAAATAAACTTATCTCACTCATATATCCATATTTATTATTATTATTATTATTATTATTATTATTATTGTCAATACTCATATAAAATAAACTTATCCCTCATAAGGCTGATACATCCATTTACATATTTTCATATACATCTACAGACACATCATCTATTATTACTATTTATGTTTATTATGTATATATTTATGTTTATCACCTATTATTACTATTTATGCTTATTATGTATAAAACAAACTTATACACGCACGTATACCTATATATTTATATACATACACGGATATTAATACATAAAGCAAATATAGAAACACGTGAAACCTACGTACGTATATATAGGCATATATAGATCATAGTATAAGATGCACATGTACATTTATACTTGTACATATGTAAGATATGATTATATTTACACATACAAATAAATATAATAATCACTCACATTATTACATTGATATACACACACACACAAACACACACATGCATACCAATACACATTTGTTTATAAAAAATACACACATATATATATATATATATGTATGCAAACATATGTATTATATGTATATTTATCCATATGTGTCGAACACATATAAGCACTACACGCACATACATATACACATACACATACATACACACATACACGCATACATGCATACATACATACATACATACACACATATACATATATACATACACACACACACACATATAAACAAAACGTGAACACTTATATATATTACATTCGCATATTATATACGCATAAATATCCCTACACATTATGTACACTCACACATTAAATAATACCTATACATACACACCTATATATATGTACACACCTTTATATAAAATAACTACACAAAGGTACCTACAGATATATAGGTATGTATGTATGTATGTATGTATGTATGTATGTATGATTATAATTATACATATATATATATATATATATATTAGATTAGAAGTTGAAAAGAGACACAATATGAAATATATAAAATTCATACTAAACAAAATCGATGGTTTCCTAGGATAAGAAATGTATGAACTAGGACTTAAGGACTTAACTAGGCCAGACCTTGACTTACTCTCTTGTATATTCATTACATTCCCAAATCTCCTATATTTATGTGTTCCTTCTCTTTTTTCTTTTCTTTTATTTATTTTTTTATCTTTAAATAATTTGAATTAAATTCAATATATGTTAATTCGATGTTAACATTCATATGTACATACTATACATATATATACTATTTTTAAACTTTCATTTTGACTAATTATCCAAGAAAATAGTGATATTTTCACTCTCTTTTTTTCTAAGATCAAAGATCTATGCATTTAAATTGAAGTTTTCGTTTTTAATTATCTAAGGAAATTAATACCTTTTTTTTATATTTCTTTAATCGATAAATTTTATTTTTTTCCTTTCTCTCATCGAGAAATGCAAAGATAGAATGAGTGGATGACGAGAATGAATGATGTCAACTTTTTAAATGCATAAATTTTTGCTTCAATTAAAAATTTAAAGAATTTTTTCGTTAAACATTTTCTTTTTCTTTTTTCTTTTTTCTCAATTGATATAGTATTTAATATTCTCTTCTCTGTCTCCTATATGATAAAGATCTTATGAATACATCATGAAAAAAATAAAAGATAAATATGGTTGTCGAGAATATGAAGATGTGAAAAGAAAAATGAAATTTAATATATATTAAAAATAAATTATTTAGTAAATATATCGAAATAATAAGAATATAAAAATAAACAAATAGAAATGATAAATAATAAACAGAGAAAAGCAAAAATATAAATATAAATATTATTTTTTTAAAAATAATAAGATCATTCAATGATAAAAATGCTATAAGCAAATAAAAAAAAAAAAAAACATATCAAAGTATAAAATAAAAACACGTGTGCCACGTAATATTGACATTTTTTAAAACAAAAATACAAGCACAATCATAAAAATATTCATATAAACATAAAAAGAATATATAAACGATGAAATTGTGCACGATAAATAATAAAAAGTATATGACTAAGCATGAAGTACAAGTATATAAAAACGAAAATATAAGCGAAGATAATTATATGAATAATAAAATTCAGATTAGTCATGTTGTAAGGTTAGAGGTTAAAAGTTATTCGTTTGTTACAATTTGTCCAGAATGAGAAAATACAAAATCTTAATCATGTAGAATTATTATGAACTAACAATTAACTTACGTTCATCGTATTTTATCGCATCAATGTTTAAATCGCAAATAATTTTGATGAATGAATTAAATAATATATACAACTTGTTGAAAGCAAATAAAATGTCTAAATAATATTAGACAAATTAGCAAAAATTAATTTTATTAAATTGATCATTTTGGTACGTAGTAAATTGCAATATAAAATTTAGCTTTTAGTAATTGTAATAAAACATTAAAAAAAAAACCGATCGATATTTCATATTTTTTTCTTAGAGCAATTAAAAATCAATATAAATTTTTAATATTATTAAAAATTAAATTCCAATGTAAGCAATTAAAGTATCATTGAATTACTATAATACATTACTGAAAATAATGTTTAACATATTATACTAATTTAAATATGATAAAAATTAATTTAATTAAATAGGAAAAAATGTCATACAACTGATATATATGATCCATTTCATAAAAGTATCGAATTATCAAAATTTTGATCTATTATCCGATATACTAATAATAATAATAATAATAATAATAATAATAATAATAATAATAATAATAATAATAATAGTAATAATAAGTAATAATAATAATAATAATAATAATAATAATAATAATAATAATAATAATAATAATAATAATAATAATAATAATAATGATGATAATAACAATAATAATAATAATAATAATAATAATAATAATATTTAGAGGGAAAATAAAGAAAACGAAAAAGAAATGATATCATATTGACAATTTTTACTAAACCAATTCGAAATTTATTTCATTCAAATTTGTTAGTTAAAAAAAAATTCCCCAAAGGAATGTATATGCATTTTTAAAAATTTATCTTCTTGACAAACCAAATAATTATTGTTAGTTGTGGTATTGTTATTATTATTATTAATATATTTTTCATATTATTTATTCGCCATTCGATACTGTCTGTTTTCTATTTGGAACAGTTTAATTTTTTTGTTGTATTGATAAACTTAATGAGTGCTATTTTAAGACAGATAATAAAAATTTTCCCCAGCAACTTTGCTCATTTATTAATTAGATTAGAAATATATGATCTATTTTCTATCGTTTATCTCATTTTATTCGACAATCGTGACTAAAATTTAGTGATCAAATATTCTGAGAGTAAATCAATAAATGGATGTGAAAAATGAAATGAAATAATTCATTATATTTACAAAACAGTGAACAATAAAGATAATGAATAGAATGTTTTCGAAAAAGAAGTATATATAATTTAAATAATAACAATCAATGATATTTTATTAACCTAAATTTTAATTATCATCGATTATATAAATTAAATAATTTTTTGACTAAGTTTTTTTTTCTACTTCCATCCAGGTGAAAAATTTCATGTGAAAAACGATGAATTTTTTTTTTTTGAATATTAAAATCAAATTCTTGTTATAAGTAAAAAGAAAAAAAAATGAAAACTACTAATTTGAAATAGCAGCTGTTATTTTAGTTAAGCCTTTTGATTTTTATAATTATCAAAACAAAAAAGAAACGAAAAAAACACAAAGAAAATGAGATAAAGAAAGGAAAGAGAAAAAAAAGAAATATTTATAATTTTTCATTAAAATCAATTATTCATAATGAGTTTTTATGAATTGAGTAAATTTTGTAAAAAAAAAAAGCAATTACAATTTACGTAATTGAAATAACAAATGGAAAAAACTAAATCGAAAAATCGATCGATTATTTTAAGTTCCTTTCTGGTTTTTACCAATATATAGCGATATTTTAATTATATGTTAGCAAATATGTTTTATTGATAAGTGAATACTATCAAATATTTGATTTAATTTAGACATATTCCTAATGTTAATCATCTCATGAAATATTTAATTCAATTAGTTAGAGATATATTGAGCAATCGATCAAATCCATATTAAATACCGATTGAATCAATATTGAGAATTTCAAGTATCTTAGTAAGTAAATATATATATTTTCTAACAAATTTTTGCTAGAAAATATCGTTTAATACAACGCAAAACATTTACGAATTATCAGTAAGGAATCGCGGTATTATGATGCGAATCTTAAATATATATTTCTGAAGATGAAAAGAAATTTAGATGATATATCAGTGTCAATTAAAAATCTATTGGTCTAATAGCAATAACAATAGCACTACAACAAAAACAATAACAACAACGACAACGACAACAATAAAAATAACATGACAGTAAGAATAATAATTAAAACAGCAATTACTATTACTACTACAATAACGGCAACTACTATCAATGAACGAAAAGCTAGGTTTAGACATACTTCTGCAGTTGCTTCTCTACTTTCCTTTATGGGCTAAGCCATCACTATACCTTTTTCATTCCATTTCGATTTCCCTCTTAGAAATTTTTGCTTTTTTCTCTTTTAGTCTCTCTATTTTACAAACTGTTTATTCTAGGCAACAAGTTATGTCTAGCGAAGGTTTTTGGTCCAAGGCTTGACTAAGCACACATTCATCCTATTTATGCAATGCATATACGCTTGTATGTTTCACTTCCAGCCTTCTGCTCTCTCAACTCCACAGACTGCTTATTCCAAATAGCAGGCAGTGCTTAGCTATAGCTTAATCATATCCTTACTAGGCTCACCAGGCTATACTCATCCTAATTTATAACACAAACACACATATATATACACTTAGTCATTTTCCTTCTTTCTATGCATTACATATATAATTTTGTTAAAAATAGATGCTGGAAAATGTCAAAAACATCTATTGGCATCTTAGGCCATAGTGACGCTCATACATACATAATATAAAATAGCTAAGGCATTACTCTGAGGCTTAAATATATAGATTTGTTTAGGCTCAAAGGCTAACGTTTACTTTAAACTAAAAACGCAAATGCAAGAAATGCAGAGTAAATGATTCCTTTCTTTTCTCTTTCGATCTTTTTTCATTTTCTCATCATCTCGAATCTGATGACATATACATACAAACAGACACTTTTTGAGTATCATTTCTATCTTTTTCAATCTTTTAATTCATTTCTATTTTTCATTTAACTGTTTTCCCATCATTCTTATACATCTATATATATATATATTTATGGTTGTATTTCAGTTTAATCTGATACCATTTTTATGCTTCTTTTCATTTCTTTTTTCCTCCTCTTTTTAACTAATTTCTATTTCTTTCCTTCTTATTTTATTTTATTTTTTCTCTTCTTTTTCACCTATCCTTCTCTCTTATTCATTTATATTTCAAATAAATTATATCAAAATGAAATAATAATAAATGTTAGCATCAAAAATATCATATTGATTGATAGAAATAATATTAGAAAGATAGAAAGAAATTAATTCAAACAATTGGAATTTAAAAACTAAAATATATTTCAAAGAATTGTAAAAATGAGAAAAGAAAAAAAAGTGAAGGATTGCTTTCATTCATTTCAAATATTTGTTAGAAATAATATATTAAATTTAATAATTAAAAAGGCGAATAAATTTACATAGAATAAATGATAGTAATAGTAATAGAAATTTTCTTTTTTAATCGATCAGCGATAGAGCAGAAAAATTTACTTTTTCAGTACTTGAATTATTTAATAAAAATTTGCAAATTCTTCCCTACATCAACAACGTTTTTTCACATTAATTCCAAACAGAACTGTAAATTCTTTTTCACGCACTCTCTTTACGTATATTTTCCACTGATCACGAATAGAATTATAAATTCTTTTCACGCACTCTCTTTACGTATATTTTCACTGATCACGAATAGAATTATAAATTCTTTTTCACGCACTCTCTTTACGTATATTTTCCACTGATCACGAATAGAATTATAAATTCTTTTTCACGCACTCTCTTTACGTATATTTTCCACTGATCACGAATAGAATTATAAATTCTTTTTCACGCACTCTCTTTACGTATATTTTCCACTGATCACGAATAGAATTATAAATTCTTTTTCACGTATAACATCATTACTAATCATTATTATCATCATTTTACATGCAATAATTAATCTAATTTAAAGTTGTTAAAAAAAAAGTAAGATTGAATGAACATATCTTTACTTCCTTAAAAGTTATTATTCTTTGCTCTGATGGAAACATGTAGATATATTACATATCTCGGGAATAAGTTAATTTTGTCATTCCTTCTTTTTCTTTTAACAGTTTGAAAAGTTTTCAGTTTTGCTTCACTCATTTTATTTTATTTAAAAGCATTTTTAGTCATTTTTTCTTTTCTTTTTCCCCTTCAAAATATTGATATGAAAATAATTTGAGTGAAACAAACATTAAAGATTTCTGATAAATTTTTAAATTTAAAATTTTTTAGTTAAAAAAATTCTTTCGTTTTCTAACTTTTGATCCAATTGTTAGAAAGATGGAAGTTTAAAAATGAGGGAATATTTATTAAATTTGTTATAATTAATTATTGCTATAATCATTGCATGAAATATATAAGAAAGGTAAATGTGATTAAATAGTAAAAATTATATTTTTGATAAATTTAATTTCATTGCAACGAATAAATGAATGAGATATATTAGCATTATCCAATCTTTTTTAACTGTAATATTAATTTTAATTATTTTTCTTCTTTTTATTTATAGCAATATTGATTATTTTGTTGATCAGAAACCGTGATATTTTACAGAAGCAATTCCTTAACCAGAAAATAGAACTCTGGCCCCAGCTTCCCTCAACATTTCTGAGATCATTGGTATTATTGCGCTAAATCCTTACGATGAGCATTTATCTCTATATCCAGGTACGGGAATATTAATCCGTTTCTCTAGTTAAACTTCCGGTAAAAGTGTTCTTTGTATTGTTGATAAAATAATTCGAATTGGAATTTAAATTTTAATGCTATGTTACTCTTATAAATAACATATGTATGGATATAATGTGAAGATGTTTATAGTATATGTTGGGTGATGTATGAATGAGTGTATATATGTACATGAATACAAAATAATGAAAAAGTTATATTATTTAAGTTAAAATAAAAATTTATTAATAAAAAGCGAAAATTATAAAATTTTTTGGGAAATGAATAATTGAATGAAAAATTAACGAATGTCAAAAATTTTTTATTATTTTCAATAAATATAGGAAATTAAAAGGCAAAACTTTTAATTTGTTTAATCTTTTTAAAACTTAATTTGATATATTTTTTCGCGTATATGAAAAAAATAAATGAATCGGAATTCGAATTTTTATTAATTTTTTATCTATTTATATTATCATTGGAAATGATATATTCATCATGATAATCACGATATAGTAAGATGAAAAAGAAAAAGCGGAAAAAGTTAGCTTATAAATTTGATAAAATTTATGAATTCATAAATTTGCTTATCACTATTCTATTAAATGGCTTATTCAAACAAATGAATCAAATGATTAATATGATAAATTAATGTTCAATCCATTTGCGAAAGAATATAAATAGAAAAAATACTTCATCCTGTTGTTAAATGCTTACATTAGAGAAAAATCGAAAAATAGCTGGCTCCAATAAATTACAAAATAGTCAGTAGTCAGTCAGGTAGTAAACTATCCCACTGTCAACATTTTTCAGGTTAAGATACTCGAGATATATAACGTTTTTATATATATATTCATTCATTGGATATATTCATATATATATGTGTGTATGTGAGTGTCTGTGTATGTGTGTATGCGTGTATATGGTGTGTGTGTATGTGTGTGTATGTGTGTGTATGTGTGTTTGTATATGTGTGTATATTTGTGTATGTGTGTGTATCTGTATGCCTGTGGCTTTTTTGCTTAGCCAGAAAGTTGTTATGTTATCGATTGGTTTTCTCTCTTCGTTATTTTCATTTTCCAAGTCATTCCTAAATTGTTTTGTCAGGAAGAATTTGTCTATATGATGAAATCATCATCATCAAGCTAATGATAATAATAGTAATAATAATAATAATAGTAATAATAATAATAATAATAATAATAATAATAATAATAATAATAATAATAATAATAATAATAATAATAATAATAATAATAATAATAATAATAATAATAATAATAATAATAATAATAATAATAATAATAATGATAATATTAATAATAATAATAATAATAGTAATAATAATAATAATAGTAATAATAATAATAATAGTAATAACAATAATAATAATAATAATAATAATAATAATAATAATAATAATAATAATAATAATAATAATAATAATAATAATAATAATAATAATGATAATATTAATAATAATAATAATAATTAATAATAATAATAATAATAATAATAATAATAATAATAAATAATACCGCAATAAATCAAAAAATTGATCATAGATTCTTTACAAAAATGCTAAACTAAGGAAAAGGAAAGTTTTCATTGAGAGAATAATAAAATTGAAACTGAGAAGGAACAAAAAGTTGGTAGAAAAGAATCGGAAATAATAAAAAAAGATGAAACTGAAATTGAAATGGACACAGAAGAACTAATGAGAGCAGAGCAATATTTGACAGAAGTGAAAATATTGCAGAATTTCTTTTTCAATATTATGCGATCAATAAAAAGAATTTGAATTTCAAATAAACAGTATATAATTTACTGATTCAGCTCTTATATCATAGAAGTTTTTATCATCGGTTTGTTATATTGTTTTATGAACATGAAATGTTTTAATTTTTGCGAAATATTTTGATATCTATATCAATATTTGGTTAGAATAAATTTAAACTTGTAAAAAAGTTCAATAATCCAATCAGAATTTGAAGAATTGAGCTTTCAGGGTCAGGAAGGAAAAAGAAACACTTTCAACAACTTGTCCCAATGGTATTACATCATCGGCTGAAATTATTTCCACAATACCTTCCGATTTATCATTAACATCATCCCAAGATCTTGAACCTACATCTACTATTAAAGGATCGCAGGAATATATCACACCGATTATTACCTCAAATCAGGCATCTGCCTACTTATTCGCAGAAACAGCAGATACTAGCAGCTATAAAAGCGATGAATCTTCGATAACATCGGAATATGATATGATGTTTGATACAGAACCAGTCATTCTTTCCACACCAGCATGTCAAGTTCTGAACATTATAAGGAAGAAACAATTGTTCAAGAATACCACAGCAACAGAATCGGAAAATGATTTAATTAGGATGTATTTTGCTGGGAAAATTCCACGAGAACGTGAAAAAGATGCCCAGCAAACACTTGAAAAAGCAGTTGGCCTAGCTGTGACAAGGGTGAAATCAAGTGGATTGACTGAAGGACTATATAATTTTTTAAACAACAATCGCGAAATGGCAGTTAGCTTAATAATCGATGCAATGAAATATCGGAAAAAGAATTCCTACCGGAATTCTGGAATTATGATCTGACAATTAAATCTTCATCAGATCTTAATAACTCTTCTCCTAAACAGTAGCTTTTTCTAAAAAGTGAAAATTTCTTTTTCTTCTCAATTATCTATTCCCTCCATCTTGATAAAATTTTTATGTTTCTTATTCCAACATTTGGTAAACTAAAAAGGCAATTACTCACAGTTAATAATAACTAATAAATCATTGTTTATGGGTAATTAATAATTTATTAATTTCAAGAAATCATCGGATAGTAATTTTCTAACGAACAGTTATTTCAAAAAAATTCAAAATGTATAGATGTAAAAAAAAGATGTTACCATCATGAAATATTTATTTATCAATCAGAAAATATCAATCAACACCCAATTCTAGATAATTTAGATTGAAATTAAATTTTAAAATGAAATGCAAGAGCAATCTGAAATAGCAGAATAAAGAACAAAGCAAAATAATTTCATCTGAAATGACTGTTTTGAATATTTGATAAAAATTTATATGAAACGACACTTCGAAACACACCGCACCAAGCTCAATTCATTGGTATCTATTGATATATCATCGCAATCACAATTTTCCAAGGCTTTCATAGTGCCAGTACGAATAATGTTTCCCATAGTACCATCGCCGCGCCATAGGATTCCTTGACCTTCACATCCTTCCACTATAAGCATGTGAGGGTCCAATTGAAGAAGCCCAATTCGCCAATGATCCGCAATATCAACGTTTTGGCTGAATTTACTGAAATTCGGATATTTGCAACTGCATTACCAAATGCAATTTGCATGTGCATATATTGCAATTCTTGTAACCGGAAATGTTCCACTAAGCTGCTTTGCTGATGACATGTGGCTGCAATCGGTATCGGATTGCAACCGCAAATTGCACTCAGAGCATCGATAAGTTCATGGCTTACTAGATGGAGAACAGTATTGCATTCATTGTACAGACGATGCTTAGCATCTTTAGGTTGTTCGAATGTTGTCTCTGCACTTATACTTTGAATTAAACCTATCTTTGCGATATTTGCCATAATCAGTGCCAGAGGCGCAGAGTATTTCAGTGGATAAATAATTCGCAAAAATGTGCCATGTTTTTCCGAAAATTCCGCAAGTAATTGAGCTGTCTGCTCGGAAAGTGCAGCAGTACCGATGCATATTGCTTTCTTCTTTAAAGCTATATTGAAGACATATTGAAGACATCTATTTTATGCAATTTTGGAAAGATTAAAGAATCCTACACAAATAATATAAGAATGACATGCAATCTGTCCAATTTCTATACTTTAAACAAAAGCTTAAAAGTTTGCAAAATAAAATTTTAAATGAAAAATTTAGTCTAAGAATTTCAAATAAAAAATAATTTGCAAATTTTAGGTAAAAAAAATTATTTATATAATTCTCATAAAGTAGCAAAAAACAAAACATCGAATGATGGCTAAAATGTAATTATGTAATATTTAATAATAAAAAAGAAAATTAATATTTATCAAATTTGGAATAAAAGTAAGAATCAAATAATATGCAATAATAATTAATAAATGGTATAACATAGCATAGGAAAAAGTGAGAAAAATAAGATGATAATAATGGATGAAATGTTTAAGCATTCTATTATTTATAATTAATTCTTTAATTATTCTCATTTATATTTAAATTTTAATTAGTCGAACGAAGATGGCAGAAATTTGGCACATTATTGAATTCAATTATTAATACATGCAAATAATGTAATTGTGCCTTATGATAATAATTAATAAATAATTTCGTTCATCTCCTTATCTTATCTTTTTTCATTTATTTTTTTTTTTTTGTACATTCATCTCTTTTAAAACGAAACCTATCATTGATGAAGTTTTTAAAGCTATCATTTAAGGACTTAAAAATATTAAAAATTCTGATGGAAAGCATTTCATTGTATTTGACATATATGAAATGGTATATTTAAATGTCTTAAAATTACAATAAAAAAAATATTTTTGCTAAATGTTTAAAAAAATTTAATAAAAAAGCGAAAGAAATTTTTGATAATTTAAAAATATAAGCATAGGATATATGCATTGAAAAATTATGTTTTAAGAATTTAATTACTACTTTTTAACATAAAAGCAATTGTTAGTTAATTAATTAATTAATTAAAACAAATATATTTTGCATAAACAATGGACTCTTATTTTATTTTTTTAAAAAAAGAAATGAAAAAAGATTGTTAAAGAATTTCATATTTTAAGGAAATGAATAAATTATCGAATGAAAACGAATCTTTTATACTTAAAAAAAAAAATTAGCAAAAAAATTTGTGCTAAATTAAACAGATAAATTGAAAAATAATCGATTTCATCAAATTGAGAAAACAATTAATGGAAAAATTTTTATTCCTAAAAAAAGTACTTTGAAATAATTATAACTTAAATAAAAAATAATTAATTAATGTAAATATATGTAATATAAATGATTTATATATATGCCACAAACATGAAATTATATGCACATATATTTATTTATCAATTTATGCAATGATATAGATTACAAACCTATGATATATGTTGCATTAAAACTATCTTCAGCGACTAATAATCATATTTTCATATTTAATAAATATGAATTCTCAATCAAAAAATTTTCTATCCATAAAAAAAAATAATAATAAAAACGATGATATGATTCGTCGCATAATTTAGTTTTGAGACATAATTTACATAAATAATCATCAGAATAAATTGATCTAAGTTTTGATTGATTTCTCAAAGCATCGATATATTATCCAATTTACATATATTTTCCAATTAACATATATTATCCAATTTCATCTTAATGGAAACTTTGATACTAATTTAAAATTAATATTAATTTGGAAAATGATGTCATTCTGATTAAATAAATAAAAATTCATAAAAAATGGAACTCATAAATGAAATAATTGAAAAGGAAGGAAAGAAGACAATTATATCGTTCTTTTATAATTTATGATTGAGATGAAAATTTTCAAAATGGAAAGGAAAAAAATGAAATACAGATATAATTATTTTAATCAATTGTTTAGTCAGATTGATGCTATTCGTTTATTTTTCAACTTTTTTTATTTGCATAAACATAAAAGATGGAAAACGAAGAAATTAATTAAAATATGAAATTTGATACAAATTTAAAATATAAAAAATAAAAATTTTTTTCCTTACATAAATATATGTATGTTAAAGTTAATATTCATTTCATTAAATTACAAATTTTCTAAATAAAAAATTTGTAATTTCAAAAAGCAAAAATACAATACTTGTAAAATTGATATTTATTTTGAATCTCATTTCTTTTTTCAAGAATATAAACTAATTCTTAGTTTTGTAACAATATTATTATTACAAAATCTGTCATATTTTCTTATTACAAATTTTATCGCAAAATTTTTATCATCATAATTTAAATTAAATATTTCTATAATTTAAAAATTTAACAAATTTATAGAGCTGCTTTTATGAATATGACTTTTTCACAAAAAAATCCGTTTCAAATTTTATTTTTAAAAAATCGAAATTTTCTCTGCCATAGTTATTTATAGCATATTCAGTTATCCAATTTTGCATAACAATTTGCTTCATTTGCATTATTCTTCATTTTGCATCAACCAGAAGTACAAACTAAATTTCAATTCTTGCAACTATCATTTTTTTTACTCTAATAACTGCAAGCTGTAATTTATATTAAAATAGAAAAAAAGTTCAGATGGCAAAAAGCGGTAACATCATTTATCCATTTCAAAATTTCCAAATTAAATTTTCATGTAGGATACATGTATCACTTTTTCATATAAATTACAAATATTTGAAATATCCTAAAAACACTAATTTGAATTATTTCATTTTAATATTTCAATCAAATTTCAACGATACTAGCAATCAACTAAATCGTGCAAATTATTTATCATTTTATGCTAAATGAGCAAAGTAAAATTATATAATCCAAAAAAAAAAATTTAATCAATATAATTTGAGTTTTTGAAATAATTGTATCATAATATAATAGATCAGAGATTGAGAAATTTCAAGGAATTAAAAAATTGAAATCTAATTGAAAAAAAAAAGTCTTCGTTTAATATTAATCGTTAATAGAGTAAATATGATCAAATAAAATGAAAATTTTACCGTAATTTGTCCAACTTATTGGATTATATATTTGGTTATATCAGCTATTTATGCATAGATAAAAATTCAGATTGTAAGAAAGGAATCATAGTTGATCGAATCACAGTTGATAGATATTTATCGTTTCCTCTTTTTTTCCCTTCCTTTTGTTTGCTTAATGCTTGAAAAAATTTTTTCCAGCATTCATAAAGTTCATTCCTATGCTGAATTAAAAAAAAAAAAATAAATAAATCAATTCAGAAATTTTTCCTAAACGTTTCAATCATAACTTTATATTTTATCTATGATATGAATTAGGCTATCAAATATATTTACTAAATCCTTTTTAATGAATCATCATATCATTTATTGATCTATTAATACTTGTATATTATTAATACATTACCTAAATATATAATACATAATACTGTTAAATAAATATTTGGTCTTATAACTATATAATTTTATTAAAAATTAAAACTACAACATATGTGGTATTTTTATATTTCATATTTATCAACAAGAATACACTGATATTATATTAATAATGAAAGATAATAGTTGGTAGTAATTTGTATCCAGCAACTGGTAAACATTCAAGATGAATAAAATAAAAATATTCAAGCAATCGAGAATACAAATTAGCTAAACTACAACGAAATAATTTATTATAATTTATAATAAAAAAGTGCCAAAATGGATATTTCTAAGTGATTATTTCTAATATAAAATTTCTTTTGCAAAATATTTTGCAAAAGAAATTGCTTTTAGAAAATTAAAAAAAAAAAAACAACTCTGCCATTTAAATTAAACCTAATCATAATCATATATTCTAATATAACACATCTTTAAATAATTTTATGCTTCTCATTTGTAAAAATAAATTTATTGCGAAGTAATTAATTAAAAAAAATAAATTTTCAACTTTAAAACTTATATACATATTTATGAAAACTTTTTCTTCCTAATTTTATGAATTTTATTTCGTATATTGTGTAAACAAGAAAAGGAAGCAAGAAAAAAAAACTGAAGCTTTTGAGATTTTATTTTGGGCATAAAGTACAAGAAAATAATAACAACTTCAAGCATCATCAACGTCATCTTATCTTTTCACAAATGCAAAAGTATTTTATATTTTTTTGCATTTTTATTGATTTTTCTTTCTGTTAAAAAACAGAAAAAATAAAGTGATAGTGAAAATGATGTACTGTGTGAGTCGATATATTGATGACTGATATAATCATTAATTCATCTATTGAACAACTGTATCTATCGAATATTATGATTAAAAAAATTTATGTGATTTTTGATGCATAAAATTCAATATAATTTCACTTATATAATATTTTATTCTTCTCTTTGGCAGGCAATTTTTGATGAAATGAATCAGAAAGATAAATTCTGAATTTATAATAATAGAAGCAATAATAATAATAATGATATTGATAATAATAATAATAATAATAATAATAATAATAATAATAATAATAATAATAATAATAATAATAATAATAATAATAATAATAATAATAATAATAATAATAATAATAATAATAATAATAATATATGATAATAAATAATAAATAATAATAATGATAATGATAATACTAATAATAATAATATGATAATATGATAATAGTAGTAATAATAATAATAATAATATTAATTCATTAAATAATACTGCTGTAGACTGATTGTATAAAATTAACGAAAAATTTTTATCAGCTAATGAATATTGATGATTTAAAATGATAATGGCTTATTTGCTGAAAAAAAGGAAAAAAACTAACTAATTAATTAAATTAGTTCAAACGAAAATTATTTCAAACTTTTTTCTTTTAATGATTTTCAGTAGTTTTTTTGTTATAGAAATTTTGAAAGAAAATAAGGCAACATTATAATATTGAAGACTTCTTTTTTTTCTTATCATCAAAATCTCTCAAAAAGAATTTATGAGATATGCGATAATGAAATTAATTAAAAATAATTATATAAAAAGAAAAATCAATATTTTCTATTCTTTATCATTACTTCAGAAAAATTTTTTTCTTTTTTTACTATCTAGCAATAATAATATGCTTAGAAGCGTTTGAGAAAAATCTTCGAATGATGAAAACTTGTGCATTTGCTGTGCATAGAATTAGAATTGTTTGTATCATTGAAAATATATCAATATTATTTGCATTTTTCATTTGCAAATGTGTATCACGTGTTGATTTCAGTTGTTTCAATGCAAATGCTGAAGAAGCTATCGTTTCTCTTAAATGGCTAATCGATTCCTGCAATTATATAAATTTGTAAAATATAAAAATTTTTGTAAATTTTCATTTTAATTAACATATATTAAGTAGATGTCTTTATGCAATACTTCAAATCTCAATAATTTTAGCCATAAAATATATGCTTATTACAGACTTTCTCTCATTACAGTATTTATCAAATTTCTCATTTTTTTTTCTTCCCTTATTAAATATCTTACATTTATCTTATTTGTCGAATCGTGATGTTGCTTCGTAAGTCTAGTAGCATTGTTCTTTGTTCCAGAATGATGCGCGTAAATAACGAGCATTAAGCGTACGCGTTGCGTATTTTTCATGTCTACTTTCATGCAAATTTCATATACACCTGGAAGAATTGATAAATAAAAATAATATCATCAAAATATAATTCTATCATAATTCGGAAATTTTATCCATTCTATGTACGGAGAAACTTCTAAATATCATTAACCTTCTTCTCGTAATTTTCTACTAAATATTGCTTGATCCATTCCTTCATACCATTTACTAATATTTTTGCTTGGTGATCTAATTCGCATATGTATCAATTGCAATTCAGTATCAACGGACTGAAAATATTTCATAAAATTTAATTTCAAAATGAAATCTCCACATTGATAAAGAAATAATTTTCCATTATTTAAAAATATACTTTGTTGTAATATATTAAAGCATTGAAATTAAACTTAAAAATCTTTTGCATTTCAAAAAAAAAGCTGAAATAATTTCTAATATCAAAAATAGTAATAATATTAGCTAAAAAAGAAAAATTTTTTTCTTAGCCGAAAATACCAGTAGTACAATTCTTTTCTAATTTAATTTATAATAAAAGTTATCGAATATTATCTTTGCTTTGTTTGAAAAATTTTAGAAGAAAACAAGAAGTAAATAATACTCGAAATTTGTGATCTTTGACCTTACGTTTTGCACCGCATTATATTATATACATGTTACGCTATTATTCCAATTTGATACTTACTCTGGCAGAAATACTTATGTCGCTGTATAGCATAAAATCTTCATAAAAACAATGGAGTTCT
Source organism: Dirofilaria immitis (assembly GCA_024305405.1). Classification (NCBI taxonomy): domain Eukaryota; kingdom Metazoa; phylum Nematoda; class Chromadorea; order Rhabditida; family Onchocercidae; genus Dirofilaria; species Dirofilaria immitis. The sequence goes on from JAKNDB010000103.1 coordinate 1,481,333, forward strand.
TTTGAGGAAGAAACATCAAAAAAAGTTCCGTCATGAAGCCATACGTTTGACCACCAGACATGATGTATTGCGTGAAACCCGTGCATAATGTTAATGAAATAGTAAGCCATGCAATTATTACTATCAAATACATCTAAAAATATTTAAAGTTTTAAATTATCATCGAAAATAATTATAAAATGATAAGATATATCACAATTCTGATAATAGATATTTCAAAATATTCACAAATTTCTTCTTTTATACTTTTCAAAATGATAGATTATAATAATTTTAAATTATATATATATGTTAAATCTTTATTAATAATAGTATTTGTACTGATTTTATTTAAAAATCATTCTTTTAAAAGATTAAGATAAAAGGATTGCCAAATTTTAATTGATTTCATTTTAACTTCTTACAAAGGTAAATTAATTATTAGTAATTAATGAAAAAAAAAGACTATGAAAATCGTTTATTAACTATATATGCCGAGAGTGATGATAAAGACTAAAAAGATATTTTAAGCATTTCTTTATAGGAAATTCATTATTGATTATTATTACTGTTTGTGTATTCAGATGTCCGATGTTATACTGCTATCATCCATAAGGATGAAATGGCAAGCTGTGATAACAGTTTGCGGAGACAGATACTAATGATGATAAGTTTTACTTTATAATACTATGATTTTGATGAGAGGGGTTAATAAAAATGATTTATTGATTAAGCTTAGCAACAAAAATGACTTGCAATTATGTTTTACCAGTTAAGAAAACTTATTTATTAAGCTTATTAACGAAAATAATTTGTTGATTAAAATAATTTCTTCCAACAAAATTTATCATTGTTTTTATACTAATTAAATCCATGCTGATAATATCTATGAGATGCTTATACATTTGTTACCGTTACTATCATATCATTTTCGATTTAGTCAGGTAGATATCGAACAGAATATCATTTTTGATTCGCTAATGCAATGTAACAGCAACGTAACAACTGATTTTTTCACGGCAACATATCAACTTGATTTGTTCGTGCAGCGTAACAGTGAGTATTAACGCTGCATGCAATCGTTACATTTTCTAGAACTCGTTATCCCTATCTTATGCAAATTTAACATCTCAACGTTTTGCGATCATTTGTTGCATGATGAATAGCGTTGTGATAATCGAGGTATGGTGGGATCATTTTCGCTTCTGTTTTAATTTGATCTTGCTCTACTTTTGTTGTGTACGCTTGGCTCTTTTAATTATGCGTAATTAGCGCTGTTTTTTTTTTTTTTTTTTGCAAATGCTTGGCTCTATATTTCTGTTGTGAACATATGGAGCTGTGTTTTTATCATATATGACAAATTATGCAGAAATTGCTCTCTTCTATCATCCACCTTCGTGGAAATGTGTCATATAATATTTATTTCTATTATCAAATGACACCAAATAGGAAATAATATTGCAGTGCTTGAAATTGCAATATTTATAGCAAACATATGTAATGAATGACAGATTCTTGAATATACCAATTCTTATTTTTCAGGAAAATAATCAAATCTCCAAACTATGAAAAATTATAACGATTTAGAATGATATACAATTCTGGACAGAAGAAGTAAACGAAATATTTCTTGGTGAAACTGGAAAAAGATGTCATCCAGTTCATTCCCTTTCATAATTCCAGAGAGGTCAGGTGTATTAATCTATGTTAATATAATAGAAGACAAAGAAAAGTTAGATGCTTATTAAAACTGCATGTTTTTTAGTTTTTATGAAATGAGTACGAATAGTAAATTTCATTTTCGATAATTGATTGTCTTGAATAAGTGTCAGTTTCTAATCGCCGAATTTATTATTCCGAGTAGTTTTTTATTTCAGTTTGCGGCCAAAAAAGGCATCAAATTCATTATCGAAATCAGCCGGTGTTGCACGAAAATCCTATATTCCGCCAAGACGTAAGGGATACAACGATTTGGATGATCCACTTGGTTAATCATTAAATGCATTTTGATGAGTAGTATTTCTTTTATTTTTACCTTAATTTGTGCTAGGAAACTTGCTGTTCTCCCATTAATTTCCCAGTTTTGCGGCCCTTTAATATGCATTAAGCACTCTGAAAAGGATATTTGAAACTATTCTATATCTTATTTAATTATGATTATGACTAAGAATTCATAATTACAAATTATATTTTAGTTATAGATCCAGTAATATTAATTGGTTTTATCAGTTTGTTTTCATATTAGTCTACTTCTTAATTTATCATATTCTCGAATTTCAGTTCCGTCGTCATCATCTTCATCATTTCCGTCTGTATCGTTCAAGCGTTCAGCCGATGTAAGGGTTGCAAGCGGTCGGCATTCTGTTGCACGTGCAGCACGTGTTGCTCGAAAAAGGATGTCATCAACACAACATGTCTCAAACATTTCACAAGATTTGCCATCAACAAGCATGAAAGCACCACCTTTTGGTGGTGTACAACTTGGGAAACGTTTAAAGGCATCACTTCGTGGTACTTTACGTAGTGGGATCAATAACAGATTCAACAGTATAATGAATGCAGTATGTATTTCTTTTTTTTTCTTCCATGTTACAAGAAATAGTTTTTGCAGTAAATCTGGCTTACATATTTATCGTGACAAATATTTTTCAGTCCTAATTTGAATATTTCGTTTCTCAGATTGAACCATCAAGATCCTGGGCACGTGAACCAACTATTAAGGAAGAAAATGTGGCAAAAGTTGAATGGCATACTGAAAATATGAAGGTAGAATCGACAGCTGACAAAATGCTCCTATCAAAGGATGCAGTTGGTGAATTTATAAATAACTTATTAATAATGTGTAAAAACATCCCTTTTATGATGCGTGATTGCTAGATTTCTTTTATAATTGCATATTTCGTTAATTCTTTAAATTTAACGTAATCACAGTTTCACTTGTTTAGCACGTCAGCTGAAACGTATGATTGGAAGAGTTTGTGAAAACGATTATGATAAATATCAACTGCTAGATGAACGTGATCGTCTGATGCACAGAGGTCGTTTGAAAAGTACTGACGTTGACAATGCAACTGTTATGCAGGTTAATAGTTGATTAGAATATTTCATAAAATTAAATTTAAAGAAAAACGATTAAAATTATTTTTGTATTCGTTATTTCCATTAAAATAGGTTGTTGGTTTAAATTAGAGAAAAATATTATATTTAAGAGAAAAGTAAAGTTTAAAAAAGTCAGAATTTCTCTTGTTTTTGAGGTAGATTGTTCTCTGCAATAATACTGTTATCATCTCTACCAACGTCATTAAGGGCCTAAATAAATATGTATTAAGTGTCAAAAATAAATTCAGTTTTTCTGCCGACTATGAATTTTATTAGTTATTTCCCACATCTATGCTAATTTTTTGATACCACTTTTTTGATCTGTTGGTTTGGGAGCAAATGCTAACAAATAAGTTATTTTAGGGTTCTTGCCATGATATGTGCCCAGAAAAAGAACGCTATATGAGAGTTATACAAAAACGTCTCAGTATCTATGAATGTCATGATGACGGAAGTATAGCTCCGGAACTGACTGTGAAAGAATACAGTAGGAGCGCAGCTGATCAAGTAAAAACGCACTCTTAAATTTTTGAAAAAATTTTTCTAGATTATTAGTTTATTACTTCAAATACTTTTCATGGGGAATGCATTCAAGAGATATTGAGAAGAAACTTCAGAAATGGAGTTTGGAAGCCCCCAAAAATATATTGTTTTCTCGATATAACAGATAAGAATATAGCAAAATATCTCGAATAAAATAAATAGACTGTTTTGCAGGAGGAACCCCTCCCTCACGACCTTAGATCCGCAGATGTTCTTCAGCGAACAATGAATTATCTTGTCTGGAAAGTAAGTTATCCTTTTTATATATTAGATTGTATATTTAAAATTGTCAGTTAGGTATGTGCTGGTTTTTGATAATTTCAGATTGCCAGTCATATTCCAGAAACAGATGAAGAATTGGCACAATGGTATGATTTTCTGTGGAATCGAACACGAGCTATCCGAAAAGTTTTTATTTTTTTCAATTTGAAATATTTTGATGTGATACCCTTTATCACTTAATTTCTGGATCAATCAGAGTAGTGTGGATCTTTTCAATAAGCAAGAAAATTTGAAGATTTTGATAATTGAATGAAGTATTGGTTTTAAAAATTTTTTAATGCGGGTAAATCTAAAAATTTTCTTGAAAATTAAAAGGAATTTTCTGAAAAATTAATACTTATTCATATTATTCTAAGAAAGAATAAAAAGAATTTCAGGACATAACGCAACAAATGATGGTTAATGAAACTGCTGTTACTCTCATTGAACAATGTGTTAGGTTACACATTTTTGCTTCCCATCGTCTTTGTGAATTGAATTTCAACGATTTCGATCAAAAAATGAATACAGGTGCTTTTTACGTTTTTGATTTCTGGTCTGTAAGTTCTAAAATTGTGAATATTGATCGTACTTTAATTTGTTTTATTTTTATACTTATTTTAATGTGTTGAGTAATAAATAAAGTATTATTAGTTTACTGTTTGCTGTCCAAAGTTCAAAATATTTTTATATAAACCATAAGAAAATTTATTTCAAGAAGTTAAAAATCTCAATTGCAGAAAATTTATCTAAAAGTCTGCAAAGCTTGCGTTATTTATACGGTGATTTGGCGAAAAAGGAATCCTTTATTCCAGTGAAGCAGAATTTCGTGCATACGAAATTATGCTTAATCTCTCGGATTCTAATGTTTTTCGGTAAAAGTTTGATTGTTTGATTTTATTTGCTATTATTTTACATTGTTTAGGAGTTCCAACTTCTTAGATAAATGCGAATGCCAAATATTAAGATGATAACGATGAAAAGATCATTCTTCTACTAATTTTCTTTGACTCTTCCACATGTGAATGATCAATTTTTGTTTGCAAAATTTTCTTTTCAAACTACTTTCCACTTTTTCTCCGTAATTAAGCATATGCGGAATAAACTGAACATTTTTTCTGTGTAATACTGGATCGCTTTAATTAAAAAAGAGCGAATAATTCCTGACATCCATAACAATGATTAAATTAAAAAGCTTAACATTTATGTTATATTCTACTTTTGCAAAATAAGGTTAGTTTCGGCGTTTTATCAGTTATGGAAGATTATAAATATCCATTTATTGAAGCAGTAATTTCATGTGCTTTCCGACGAATCCATTATTCGGCTTCTCAAGATTTTAAGTTTTTATTTTAGGATTTAAATAAATTTCCAGGCAAGCTTTGACATATCGCAGAGAAATTTTAGAAGCCGGCTCTGTCCGATTAGCAATTCGTCTATTTACCTGTTTACAGAATCAAAACTATGTTCGCTTTTTTCGATTATTAAAGAACGACGCTACTTATTTGCAGGTTCAATTTTTAAATATAATTAATAATAATAATAATAATAATAATAATAATATTAATAATAATAATAATAATAATAATAATAATAATAATAATAATAATAATAATAATAATAATAATAATAATAATAATAATAATAATAATAATAATAATAATAATAATAATAATAATAATAATAATAATAATAATAATAATAATAATAATAATAATAATAATAATAATAATAATAATAATAATAATAATAATAATAATAATAATAATAATAATAATAATAATAATAATAATAATAATAATAATAAAATAGTAATAATAATAATTAGTTTATCATTACAATTATAAATGAGCAAATGTCAATAAAGAATTGGTTTATTATAGTGTTGCCTTTGTCACCGATTTTTTAATCGTATGCGTCATCAAGCAATGTATGCTATATCACATTCGGTTCATATAATGGGAAAGGTCAGTTTGCTGCCTTTATTTTTCTATAAATTATTTAAATTTGTGAAATGTTGGGAAAGGATTTATGGAAAAAATCTTCTAATTGTTTATTAATTTTTCTTTTTATAGTATCCAGTTAACAAATTTGTCCAGCTGTTAGGATTTGACGATCGTGATTCAGCACTACAATTTTTGGGTTGCTACAATGTTCGTCACAGTAACGATATGGATACTGGAGAGGAGTTGATGCATATATCAAAGACCCAACTAATTGAACCAATTGAAGAACCTCCATCGAGGATCCATTTGTGGATTGAAGCAAAACGTATCGGATATTCAATTCCAGAAGTAAGTTGTGATTTATTCATTTGGACTTTTTAGTAACTTTTTCAAATGCTTTGTTCTTGGATTTCATAAACGAATCTCATTTAATAGGTGTTAAGCGGCAGACAAGATGTTGAAGTTGAAATTGTTGCTCCATTGAATTCGTTTGACAAAAATGGTGCATACGTATTTGATGTCGTTCTTGATAATTACATCAAAGAAAATGGAGGTGAACAGTAAGTATTTTGATTTTTTGAAATGTTATTTTAAAAAATTGTGATTCCATTTTGTAGTCGGACAAATAGCTTTTTCTTATTTAATCTACCTCCGAAACTTTAATTATTAATCCAGGCTTTTAAAAATCGTGAGTATTATAGGAAATATTGCGAGAGCCAGTGAAATTTTTAGAATTTTGTAAGGAACATTCACTTGAGGAATTTTCAGTCGTTTCAATTCTCGAAACATTAGATTGCAGATCTCTTGGGAATGTCATTTTCAAAAGAGTCATCTGAGGTTTAAAACAGATGATAAAAAGAGTATGAAGTGGAGATCAATTAATCTGTTATGTTTCATGTTTCTGTCGGTATGCAGAACGCCCTTGCAACTTTCCCTTCATTATGCTGATAATGAAGTTTTATATCTTTAAGTTTATCATACATATTTGCAGATTGGCTGCGGACGAAGATGAGACTGTAACTTTCTCATTTAGTTTGCCACCATCACAAAAGGAAAATAATGTAATGTGTTATTTCATCTTATTCGAATTTATTCAGTTTATTTATTTTGAGTTTATAAGTTTTACGGAATAAAAACCATTGGCATTCTAATAGATAACGATTTGACAACTGATATCATAACTTTCTCCTAGATTTATATAGAGCCTTGGATAAATTACACGGACCAGCGGAATGCATTGTAAATTCTTAATTTGAGTACTCTTATATATAATAGGTTAAAGCACATTAAAATTTCGATTTTCAGGTCGTTGTATTGACAGAGAAGTTGACAGCTGATCTTATAGAAGGAGAAGTTACAAAGTTATGCAAGCTAACATATAGTAAATCTCTGGCGCATTCGTTGACTACTGCATTGTATGATAGTATTTTGGAAGATTGTTTGAGGCTAGTCTGTTTTTGCATCATCAATAAATAATTTATGGGTGTATCAAATTGAATAAAATATTTTTTAAATGTTGTATTCAAAATAATTACTCCAAAAAGTTCAAATTTTAAAAATTTTCAGGCCGTGTTGTCAAGAAATAATGATTGCCGCTAAGCTTTTGCATCGTCGTAAATTAGCCGCCAATATAGCAATGCAGAGAAAAGATGAAATTCGGTTACTTCTTGATTCCCTAAACGAATCAATCTTACATGAAGTTATTGGCAATTTCATTCACGATATGAGTAAAAAATGGATAATGTATGTTTCGGTAAAACGACTATCAAAATAGAAACTTTCGGGATTCTTAGAAATACATCTCTGTATTCTTGAATTTGTAAAATGAGAATTCCCTGCAGAAAAGTTCATTTAGAGTTTTGGTTCTTTTATTAAGCCTTCGATAAATATGTCTCTGCGTAATTCAAACAATTAAAATTTTCTTGAAACTTCATTCCAGTTTTTATCTTTCCTTCTAACTTTTTAAATGACTTTAAAGATTCCTTCTTCTTAGCATTGAAGCCTATTTCAGGAAGTATCAACGAATACATAACGAAGAACTCATAGAAGATACTGGAAAAAGCTTCCTGGATGATTTGATAGCAGAAGTGGTAGCCGAAACACTTAGAAAAATAGGAGAAAATGAGATAGAACAAGGTGTCAATTGCGTAAAAAACGTTTGAAGGATATAAATGAACGATTAGATAAGTAAGTTCATTACAGTAGCATTATCTCTATAATAGATCTGGAATATCAATTTTGGACTATTCACTAACTTAAGCTGTTCGATTTGTACGTATATACATGAAGTGTGAATGTGATAATTTTAGATTATGGTTGAAACAATTTGTGGACCATTGGCGGGAACGAATAGCTTACAGAAAAGAACAAGAGCAGAAGAAGTTAGAATTATTAGGAACATTTCCTATCATATTACCAGGTCCATTTTCGAATTCAAAGTTGAAGGATTTGTCAAGATTTCGTTGAAGGATATAGTGATACTTTGATATACATATATAATGGTTATTTGTGTTTGTCCACATTTTTCAGCGAAATCTGGGTTAATTTTTCGTCGGCGGGATGATTATCCTTTAGATAAAGCATTCATCGATTTCAGTTCTGTAAGAATTTTTCTTCACCTTTTCTCTTATTTACTCAAAATTTTAATAAATATACATGATGCTAAATATCGGACCTCATTTTGCATTTCGATGCTATCAAAATATCAGAAAATTTCAATCTTTGTTCGCATTTTAGCAAATGCGATGGCAATTAGCAAGAAATCAACTGTCATAAGAATATTTAACAAATACTTTTTGCATCCCGTTTCAGTTACTTTTTGAACAAAAATAAACGTTTTCATTGAAAAGCGACATTCAAGGATAGCACAAAAAGTATTAACAAATGGCGTTTATGGACTCGGTTGCAAATCGAGAAAAGAGAATTTTTACAGTAAATTTCAAATTAATAAGGAAAAGCTTTAACATTCGAAATATTGAATATCTCTTTTAGTTTGTCATAAAAATTATCACTGTTTTTCATCTTTTGTCATCTGTTTTTAGAAACATAATCAAGGATTTTTTTGTTGAAGAAAACGACTTTTTTGGCTTGTAAATTTTTGAATTCTGGAAAATATCAACTTTTTAAAAAGATTTACCTGGAAATTTATAATTTGTTTTCCAGGCTACATATACAACTTCGTCATTGAAACGTCAAAGGTTGCACAATTACAATAATGATAATATCTCGAAGAAAAACGACGATGACATCCGTTTGGCTGTTGCACTTGCTGATGTTGAGTGCGAAAGATTAAAGCCATTTTGGACAACATATCAGATTCATAATGGTTTTGTTTCATTAATATATTTGTCTATTCAAGTAGTTTCATAAAATATAATATATTCAGTTGGATTGTTTAATTTACTAGATACTTATTACTTATTATTAATTTAAAAAAAAATCACAATTTTATCAATACTGATTCTTTGGAGGAGATTTTCTAGAAATTTGCAATTTATTCTCTAAATCAAGAATATAGCTTAGCAATGAAGAGGCCAATAATAATATTGATTAATATCTATTAATAATGCTAATAATAATAATTTCATACGAAAATGTTATCCGATCGATCAACTTAGAATTTCTCCATTAATTATTCAATAATTAAATAATCAATCGATATCTGTTATCAACGATGGCTGTAAAGAAATCCTGAAATACGTCTTTTAATCATAAAGCTTTTCATTATTATGAGTTATACTAGGTGAAATTTAAGCTAAAAAGGAAATAGTATTCTAAAATTGTTTTTTCTTGTGTCGATTGTTCAAATATGAAATAAGGTGAAGATGAAGATTGAAAAATATCTATTGATTTCAATTTCAGATTTGGAAGATGAACAGCAACTGTCGTGGTGTAAATCATTGGCTAAGCGATCGTCAGTATTATTAGACTATTTTGATAAAAAAACACTTGAAAAAGGTTAAATTCTGATTAAATATTTGAACAGTTGTCATTATTCCTGCCGCTTTTTCCTTCATTTTCTTGGCTAGACTGAAGTTTCATTGAAATCTATGATAGTTTCTTTTCTCTCTCAGTTTCTTAAAAGGCGGAATTTTCGTAATTGTTAAATGTATTTGTTGTTAAATGTATGGTAAGGCTTCATCTAAATGTGTCTATTAATTTGATTTTTCTTTCTTTAGGAGTAGAGATAGCGGAACGAAATATGCAACGTATCGATTATACACAAAGGCGTACAGAGGATGAAAATTATCCTAGATACAGTGGAAGTATGAATAACCTAACTTTCAATCAACAAAATTGTAGAAAGACTAACGAATTCATCGTAAAAGTGAAGAATATCATCGTCCAACAAAAACGAAGTAAATTTCGCGATAAAACAACTTTATACTTAGAAGCGTAAAAATATCAACATATATACATGTTTATGTTATATTTATTGCTTTGTGTCAATCTAGTTTGATATCGCATTATTGATTAATTTATATGTTCCCATTGATTAAATTTATTTGAAGCATAATATATTATCGAAAAAAATTGCAAAAGAAAATATAAAACGCATGGCAGGCTTTTTGAATTTCTTTCCCCAGTGCTGTACTAATTTATTTATTTTAAAAACTGAAATTTCAAAATGGAGTTTTTAGAGACCCACAGATACAAAATGAAAATTTTGTTTGATGTTTTCTAATAAATATTAACAAAACTTTTTGAAGTTAGCAAACTTTTTGATTATATTGATTTTGGTCTGCAATTTCAGTGCAAAAATTTGGAACATCTTAAGGAGCGACTGGGAAACTTTACCAGAGAGTTGGATGATGCATTCAGGGGCATGGAAGAAAGAAATCAACGATATGATGAAATTCTCAAGTCTTTGGTTACCGATGAATAAATATTTTACTTCATGTGCTATATGGTTTTGATTTATTTATGAAAAAGTTGTTACCGGAAAAAGTTTCAGTTTGTCACAACGAATTCTGAAGTTTAATTTTTTGTCGATGATCTTCTTGCAATTTGCTTAGTAAAAGCGTGAAAATAATCTTCAATAAAATCTATAATTTTTCAAATTCCATATACAAAATATTCGCTTCCCAATATAATTCATTTTCCAGTCTATACGACTTTATGAAGTGTTAACATTTATATAATGCTACGAGTTGTTTTCATGCAGATTATCGAAATTTTCCGTAATAATTTTCGCCACATTTTAACGAATCATGTACTCATTAACTCACTATTTCAGTGTTCTTAAAGTAGCTATTACTACTACAAAAGTGCCTTTGTGTATTTTTATTTTAAGCTTACCATATATTTTGATGTTGGCGGAAGACAGTTTGTGGTATAAATCCCATCTATATCGCATATTATTTCGTCAAAATAGTTTCTCTAGTTGTATTGCCGATTAGGTTGATAATGCCGATTAAGTTGATAATCTGAAATAAAAATACAAGAAAAAAGAAAAATTGGAAAGAAATCGTTATTTCTTTAGCCAAATTACATACCAATGTAATTGGTATGTAATTACATTAGTTTCACTTTTTTTGAATTGTATTTTGTTAGATCTTTTTTCTTGTCTTGAACAGCATTATTTCTTGTGTATTTATGCTTTTAGGTTGTAACATACGTTCCTAGTTAAATATTACAAATCGATAGTATTTTTCGTTATAATGCATTAGTCATTCCTCCCTGGAAAAATTAGAAGTATCGAATTGCAGTGAATTTTTGCGATAGTTGGCGTATATAGGATTAATTTAGGCATTCCCGGAAAAATAATTTATAAAAGCATTAGTACTATCCTATGCAACTTAAATGATTTACATGATGTATCGAAATTTCATGATGTGTCGAAGTTCATTTCGACATTTAAACAAAGTTTTAAGCTAATATTTTAAAAGTTTCACCTTTTAATACTTTGCCAATGGTCAAAATTTTGTTTTCGTTCAGTGATTGAGCATTAAAAGAATTTTTTTCCAGAATTTGTTCATTTTGATGAGTTTTTTTCTGAATGGGCTTTATACATATGTTTCGATTCTTTTATCAAACTTTGTCTATTCGTCAATTTATTCTTTTATAATTCTTTTGTTCAAAAAAAAAAAAAAAGTTCTTAAACATTACTGCATGGAATGTATCCGAAATATCTTTTATAAATTGAATGTTGCATTGTAATGGTTAAAATAGGATAGCTAGGATTTGATTCGGTAAATTCTGATATGTTTACAATTGTTTTGCAATTGCTCTGATTGAATCTAACTTAATCAATCACTCATCCTTTTTTGTATCAGAACTAACCAATATCGGTTTAGATATATCAGATCGTAAAAAAGATATAATTTTAACGAAATATATGCTAATTATAATAATTGCTATTCGAAAATTTGATATGGGTGGTTATCTTTTATAATTTGTTCTCGCTGGATGCGAAACCAAAAATACTCATAGATCATTTTGTAAACATTAGGAGCATTTACGGTTTAGCAGCCTAACGGGACATTTGTCATTTTGATTTTTATCAAAGAAAAACTGATTTATTTGGCGTAATATTAAATAATAACTTTTCGCAATTGGGAAAACTTTCTCCTCTTGAAATAAGCAAACCGAGATTGTAAGGTGAAAGTGATAAGATGAACTGATATAAAAATACTGGAAAAGAGTGATAAAATGACTTTTGAGCTTGGTTTTATATATTTCAACTTAATGTTTTACTTTTTTATATAAAAATCTGAAATAACTTAATAAGCATGAAAAACAGAATAAGAAGGTGAAAAGTGAAGCAAAACGTTATCATTGCATGATGTTGATATATGTATCAGTTGCATGGTTCGATTAATAGGAAACAATTATATGATGAAATGGCCTAAATTTTAAATTTAACTATATGCATAAAATTTAAAAATAATTGATAGAAACGAAAAAAAATGAAAAAGAATAAAATTTAAAAATGATAGCGATGTATTCATTGATACTGATAACAATATGAAATGAATTATGTGATTATTGAAAGCGATAGGATGGGATGGGATATATATATAATGTTGAAGTGAATGATTATTTTCATGGTTTGATCATAAATTTATATCATTTCAACAAATCAGTAAAGTTTCCTTTCTATATTCAAACATACACATATATAAAAATATTACACTATACTGTATTAAATATTATAAATGAAAGAATTTCGAGAGTAAAAGAGAAATGAATTAATTCTGATAAAAATATGCATGTATATATATATTTAAAAAAGGAAAGAATAAAAGAAATTATTGGAATAGTGAAAATTGTATATAGATCCAGTACACAGGTATGTATATTAAATTTAAAGGCAGGGAATTTTCGAGAATCGATTTTAATAATAATATATATAAAAAATAAAGATAAAAATATTTTTGTTTTTCTTTTTCATTTTTTATTACTTAAAAAAGATGATAGTTTTTATTCTTATTTCAACTTTCTCCCTCTCCCTCTCTTTTCTCTCTCTCTCTCTTTCTCCATTTTTCCTCTCAGTATTTCTCCTCTAAATTTTAATAAAATTATTACGATAAAATAAATAAATTACAATAAGATAACGTATTGTTATATAGCGTATAGAGAGAGTGAAAAAGAAAAAGTAGAATATTTATTATTTTTGAAAAAGAGGAATAATAAAATTTGGACATTTTTTTAAGTTTTTTGTAATTTATTGGTTGGAATGTAAAAGTTTGATATTACCAAATTCTCATAAGCATTCAATTTTTTTTTTTACTTTGATAATATAAAATTGTGATCGTATCAGAAGGGCATAAATCATATTTTTGCATATTAATTGGTTTATCAAAACTGTTAGCAAATTATTCATTTTCTACTTTTTTTCCTCATCTATGCATATGCACATAACCTTTATTATTATTAATAGATTATATTTAATTAATAAAAAAATGTGAAATTCAATCAATGATCTTTTAATTAAATTTATTTTTGCAACAACTACTTTTGAATTGTCATTTTAAATTGACAAAACTGATATTAAATCGACCAAAGATACGATCAATTTATTGTAACATTTATTATTTATTGATTATTTAAAAAATTATGATTATTGATTATTTGATATTATTTGATATTTTAAAATTAGTCAATTAGATTAGTGATAATTTTTAAAAAATTTTCTCATTCATGTTTATATAAAATAGTTGAATAAAATGCGATTCTATCTCTGATCATCCATCCTATAATTTTGCCTGAAACGAAAAAGAAAAGCAAGAATTGTTTTTTTCTTTCTTTCTCTCTCTCTCTTTCTCTCTATCTCTTTAGAAAAATGCAATTTGTTAAAAATTTTAATATTACATTTTTGCTTTCATATAAATTATCAAATTTCAAACAAAATAAGAATGATATGAACAATATAAATGATTTTTCGGAAAATTATGTTAGCTAATAAGGAAAGATCACAATTTATTGGCAGAGTTTATTAAAAATTTTTAATCATATATAGGGATGATTTTGTTAAAATTTAATATTTTCGTATCAATCTCATCCTTTCAAATTATGAAATTTTTGCTTCGTAAGTTTATCCTTTAAAAATTCAAGAACGAAATTGCTGAGGAAAAAAAGGCTAAATTGGGAGTTGGATTTAAATTAGTAATATTTTTTAAATTTTATCAGAAATTAAAATATATTATATCAAATATGATAATACAAAGATAGTGATATTTTATGAACAGGAAATTGTATTATGCAATTTTTTTATTTACTTTTTGAATAAAATGTTTAATGTTTTTTTATTAATTTTTAAGTTTTTTCCTACTTATCACCACGTCGATGGCATTACGCGGTGCGCTATTTCGTTCACGTAGAGCTTCACTGGACAGTATCATCCGGGCACACGCAAGCAGGGTAAGATATTTACATAAATTTAAAAATCTTTCATTATTTGAGTAATAAACTAATTGATTAAACAAATGGGATAATTGATTATTGGGCTGATATGATACTCTTAGTATTTAATGTATCGAAATTTGGCTCGTATTTTTCTTGGCATACATGATAACAACAGTTTTATGAGAAAAATGGCTTTTTTGTTACTTTAATTTTACACTAAAATTTAAATTTCAACTTTAATAATTTGCTAAATTGTATTCTTGAGTTAAATTATTCTTGATTATTCAATTTACAGCACTCGATGAATAATTTCCTGTTTAGTTATGTGCATATATACATTTATTTGTTTATTTATTTATCCGTTTATGAACATATTAACTTGTTTATTTATTTACTTCTAAATTAATTTTTGATATAAATAACTGATAGTATGAAATTTCTCATAAATATAAGTAATTTCATATTTTATTCAATAAATAAATATTTAAATGGAAAAATTTATTAGTTGAAGTAAATATCTAAGTATATTTAAAAAGTTAATATTTTGAAATTATTTCTGAAAATAATTCGTCATTTTTTCTTTCTTTATTAACCTATTTTTAATCAGAATTTTCTACGATTTGGAAGTGATGGGAACTATTATAATTGGGAACCGATAGAATTCGAAATATTTACACCAGGCGATTTCGATTAATGTTAAAATTTCATTTTCTTTTTGATCAATATTATACAAATTATTTTATGTTTTGATATTTCTATGGTTCAATAACAAACTATTATCATGTTACTGTGGAAGAAAGAAAATTAATTGAATCGTAACAAATAATTCGAACCTAGTACTTACTACTAGGCTACCTAATTTATTCATTATTTCGAAATATTCACATATTCATCTTTATATTCATATATATATATATATATATATATATATATATATATATATATGTATTAAAATATTTATCCCATCTAATCAATAATCTATTTGCTTGAAATATTTTTTTATCCAAATTTACTTTTATATTTTTAAACTTTTCTTATGCTAATTTTATTTTTTCCTATTGCAGCTTATCTTTGTTTAATTAATATTTTTGGTATTTTGCCAAAATAAAACTTAAGTACTAAACAATGCAATTATTATGTCATATTAAAGAATAACTTGTTAATGAAAGATTTGTATTATTTATAAGGCTTACATCAATAATATATATTGTTTTATCTATTTGTTGCAATTTCAGGATTTTTTCTTTTTCCATCACATAATTTTTGTGTTAGAAAAAAATGAAGAAATTACTCATCTTTTATTCGCTTACAATAACGATTTGTCGAGATTTCATGAAAAGTTAATAGTTCGAAGTATTGCATTGATATGATGAATGATATATAATATTTAAGCTATTCCAATCTTGAGTAATATAAAATAATCATTCAAGCTAAATCATTAATCAGTGTATAAAGCATGATAGATTAATGCAATTACATTATATTTCAAAGAAGAAGAAAAAAAGAGTATATTGAATAATTTGAAAATTAGTGATTTATTTATTGAAAGAGAAGTAGCATAATAGTTAAAACATTTTAGATAGTTTTTTTCAATCATTTTTAAACGATTGAAATCAATAGGACAAATAATATATGCATGGAATGAATGATGAAATAGATAAATTTTTCCAAATTATAGTTTCTATTCTGAAATTTTGGACCTGAAATTTTTTTGAAGGAATACAAATTTTCATGAAATTTACCCTTCTCGATATTGAAATGTGATATAAATTTTGAAATATTAAGACTTATAGGAAAAATGTTATCAATATTGGCGCAAATAATATTGTTATATCACTGATAACACATATCCAAAGTATTAGTAACAATAATAATTTGTTGAAAATTCAACTAAGTTACAAGACGTCATCTATAAAATGATAAATGTACAAACAAAAGAAAAAGTAATGACATATTGATGATATGGTGATGAATTTCTATTTTGTATTATAAATTTTCAAGTTGAACGTAAAATACAATTCTTTTTCCTAAGAAATATCAAAGCTATTTTAAAAAATCTTATTGATTATTTGATTTGAATAATCTTTAATGTGATATATTTTATCAAAGAATTTCATCAAACAAACAATAAATCAGTAATTTCGAAATAATCCGAAAAAAATTTAAAAATTCATAAAGTACTATCAAATGATTTGCGTGCAGTAATGCTGCATGAATATATGAAATTGTGCCAATGATAAAAATAAAAATGATAAGCTCAAAGAATCCATAATTATTCAAATGATAAGCTCAAAGAATCCATAATTATTGTTTGATTTCATAATTATTCATAAATTGGATGAGTACTTGAAGGTAGTTGATAAAGGTATGATTTTGGTGCATTTTCTTCGCTTGTACGATTGAACTGTAAGCCACGTATGCGTAAAATTTCTCCTACAAAACATTCAATTCCAATTTGTTGCCTAAAATAAAAATATTTAATCGAAAATATTAATAAAGTACTACATATTTAAATCTTTTTAATTTTACTAAATCTATTATTGTAAAAATTACGTGACATTTAATTTGACGTTGTTGAAGTTCATTTATAAATGTAAATTTATAAAACTCTGGAATTACCTTAGCTTCATTATCGAAATAAGTTGAAAAAGAATTTTATAAAATGAACGGAACCTACGCATTACGGAATTTATTGTTCGGTAAAGCGCCTACACGTGGTAAAGTGTTCTTTCCGGAAAAAGCCGCTGGTTTATCATTGAGCTGAGCAGAAGACGAAACTTCAGAAGTGATTCCGGATGTAGATGATAACGATTCGGGACAATTTTGTGATACTTCTAACGGATATGGCGAATGATACTGTAGTGAAACAATAAATGGTTTATTTTCCAATGGTCGTAGGTGATTACAAATGCTAAATTTTGACCAGTATATTTCACGTGGATTGATTGTTGGTGGCATCAATGTCGCATTCTCATCAAAAATTGGTGGTAACTAAAAAAAATTTTTAAATAAAAAGAAAAATTCTTTTGATGAATTATAATGAAAGCTTTTCATTTTAACTTTTTAATAATTGAATTTTAATCTAAATTTAAATCGCATAAAAAACTATATTATATTTAAATTTTTGATAAATTAAATTGATAAATTTTTAATTTCGAATTTAAATTATATCAAAATTTGTTGGAAATTATAATTTTGGATATAAGCTTTAATCAATTATAATATAAATGCAAAAAAAATGGAATGATATGATCAAATTTATTTATAATAAGGAAATAATATTTAATATTGCTATAATTTATGTTAAAAATATCTCATTTACTATTTAAGGGAGGAAAAATAAAAGCAACAATAAAAAGACACTTAATTTTATCAAATTGTTTGATGAAAAAAGAAACTGAATTTATCTTTTTTTCATATATTATTCTCATTCGTTTTATCGAATTAAAGAATTTAATAATAATTTCCTCTGAAACATTTGAAAACTTCCTTGAATTTTCAGTTAAATCTTCGATAAAACCAAAAAAAATTGTCACTTTAAAAATTCAAATTAATTTACGGAACAAAATGCTGATGTCAAAGGTCCATGAAACATTGCTGGATGTAGCCAATTTGGTCGTTCTTCAGTATTCAAAATTTTATCAACACAAGCTGCCATATGCCAAAGTAACTTGGCTCGTTCGGCTGCACGATTCGAGATTGGTTGCCATGGATCATCCAACGAAAAATATCTTCAATTTTAGAAAAAAAGATTTGAAAAAAATTGAAAAGTTTATTCGTTCTTTCTTTAGGTCATTTCTTTTTCAAATTATAATATTTTTATCAATGATTTATCAGTGAATATCGTGAAAAATCTATATGTGATTTTTAATGGAAATTAAAAACTTTTTCTGCATTAATAAACAAGTAATAGAGGTCGAGAATTAGCGCACGGAAAGAGTGTTTTCAAACAAAATTTTTAATTATCAAAAATTAATTTAGAAATTAAACAAAGATTTAAAACTTCGATTTAAAAAGTGATTAGATAGAAAAAATTTTTAAATTGTGTATTTCTAATTCCTGTAGAGTAGAAAAACTTCAAATAAAGAAAAAAAGGAAAAAAATTTAATAAGTTATTCGATTTAATCCGATGAAATATAATTATTCCAAACAGCCCAGGATGATGTATTTTTCAGTTTTTTGTCTTTTTTTTCATTTTGAGAATCATCAATTTTCTTAGAAGCGAGCCCATAAGATTCAGAATCATCCGGTGTTTTAGGGAACTATTTTGAATATAAATGATAAATCAAAGGATATCGGAAATGCATATGACATCAAAAAGGATTGATATTGAAAATGATTTCACTACAATACAAATCTAATATTGAATAATCATTAATCAAATTGAAAATATTTTTTTAAAATTATGAATCAGACTGGAAAGACTTTTTTCTTTGTTTTATCAAAATTATGATGAAAAAGATAGGAAGGTACTGAATTCAAATATTTCATATATTTTTGCATAAGATTGGGCTTAACAATTATATGAAATTCTTATTAAAGCACAGTCAGAAAAATACAAAATTATAAATAAAAGTTGGTAGGAAATTTCCTCCCAACAATGTAATAAAACTAAAGTGTATGTATTTCAATAAAGCTTTACGTTATCATTTATTATGTTATTTGTATAGATAGTATAATATCAAGAAATTATTAGAAATACATGGCATATTTATTTGACGTAAAGAAGAATGGCATTTAAAGGTTTTCAAATCTATTATTCAATACAAAATAATAATATCTTCAACAACTAGGAAATTGAAGACTAATAATGCTTTGTTTCATAAATATTAATCAATCAGTAAGCGATAAATTTTGGCTGCAACTTTTACTTTTTAACTATTATTATATTAATATAAAGTAATGAATTTGATTTATTTTCTGCAACAAAAAATAGCAATTTGATTGTTAATAGGAAAAAAAGAATTTATGAAAAGAGAATTTTTTAAAAATCGTTTTATTTTGTATTTAACATTTCCTTTCTCTTTTCTTTAATTTCTTTTACGTTTTTTTAATAGAAATATTTGTTGTTCTTTTTTGAAATAAAATTTAAAATTAAAAATTTTTAATTACCGTACTTCATATACAATACATGAAGTTCATGGATGATATCATCCACATTTCTTCCTTCTTTCTTTCTTTTTCTTCTTCTTTTGGAACATTTCAATGAATAACCTAAGCGAATGAATGAAAAAAAAAAACAATTTTATTTTGATGAAAATTTTAGAAACTTAAAATTCAATCAACTATTTGAAACTTTATTCGGAAATTTGTCCAACTTATCATCGAGAAATATTATTGATCAGCTTTAAAAATAATTATTGAAAAAATATGCTCGAATAATATTCTTAAAATTGTCAACAAGGATTAAATCTTAATCATAATATTTTATGATGTTTTTACAATAAATACTTTAATTTTTTAAAATCATTGAATTTTTGATAAAGTAACGTTATAATAGTATTAGTAATATTTATATGATCTAATTTATCTGAAAATCATATAATTACAATAATAACATTTATTAAGCAATCATTACAATCTAAAATCGAAGAATATATAAATTCAATCATTAAGAAAGAAATGTAATCAGTGATATCTATCGAATTAAAAATATTCAGGAAGAATCGAGCTAATACTAACCGCTAAAAAGAGTAGACTTCGTTTTCTTCTCATATATTTGCACCACATATTGGCGCCATACTTTTCTTATTTCTTTCATTTCTTCAATTTATAATTTAAATGTTCAATTTTATTATCATGAATTTGGAGATCAAATATTTGAGATTGAAGCATTAAAACAGGAAGATTTGAATGAATAACCTATTATTCTAATCAATCTCATTTTTCAAGTACATGTTAATTAATTAGGCGGAACTTTTTGATATATCAATACTGCAATTCTCGATCCATTTGAATAGTGTCTTCTTATACGGATAACCCTTTTATCTCGATAATGGGCTGTAGTTTACAACGCATTAATTATATAAAGAATTTAGTTATCAGACCAATATCAAAATAATCCTCAAGAATGTCCCTTGTTTTGTCTGCATATTCAGAAACAATAGTGATATTGCATTTGAGAAGGAAATTAAATAGCGCTGATTTGCCAAAACTTGGTTTAATAGTTATAACAATAGGTAAATTCTCATGCAACCTTTCACCTCATCTATTATCATTTAAATATTCTTATATTCACTTCACAAAAGTAAATAATAGGAGACGGATAATGTTTATATTCTTTTAATCCATTAATATTTCAAACAATTAATATAAAATATCAACAGTTAATAAAGCAAAGTTTATGTGTATTGTATTGTTTAACTGTTAATATTTAAGATTGAAAGATAAGAGAAGAAAGGTTTCTGTATTGAGGCATAAATATATAATTGATTTGTTTTAAAAAATATTAAATAAAATAATTATTATAATATTATACAAAATGATTCAATCATTTTGTCATAATTATATTAAAAATATTTCGATTTTATCGATAACTAAAAAGCACTCAGACTTTTTCATTCAAAAAGAACTTGTTGACCAAGCGCATAAAATTAAAAATATTATTCAGAGCTTTGAAGATTATGTTCTAGATCATGAAGAGAATTTTTAGAATTACTCTGTTATGTTTATTCATTAGGCCTAGCTTATTCTATACAGTGAATCAATTAAAATATTCTATTCCAACTGGTGATTAGAACTATTTGTAATTTTGTCTTTGTTAGACCAAGAATTTCAAAGCTTCTGGGGTCTGCTTGCATATATCTGCTTGTATATATAAATATAATATATATATATATATATGTATATCTTATTCACTTAAAACCTTCGAGGCACTTTAGAACGCCAAACATTCGAGCCGGATTATTCAAAAATTTTCGAATTCAAAATTTTCAGCAACACATGTGGAAGATACTAAAGCACGCGTTTTTTATTATACCTTTTTGAAATTTGTTTTAAGCACATCATCAAGGACAACATTAGGTTATCATTAAATCTCTGATGAATCATAAATTATTTTTAAACAATTATCCAATGATTCATGGTGCAACGAGAAAAAAAGTTTAGATGTCACTTAATCCTCGTTATAGCCAGCATAACACGATGGGAATTTTAGAAAGAATTGAATAAATTGATATCAAAAAAAAAAATCAAAATGGTATTAAACAATAAAACACCAATTTACGGTTGGTATGCCATAACGAAATTTTAAGCTAATGGTACCTAACAATTATTTGATACAACCATTATCCAGGAATACGAACTAAAAAAGAATTATTAGTCGAGCGAAATAAGCTATTACTTAAAAATAATAGTCCAAGAAAAATATTAGTTATATATATGAATTCAATGGGTTGACTAGCGGTACAGACAATCGGATGTTCATGAATGCCTAAAAATACTGTGGTATTACTACAGGATATAAGATTCAAGATATCGAACAGTTGTTTCAATTTTGAAGAAATCATTATTTTATTGAAAATTAGGAAATTCCTGCTTTTAATTATCAAAAATTTTGCAAATTTCAATAGTTTAATTATCTGCATTTTATTTTATAAATAAAGCCAATAATATCGAAAATTTCAAATAAAAGTACAGAATAGAAATATTTCGAAAAATTCTCTATATTCTATGCAACATAAGAACAAAACCAAACGAGATTCTACAAATTAGGATTCTGAGTCCAAAAACGTCCTCAACGTGATATTCCTATGTAGACATAAAATTTCTGACATCAATCAATTAAATGAAGTAAAAGGTTATATGTGTGATTACTATTTTGAATATATTTGGTATTTCAGTAGTCAGTTTGAAATTATTGTAAACTTATAATTTATATTGCTTGAAATTACATCCAACTGACTCTTAAGTTGTAATTATTAATATGATAATTATAATGTAGTTAAAAATATTAAGTATATAATATTAAAGAAATATTTTAAATAAATGAGGTACAAGTAAACATGAGAAACCATCCAATGATTTGCATATAATGTTTGCCCTATATTCAGTTAAAATTGAATTAGCATATTCCAAATTTTTCTTATTTAATTTTGTTTTTGTTTCTTTTTTAAATTTTTATTATAATACATTTCGCATAAGCTAAATGGATATTTCTAATAAATAAAATTTCCATTTTATTTTTATCATTTTCATAATAAATAACATTAGTTATGTTAATTTTACATTAATTATGTTAATAAAAATATCGATAAAAGAATAAAAATTTATTAATAAATTAATTATTTTTACAATTTTTTAAAACAAATTAAAGTTTTAACTGAGCACTTTCTTTCACTTCCTTTTTCCCAATTGAACTTATCTTTTAATTAATTTTATCTACAAATCTTCGAATAGCTTTTTAGTAAAGAGGACTGATGAACCTTTTGAAAAGATGATTGACGTCAATCATGATTTTCAATTTCAACAAATCGTTCATCATTTTCAATGAACTTCATTTGATTTTATTAGTTGTTTCTGTTTTTCATTTCAAATATTACTAATCAAAAGAGGGAGTTTGATTTGATTTGATATCTAAGCATTTGTTATCAAGGCATATTCTAAAACTTTTAATTATAATTTCTGCACAATATATAGTGTTAGTTTCTCCGTAACAAAATCCGTTGAGTATTTAATAAAGAAAATCTAAAATAATGTATTCAATACATTGGAAGATTCTTATAGTAATTATCATAGTAATTAATGTTTACTGTAACTATACGATTGATAATTATAGTTTACTGTAGCCATGTGATTGGTAATTGGTGTTTACTGCAAATAAGCTAACAGAATGATGTTCATAGCACAAGATAGCTAATGAAAATTATTCTTTTACCATTTTTTTTCTTGTAGAAGTATTATTTACAGTTATCAAAAACAAAAATTCAACATGACAGTATTAATAAGGCACTAACTTAAAATAATTATCAGAATTCATTTCAGCATCTATCGCAGAAAGTTTTATTCCTCATTTTCTTAATTGAATTTTCAATTCAGTTCTTGGCGGCTAATAAATCGAGCTCTGTTTCTTTGTTTCCATACGAATTTATTCCATATCTGATACGTTTCTCCTAGGAAACATTGAAAACTTCAGTAAATTTTTGTTGAAGAAATTGAATCTTTTATTAGGATTTGATAAGTAAAATTCGAAAATATTTCCAATTCATTGTAAGTTTTAGCAATTTAATAGAAAATAATTTAAAGTGATTCTATCAAATAGTATGTGAATCTTGGAAAAGTACTACAATTAAGTATTTAAATTAAAGATTATCACAATAACCTTCACATAATATTATTTCTAAAAGCTTCATGTAATATTATTATCCTTCTGCTCTCTTCTTGTCTTAAAATTTTCTCATCTTTTTTCTAGCAAACTCTTTATTCTTTTAATTTATAATGTAATTTCACATATTTTATCTTTTATTTTTCAAGACTAATTGCATGATTTACTATTATTTTTCTTTCTTACTCAAATATTGGTAATCAATAATCAGAACTGTTTTTAAGCAAAAATTGTTTTCAGAATTAATACATTCGAAGGATTTTTGACAAACGAACAAAACTTAACTTACATATTTACTCTTTTGATAAAGTATAGTACCAATGAATAATACAGTGAGAAAACAAATGAGCACAACAATAGCAGCAGTTACATATAGTTTTTGTCTTGATCGCCTCATCGGTCTACCAATTCCTACTATAACGGAATCTTCGTTTTCATTCTCGACATCGACATGACGAATTAACCGACAATAGTGTCGATTTGCTGATGTTCGGAAATATGGACATCCCTGGAAGTATCGATACTATCAAATTTTCGAGAATTTCATTAAAACTTAGGCAAAACTATGACTGGCATAATGATACATATCATTGATAATCTCCTAATGTCCAGATAATACTCTTCTCTTTCTATTTTCATCATTCGCTTTTTAGCCCACTGATCTTCATTTTTTTTTGGCAAAAATTCGAAAAATGGAACTTACCATCGATGGACAATAATATGAATCCTGAGAAAGTACAGCTAATGAAAGATTGTAGGAGGGTCCAGTCATAAGTCGATTCCATAACCATTTTGTAGCATAAGTATGCCCTTTTCGGCTCAGAAGTGGACGATTTGGAATAAGCAAAGAATATGGATAACGAGATGTAATCGTTAACATCGGCAGTGTCAGAAGACCAAATTTTCGTCGCTAAAAATGAATGTAAATTTATAACGATAAAACAAATTGAATTTCAATTAATTCTTTATTGAAAGCCCAATCAAAAAATAGAATCAGTTCTTATCGACTTCTGACTATATTTACGTTTCAAGTATATAGCTTGATTACCAGTTATTATACAGACCTAATCAAGGGCTTTCATAGATAATTTGCTCCTTCAATCTATCGCTATCGCTTATCACTAAATAACTGTCGTCACCTTGATATACGGCTGTTCAAAATGGGCCTGTAACCGAATAAATGCTTTAGTCCACTCTCTACTTAATTCCTTCATGAATTCATTCGATTTCTCCTTGAAACAATCACAACGAGATCTGGAAAGATATCAAGATTGTTAACATTAATTCTAAATCAAATAAATGATAAAATTCTAACGGTAGATGTTAATTGCAAATAATACGCTTAAACAAATTTACTTGAGCAAATTAGTTTCTCGATGATAGGAGGATGAGACATGAATAGGACCAAGAAGTACTACAAGCGTTTTTGAATGCCTTCATTTAGGATAAGCAATGATTCTAAGAGAGCATTATAATCAGGAGCTTGGCAAGCTTGACAAATCTGCAGGAGAAAAAATAATTAATAGATAAAAATAAACTTATCTCGAAGAGTTAACTAATAAATGTAAATAAATTATAAAATTATAAGATTGGGTATTTCTATTAATGTTTTCATTTAAATTCCAATTATATGTGAGAGGAAGAAAAACAAAAAAACAGGACAGATATGACGCTGATCAAACTACTCAATCAGTTTTTAGTGATAGAAAAATTTCTTTCTACCTCTTCAGTACCAATAGTGATAATGACCATTGTCCATTTATCGTTAACATTCACTTCGCGTAATGCCTTCAGCCTTTTAACCAATTCTTTTGCCTAAAGATAAAATCATTATTTCAGAGAAAGAAAAACAATAATAAAGTAATAAAGCATGACGAATGATATGGATAATCATATATATATAATTTAATTGTAATGTAACTTAAAAAGAACTTCAATTCTCATTAATATGCAAATTAATAACCTGTGAAGGCATACTGGATGATGAAGCACCACTTTCCGCAACATTTAATTGATGATAAGGTAGCTGAAATTTTGTACCCATACCGTGTGATACACCAATTAATTTATCGTTAAATTCATTCAATATGTCTGGAATGATTAAAATTGACTCGGAAATCGCAAAACGACTGCGAAAACAATTATGAAAAAATGGAAAAATATGTTCCGCAGTTTATAATAAGCAAGGAAGAATTGAACAATTAAGTAAATGAATACATAATTAAAATGTAAATACCGAAAAGACATACTGGCAATGGTAACAAGTCCATCAATGGTTGCATCGCCACCAATTGGGAATGCTGCTCCTCGAAATTCGATGTCCGTTTGAGGCCATAATCCTGTTCCGGTCTATAAAAAGGCTAAAATTGACGGTCAATTGATTCTCTGTTATAATTATTTGAATAAATCAATCAAAATATTTGATACGTAATCTCACTTATAAAATAAAACATGAAAGTAACTTCTTTTCAAGCATCTACTTTAAATTATCTCGAGATTTTCAGTTGATCAATTTGAATTTAGATATTTCGAAAATTGATGTTGAAGTCTCGAAATATCTAACAAATGAAAATCTATTCAACGTTATTTTACTGGTTTATCTTGAGCATATTTGTTAGCTTCCCGCTATTTATTTTAGAAATCGTTGATTAATTCATATTATTAATTATAAAGGAATATAAAAGCATACTGCAAGGGAATCACCCATTGCAGCAATGATTCCAATATCTTCTGGACTCAAATCGCCCGTATCGGTACCAGTCACAAAATCTTTTTTGATTTTTGGACAACTGAATGTTTTCCTGCTAACGAACGAATTATCAATAATGGAAATAGTATTATTCTGTTGCTCTTCTGAATCTACTGAACCATCAATTGATGTTGGTGATAAATTCCAGTCAGTTTCATCATTTCTAAAATTTCACATATGGATATGGTTTCTTCGAAATGCAATCAGTTATTATGAGAAAGAAAAACTATTAATCTTTCATCCTTCTGGAATTTTTTTCTGAAATTTACTGCCATCAAAATTTACAGAAATGAAGTTATATGAGGAAATAAACATAGAAAATAAATAGCTTTTGGAATCTCTGAAGCAGAAATAGATAAACAGCAGGAAAAATAAAAAGCTATGTGCTATTGTCGCTGTTATTATTGACGATCTCGACTTTCAGTTAAAAGAAAAAGGAAAAATAAACGTAAAATGTAACATACATCTCTCCGTTTACGCTTTTATCACTGGGATCAATCTCTTCCGTTTCCTTTTCTTCATCCTCTTCCGAGCTATCTTTTTCAACGTGAGTGCTATGATCGTCTTTTATCCCGCTATTCTTGAAATGCTTTCCAGATTGTATTATCTCTACAATATGAAGCGTAAAAATCCTATCTCTAATTATTTTCATTTAAATTACAGGTGATCTAATAACAAGAATGATTAGTATGAACATCAGGCTATGCAACATTTGCGCTACGGTAATCAAATAAGGTAGCGCATAACATATACTAATGACAATATGGCATTACAAATTCTTTTAACGTGCTTGTAATTCTACGTAATATTTGATGGTACATACCTTGTTGAAATGCTGGAATAAATTTTGATTCATCCTCACGATGATCATTCAAAGAATTTTTAGCCTAAAATTATTCAAACAATATAAGGCCAAACAATAGGTTCTACTCATCACATATCATATTTTACATGATAATTTATTTTATTATAGTTAATTTTGACTTTCAATATTCAAATTACCTTCAATTTCAGATATTAATTTAAATTTAAATTAAATTTATATGAAATTATGATAGCCAAATAAATGAAGAACGTAAAAGCAACAAACAGCATTCGATAGTGTATCGATTAAATATGCAGATATTCCCGTAACATGTGACAAAAGCGCCAAATAAAGGAGTAACATGCTGCTGTTGCCTATTCCATAAATACTCATTGTCCATTTACTGAAACTTTCTTTTATTATCAGCTCAATGAAGTACTTAGATTATAAAGATCAGGAATCCTAACTAAAAAACAAATCTTCCAGTATTGATTGGGTAAGTTTTAATTACTTTAATAAATGAGGAAATAATTCGGCGAATTTCTTGGATTTCTTAACGCTTATAGTTAAATTTATAAAAAAAAACAGTTGTTAATTGTTTATTTGCACGAATCAGATCAATCATACTCGTTAATCGATCAAAATTTGTAAATTCTGTCGAGGATCAAAGTACAATAAAAATGATCGATTAATACGAACAGTTCAATAAATGAAAATGGAAATCATTTATGGCCAAGCAAGTTGCATTATTCAAATGGGTGTGCACATCTGTCTGTCTGTCTCTCTGTCTACTTATCTGTCAATGAGACACCATTGAAATGTTTTGTTTATACAATATGTAAACAAGATGGGAAATTTCATTTTTATTTGGTGTGAGCACTGACTGACTGGTGCAATGATTGATGATCATTCAGATGATCAGTCAGTCCTAATCATTGAGAAATATTGATTGAATGAATCGGCGAATGGAAAAGATTCCTCCATTCATCTTTGAAAATTCATATTTCCCGAATAAAAATTTCTTTTCAAATATTCATATTCTCGAGATAGAAATTCAACTTCGCAAAATCAAATTTTCAGATGGAAATTTAGCTTCAAAAACTTGTGTTTCCCGGATGGAGGATTTAAGTTGTGTTCCCCAGGTGGAGGATTTAGATCGGGAAATTTATATATTCTTCCTTCGATCCATTGATGCCTGATAATAAATATATCAGATAGAACTTTTGAATATTTTTGCAGAAATTTAAATGAAAAGAAAAGAATGATATGAAAAAAGGGAGAAAATTGCTGCTCAAATTATTCTCTAAAATTTTATAGTAAAAAAAAAAAGAAAGAAAAAAGTGAGTCATATAGTCTTATAAAAACAGTCTTTGTCAATTTATGTTTCATCCGACAAATTCGCTGTTTCCAAACTATCATATAGTTGATTATACGATTCAGTCATTTTTTTTCTTTTTTTATTTTTAAATAAGTCATTTCTAACATTAACTTAATATTTATTAAGTTTATAATTACAAGGATATTTAAATTTAGCAAAAAAATTTTTGATTATCATTTTGAAATCGTCTCATAGCAAATTAGAAACAGATTCTAATAATTACAATAATATTTATGAAAACGATATGGAAATGCTTAATTTAAATCAAATTTCTTAATTTAATTATAGCATTATTTGTTATCAAGTTTTAGATTTTAGGTAAAAGAAAGAACAAACCTAGCCAGGAATAAACAAATTATCGGAATAAGTTGGATTGTCATTTAAGCATCTGTTTGATAAAAACCATTAAAATTAAATTTAAATCGGTTCAAATCATTTTGCTTGTTAAATATAAATAAAAATTTTTTCATAAATTTTAAAAATTTGCAAAAAAATTCATTGCAACGAATGTCAATTGCAGAAAATATTTTTATCTAATTTTTATTAATTAGATTATCAAATGAAATTTAGCAGTGAATAATTTTATTGTTAAATTCATAATAATTGTGCCATTCAATTATATTGAAAATTTTGTTCAAAAAATTTTTAATTTTTTTGAAGAAAAATTTTTGCATTAATTGAAGTAAGAATATAAGATATTGAAGGATACGGTATTTTGACAATTTATTAGCTGAGAGATAGATTAGAAGGAAAAGTGAAAAATCAAAAATATAAACATTTCATATAAATGAAATTGATTGTTGCAGAAATATGAAATATTGGAGGATTGAAGATAGTTTAACGATCCATTAGTTAAAAGATAAATGAATGGAAAAAAAGAAACAAAGGAGCAAGAATTAAAAAACTCATGATCTTTTGGATGCATATATTTATCATAAATTATTATTACTGTATTTGTCTATACATATATATATATATATATATATGTATGATAAATTGATAAGCTATCGAGTGTGATAAATTGTCGAATAGTGAAAAGAATGAAACTAAAAATGAACAGTTTGTTTTTTTTTTATTTGATTTTCATTTTATATAGTTGGAGCCGGTAAAAATCAAAGGTTTGCAGCAATATTCATTTTCGCTACAAACTTAATCATCTATGTATCAGTCTATTCATTTAGCGTCAGGTGTTCAATTCATTAAAATTGATATTACACAGTTGTGATGTGTGGGAGAATGAAAGCCATCAATGATAAGTCAGCCATTTTATATTTTGAGCTCGAGAAGCTCGGAGTTTAAAACTTTATATCTCATTATTTTTAGCATTTCTCGACCAAAATTGGCATTCTATTGCAAGATGCAAGAACGGGATAGTAATGATTAATGATATGTGGAAAAACGACAAGCTTTTGTTATCATTTTTTTTTTGAGGGTTCAAAGTAATTTATTTAAATTTGTAATTCCATAAATGTTATGCAATCTTTAAAAAGAAATAAACCAAACAAAATTCTACAAATTAAAATTTTTTAAACGAATATTAGAAAAGATGAAGGATAAAAATATGTTTAAAAGATTTTTTCTTCTCATTGAGGAAGATATAATTTCTCCCTTTTTTATGGCAATAAAAATTCTAAAGAAATTATCAATTCAGAAACGATGGATAATGTTTGTTAACATATTTGCAAGCTAATATGCATTTTGGTTCCTGCAGCAAACCATCGTAAACAACCGACAAAGAAAATGGATCAAAGGCGATTGATATTGCAAGAATCGAACTGAAATTTGAAAGGCGAAATTCGAGAAATATGTAGGAACAAATATTTGCATTATTAGTCTATCAATCATATTTTTTTTCTTTTCAATTATTGCACAATTTAAAAAAATGTTTATTTAAATATGCTAATAGCTAAATAAATTGCATGAAGCTATTAAATATAGGCTATTAGAAATTGAAATTATCAGATCGTTAATATATCATCTAACCAAGTATTAGTTTATGTAAATTCTGTATTAAATTCTAAAAATTGCTTTAACGAATAAACCATTATAACCATTAATTAAACCGGTAAACTATTTTGATCATACCTGAATTGAAATATACTTCTAGTAATATATTCCGCCAATTTTTTATTCTGGTAATACTTTTGTTATCATGATAATCGTCTGATTACATTCGAGATATCTAATGCATTTTTCATTTATTATTCATTGCTTTTTTTTGTTATTATTGTTTAGTAAATGATCGAATTGAGAAAACGTCAGGAATTTTTATATTCAACTGTGAATTTAAGAAGCAACTGTTTCACAAGTTTTTTTCTCTTTTTCAATACATAAAAACGGTTTAATATCTATTGATAAGTGATAAATAATTAATCGATCTTACACATATATCTTTTACTCTTCCAAAATGATTTCATTAAATAATAAATTAATTAAAAGAAATTAGAAATTACTATGCGTATCAATGATCTATTTTACTGATTCATTATAGACATATATTATTGATTAGTACAAATCGATCAATGTTGTATAAATATGTGACGAAATAAGTACTCCAGCAAGTATTGAGTGATATTTTTGATTCTTTTAATAGTTCTTTTAAATATGACTCATTATTTTCTAAAATAAAAATTTTCCTTCTTTATATAATTTCAAAAGCATGAAAAATTTAATGAATTCTATTTTTACTAATCATTTTATCAATTAGTGCAGTTAATATCAAAAATATGATGACTCATTGATTAATTTTTGAAAAATTTCTAAAATAATCTTTATAGACATAAAATGAAATTTAATAATAAAAAAAGAAAATACAAAAATTGAAACTGTTAAATTTATATCCCATACACTAATATAATTTTAGACTTTTAATTTTATCATATAACATCGAGTACTACTTTTGAGTAGAAGAGGAAGAGAGAGAGGAGAAAAGGAAGGGAGAGAGGAAGAAAGAAAGATTAAAAGAGTGAAAAATTCCAACTGTTTTCAACATGCATAGATAAGAATAATAAAATCTCTCTCTCTTATGGCTTCACTTTTTTTTTTCGAATTTTTTATGGAAAAAGAAAATTAGTTGCTTATTGTGCATTTTCTTTTCTTTTCTTTTTTTTGGTGCCATTCAATTTGTCGGTAAGTAATTTGAATAGGAAAAAAGCTCTAAATTTGTTTAATTTCCTCGCATTAGTTAGTCACTTTTAGTTTAATAAATTCATATCTCTTCTGTTTTTTTTCTTCTTTAATTTTAAAGTTTCAATTATGCTTTAGTGAAATTCAACTTTTTTTTTTTTAATTTATTTATTTCCTAAATCAAATCATTCATCTTTTATCCTTTCATATATATATAATAACTTGTCTTTAATTCATCCTGATTTATTCTTATACTTTAAGATTCCTATAATTTAAGGCCTTCAATTTAGTAAATTCCTTGGTATGCATGAAATTTATTGCTTGTATAAATCTCAGTTGAAATTAGACCTTAATAATCATAGATGGTAATTAATCCGATTAGGAAATGATAAGATCAAAGAAAGCTGATAATAAATATTTTGAATTCTTCTCTGTTGAAAAAAAAATTTTTTCTACATTTTATCTCTATTTTAATCAAAATTTTTCTTTTTTTTTGTTGACATTATTTTGTTCATTTTGTTAAATTAAAAAGATTTAATTTTTAAATTATTTCAAATTTGTGCTCTCATTCTGAGATATTTTAAATTTAAATGAAAGTTACTGATGTTTTAATATTTCCTTCGCTGATAGCAAACAGGTGGCAATTTTAAGGCTTTTCGAGATCAATTTATAAATGAAATTTATTATAAAATTACGCTTTCTCATTCATTTATGCTGGGAAACTATTTTCTTCCTTTCTTTCTTTCTTTATTTTTTCTCTCTCTTTTTCTCCTACTTTTGGTTTATTACCGATTACGAATTTTCCCAAACTTTTTAACGAATGTTCTCCAATTAAAAGAAAAATCAATTTTACAGAACTAATCCAGGAAAATTTAGTTTTTGCACAATCATTTTTCTAATCTGAATTTTTATCTCAATT
Organism: Dirofilaria immitis; assembly: GCA_024305405.1. NCBI lineage: Eukaryota > Metazoa > Nematoda > Chromadorea > Rhabditida > Onchocercidae > Dirofilaria > Dirofilaria immitis. The sequence goes on from JAKNDB010000103.1 coordinate 1,514,307, forward strand.
TTAATTAAATTTTCAATACCACATGATACTATAAATTTTAATTTTAATTTATTTAAAATTTAAAAAAGCCTATATATTCTTAATTAACTCTCCCAACTTATACATATATTATCCAAACTTTTGATCGACTATTCTTTTTTCATTTAAATTTCAATCTAAATTTGAATTAAATTTTCAACATTATATAAACGGCATATCTTTCAATTTTTATTTATTTTAAAATCAAAAAAATCAATATTTTCTTAATTAACTCCCTTAGCTTATCCATACATATATATTATCAGAATTCCCTTATCTTACCCATACATATATATCATCAGAATCTCTATCGAATTATATCTCAGTTAATATATTGTTGCTTTTAAATATTACACTCTCACATTTCTCCCTCAGCAATATGCGTAGGCGTGCTTGTTTAAATTGATGTTTGTGTTTTGTGTATGTTTATATATGTATGTTTATGTATGTCATACATGTATGTTTGTTTATTATGTCGGTGGATTTTATGGATGTCTGTGAATATCTTTTCTATATATATATATGTGTATTTCTCTATGTGTGTATGTATATATGTATGTGTGTATGTATGTATGTATGTATGTATGTATGTATGTATGTATGTATGTATGTGTGTATGTATGTATGTATGTATGTATGTATGTATGTATGTATGTATGTATGTATGTATGTACGTATGCATTCATTGTCCTACTGATCTGAATACATACATTCATATTTACTGTGAACTGCGTTTATAAAAAGATAATTGCTAATATTGCGTGACATATTTGCGTGACATATCCGTATGCGTATACGTAAACATAGTAAATGTATGCAAACGTACGTGGATATACATGGCAGTATAATTGTATTTATGTATTTTATAAAGATTTATATGTATTTGTGCGATTTAAAATTTCATTCATATTGAAGAGAAAAGATTTAGAATTACTTAAATTCTCGATGATAATAACACTATCCATTTTTAATTGGTATCTATACTATCAATAACCAATCTTATTGAATCGAAACTATTTAAATTGACCGCCGTGTCTTATCATACCATTGTAATGATATATCGGCCAAACTTTTACTTATATTTTCAAATTACATCGATCTGATCTGCTCAATATATCCCGATAATTATCTGATCAATATATCTCGGTATTTGTTTTCATAATAATTTCTTTAAAAGTTTTTAAAATTTCTCGTTGCAAAAATTGTTTTAAATTTCTCAAATATGTGATTCTTCATTATTTTTTTCCCCAATATATATCGGAATTGTTGTTATCTTCAAAGTTAGTATTCATAAACTTGATGACAATTTATTCCTGAATTCAAAAATTTATTGAAAAAATATGTATAATTTTTTAATTCTTAAAACTGTAATTTCAACCAAAAAAGTATTTGCCATCTGAAAATGATTTTTTATCAACCAGTTAATAATAATGACTTAAAAAATAACTCAAATAAATAACGAAAACATTTTTTCGCATAAATAGATATCATTGGATTGGAAGCAAAATGTTACATCGATTTGCAATAATTATCGACTATTTTAAATTTGAACATTATTTGTTTATTATTTATTATATATGCAAACATAGATGTTGTAATATGCATCAATCATTTATCATATCATTTTTAATAACATTGAATAATTTGAAGAGAGGGAAAAAATGAAAATAAAAAAAAAGATAGAAGATATAAGAAATTAGCAATTTGATTTATTAATAAATAATTTCATAAAATTAATATTTCTATGCAATTTTCAAAATGAATTAAAATACCAACCAAAATAATAATTGAAATGTCTTTTTCGATTATTCTCAATTTTCTGTCATCAAATCCATTTCATTTATTTTTACAGACAAAAACGAATTGACCCAAAAGGATGGCATAGGATCATTTTCAAAATTTGATTTGTGACAAATCAATTGATTCAAATGTACTAAAATGATTGCTAATTTCCTCATTTTTCGATACCATTACTGTTCTTTTCTATCAAACTTTTTTTTTTTTTTAAATAGAATTAATATTAGCCAGTGATTTTAGTTATAATTATATTTATTTGAAAAACATCTGAAAAAAATAGTACAGGATGTTGTTCTCGCGAATAACCACGGAAACAATCAATCAATCAATATACACAAATATATGAGATAAAAAAACAATGAAAATAAGCTTCTCCCAATAATTATTTCAATAAAAAATAGCAAAAGAATTATCGTTGAATTAATTAAAAAATAAGTTAGCCGGTTGTTATGTTTTTAACCAATATTTTTTCATTAATAAAATATTACTTAGGTTAATTAAAATATATATTCAAATATTGACAATAACTTATCAGCATACTTATGTAATAATCTATTTAATATAATTAATAAATTATTATTTATCAATATTTCTTTTCTCATTTCCACGATCTATAAATAAAATATTTGATTATCTGTGATGCATTTTGAGACTACGAAAAATATTGGCAATATGCATGTTAAATAGATAAATTAAAATTTTTAAATTGATGAAGGAAGCGGATGATAGGCGCTATTTTGGTTAAATGAATATTATCAAATTCTCGATTTGATTAAATCTTCTGAAAACTGGTATCCTTCCATCATTTCATTTAATATGCGCTTCAATTTCATTACTCATCTTTTCTCGTATCTATTTTTTTTCCTTGTTTATAAAAATTAATTTTTAGTTATATACAAAATGATATTATTTACAGACACTTCTTTTTCTACATAGACTGTCAAATAACGATAACTTCAATTAGCGATAAAAGTTAATTTTTATGTTTTTAAAACTAATTATTTCATAAGTGGCAGGATGGTTTCAGATTAACCCTCGAGAGTTATTGTTCGGGAAATCTACTAGATAATCCTATAATCTGTTATTACTAAAACTGTACTCAATTTAATAATAGAACGATTCCAATGGTCAGCGAAAGTTTTGAAGTGATCCCAACGAAAATTTTTCGAAAAATAATTCATTTTTGAGGTTTTTATCAGATCTAAGAAATTTCGAATTTCCAGCTGAGAGGCGATAATATTTATCAATACAAACTTATTACAAATGTTTATCAGCTGGCATTTTTTCTATTTTCAGAAATTATATATTAAATAAAGAGTAAATTTAATTAATTTTAAAATGGAATGAAAAATATTTTGTACAGCTTTACGGATTATACGAAAAATTGACTTTAAGTGTCCATCATGTTCTACTTTTAAGTAGCTTTCGTCTTAATATATCTATTTAACTTTTATCATGATCCAGTAGATAGAGTTTTATCAAATTTGAATTCATGTATGTATTGCAGCTTTATAAAGATTTTGAGATTTAAGGCTTTTAAATCTTCGCAAATTTTAGTTTTCAATGTTTTTTTTTCGAGAGTTTTGACCAAATTTGGTTAGAAAAAAAATTAGTAATTGAAGCAGAGAAGGAGCAGAATGAAGGAGCGGGCATGCCAAATGATTAATAAATTCGAGAAATACAAGAATATGGAAAGAAATAGAGAGTTGAAATAGGAAAAGCTAAGGAGAAAAGACTCTGTATTTGTTTGTCTATAAGGAAGAGTCGAGAGTCGATACCAAATGGCTTATCGTTCATAGTTTTCATGTTATTCACAATCTCTAAGCAGTTGAATAAATGGAATGAGAAACGATGGAAGTAAATAAATGGGAATGTTCTCTACTACTATAACTATAATCATTACTATAATAAATGATAACTGCTATTGTTGCGACAACTATTACGACGACTACTTGGCGATGTCGTAGCAGAAAGTTAACAGGAAGTGATATATATAGTTAATGGAAGTCGCAAATTAGCCTTAACTTCAGCTTTCGTATATGCTAATGAAAGGAAGTTTAAGCAGCTGTTATGCAAAGCATAAATCATTAGCAGTTGCTCAAATTTGTCATTTCGTTTTCTTGCAAATTTGCTAGAAAGCTGTAAGCTTAATTCTTATAACAAATGATGTCATTCTGGGATGAATCGCATTATCAGTACTCGATATAATCATCTGATAATGAACTATATTATGAGAATCTGAGAAAGACTGTATTAGATTCCGAACTATCTTGGAAATAGTTTGTTAATATCCAAATTTTGATACGTTAAAACAAATGGTGTAAACCTATTAGATTTAATAAATGCAATAAGTCAATTACTTAGTTAAACAATTATATTCCATAATTTATCATGAATGGACAATAAATGATAGGAAGTTCCCGTTGAACTCTTCGTTCCGAAAGATTTCTATGAATGTTGAAAATTCATTATTATACATTATTTCTAATCAAGATTGATCTTATATCCATTGAGAAAGATGGCCCAGAAGTGGCTGTTATCTACACTTGGCTAGCTAACTTCTTTGCATCTTTTTTTTTTTTACTAGCCAATAAATAATTCGACTGAAGTTTAGCGAAATATTATTGTTCCTCAATATGGGTACTTTTTATTTGAGTACTGTGCTGTCCTTTATGGCATAGAATTTATGCTTTAACAAGATGACAAATCATCAAAATAGCTTTTTCTAGATTCATCATTAGCTAAAAATTAGCATAATTCCTTTAATGATATTTTTTCTCTTTCCAACGATTTCTCATTTCACAACAATAAATTTCATCTTTGTTAGAATGAAGAAGTCTTATCGTATTTATATCGCATGTTTGCAATATTTTCGAAAGGACGAATATAAATCATCAAAGTGGCAAATAATTCAACTTTCTATTAAATCTTTCTCTTTAACAGATCCGGAAGTAAATTTGAAATTTAATAGGAATTACTTTTTCAACACTTTGTTTATTTAAAAGATTGGAAAGATAGCAAACTTTGAATTTTTAAACTTCTCTTTTACCTAAATACTTTTCATTTATTTCTTAGCTTACTAAAATTTTCTATTTCCTTGCCACTCTTTTTCATATTTAATAACATTTGAATCGAATAAGAATGATAATGTAATTTTGAAAAGAAGCTGTAAATTAAAATTTGCAAATTTTTCGTGAAGAGAATCAAGAGTGTAGTGATTTAGAATCAAACAAATTAAGAAATATACAACTTGTATCATCACCGAAAAAGAGCAGCAAGAAATTAGAACAAAGTTTAGAAAAATATAAATTATATTATCGCTAATAGAGATTAAACAATAGCCCAAACAATGGAAATATGCAAATTTAGCAATTTTGAAAATAAAAAATTATGATAAGGAATTCCCTGAGCATCTTGCATCTTATGAGAGTTTCTTTTGAAAAAGATGAAAATGAATGGTTGCAATCATTCACTAATACAGGATTCTTTATCACAAAAAAATTACGATAAAGAATCCTGCATCTTAGAACGATTTTTTAAAAAGAAAAAAATGGATGAGTGGTCAAAAGTTCCATTCGTGCCATTTACTCGTGGCATTTTGTTGAATTGAAAGGAAACTACGGCGACTTTTACTTCGGAAGAATTATGATATCGTCTTTTAATTTGGTATTAAAGTATTCAGAAATGTAATGCAAAGAGATTTTAATTATTTGTCCTTCTACTTAAATCATCATCATTATCATCATCATCAACCATCATCAGCGTCATCGTCATCATCATCATCATCGTTACTATCAGTTTTAAATCATGCAAATAGTTAATTGAATTTTATTTTTATTTTATTAAACTCATATAAATATTATTCAATTTTTTTCCCGTCATTATTATCTTCTTTTATGATTAACAGGTTATTGCTTAGTTTAATTAACAAATGAGACAATAAAGACTCTATGATTAAAGTATTCTTCATTTGACATTATTTTTTACTAATTAAAATTTTAAATTGATTCCTTTTCCATTACTTGTAACACTTTTTAAGTTTTCCAAATGTCATCATCTATTTGTGCAATGATAGGCTTGTTCTTTGATTATTCTAAATTAGCCTAGTATTATGAAAGATATTCATACATAGATAACAATTATTTTTTATTTAAAGTCCATATTTCTTAACAAAAGTTTTAGATGAAGTCATTGAATGCCAATGATTTCACTTAAAGAAAATATAAATATTGATAATTTCGAAGTCTTGCAGGCTAATGCAAATTTCTTTTATCGACCGTAATATCGCTGCCTTTATAGGATCAGTTATCATATCATTCTATTAATTATAATCTTATTATGTATTCGATTCTTATTATTATTTCATCTTCCATTTTATCGGTAATATCAGATATATACTACCTAATATTTTATCAGATATAAAAAAGAAATCAAATATGGTCGATTATATTTCGGGAAAATGGAGAGGACAATTCATTTGATGAAATCTGAATATGAAGAATAAAGCAGATATTATTCGAGATTTGGTAACGCGGTCCTATCTTTTGCAATATTATAAAATAGAAAAATGAGCGACAATTCAAATAAAAAATAAGGTTTATGGGATTTTTTTCTTTGATTCTGGAACTATGACACATTTAAGAAAAAGCACAAATGTTAAGGAAGATGTTATCGAAATTCATTTACCATGGAAAAAAAAGAACGAATGAAGAAAAAAAGGTTGATGGGAAGAATATTTGATATGATCTTACGAATATTTCAAATGTATGATAAGTTTAACGGACTATTTACTCTCGACAACTCGAAACGCGGAAAAGATTATCAGGAATTAAAATGCGATGAATCTGATTGTGCATTCAACCTTGAAAACAGGGTAGTAGAAAATAAACAGTATGAAAATTTATTGGCATATAAAGTAATGGAATGTTTATCGATGAATTGCTGAAAGATAAAAAAATAAAAGTAAAATCATTTTTAATTAAAATCAAATCCGTTTAATGAGCAAATGCTCATTAAACTGTTTGTAAAAAAATAAAAATAAAATTTTGATGGAAAAGAATCGAAATAGAAATCAAAACAGGTAAATTAAATTTCGATTACAACTTAAAAATGAAATTTATTTTGGGAACATATAAAATATGCAAACTTTTATTAGTTCTTTTTTTAAATAGTAGAATTATCTAAACTGTCCAATCATTTTATGAAGCATCATCGATTATGATGATGATGATGATGATGATGATGATGATGATGATGATGATGATGATGATGATGATGATGATGATGATGATGTTAATGATAATAATGATGATGAAGCATCTGGATGTAGGACACATAGTATTATAGAGAAGAACTAAAAGAGATAGATAGGGCCACAATCGATATTAATCCTCAAACCATCTCGAATTGATCCATTTGTTGTTGGCCATATGTGTAGTATCCATCCTATCGTCATGCCTAAAAGCTTCCAAAACTATATTTGTTCCTATTTCGATGTTAAATCTTTTTAGTCATTAAGTATGGTAGAATATCTTAGGAATAACATATGTTGTTACTCGTCTTCTGCAATTAGAATCTTCAAGAATATTCGAATCAAATCATTCGCAAATTGTCTCTTACTTCCTTCCAATGATTTCCTTATGATATTATAGAATTGCAAAATCGTAGGAATGAATATATGTTAGATTCATCCTTCGCAAGAAAATCTTTTAAGAATGAATCATATCGTTTGCGAATTGTTTCTTCATTTCAAAATCTTCTGCAGATACTGCTGAAGTGAAAATAGCCTAGGAATATATGCCATATTTATCCTCTAGAATAGAATCTTTAAGATGAGTCGAATCGTATTCACAGATTGTTTCTCTCATCTTTTCAAGGACTTCCTTCTGATGATATTACTGTTGCATACAAATACGTCTATTTGAATGTAAGAAATGTCCATGAAAATATGGCAGTAGCAACAGTAATGACAGTGACAGTGACAGTAACAATGGCATTCATCAAAATAGTAAAGGATGAATGAATGGATCATTACTGCGTGCTGTTATTTCTACAACTTCCATTCTCGTTCAACTATTAATTGAGGAGTGATTGAAGGAAGGAAGAAAGAAGAAGGAAGAAAAGGAAGAAAGAGGAAGGAAGTAGGAAGAAAGGAAGGGAGGAAGGAATGTATCGAAGAAATAGAGGAAAATTTCATTAGAAGATGAAGAGAGGAACGAATGACTAAACTAATTCTTGGATATCTATCTATTGTGCTGTTATTCATTCCTATGCTTCTTCTGCCGCGATAATTTCATCGTTGTATCATTGTTCTGTTTTCATTGATGTCTGTCTCATCATCGATAATTATTACTCATCGATAGTAGGTAATTAAATAAATGTCTTTGATAAATCTTTGTTAAATTTTGAAATCAATCATTTTAGAAATTTCATCAAATATCATATTGTTCCCGTTTTGTTAGATTTATAATTAATTTCTTAAATTAATAACATATATCGTTATTTTAATAATCTTATTCATGAATTGACAATTTCATTCAAATATCAATGCCTTATTAAATTTGTCAATTTTTCAATCAACCATATTATATTTTGCTCTTTTTTAAAGTCAATAAAAATAATTATGTTTATGTTTTATTACATTATTATTATTATTATTATTATTATTTCTTTTGTTAAATAACAATATCAATAAAAATAATAATAACAAGTTTGATGATAATAAAGTGAATTAAAAGACTTAGATATATATATATATATGATTTTTATCTCTTGTAATATTCACCAATAGTATATTGCATTTTTTTATAACTGGTTTAGAAAAAATATATCAATATTTTAGTTTGTTTTTTTTCTGATATAATTCAAATCCTGTGAATATTCTTTATTGCTTCTTTTTTTTTTTAAATTAAACTTATTATAAATCATAACTTTCATTCCCGATTTTATGAAATAAAAAACTTAAAGAGTAATAATGCTTTTGTCTTTTTCAAATTTTTAATACTTTTTTTCGTTTTGCAACTTATAAACATCTGTTATAAACTATTATAGTAAGGTTTTATTAACATTGTGTAACGTCTTTATCAAAGTTTTATCAATACTTTTGTGGTCTATTCTACCAGTATTGAATATTTTTTTTATCAATATTGAGATATTCCTTTTTATTTAGTTGGCTTCTCTTTTTAATATGACTTCCGTTAATTTTACAATGGTGCTTCCTCTTTAAAACATTATTTGGATAGAGGATTCTGAGATGTCTTCAGCTTTTGTCCAAATAATTTAATGAATGTTTTTAATGAAAAATGATGATAATGAAGTTGCTTGACTCTAATATAGATGATCCATGGATTATTTGAAAAAAGCCTGGAATATATCAGCTAAGAAATCATTTTCATTTAATCTGGCTGCTTAGTTTTGTTATCATTAGTTTCAATTTTATATTGCTAGTTTTAATCAATTAGATAACATTTTAATATTCTTGGCTTACTTTCATAGCACAAAATTATTCGTTTATATTGGTAAGCTCTTTTAACAGGCAATCAGATATAAATGTTCCAATCGATTTCCTACGATAACAACGGGTAATTTCATTTGTCTTACAATAATCTAGAAATTTCATTTCTAGAGAAAAATTCATATCAAAAGTTTTAAATAGTTCGGAGTGGAGAGAATGATGACTGACTTCATTAACTTCCCTATTGGTGTACTTTTATACCTTGTTAATACCTTTTTATCTAGTAAAATTTCTATTTCCAATGCGGAATATCTTGAAGAATTGCTCCTAAACATTAATGCTCGCTCGACATTTGAGATTAATTGATCTATGAACCGACAAATAGTTTTAACAATGTATAGGCTTATGAAATATTTAAAATAATTACCATATGGGAACAACAAAAGGGCAGAATTGCTCGAATAGCTCTTTTAATATGCAAAAAAAGAAATTAAATTTTCTTTTACCATGAATTTAGACAGGGAAGTTCTGATGTCAATTTAAAATTTTATGCCACTCGTTGAAATTTTGTTTTTTTTCTTTCAAATGTTTATTTACTTTTATTTATTAAATCATTTGATAGAATTTATATAAAATTATGAATATAAACTAAAATTTTTATAGCTTTTAATTTAAATTTAGATTATATTCGTAAATCACAAGTTTATATTTTTATTGGCATGATTTGTGAAAAAAAAGTGTTATGCTAATTTTCAGATATGAAAATTAATAGAAAATATGGAATTAAAAATAACAACTTTAATCAAATTCTTTTTCTTAAATTAATTCTTTATTATGATATATCGTTATTATTCGATAATAAATTCCTCAATTTATTTAATTTCGCACTAATATTTAAACAATAGTAATCATGTTTTGAAAGAATTTGCTAATTACAAAAACTTATGACTACAATTTATGACAATCTAAAAATCAATTATATTTTTTAGAAACTTTTAAGAAAATTACTCGATTTAATTTTTAAGGAAAGGATAATTCACTTTGTTAGTTACCATGTTACCTAATATAACTTGTCTTCTCATCGTGAAATATTTACCTGTGTATGATCATATGTTAGCATCGAAATCCAACACTAAGCTATTTTGATTCCTTAATTAGTCAAAAGCTCGAAGTATAAAACTAGGCTGTTTTGTTTAATTTATCCTTTCATCAGCTTTGCTTCTTTCGCTTTCACATATATGCGTTAATTTAAATTGAAAAAATATATTCATAGCTCTATCAACTATCAGATGATATATCTCTTATCATAATGCTCTTTCAGGTTTAATGTATATTTTATACAAGTTTATGCTTCACTAATCAACAAAAATGGCTGCGAATGATAAATCAGCCAGTCCACTATTTCTTTCTTTCAACTTATCATTCATATTTTCAAACAAATCGCTCCATCATTTTCAGCGGCTGCTTTCTTTTATAAACAAATGAATTATGTGGAGTAAATTAACTTCTCATATAGGTTTGTTTATTTTTACATATTCCAATTAATTCAATAAACATTTCCTTCTTTGTGTAATTTTTTTACAATGGCTTATTTTGTCTTTATTTGTTGTAAATATTTATATAAGATATCGAAAAATAACAGATATAATTCAACAAAGAAAAAAAATGTTTATTGTAAAATAATGTAATGATAGCTTAATGAATAATATTGTAAAATAATGTAATAGCTTAATGAATAACTGAGAGACAAAATAGAAATTATTAAATATTAATTTTTCCCAACGCTATCAATCTGAAACGGTGTCAAATGATAAGTTTCATTGAAAATTATATTTGATTAATTCTATCATCATTAATGGATCGTCTCATATATATATGTATCATATATACATACTTTATATATACGTTGTGTATTTTAATTTGACGAAGCAAAAAATCAATGAAAATCGGATGTCTTCAAAATGTCACAATTAATAATATTTCGTTTTTCTATCATTTTTAACTATTAATTTATCCCTTGAAGAAAGGAAAAAAATATATATTTTTTTCAACATTTAGATAAAAATTTTTCTGATAAAAGTGAATCTGATAAGGTCAAATTTTATCTGCCGATACTTAAAATTTCTCTTCCATCATTAATGATTACTTCAATCTTTTGTTGAATTCTAAGAACTCTAAATTATTGTAACTCTAATCTATTCATTTTTTTCTTTCCATCAGATTTATTTTATCACTTTAGATTGATAATTCTTGGATGATATATTTACTGAATGGCGAGAGAAGGAATATCCTTGATCAAATTTTCGAAATTTCATCAACGATTATACTTAAATTAATTAAATTAAGGAATTAAACTATGTGTCAAATCAATGTAATGTTATAATAGCCGATCCAATAATTACATCATTATTAATCAAATAATTTTAGGATTATGGTTGACGCATATAGACCGTGATCATGGTAATACTACAAAGGCACAACTTCGAGAGAGCTGTTCGTTATCAGTTCTCAATCAACGAAATTTATCGATTGTGAGAAATTCTAAAAGTTCCGATAATTTACATCGCGTCGTATTACGTGCTACTCCGCCTACGCCTCGAAAATCCACGATATTTTTTAATTTGAGGTTATTTTTATCCTTTTTTTTCATATTGTGCATATTCCTCAATGATATAAATTTATAAAAGTTCAAAGTTGATGTTATTTTATTCCCATAAATATCGTTTTTTCTTTTTTATTTCATAAATATTTAATTATTATATACGTTAAATACATCTCGGCTTATTATGTAAATTAGTTCAACAGATCAATCAGCTCTTTTTAATCAATAATGGTAATTATTCTCACGATATATTAATACAACTTGATGCATTTTAGATGCATTAAATTTTAATTAAATGAATTGTAATCAAAAATTCATTACATAATAATAATAATAATAATAATAATAATAATAATAATAATAATAATAATAATAATAATAATAATAATAATAATAATAATAATAATAATAATAATAATAATAATATATAATAATAATAATAATAATAATAATAATAATAATAATAATAATAATAATAATAATAATAATAATAATAATAATAATAATAATAATAATAATAATAATAATAATAATAATAATAATAATAATAATAATAATAATAATAATAATAATAATAATAATAATAATAATAATAATAATAATAATAATAATAATAATAATAATAATAATAATAATAATAATAATAATAATAATAATAATAATAATAATAATAATAATAATAATAATAATAATAATAATAATAATAATAATAATAATAATAATAATAATAATAATAATAATAATAATAATAATAATAATAATAATAATAATAATAATAATAATAATAATAATAATAATAATAATAATAATAATAATAATAATAATAATAATAATAATAATAATAATAATAATAATAATAATAATAATAATAATAATAATAATAATAATAATAATAATAATAGTAATAATAATAAATAATAGTGAGTCTTTGATTCTGTACGCATATGTATACTTAAATTTTAAATTTTCTATTTCTATTATTGCCGTTAAAATAATAAGTTGAGAAGATGTAATCTCGATAAAATCCAATGAATAAACATTTTTCAGCATTTTCAAATATCTTCTAAAGAGCTTTTTAATTATTCATTGTAGGAAATCAAGAAAGCGTGAAAAGTATAGTAAAAAAGATGAACGAAGCAACGAGAATGGTATTGATAAGGGAAATTTTATAGTAGTGCTTTCGGAGTATATAAGAAGCATGCTGATAAAATACAACCTAAAAGTGATAACAAATCATCATTGCCGACGATTGCGTCCACTCTGAGAAATGGCGATATGGCACAATCATGGCAATCGTCTAACTTAAGTTCATCAAGGTTATCATTTATTATTAGAAAGTAATCAAATTTCGTCAATTACTTTTATTTATAATTTAAAAATTAGAAAAAATTATTTACCATTATAATGTAATGGGATAATTGATTGTAGGTAATTAATCGACTAACTTCTATTATTATTATTATTCGAAAATAAAAGAAATATAATTAATTAAAGTTGAGAATGAAGAAAAAGAAAATAGATTTTAATGAAATGAGAATTTAAAATGAAAATTTTTTTTAATACTTCTTTACATATTATTGTTACACATCTGTTTTGGTCTATTTTAAAAAGTATTTTTGTACGATTGCATTAAAATCTATTTTCTTTTTCTTCACTCTAAAGTAGAACCTCAATAGCTTTAATAACAGAATACATCCTGTCATCAAAAATTAGTTCAGAAAAGAAAAAATGCCCGCCTAATTCACCAGCAAATTTTGCTTTTCTTCTAGCATCTTCTTCAATTAGTGAGTACCCAGTAGCACAAATAATTACTTGTCCCCTAACTTGTTGACGAAATCATGTGCTTCATACACTAGAAGAGAACTCCAACTTTCGTCTGATATTTGAAGAAGTTATTAATCTATTGTTTTTCTTGACTAGAATAAGATTATATCGTGGTACATTGACTTACTAGTCAATTGCGGTTATGTGGTACGGAATAGTACGTTTTATGGTCGAGTTTCTCCGTGAATCATAAATATTTTATGCATATTAATTGTCCCAAAAATTTTTGGTTAACTAAAGAAAAGAAAAGAAATTACAGTCGTTGTTGAGATTAAATATTAGTAAAAGTTTGACATATCAAATTCGAATATTCAATGTCATTTTACTAATTGTTCAACGCTATCCTTCAAATCCTTTCTTGAGAAATAATAAGTACTTTCATATCTCTTCAATTTAAATTCCCCTCTTTTCCTTTTTTCTAATATATCTTCGAAAAATTTTTGACTCTTAATATTTTTGCCATCGGGAGTGTTTGCCGTAGAAAAGTTTTTGACAGCAGTAGTGTTTCAAAAATTTGATCAAATTGCTGCTGAAAACAGTCAAAAATCATAGTACGAAAGTATTGCTGAGTAGCAGTGATAACTGTCTGTTGATAATATTGATGAAAAATCAATGATGATAACAATGTTAAATATCTGCATGTCATGATAATAACAAGTTAAAGTACCTGTACGTTATGAACGGTGACAATGTTAAGTACCTACATGTCCCATCGATAGAACTATGGTTATGAGTATTGTAATGAGTTTATTTTATTTTATTTTACTTTTTTCGCAGAAGTTTATTTAACCTATTTCGAACGACACGATCGCGTTCGGGCACCAATAATTGCATTGTATCTGCTTATCCAGATCCTTGTTGTTCATCATCGACTTCCGATCCTCGGTATCCTTTTTTTTTATTTGTTTGACCGATTTTGAACTCCCAAACTTTATTGTCTTCTTTTTAGTAGGAATTTCTCTTCAACTTATTATACAATTTTTTCTTGATTTTCGGGAATTTTAAGGATCCTCAACGAAAGAAGTAATAATTACATGCATATTTTAAAATTTCATCAAAATCTTATGAAAATATTTTAGATCGACGTTAAGCTCTATGGAGGAAAAACGTAGCTCATCGGTTATCCGTCGTCGAAGGCCACGATCGGCACATTTAGATCCAAATACTTTAGTTTTTCCACCTAGGGTAAGTGCAGTAAGTGCAATCTCAGTAGTTTTTAAATTAGTTAGATTTTCAATTCTAAATCAAATATGAAGAAAAAATTGTCGAATGCTTAAATGTAATACTTATTTGATACGACTAAATTCAGCCTTTTAAAGAACACTTGTAAATAATGTTTAATCATTTATTTTAATCTACCAAAAGTACATGACTATTTAAACTATTTCTCATTCGGAAATTAAAATTGTGAAAATTTCATGAGCATAATGAATTCCATATATTTAATTATTGATTATTCGATTTCCATTATTTTCTTTAGCAAAATTTTTCGTAATCGAAACAGTTTTCTTTTTCTTTTGATGTATTTTGAAAAGATAGATATATTTCTAGGAAATGCCAGTACAAGATATTAGTGAATTGTATAGGCGAATTGAAAAATTAGGTGAAGGCAGCTATGCTGTCGTTTATAAATGCGAAAGCAGGTAAGAATCTTTAAGTATGATTAATTATTTAATTTTTTTGTTTTTTTTTTAACATGAAGTCATAAAAAAGTGAGTTTAAAATATTAAAACAAATGTATATATATATATATATATATATAATTTTATTTAAATTAAAATATAAAATTCATGCCAATATATTCAAATATAAATTTGAAAAATTTAGTATGAAGTAAATTTATTAATTTTACTTTTAAGCTTAAATCGATTAAATTGTAGAAGTGATGGTAGTATTGTTGCACTAAAGGAAATTAAAATTCATAATCAAGAAGGATTACCATTCACTGCTATACGAGAAGGTCAAACGAAATTTATTTATTCATCGATCATTTGATTGGAAATTTTTATCAATTTTTTTCTTATTTAATTTAAAAATTAATCAAAAACGATGAAATTTCCAAAATAAGGGTGATAATATTATTTTTTCATAGTATACTTCAAATTTCTTTTTATTTCATTTTCCTTTTCCGAATAATTGTTGAAAAGTTTTTCAATTATTTAATGTTTAATTAATTGGTTGTCTTTTTCGATTTTACAATTTATAAGTTGAATTTTTGAAAAATCCACTTTTCTCAAATATTTATCGTTGAAATAATTTCATAGCTGCATTTTTCTTTTTAAAAATTGAAATAAATGAAAAAAGGAAAGAGAAAAGGGGAGAGATAATATTATTATCACAGAAAGATAGGAATATTTAGTCATAATAATTGAAAGTCTTAATGATTTCATATCATTTGATGATTAAGCTTTTCAATTATTTCAATTTTTTAGCATCATTATTGCGTGCTTTACGACATTCTAATATTGTAACGTTACACGATATCGTACACGAACAAAATTCATTAGTTTTTGTTTTTGAATATATGGTAAGCTATTTTTGAATTTATTAAATTTAAATTTGACGAATAAAATTCCATTTAAGAAATCAAATCTTCGAGGCTGTTCCATCAAGTTTAAATTTAAAGAACAGCAGTTCGTTTGAAGAATAAACTTTTTCAAACTATTTTGGAATTGAGTTGATTAAATCTAAATTTAATGAATAAAGATTCATTTGAGGAATAAACTCTTTGAGTTGTTTTGGAATTGAACTTATCAACTTTAATTTGGCGAGTAAAATTTTTCTGAGTTTTGAACTTTTAGAGGTATGTTAGAAATGACAATATTTTATTAGACGATATTTAGCATTTTGAGATATGATAATGGTTTGTGGATTGATATCAGATGCGAAGAAATTCGATAAAAAAAAAAGCATTTTGTTAAATAGATTATGAATGAAACTTATAATGTCATGAAATCAAAAATGAGCTATAAAGTGAAATGAGTTTTATCAGTTAATTCATTTTTTATCAAATGATTTTTTTTTATCAAATTATTAAAATAATGGTTAATGTAATTAATTCATATTGCTTCATATAAAATATTCAAAATTTGCTCTTTCAGTTGAATAAAATAAATTTAAAAATTAGATTAAATAAACATGCCTTTGCTTTTGCAAATAATGAATTGTTTAAATTTATAGAAAACGGATTTAAGCAAATATTTGGAATTACATAGTACTGGATTGGAACAGATGCAAGTTCGATTACTGTTATTTCAATTACTTCGTGGTCTTGCATTTTGTCATGCTAAAAAAATTTTACATAGGTATGTGGTTATCGATTAATTTTAATTATTAAAAGTTTAAATTTTATAACTATTAGAAATTGGAATTTTTTTGACGGATTTTATTTTCTTCTTGAAAATGTTAATTTTCAAGAAGAAATTACAATTTTATTTCAGAATAAAATTTGCTTGTAATTTTCAATTCTTTTAATTTTAGAATTAATTTTATTCTATCCTATTTTCATCAAATTTTTTTAGAGATTTAAAACCGCAAAATTTGTTATTAAATGGTAATGGTGAATTAAAATTGGCTGACTTTGGTTTGGCTCGCGCAAAATCAGTGCCAAGTCGAACTTATTCACATGAAGTGGTAACATTATGGTTAGTATTGTTTTCAAATTTGTACGAAATTTCAACAAACTTGCCATTTTATTAAGCTAAAGTTGTTCAAATAAAGTTAATGATAAGGACTAATCAATACTGATCCAGTAATTTATATTGTTCCCAGTATACTTATCGATTTTCTAAACGAAGCAACGAACAGTCATTGATCGTCAGAAAAATCATTCATTTAATGTTTAATCCGCTTGTCAGCCTAGCCCCTTTTGGTTTTAATCAAGTGTTAAATTAGATTATATTGCTATTTTAATTTTTACTATGCCCGTGGTTTGTCATCCGGATTGGCATTCTCGCTTAGAAATATTTGAAATCAAAATGTTATGATAAATAAATGATTAAATCAATAATTAATTAATACATTAAGCTACGAAATAAGTAAATAAATTCTGATTAGGTATCGACCTCCAGACGTCCTGCTTGGTTCAACAGACTATTCAACATCTCTCGATTTATGGTTGATTTTTTTTCCACCACTGATTTTTTAATTTTGAAAATTTGCTAAAATTTATTTGTGAAAATTTTCGAAAGTTATACTTTTAAGGGTTTTTGATTTATGGGGTTTCTAATATTACTAATTATTAGAAGGTATTTATTGGATTACAAAGTTGTAAATATTTCAGGGTGTTGGATGTATATTCGCTGAAATGTGCACCGGTGCAGCTCTTTTCCAGGTACAAAAGATATTGCCGATCAATTGGATAGAATATTTAGTATTAGAGGTAAAAAGCTTGAAAGAAATATTTCGAAATTATTTGATTATTTTGTTAAAAAAATATACAAAAAAAAATTTTCTCTAGGTGTTCCTGATCCAGCAAAATGGCCTGAAGTACTGAAATTACCGCATTATTCACCTAGCTTCTATCCACCTTATCAAGAATTAGCCTGGAATGAGATACACAAATCATTGGTGAGATTGAAAATGGTCAATCACTATTATCACATCTTCTACAGGTATCACCTATTAGAACTATCATTTTTTTAATTTAGTGAAATATTTTTTAATTAAAAATTCAAATTCAGATTAGAAAATTTTCATTCTCATGCTTTATTCCTAACTATTTTATTAATTTTATTCATTAGAATTTTTTCAATCTTGCCAATGATTCGCGTATCTAAAAACTTTCAAAAAAATTTCTTTCAAAATTGATTTTTATTTCAAGCTGAATCCAGCGGATCGTATATCAGCGAGTGGAGCAATGATGCATCCTTACTTCGGATGCTTTCCATCCAGTATCCATCTTTTGCCACCTACCGCTTCGATTTATTCATTACCGAAGATACGTTCCCTTCAATATTCTACACTTATGCTGTAATTCAGATCAATATCCGTTTTGATCTTGTGCAACTTTTGGTGAATCGTTGAAGTGCTCAAATCGATATTAATTTTAATTTTCAAAATATGATTCCATGTAGTAAGAATTTTGAATTTTGAATACTTTTGAAAATTCAATCTTCCTCATATAAATGGAAGAGAGCAAGATGTTTCATTGTTGTGTTTCATGTAACTATGATTTGTCAAATTTTCTTTTGATTTTTTTCTCGAATGAATTATAGTTAAACCTTTGAACGCTATTAGCGATTTATTCTTTAACAGAAATTAATTTTTAATCAATGCTCGAAATTTTAATTAAAATTATAGAAATATTTCAAGATTTTACGCTCAACTGCATAGAGTAAGCAATCATATTAAGCGATGGACTAGTGACTAATTTTTGAGATTCCGATATTATATAAAAGTTTCAATTTTTGATATTAATTAAAAGTTGAAGAAAAATTTTTCAGCTCATTTTTTAATGAAAATTTGTTTTGGTGCATATCATTCCATGTTTTTTCTTATTATTTGTATTTATTGATAGGTTATTTTAATTCTCGAAGTTAATCTTACAAAATTTTCCTTTTTAGGAATTATTTTTTTGAAAATGCTTTTTCTATTTTACAAAATAAAAGAAATATATGCCATCTTATTAATTATTCCTTCTTTCAGGTTTATCTTACAGGGCAATAAATTTATGGCTTTAATATGAAATAAGCAATCTTTGTCCTCCTAAAATAAATCGAGAATCGTTTAATTTCATTTTTTTTTGACAAAAAGAACAAAAAAAAACATAAAGTTCGATTTGAGTTATTAGTTGATGATTTGAAATCTTTTATCTTAGCAATTATAATTAGCTTTCTTGACCTTTCTCTAATATATCACATATCACGATCATTCACTAATAATTTCACATGATGGAAAAAATTGATTGAAATTCTAGCAATTTTCATGGGATCACATGAATTGATCAAATAAAACATGCTATAAAACATTCTAAAATTAAAAAAAAATAAATTGATACTTTTATTAAAATAATGATAAAATGAAAAGCTATCAGATTGTGAAATGATTTATTTCTCATGCTCTACATAATTCATAAATATCATTGAGAGAATTTATAGTAATGTAATTTTATATTTTTAATATTTATGCTAAATTTTATTATAAAAGCAACAATGATCACATGAATACATTGATTATTATCACCACAGCTAACCTAATTATTATCATAATCGAGTTATTGAAATTGATCATTATCATTATAGCCGACCTAAAGCAATTCTGAAAGAATTCCTATGATTTATGCATAAAACGATTTTTATATTTTTAATAATCATTTGAATGATTTAAAATTGCCGAAAATGACTTTGCTGTCATAGGAAAATATTGATATGATCGGTATATATCAATATTTTCCCATAATAATAAAATTATTTTATGCAATTCAAAGTCAATTTAAATCATTCCTGAAATCAATCAATATTGATATCTTTTAATATATATTAAATTTATAAATGTATCGATCACTATTACTATGTTATCCGAATTGCAAAGTTTCTTTAATAAATTTTTAGAAAAAATTTTTATGCAAAAGTTGAAAATCGTTGAGGAAAATAAAAATTTTATTTAAAAGACATTCATTAATACGAAAAATTAGATAATTTCATTGAGAAAGAGAAAGGGAATGAACAAATAACAAAGTAATTTCAAAATTATTCGCTCATTCATTGAATTATCAAATAATACAAAATTAATTCACATTTTTCCTTTCAAAATAAATTATTTTATTTTAAATTTTTTTACGAGAAATACTTTTGCTTTATATTTCCTTTTCAAAGTTTTTATTTTTTTCGATATATCTTTTTAAGATGAATGAATGATCAAAATTAATTGTTCCTTCTTTTTAATCAATTATCGTGAACATGCTTAATTGCAATAAACAAATTGTTGAAAGTTTAATATGAAATAATAAGCTAGCCGACTGATCAATTTTTTTGCTTTTCAAGATTGACCATAAGTATGAAACAAATGAATTTTAAAAAATGTAATCAGTCAATATTAAATTAGGCCTAATAATTGGAAATATTAATTAAAAAATATTTATTATAAAGCCTTCATAACATATTTGCATTTCTTCAATGTTTCAAATTCTTTATAATAATAGATTTATTCTCACATTTAAATCTCCGAAATATCTATGATCGTTGTTGTTAGTAAGAATCGATGAAATAAATATCTATCTGATCATCTTCGCTGTCAATTTTTATTTATTTAATCATCTGATATTCATAACATGTCTTTATTATTATTGATTTATATTCATAACATGTCTTTATTATTATTGATTTATGATTTTTCTAATTTAAATGCACTGAGAAATTTTTTTTCATTTTTGTTTACATTATATTTACTTCATATTTTGAAATTTCAGAAGAGATGAAAATAATTCCGATGATAACCTAAATGTTTATATGGGTTAATGCTGATTTTCATAAATTTGTTTAACAAAAAGCTGGAAATTTTGCAAAAATTTTAGCGACACTTATTCCATCATCTTTCAACATTCGTATTCAGAAAATAAGTAGCATGATCGGTGTTCACTTTCGATTAAAAACTAGAACAAGCAAATAGAAGACAGATGTATGAAATTTAGGTTGAGGACAAAACTCTCAAAGGATACAGTAAAAAGATTTTCATTTAGAGCAATCTTTTTCCCTCCTTTCTTCTTCCATTCAGCCTCAATTTAACACATCAGTTGTCAACTTCGACAATTGATCATTTATTAAATTAATTTCCGTCCATATATTATGCTGAAAAATTATGAAAAGATTTAACTGTCAAATAAGTATTTAAACCTATTTAATCACCTCATTTATCTTTGTCATTATTTGCTTGTAATATGATATCAGCTATCTCTTCAGCTATCTCTTCTAATATTCATTTTCAATCTTTATTAACTGTTAGCTTGTAAAACTTAAAAAAATTATACTTAGAAAGAGAGTATTTATTGGAAAATTTCGGAATAATTGTAACTTTTATTATTTTCAATAAATATTTTATAATAAATATTTTAAGACTTTAACATTAAAATACAGTTTCTTTTTAAAAAGCGTTATATTTTATTATACAATTCAGGTATAATTTATTTCATCGAGAAATTTAACCCTAGTAAAACTAATTTTCCTGATAATTCCCGAATATCTCTCTTCATCTAAAAAAGTAGCATGCCGAATTTTTTCTCATCTCCGAATAAAAACGAAATATATATATTTCCATTGGATATTAATTATTCAATGGCCATACCATTCTTGAGTACGTTTCAAAAGTTTGATTTTTTTCCTCGAGAAGAGCGGATATCGATATAATATGAGCAAATTTTTAAAACTAAATTTCCAATATTAAAATTAAATTTTAAATTCTTCATTTCCCACTTTTTCTTACTCCAACACTAATTTTTTTTATTGCTTTGTTAGGGAATAATCATTCAAATGCGGAACACTTAAAAAATTATCTCTTTTACATTTATGCGTACGTATAGCGTACGTGATGCCATAACAATGTATACCACTTGTCAATCATCTATCATTTCTCATTAGATAAAAATTTTTCCCAATTTTCTGGATAAAAAGTTGACGATATCATTATTTCATTTTCTCATTGCTTCTCTTTCTCAATCTCCTCTCTCTCTCCCTCTCTCTCTCTCTCTCTTTCTCTTTCTTCCTAAAATTTTTAAATGAAATAATAAATAGGAAATTTTATTAAAAACTTTTTTATTCTTCTTATGGTTACTGGCAACACTATTTCTTATCTATATCCCAAATCTCATTCCTATTTAAATATTATCGATCCCCGCAGGGATAGTTTTGAGATATTTCCTCAGTGCAAATGCTTTTTCTATAGAACAATTTTAATCAGTCGAAATATCAAGTGAACAGAAAAAGTTGAGCAATTTTAAAATTATTAACAATAATTATAGTTGTATGGGTAATGATTAATGCATTCCTTTAACAATTTTATCAAAATTATCACGTTACCATATTTCGAAAATTATGCAAAGAAAATTAATATCAAATAACCTTTCATTAAACTTTTTTGTGAGCATTTTTAAAATTTTTTTATCTAATCTGATACGATCAAATTGCAGGGATAATTATTCTCCCAAACATTTATAATCTGCAACTGGTTGGGATAATTTTCTACATTTTTTAACCTTTAGAAATTTCAGGTCTATTTTAATAAAGTATAACCTTTTCACTTCTCAGCATTCCCCTTCAGCAGGTTAAATTTTTATGCTTCGGAAAGAGTTCATTATGACAAATATTATTTAAATATCAGCCATACAAAACAGATAATTTTTGTGTTCATAATTTTATGAATTCAACGATTTGAATAATTCAACGATACATCCAAATCATACGGATATATTACGTATAATGAATAATGATTAATATCTAGGTACTTTGAAATGACCACATTGCATGAAATAATTTTTATATTATTATATTGAGATTATCGGATATCATCTGTAATTATGATACTATCAACAGCCTAACAGAATGTTACTAAATATCAACAATAAATAGTTAATTGACTTTTTTTGTATTAAAATATTCAATTAGTTTTTAAGTTAATTTATTTAATCATCTGATTTGAAATATTTACAGCATGCATTATTATTATTGCTTGATCATAAAAATTGCGAACTATAAGTTGTTGTGAAAAGAAATGAAGATAGCTGTTCCGTATAATTGATGATATTAAAAATTTCAACCTGAAATATCAAGAAAATATGCGAATAATGATAATAGTACCATAAATTTTAATGCTATCATTACCATTCAATTAATCATGAAGGATTCAAATATAGGTGCTCATTTCAACAATAATCATAGGTCTACTTCATCATTTTATCGAAAATCTCAAACAAAATTAAATATTCCGTTAAATATCTCACAAATGTGGCCTAAATAAATCCTTCCTTCAATATATTATTACACATTTAATTTTTCTTCAGTAATACTCGCTAAGCTATTTTAAATTTAATTTTATAATAGGATTTTTTTCAAAATTTTCGTCGCTTCTTTAAAAGAAAATCTTTGATCTTTTTTAAAATAAATTTTGGTCATCTAAATCATTATTTCCTTCAATTCATTTTACCACTCATTTTTCTTCCAGTTAATTGTCTGCCATAAATGCCTGATAATTTAAGTGATTTTTACTTTATTATACTAATTTATTAACATTGATTTTCAAAATCCTAATTCGAAGGTTCTAGACCAAAATTTAATACCAAATTTTCCGAGATGCAAATGATAAGAAATCTTTTCATTTCAATGGAAATTATCATATTAATCTTTCAACTAAAGTTAGTATTTTTTCCATATAATTTATCATTTTTTTTGCACGAATTAGATTGCAATTTCATATAATTTATCTTTCCTAAAATATCATAAAATCATCTTTGTAATAAAGAATTCCTTGCTGATTTTAAAAGAATATCTAACATAAATCAAAGTTCATTTTTCATCATTATTTTTAAATGATTATGATGATTTGATAATAATTATTATCTTATACTCATCATCTTCATTGCAATGATAATTGTAATTAAATATTTGCACTGATTCGATTTGTAATGATAAGTTGCTTTTATCATTCAAATAATACAATTACAATTTATAAGTGAGAATGAAAAATTATGCGCGAAAATTTTATGCAATATACACAACTATTATTATATGCAGATAGAAAATTTAAAGAAATGATGAATAGAAAGAAAAAAATCAATAATTCTTCTTTATACTTCTTGATATTTCTTAAAATGATTAAATGATCAATGATAACAGAATTCCATCCTTCAAGTTTGATAACTTATCCAACCAATAAATGATAGATAACAAAACCAGATCTGCTATAAATAAGCCCAAATTATTACGCTTTTCCATGAATATATCATGAATTCTGATCAAATGAAATTTATACATTATTTGAACAAATATTCATTCAGAATTCATACAATGAATGGAATACAAATTGAGGAGATCTAGAAATAAATATTGTAAAATCTATTAGATTGATTATTAATCCATCATTTGATTGTCATTAGAGATAATCTTGCTGAACATCTATCATAGGTTTTCTTGAAACATTGTCGCATCTCTCAAAACTATTTTAGGATGAGATGTCATTCTTAATTAAACTTTATTTCAGTAGTAAAAGTTTTCATTGATAGACTGACTGTTTCAACAGGCTAACTGATATATTGTATCCTTTTCCTCTTCGCAATGAAAAAAATTTGCATATTTTCCACGACAAATTACTACTTATTTAAATAATTATTTGAATAAACAATTTTCACTTTTAAACTCGCATTTATTTGCATATATATTTGATATGATAGTAATGTTTGTATTATTTTTTTTTAATATTAACGAAAATACGAAGGGAACTCTGATCAAATCATATGCATGTTAGCTTCCGATACATCAAACTTCAATAAATCATGAAGTTTCGTTTATAAAATAATAGAGTAAAAAATTCTTTTAAATAAAAACTCAAAATATGAGTCTCAATGAGAAAAAAAAGAGAAACTTAGTAGTACTTCATGTATATCTTATTGTCATTTTGTCTAATCTTATTGTTATAGTGAAATTTTTTAAACTTTTTATTGAACTTAAATTAAAGGAGCACAAAATGATATTTGAAATGTAATGTGAAACTTTCTTTCTAAAATTTAAATCCCTCGATAGTTTTTTTTTTTAGTAACAGTTGCGATAATAAATATTTCTTTGATAATTTCATCAATAGAGTGATTATCGTAGTGAAAAGTGGTACGTCAGATAAGCGTGAAAATTACAAATGTGATTATGTCAAGTGGCATGCTTCATCTTATCATCTTGATCATATTGTTATCATTTACTAAGCAAATTGATTCAGGTAAAATTCAAATCTTATTAATTCAGATTAAAATTTAGTGAATATTTATTAATCAGATTTTCTCTTGGCCTATTTGCTTAATTGTTTTGTTATGATCAGTTCGGTCTTTCCTAAAATGCGCAATTTATTCTTTTCTGTTTTTTTGATTTTATACAGGAAAACTATAATGTCATAATTAAATGAAAGAATAATTTATACTTTTTAGATCCATTCTTCAGTCTATAAATTTTCTATTTGCTATTTATTTTCAGATTCAAAAGCTGTTAAATTAAGTAAATTATTGTAAAGTTTTACAAAGCTTACATAAATTTTGAAAGACTACTTTTAAAACTTTGATTTTTTAATTTCTGAAAATTTTTAACAATCGAAAAAATTTGAAATTTACAGATCCAATAGTACTATCACCATTACCGGCGCGTATTTTTTCTGGGATTTCCTCTTTCAATTTAAGCAAACAAAATCAGTTGTCATCTATAGCTCATGACCTAGATCGATCATTAGATATGAGGTCAGATAATTCTACGTCTTTTCCATCATTACAAAAATCGACGTCAACAGCGTAAGTAATACGGCTTGAATTTAAATACTGAAAATAACAAATAATATTTTAATTATTTAAAATAAAAATTTAACTACTATTCTCATTCTCACATGAAAACGAACTTAATTATGCATTTTTTTGGAACGAATAATACTTAAATAGATATTATTATTAATTGCAATATTTCTTATTCATCAATTAGATTCGATGATTGAAATAATTGTTTACTTGTCATCAATTTATTTAGATAATTTAAAATCAATTATTTTTTCTGTCTCCTAACAACTTCCATTACTTCCTTCAATTTCTCCATCTTTTTCAACGATTTAAACTTTAAAATAGGTATTTAATTCCTTCAGTTTTCAAAGAGGGAAAAAAAGGACGAATTATTGGCAAATTGATAAAACCTGTTTAGAATTAATATTCTTTCCATTATTAAGTATTATTGTTATTTATGTACTATTAAATTTTGATGAATTTCTTATAAATTTATCAATGAATTTTTATTAAATAAAATTATATTATTATGATAACTAAGGAATCGCTTGTTTACTGATAAAGAAAAGTAGAAAATCATTTAGGATTGAAACTTTTAAGAAATAAATTTAAAAAATTTTTAAGTAATGCAAAAATTCGATATATTTTCTTTAACATTTTCATATGAATGGATAAAGTCTGAAGAAAAAATAATAGAAAAGAAAGAAAAAAATTATATTATTTAAATTATTTCGCAGCAATTTTCCTTCATTTTTAAAATAATTTTTTAAGAAAAAGAAAAATTTATTGCCATCGATTTAATGCAAGAATGAAAACGAAAAATATTTCTTTTATCACTAATAATTTTCAGATGAATTATTTTTAGTACTACAAATAAAATCAATCAATTTTGCTATCTTTCATCATTGTTCATAGATTTTTCCATAGATATGGCATGTTATTATATCATTGTTATGAAATAGTAGATAGTATTGATTTTGTAAACAAAATTAAATATCTGATCAATTG
Organism: Dirofilaria immitis; assembly: GCA_024305405.1. Classification (NCBI taxonomy): domain Eukaryota; kingdom Metazoa; phylum Nematoda; class Chromadorea; order Rhabditida; family Onchocercidae; genus Dirofilaria; species Dirofilaria immitis. The sequence continues at coordinate 1,541,460 of JAKNDB010000103.1, forward strand.
TAATATACAATATTCTAATTCTTAAAATACTATTCTCTATAGGAAAAATTTTTGATATACGATAATTTCATAACTTAATTTATATTAAAACAAATGAATAAAATATTCAGCTAAAGATTCCTGTATGATCCAAAAATTAAATAAATAATTTTTAATACTTTTAATCCTATGGCATATATTATTAAAAATAATTGATTGATTTCTTAAAAAAAAAGTAGAGGATTTTAATTTCTAATTTTTGACATTTAAATATAAATAACATATTTAACTTTCGTAATGTTTTTAGTAAAGAACAACCAGTGACATCTATATCTTCTAGACGGTCAATGAAATATCGAAGGCAAGAAGAAATGATGAATAAATTCTACAAAGCGCCACAAGTTGCTGATGTAAATGAAATATTTAGTCATCTTTGAAAATTTTTTTATTTTCATCTAGTTCATTAAATATTCTAAAGATTAAATTCCCGAATGCATCAAACATATTTTAATTCTCGTAGCTTTTTATATCCATTTCATAAATATGAGGATTTTTGGATGAATTAAATAAAATCACATCCATTTGTATTACCATACTGTTTATATTCATCATACTTACTTCTCTCTTTTGATTATATTTTCAGATATCAACAAAAGTGGCAATATTTCATTCTTTCCAAGATGATAATTTTGATGAACATTATCAAAGAATTAATGAAACATATTTTTGGCAGGAAATAATTCAGAAGAACAAAGTATTTACGAGCCTTACACCGAGGTATTCAAACTTTTTTATATAATTAATTATTCTAATCTCTTACAAAAATAATTGAAGAATCTTTTTTTAACTCCAAAATTTCTTTTGCAAAAGTTGAGTAATTTATGTAAATTAAGCAGTACTATAAGTAATGTTTTGATCATTTTAATAGCTTGGTAGATTGATCTGATTTGGATTTTTTGATCCCTGAAATTTTGAAGATCAGATCATAGAAATCTATCAATTTTTTTATTTCATTTTGATCTATATGATATTTTACGATGAAAGTAATTATGATTTTAGTTATGCTCGAAAAATAAGAAACAATTATTCGCAGTGAATAACTCTCTAAAAATTTTAAGATTAAAAAGAATTCAATTTCTTAATGCAACTTTATGCTTTTAGTTAATTCAACCAATCACATTTCTTAAAAGATACTGTACCAAAAGAAATATCTCGACACTATATTAGAACAAGAATATCTCTCTTAATTAAAATTGAATTATTTCTTCAGAACTGTTAATCTGTACATTTCAAAAACGTTGAAATGCGATTAAATATAAATTTCACAATTCATTCGAATGTGTGTAATTGACAAAATTGAATAATTCAAATGCGTAGTATAATTAAGGTTAAAATTCTGATGATAATTATCATGATCTTCACGTATATTTATATGTTAACGTTTCTTGCATATTATTTAAATATTATAATATATTGATAATTATTAAACAATTACAAGTTAATGACCATTTTTGTAGAATAAATTAATTTAAATTCACTTTAAAAATTTATTAATAATTTCAGCTTGCAATATGAAAAATGAACATTTTAAGTAAAGAATAGAAGAAAATTTAATTTATGAAAAGATCAATTCCAAAATAAGAACTTATCTTTATTGTCTTTTCAATGTTATCTAATTTATCAAAAAAAAGATTCATTCTCAAAATTTCTGCTGACATCGAAAGATTTGATCATTAAAGAAATAAGTAGAAATATTATTTCCTTTAATACTCACCTTTTATTTATTTCTTTTCCATACCTTCTTCCACTCTCTCTCTCTCTATCTTCCTTCTTTTGTATTTTTCGCAAATATATTTTAAATTGATTTCGAAAAATTGCTGCAATTATTTAAATCAAATCTTTCAAAAATATATTCAATTTTTTACTGAAAGAAAATTATAATGCAAAAGAAAGTACCGGAAGTAACGTATCGGACATCGATACTTCTTCCATTTCAGTTTTGCTCTATTATTATTTTATTATTCATGTATCCTTCACATTTTGACAACGGAATCAAACGTTCCCGATATCCATATATTATTCCATTTTTCAGCATAACACTGTGAAAATTCATGAAAATCAAATCAAACTTATAAATAAAATTTTTTTGTTTACTCTAACATTTCACATTTAAAACTGATACAGTTTGTTCACATCTGTGTTTGTTTAGTTTAATATTTTAAATTTTAAATTTACACACCTATATCTATATTGTTTGAGGAATATTCAACCACTGAATTGCCTGTTACAACAAGCAGTATCAATAGAATATTACTACAAAAATATCATCATCATCATCATTATCAACATTACCCTCATTGTCATCATCATTATCGTTAGCATTAAAAGCATCTACCGCAATTATTTTTGATGGTATGTTTCTGCAATAATTTCAGAATTTAAATTTCAGTAAAAATTTGCTTACTAAGTTTATCGTAATGAGAAAAGAAAAAATGTCATCAATTATTAACAAAAGTTGCTCGTTACCGAATATTTTTGCATGAAACATGAATACTTTGTCAAAAATGAAACTTTGCAAGAAAATATAATGGTTCAAGAGTTGGCCATTTTGTCTTGATTGATCATTATATATTAAATAACGATAATGATGATTAATTAAATATTGCAGAATATTATATCAATGTATCACCATAAATTTTATTACTTTCATCTACAAACATTTTTTCTTGTTTCATTATTTCTTTTAGTGATTTCTTTAATAAATGATTAAATAATTCAAGTATTCTAAGCGAACTTTTCTAAAAATTTCATTCAAATTTAGAGAGAAAAAATTTGCGAATTAGACTATATGGAAAATTTAAATAATTGAGAAGTAAACAACTATTTATCCTTTATATTTGCAAATTTCAGGAGAAAAGTATTGAAGAGATAATTAATGATAATGAATATTATTCATTTGAAACTTTTTAACTTATGATTGGAGAATGAGAAATTGTTAATATAATAGAATATGATAAAATTAATATGATAAAGAAATGAGAAATGGGATTAAAAAGGCATAAAACTAAAATTTTTTTTTTTCAGTAGATGCTTCCCACGATGCAAAAATGGAATCAGAGATTATAAATCGCAATATTGGTGATACTGATGATAGTGTAAGAGGAAGCGGAGTCTTGTCAGACGATGATTATAAAGATAACAATTTGGAATCATTGGACAGACATACCACACTTCAAAAAAGATATTCAGCAATAGTAACTACACCGTTGATACCAAAATATTGGGAAATGCAAAGGACTGATTCTGGTCAGTCGATTATCAGAGTACCAACGGCTGCTTCATTACTTCAGATTACCGAAGATCAGTTCAATATTGCTCATAACAAAAGCATAATTAATGAAGGCAATAACGACAATAATGACTTAAATTTCGATGACGATCAAGTAGAAGGATTCATTTCTTTGAAGTAATTTAAATGATTGAAATATCTAATTTATATATGCTAATTTTTTCTCAATCGTGATACTGTTGATACTATTTACAATGAAATTGATATTTCAGAAAAAATCCATCACTTCAATCAGTAACTAATCAGCCAACAATTTCTGTCAACAGTATTTTAACAAAGGACATACCGAATTCGGATGATAATTTAATAATCACAACTTCATCTAACATCAACAAAGAAAGTTTACTTCCCACAGATTTAACATTAAACAAAAATCAAAAAACTCAATCTACCGTAGCAAAAATTATTTCGACGGAAGATATTACTGATTTTGATTTTTGGAAAGAACATCAACTAGGTCTTCAAATTTTATGGCGATTACTGATGTCGAAGATTTAACATTGAATATGAAGAAAACTGAGTTATCATCCGAAAATTTTCCTCCGTCTTCAGAAACTGAACTCTCATCATTTTCTACATTTCATCTGAAAACATCACCGCCACCGTTATCATTAACAATAGCAACGACAGATGCAATAGTGCTTACTGATGATTATTTGACTAAATTTCCATCGTCTGATAAATTTCAATCAAATGATGGTGACGAGAAAATTCATTTAAAATCAACGAACGATGAAGAATCTGAAATAATAAATAACAGAAATTTTTATCAGAATGAGACAAATTTAAATTCGGCAATGCCTCAAAATGTTAAATTTGATGAATTCGATGAACAGAAAATTGTGATTGATCCAATTCATAATCAAGACGAACAAAGGCAAGCAAAAAATGAACAAACTTTTTTATCAGGAAGCGATTCAAGTTAGTTATTTGAATTTTATTTGATGAAACGAAAAATTAGAAGTCAAAAATGAAACTAGAAAAAGTTTTCATTAAATGAAAAATTGAAAATGGTAAAATATTTAGAAATTTTAGATTTACTGCAGCATACCTATTTTATTCTTATCCTTGATGATATCTTCTGGATAGATCCATTCAATTTGATCAAATTATTTATCAGTTAACATTTACAAGACAAGAGTAATAATATTCAAAATTCAATTTCAAATAAAATTTAGTAGATCGAATAGTGCGATATTACAAAACTTTCAAATTAAAAGGCTAAGAGATGGAAAGAGATCTAACTATTGTTTCCTTAAATAGGAGGTTTAAGATTTAACAGTTATTTCATTTGTAACTTGGAATTTTGCTCTGAGTTAAATATGACGAGTTAAATACCGGTGTTATCACAGATAACTGTGATTTATCCGTGATAATATCTTCCAAATAGATTCACTTAATGTAATAAATCAGACTAACTATCTATTTGAAGCCTATAAGAAGGAAAACAATACTTAAAATTTAAGAATATGGTGTCAGTCTTTGATAATCACATATTTTTAGGAGGCCTTTTTTGAAAATAAGTTCCTATCTTAGCTTTCAAGAAATATCCTTAAAAATTATATTATTTTTTAATTACAATTATTTTAATTTGAAGAGTTCGCTTAATGTTTTTTTAAATTTATCATCTTATCAACATATTGTTTCCTTATATTTATACTCAGAATCTGGTTCATTCGAATTATCATCCATTTTGGGTGATCAAGTTGATGATTCATTTAACAATTTGATCCAATTCGAGAAGCAGCAATTGGGTATATCAATACCAAAATATGAAAATTCGATAAAAGAAATAGTTTTTGCACAAATTCCGAAACAAAATGGTGTTAATAGTGTTACGGTATTTAACAATTTTTATTTTTTTAAATTTCAGAAACTTTCGAAAAAATACTTGATGATCTGTAAAGCAAGTTTGAGAAATGTCACTAGTAGATAACAATAAAGTGAATTCTAGACGTCAATATCAAAACATAAAAAATGTGGTTATCTTATTTATCAATTATTTAATTGATTTACTCGCATAAATTAATTTTAGAACCATTAGTTGATCAAAATTTCAATAATCAAATCATAAATTAAAATTTAGCTTAAAACAGCTGGTAGTAGCATTAATAGAGGTATATCGATCAGACGAAGAATTATAAAAGGGAAAATATTGGAGAAGCAAAAGTTATTTATTGGTGGTAAACCTGTCAGTTTGAAGTTACGGAATCCAATAATATATGGTAAAAATTTGTTTAGATTTTAACTTTTAAATTATTGAGATCAAAGTTGTCGAAATGGAATGATACTTCATTTGTTTATGTAACTTTTTTTTTCAAAAGTAATCAAAATTAGTATAATCGAATATCAATTCATATACTGATTTGATAATTTATTCTTCGTCATATAAGAAGGATCGAGACGTTATTTTCCGAAACAATTCAATTTTCATCTTTTCAGACAAAAAATCACGTGTGTCAAAGAAATTACTGTTAATTATTTACTTCAGCAAGGATAGAAAATCTTTTTAAATTATAATTTTTCGAAATTAATTTATCAGCACTGTAATATAAATATTTCCTACAATACTCCTCAAATTTCCATATAAGAGAATTTCTAACAATTTCACTATTTTCTTATCATTTTTCATTTCAAACTTCTAGGTTCTAATCTTAATTGCTATAACTTCAGTTATTGAAAAATTTTAACAATTTTCCAGTCAATCATATCTCAATAATTTTAATATCATTTATTCATCGATGGACAACATCAAAAATAATCAAACTAATATTTGATAGTTTATGTAGATTAGCCATAACTGATTAGCTTTATGATATCTTATAAATATCGCTGAATATGACATCATTCGTATCATTCAATTTGTTTATATACAAATTTCGAAAATAATTGAATTAATAATTTAATATTTCACATAGGTCACGATTGGTTAAGAAATCCTGGATCAATAATACATGGCTTTCTACAGCCATTACAAAGTGAAGTATACAATATTGAGAAGCAAATTGAAAAACAGAAGAAACGTTCTCAGAATGCTGAAATATTCGTTGTACGACCATTTTTGAATAATACACGAATGCATGAAAGAAGTAAGCAAAAAGGAAGCAAATCGAGAACAAAAATGCAATCACAGATCAAACGGGTCAGATGGGAAAATTGATTAACGCCTGTTACGGTAACAAGAAAGGTAAGCTTAAATTATTCAGAATCTTTTAGCTATCATACTATAGGTAAGTAAACAATTAAATAAATATATTAGACAAAAATAAATAAGTCTAAAAACTAAATTTCTGATATTCTCGACTGCAATGACGTGGCATCAAGAATAACCTGCAAATATTAGATTTTCTGCTAAGTAAAATTCTTTTGAGTTATTCCTATATATTTAAGAATTCATTTCAATCTTCCCAAGCTAAATATAAAAGACATATTCCAGATTCCAATGATAGTAATAATCAAGAAAACAATATTTTGGTGATCTATATCGAGACAAACAACAATTCTTTTGTAAATAAATTGGAAGTATGAAAATTCTCTTTTTGCATAATTCTCGAATATTGTATAGAAGAATTTTATAAGTATAAAATGGCTTCAATTCAATTTAATTAATCGATTATTAAAAATAAGAGAAATAAATAATAAATTAATAGTTAAAGGATGCGGAAAAGAATCAATACTCAAAACAGTGCTTTTATGTGATAAATAATTGCGCTCTTATTAATACGGTACCATTTGAACGACGGAGCGGAATTAGCTTAATCGAATGCGCACAATTCTGTTCAAGGTATGCACTAAATCAAATATTTCGGACAATTTATGTATTAAATATAAAATCTATATTGAATGAATTATTTGAAACACAGTAGTAAAAATGAATGTTATTGATTGATCGATTTTTTTATTCCAAAACTTTCCAGCATATTTTCCGCAATTTGGATTAAATTTTTTATTGAAAAACAAAATTGTCCTTTATTATTGATCAATGAAAAAATTGCATTCAGTTTACCTGGATGTCTTTCGGCATCCTATTTGACACGCTTCTCAATCTGCAATACTTACCATTTCAAATTTGGCTCAAACGGAAAAAAATTGATGAAATTTCCATTGCATTATTATCTGGAACTTCAACCTGGATGTTTTATAGGTTGCTTATAATATTTTTTTATAATTTAAACTTAATCTATTCTCTTAATCTAATCGGATCTTTTTTCGAATAAAACAATTTATGGGAACAATTTGAACTTTGAACTAAACTTTTATGTTTTTTTGAATAAGCTCATATGATAATATAATTAAATCAATAAAGATATATTTTATAATATTGTGGGTTTTTAAAGAGCCAAATTTAAATTACAGATAAAAATTGTATTTTTTTAATTTTTAGAAAATCAAAATTCATACCAAATGGAAGCAAGCAAAACGATTCATAATGGAAAGAAATGGATAGCACCGTAAAGATTTTCAAAATGAAATTAATTCTATATTTTTAATTTAAAAATTTTTGCTTGTCAATCTCGCACTTATTCAGCTATTCTAATATTTAGAGTTAAATTTGAATATGATGATGATGCGTTGTCTTATTTTTTTCATTTTTCAGTAAGCGAGAAGGGAATAATGTTAGAAAAAATCAAAAGTTATCATCTACTTATCATGATAATTCGTTGAACTACAATAAAAAAAGCAAGATGGTAGAATTTATATGAATTCTTATCATTAATTATTTTAATAATCATAATGAAAAGGTTAAAAGTTAAAAATTATTGAGAAACTAAGAATAGTTTTTGAATGAAAATTCATAATTTTAAAATTTTTAGATTGCCCAGATGGTGAAAATATGGTAATAACGAAGACATCAGGATGGACAGTAGCAAAGTTCAATGGTCGTAAACGAGAATATTTTACAACTAAAATCGATTGTCTGAAGTCTTGTTATAGAAATATGGTAAAATTATCATTTTTTACTTTAGCTTATTAATTTGCAAATATTGCTCCTTATTTTTGATTTTAATCATATTTCAATTAACTTCAAATAATTTCAGAAAAACGCATTATAGTAGTAATGAATTGTCAATGAATGTTATTATATTATTCGCATGCATTATCTTTTCCAATCATTTGATAAAATTAAATTTCAATTGTTTAAAATTATAATTTCAAATTTCAGTACAAAAAAATATATCTTATCGTTGTTCCTCGGCAACATTTGAGCATAATTCAAATCGATGCAATTTATATTCAATAATTCATCCTGCAAATAATTCATTAAAACATGATGCTTCTACAATTTACTATGAGAAAATTGTTTTTCAAGTAAGCGAATCCTTTTATCATTCAAAAAATTATTTCGAAATTCGAATTTTAATTTTTATATACTTTCTACTTTCTTTCTTGTCATTTACTTTTTAGAAATGATTCTCGTATTATTTTCTCTTTTCTTTTTTCTTTTTTTTTGCAGAACAAATAGCAGAATTATGTGATAGTGCATTGATTGAGCGTCAACCACAACATATATTAATCACTTTTCCCGATGCAATCTTGACAACATCAACGTTAGTGAAATGTTTGTTGAAGTGTTTTTGGTCACTTCAAGATGGTCAAACATTTCAGTGCCATTCATTAATGTATTTTTATGAGGTTAGCTTCTATGCTTATCAATTCATTTTTATCAAATATTCCATAGATATGAAATATCCAGAAATAACTTATTATCAAAAGTAACTTATCATTCTACATGATATTCTATTAATATAAACATTCAAAATTATTTATTACTACACTATTCTGTTAATAGAAGGTGACATAAAGACAACTTCATTAATTTTTTCAATAAGCATGATAGTTTTATCATTAATTTTTATTCTATAAAATATTTCAGCAAGAAGTAGATAATTGTATATTAAATAGCAAATCAAAAAGAAGTCATCCAAATAGTTTAAAGAAAGAAACAACAGTAGCCGTTGATTATTTTGATTTAAACGAATGTTTCAATGTTCCCTTAATGGTAAGTTAGTTATATTTTGAAATTATTTCATAGCATATATTGTTATTGGCTAATTTACAAATTTATCAAATTTCTTTATTTTATAAAAAAATAACTTTATGAAATTTTTTATTGATTTGAAGTGTTTTCTAGAGCACACATCCAAAACAAATCCCATTCGAATAGACCGGTATTAGAACATTTAGCACAAAAAATGTATATTTATTAGTTCTATTTAAACTTCTAAAAGAAACTATTAGAACATTTAGCACAAAAAATGTATATTTATTAGTTCTATTTAAACTTCTAAAAGGTATGATCATGAATACGGATTTTAAAGTTTAAAAACATATAATAAAGTTGGCATTTGAAATTTCATCTTGATTTTTCGATCAAATAGTAAACATAATAGCTGGATTATATTTTCACATGAGTGTACACAGCAAAAAAGGTAGTCTTCAAAATTTCCTTTGTTTACCAACTTATTCTTATCATGTTCTCTCACCTCAATTTAAATGCATTAATTTGAAAGAAAAAACGAAATCCAATCCTCGACTGAACAAAATTTTCGATATAATTTCTTCTACTATGGCTCAATTCCCATTTCAGTAAATTTCGATTATGATATTTTAGGTGATCTGAGAAATGCGATTCAAATGAGGAGATCATCCATAACAATTTGTTCTTGTTATTTATTGTATTATAAACTTTTCCAAAAATCTACGTTGTGCAGCAATTCAGTCTTATTACACATCTGGTTGAAAATTTTTAATGGAAAGCGTTCTCGATAAATTCCCAAAGTTCTAAAAATCATTCTTCCTATCTCTGAATGGTTTAAATATCAGAAAATGGAAGATGATTCTCGATCATATGTCAAAAAATTCATTTGATTACATTCGAGTGTCAGACTTGTCACGTATGAAATGATTTATATTCCTTTCCTAATTAAATGAAAAATAAAGGATTTATTTAATGGTCCATTTCATCTCTGGATAAATGTATTTTTTAAAGACTATTAAATAGAGATTTTTAGATGACTTCCAGGTGATGCAAACTTTTCGTCTTAAAATTTGTTCTTTCAGCAAAAAAAGACAACGCGTGCTTCCAGAATATTAAAACAATAAATATTTTAAAGAAGATTTCACCGAATCGATCGATTCGATTCATATCGTACAAGATATCTCTATATTTTATCGCACCTTGATATTGAATCACTTCAGGATATTTTGAAGAAGAATCGGAAAAGCATTTGAATGCGTGAAGTTTACTTTCGAAGCTCCTTTTTTAAAGATATCTTTTGTTCTACTTCTACACTAGCGACATCAAAATCACTATACTATGCTTCTAGTTTTTAGAAAATTCTCAAAAACATTGAGGTGCTATGTGAACATCAACATTGTATCATTATCTTATATAAGAAACAAATTATAACTCCATGAAACTGGGAGAATGTAAAAATACTGCTGTACAGAATGAACGCATTCAATTAAGTACAGAAGATATCTCATCATAACTCTTCAATCATCTTTCGAGCACTAGAGCCCAAAAATACTGTGATATAAATGTTGATGTCTTTTATCCGATGCGAGAAATTTTCAATGCTTTACTTTCTGAAATGATAGTTACGCTTCATAATTCGGAGTAATGCTCGAAGTGTCGATTAAATAAGTAAACTCTTGATTTGAAATTACATTTAAAATTACTAGAAAAAATTAAATTACAATTAAGTCATCGAACTATCAACATTTCGTATAAAGCTTCAACGTCATTTTTATTTATTCAATGAAATGCAAGAGAAATTCTCGAATACCAAGTATTTTTCACAAACAATTGAGAAAATAGAAGTTAAAAATTTGACCAAACAATTGCTTCTCTAAACTTTCATAAAAAAGTAAAAAATAAATTTCATTCTAAAATATTAAAGAAAAATTGTTCCAATAAATCAAAAGAAAGAGAAAAACATCGACAGATACAACAAGTGTAAAAATTCAAATGATTGATGTTAGAAATCAAGAAAGAAATAAGTGAAAATCGTTTTATTTCTTAAGTATTAACAAGAATGTAAAGAAAATAAAGTATAACTGAAGTAATGATTAACGAAACCTGCCTCATTTTTTTTAGCTTGATCACTGACTGACTGGTTTCTTTTCAAATTTATAGTCCTAATTTTCGAACGATTTAAAAATTACTCCATGAAAATGAAGGTTCCTTTAAACACATACAAAAAGAAGAAAAACAAGACACATATTTTCTAAAAAAAATGATAAATAGAAGAAAAGTTTTTGAAAATGATTTCTGGAAAGGTAGATTTGCTTGAACTGCCATTTAGGCTTGCTGATAGTTTTCGGTAGCAATTAAAAACAACAAACATGAAGAAAAACACATCATCGAGATATTCGATCATGAACAAATACAAAAACATACATGAAAGAGGATAAAGAAAAATCATTACCAAACTAAAACCAAGACATAGTTTCCCATTAAACTTCCAATATATATGTTCACGATGATCATACAATAATAATAAATAATCAATAAGGCAAAAATGAGCCGGAATGCGAGATAATGGAATTTTGTCTCTTTTTTTTTTTCGAAATAATGAGACATCGAAGATCTATCCCGATGCTAGTTATATAATTTGGAAAAAAAACTATATAACGTTAGATGGACAACCCATAATCAATGGTGTTCATAAGTAACAAATTTAATAAAGAGAAGTATAAAACGAAACCAGAATAAATTAAATACAAGTATTTAAAAAATCCAGCAAGAGAGTGACGCAAAATATTGCATAATTTTGGTCCTTGAAATTTTAATTAATACTTATATTTAATATCAATGATTTTTGATTTTATTCTTAAAATGGAAGATAGAGGTCTGGAAGGCTTGTTTAAAACTGTATACAGAAAAATCATTCATCATTTTCACTTACTATAAAATTATTCCCAATATGTCAACGCAATCAGAAATATAACTAGTCTATTGAATCAAATGATATATTTAAACAGTTCACTGCCTTTAATAATATGACAAAATGATTCCAACACTCAACATTTTGGACTGCCTTTTAGAGGAGCACCTATGGAAAATTTGTCACATTAGTTTTTTTAGTAAGACGAATTCATTGACAGATTAGTCCATATTTATAAACAAAAACTTATCCACTTGTCACTTAGTTTGAAGAAACTATGATTTGCTAAACTTAAAACTTTTATTCCCAAAAAAATTCTCATCTGTGAACAAATTATACTTGAAGGAACAAAACAAATAATATGCTTTCCGAAGTTCTTAACAAAAACATAAATGGTAGAAACTAGAATCGAAGTTTATAAAATTTATTTTATTCACATAAGTGAACGCTTTTATAAAATTATACCACGGATGTAGAACCTTCCAAGTACTTCTCCACTAACTTATTTTACCCACTACCCTAAATAATCTGGAAAGCATATATCTGCCTACAGAATACTGAAAAATAGAGAGAAGAGGAAAGTATAATAGAATTAAAGTTTGTTAAAAATTTCAATATTAATCAAAAACTGACTGGAATATAACTAATATTTAAATGCATATTCAATTTAATTTGTTTGCTATAATACCAATTCTAATTTAAGATAAATTTAATCATTAAAATCACAAACAACTATTACTGAAATAATGTATCGGGTCTAACAAAAAGACTTACAAATAAGACAAGCTGGATAACTTAATCCCCAACGTTCCAAATTTTTATAAAAATTACAGTGTAAAAGAATAAGAAAGGTAGAGAGAGGGAGCGAAAAAGAAGTATATAAAATGGCATCGATAAATTATAGCGGAATGGTACTACATATAAAAAAAAGGAAAAATCTCAATAAGTAATGCCGACTGCTGCATGGAGAAGGAAAAGTTTGAAACCTAAATATGGACAAGTATTCGCCAGAATTTGACGAAAAGCAAAAATGAAGAAAAAGCAGTTGTATTAACTAATCTGAATTAAAATTAAAATCACAAATCAAAAAAAAGCTGACGTTTTATAACAACTTATTTTGCATTCCTTTTCAGACCATCCCAAAAACAACGAGCAGTTATGATTTTGCATAAATTATATTACTTCCTAATACTCGAAACTTTAATGAAACAAATTTTTAAAACAGAAAGTAATTTCTTTGTTGATAAGCCTCATCCGTTTTCTAGAAAACCATACCACACAAACATCAGGTGTTCCAAAAATATGATAAAACAAAGGCAGATTTGAAAAAATTCACATTTTTTTCTCATAAAATTCTGTCCATGTGCACGAAGCCGATAATTCCATTCAAACGATGAACAACTGCAGTCGGTTAATAATTTGAGAACATTTTTTTAATACTAAGAGAAGTTCCAAAAGCATAATTTTATAGTTAACTGGCAAGACCAACCAAGACTGGATTGCCCTAAAACACTACAGCTTGTTCATAAATAAAATCTTGTACAGTTCAGCAAAACCCACTTGGTTTTGTAAAATTATTCAAATTTCTAACTCAGAAAAAAATTCTTGAAATCTTAGGGGTTTTAAAAAAGAAAAGAGAAAAAGTTTACCAAACCAGTCATGATGCAATACGCGATGCAGCTGAAGTTGCTGTTGTGGTGATACTGCTTTCTTTGCCTCCATAAGCTTCATTTTCGATGAATGCTCTCAACCTATCAAGATATGCTGCGTGCAGTTCAACATCATTATGTCCTGCGCCAGGTACCCAAAGCGGTTCAACCGATGAAGGACAGTGTTCATAAATGGATACACCATGTGAAAAATCGATTACCTGTAAAAAAATATGAAATACTAGATAAGATTATTTTGAATATTACACAGGAATCAGAAATAATCATATAACTACCCAATTACATAAATTAATCAATTACTATGATTAAACCAATTTGGTCATAATTCTTGATGAATATAAAACAGAAATCAGGAATACGAACCCAACGGAGAAAGAGAAAACTAAAATAAAACTGACTTCGTCGTCAGTACCATGAATAACCAGCGTTGGACAACGTACACGTGCTACTTTATCGATAGATGGGAATGCATCACAACACCACGTTCGCTGTGTTCCAGGAAACGCTACACGCATTCCGGACATCAATGGAGAATGCAATACTAGCGCTGCTACAGAACTTTCAGTACTTGCTAGATCTACACTTGGAACAGTCCCTGAAATTCATGACATAAAACGCAATAGTTGAAGTCGTTTAGAAATAGCTTGTTGTTTTCATTTCCAGACATACTGATAAGAGATCGACATTTCATCCAAAATTAGTCAGTAGAGAAGACTTAAGAAACATGAATTTTATTATTGTAAATTGAGAGGCTTAGGAATTATGAATTTTGTTATCATAAATTGAGTTTTGAAATAAATAGAATGAAAAACGAAATAATAAATCAAACATTACTAAATACAACTGCACCTACCTATTGACTGACCATAAAGAATAATTTGATTTAAAGGCATCTGATATCTTGAACGTAATGCTGCTAACGCAGCTGCGATGTCAGCATAGAGATTCTTCTCTGATGGTTTACCACTAGAGCAGCCATATCCTAGAAAAAAATAGAATTTTTCGACGAGGCTATGAAGAACCTTGAAAACGATATAAGCATCTGCGCGATAAGATAAGGCTGATCTTAACAGCTTACAAGAGATCTCTTAAATCATCTCCCAGTCTACGGTTCATGCAGCCGCGTCAATTAGAGAAATAAAAGAAAAAGATATCTCTTACAACAAGAATTTATATAAACTTAAATTTCACTGAACATTTTCTCCAACTTTTAAGCTGCGCAGAATATTGTCGATAAAAATGAAATATTTTGAAATGTAAGCATGAAGTGTATCGAGGTTCTCTTCTAGCTAAAAGATTAAAGGATATCAACTACAAATTTTTCTATATCTGCAGTACTAGCCAATAAGTAAACCACTATCATTCTTGAGTACAGAACTTATAATATATCCGCAATTCAGACAACATTCTGTTTAATAATATACCCGAATAATCGTAGCTAAAAACATTACACCCGAGACGAAAACCAAGTCCGTAATAAAAGCTGCACATCTGTCCGAGGTCAACTGCGTTGCCATGTGAGAATAATAAAGTAAAACGAGCATCGCCACATGGTTTAACATACATGCAAACAATGTCATTTCTGAAATTTATTTCATTAAACCCTTAAAAATTGGTGAACTAAACGTGTTATATAATTAACAGCGTTATTATTTCGAACGATATATAAACTTAATAATAAATGTTAATAGAAGTAAAAAACTATTCTCTCAGTCGTATCTTTCTTACTTCATTTCTCTGCAACGGAAAAATGAAAATTATTTAATAAAATAGCAACAGCAATTTCAAGCAAAATGAAAGAATATTTAAATACACCTTCTTCGTGTCCGAGTATGGAAGACATCGATATTGCGAAGTTCATCGTAGCCATGCGGCCAATCTGCTCGTCCTTCCACTAATTCCAGTGAAGTGCTGAAGAAAAAATCTTCACAGAAAATCTCTCCAATATGATGATGAGAAATTTAACATTACTATTTTTTTCTTTCAAATAAAACTTTCAGAAGTAAAATCATCATTATAAAAAACATATAGCCCGTTTTGCTATAAAGTTTTAACGGATCTTTGATATGTTACGATCACAGTGGCACACGACTGTCGATTGGAGAATCACTTTGCCAACAATAACGATTTATGTATTTTAAAACGAACATTTCAAAAAAAATAATACTCACAGTTGAGAATCGTGCTTCACAATCCGATAGCTTGACTCAGGCGGCATAAAGGCTAGTTTGGATACAATTGAGGAAGGCAATGGAGGACAACAAAAAGGCAGCATAAATCTTTCACGGATACTCGACCACCACCAGCACTTTGCGAACCTAATTGTGTCGTCATCGTGATGACCTCAACAGCTAACTGCTTTGCAAAAGCAACAAAAACAACGAGAATACATTCTAACAAACCATCATTCATTCGAAATAAGAGATCTATAAAAGAAAAAGATGAAATCATATCATAATAATAAGTCAGTTGATTCTATCACTCGATATAAAAATTTAATCATTTCATTACTGAAATATTTAACATCTGCTGTTGTAATTGAAAAAAAAGTTGAAAACGAAGAGAAATACGAAGATTTGAAAATATTGCTAAGGATGAATTGAATTTTCGTATGAAATAGGAAAACAATTCCACTTATATTAAAATGTAATTTTTAAAATAAATTTTCAATAAAATGCTAAACTTTTTTCAAAGTTTTTATCTGTAAATTCACAGGAATTACTGCACTGAAATTTGCTATTTCAATGATTATAATAAGATCAAAATTTGGAAAAATTTCCATATATTTTTGAAATATGGCATTAAGAGATAAGAGAGGGATACATGAAGATGTAGAGAACAAGTAAGAAAATAACAATAATACATGTAGTTGAAAATACGCCTTACTTCTCAATATCATATGAATATAAGAAAGATTCCAACAACAACCGAAATCGACCCCTGACCTCATGTCTTATAATTATTTAACAAATTGCAAAATTCGTACTCTCATAACCGCAGTAATATTCGTTATAAGAAAATTCATCATGCTGATGCGTTATGTTGATGGGAAATGATCACAATTGTACTGTACTACAGGATCCCCTTACTTTACAGTCATTTTCATTTCGTTTATTAATGCGAGGAATTTTGCGAATCTTAAAAAGATGATCTCGAAACATTATCTGAGTAATTTATCTCGCGAAACAATGATGCTATTTGTCTCGAAAAATCGCTTGATGCAACTCATTTCGAGAATTAAGTAGCGATAGCAAGTAATGGATTGAATAAAATATATTAGTTGCTAACATTGTTATTGTCTTTAACATTCTCTCCTCCTCCTGCCAATCATTTACTCCTCCTAACTATGGAAGTCAACATATTATAAAATAATTAAATTAGGTCATTTCATATTAGCGTACTTAGCCAAATGAAAGAATATGGAAGGAAAAAGCAATTAGGGAATTCAGCCATTTATAAGAATTTTTTTCAAATATTCTCAGAGAATGAAATGAAAGTAATTCTCTTTTATTTGCCACACTTTAATTCCATTAATTTGTTGAAATTTCCCATTATTGCAATTCCCTTTGCAATATTCAAGGAAATTCACTCATTCTCGTACTAATTCTGCCTTTTCATTAAAATTGTAATCAATATTGAAAGAATTAATTAACAGTTAAGCTTCTTCCTTTGCTGATTTTCTGCTAAATCTTTGAATGATATCTCTACTTTTTCTAATCAATTAAAGAATTATTTTAGCAATCAGATATGTTGGAGCTAACTCATCTTGGAACTAGTCTTAAATAAATGAAAATCAATCGATCCATTTTATAAAAACTGTATCCATTTCAAACTAAAACAATGCAAATTTGCTATGAATAAATTTTTCTATTTCAATTCTAGCATAAATATTCAACCTATTATTATTATTAAATCATTGAAAACTAAAAGAGAAAAAGAATTGTTCCTTCGAATGATACTTAATTTTATATCGAAATTTCAGATATTGGAATATCCACCTGGATCATATAGTATGATGAAAATATATGTGAAGTTATTATCCTTCTGGGAAATATATTTTCTAATCAAAATCAATCTATCATTTATATATATAATTTAAGTCTTTCAAAGAATTCAAGGAATTGGTAAACATTAAGAATAAAAATATTAAAAAATAATGAAAATTTAATAATTCACTGATTAATTCGCTGTAGGATGAAGTAAGCATCTGTTTAGCAAGTTTTGCTTCACAGCAATATCATGTGACATCTATGAATTGAGTAGTATTTTCGAGAATTTCTTAATGATATAAATAAGAAGAAAAATTCAACACGCTAAGTAATGTGCTATCATCGATATGATGAATGACGTGGTTGAATTTTTTTCTTTTTTCAACATCATCAAATTTGTTATCTGATTTTTTCGCTTTTCTCTTGTCTTATCTCCCAATATATGATATATGGAATTTCAACTTCCTTTCGTTACTTTGATTGTTACGCTAAGATTTGAATCAGATGATGAAATTGAGAAACTTTCGGGAATCATATTCTTATAAATCTTTCAGTCAAATAATTCACAAGACAATAGGTACTGCTTAAAAATATATTTACCAATCTATTTCTAAATTTTAAGGTATTGAGTTCTAACTTTCACATTTTACAACGGATAAATGTAAGTAACGAAGTTGAAAATGATAACCGAGTTATTTATCAGATGTTAAGATTAGAATAATAGTTGTGATATCACATGTTATGTGTACTAGTGCTTTTGTAAGATAAAATAAATCAAAATTGATTATAAACCCAAGAAATAAAGATCAATCGGTAAGCAAATATCTAACGAAGGAACCTATTATCAATTAAAAAAATTGCTACTACTCGGTAATTTAGTGATGGAATTGAACAAAAACAGTTGAATAGTAAAATTATTTAAGATGATGCAATTCAGGTCAAGAAGGTAAAACCAATAGCATGTTTATTGGATGATATAATGCTACAATTAAATATTTTAATTAATAAAACATTAATTAGATGAGGGAAAGGCATTATTTCGTTTTATTTATAAACTAAAGATTGAATAGCAGCAGCTTTGGCAGAAATATTTGCGTTATGATCAATAAAATCGCAATGATTTCGAATAACTGATAATTGTATAACAATGTTTAGAAGTTGGAAGCGACAAAATGGAATCCAAGCGTTTCACAAGTTTTGTCATTTCAACTTTGACCCAATAAACTTTTTGATTAGTCCATAAATTTCTTTCTCAATTCGCTAGGTAAAAAGGGAAAAGAGAACTAAACTGGCTATAATAAGGGAAACGTTGCACACCCTGAAATAATTAAATCATTATTAATATTGAGAAATAACAATTGATCCAATTCAAGAAGATTTTTATGATTTGGCAGGCTTAATTTGATTCACAATATTAATTGAATTATTCAAATTTTTTCATAATGGAAACTTTTACAGGTATGAAATAGGATGGCGCATTAATAGGTTTTATTGGTTCAAGTTTTTATTTTGCTTTGGATCAATACTAGCTGATAATTCTGTTGTTTCTGATTGAAATCCTTTTAGATTCATAAATTTCTTCAATAATTTCAAGCCCTGAAATAAATCAACAAGTTTTTGTACGGAAAGATGTAGCGACTAATAAATTTCAACCAATTTACAATGATGAGTAAAGTTTCCTGGATATTATATCTCCAGTATGAGTCGTATTGTAATCTTGAAACTTGTAAATTTGAGAATTATATAATTCTGGTAATACTATCGTTATTAACAACAGAAATTATTAACAATAGAAATTAAACCTGTTCAGCGTCAATTTGAGTAAATCGGAAACGTTGTGCAAGTTGCCGAAGTTTCGTTTCCAAAACAGGTTGCCCAGCAATTTGTGATAGCAATGTATTTAATTCTTTAATAATATTATATCTTGCTGTAGTATTAGATCTTATGTATTGATTTATAACAGATCCTAAATTGTGCATTTTATAATGATTTACAATCGATCCCAAACTACATATTCTAGTTTCAGAAGATTCATTGCTAGTATCGTATCGTAAAATTTAGAACAACAACCTGATGACCTGATGCTTAGATGATAGCTGAAATTCCATTAAAGAGTCTTATTTATGTTAAAATTTTCTAATTTCTAAATTTTTCCTTGGAAAAGTTCAAAAATCATTGTTGGTAAGAAATTAGTTTCCGTATAAGGCTTATTCGAGAATATGAGAAATTCTGCTCAAGACCACCTTGATGTCGAAATGATGGTAGAGGAAGAATGGGATCCAGTTTAGATTGTTGTTGCTTCATAGGATCATTTATGATTCCAGTTAGAAAGCTAGACTGATTCTTTAAAAGTTCTCCAATTTCGTAATTTGATAACGGTAATTTCTGATGTTCCTTCGCCTGTGGATTAGAAGCTAAGGTGTAAATTGATTTTATCATCGGCGTAGTGAAAGACGTTTCATTGTAGAAGTTCTGTATCTAAATGCTAGCATCGGTAAGTAAACAATCGGATTCATTCCCTTTGTCTTTCAAAATTACTTCTGTATGTTTTATCTATAAGCTATTATTTTTACAAAATCTGACAGCAATTTGAATTAGTTTTTGCTTTATCAGATTCATCTAAATCCATTTCATTCACCAGTTTTTTAAGGAATTTTTAAATTCAAATTTAATACATAATTTCATGTCATAAAATAGAAACAACGCTTTTAACAACCTGATTTCTATGCAATTGTTGAAATGCGGTCAGCCTTTCTGTATTGTTAAAATGAGATTTGATAGATTTTAGAGCATTCATGTCTGTAATAAATTTGAATATCATGATAAAAATTAAAGGCATCAATAGAAATGATATAACAAAAATACTACTCGTTGTGAAACGAAATTGATTAGTATCAAATTTTAATCTATTTATTCAAAATAAACAATGCAACTTGCCACAGTTAATTTCGTCCCCATCATTATTCACAAGTTTAGTATTAGAAATGGCTATGAAATTATTAGATGGTACTGTTCCTTTTAACAACAATTGAATCGGTTTCTTGCTTCGTTTGATTGGAATCCGTAATCGATACCATTCATCATTATTATACAATCCTTTACGTTTCCAAATCATCAATTTGTTCCCCATATTTTCCAAAATAGTCAATAAAGCATTATCACTACAATGAAATAATTATCATTTTACGTTTAAATGCTTCATCAAAGATATGATCAAACTGTTATCAGTGAATATAATATTTCAATGATATTATTGGATTGCATCTTACCTCATCCAAACATCCAGTTCAAAGAATGCTTCAGGAGGAACCAAGAAGAAACCACTTTTGGCTAGGCCTTCACCTTCACTATCCATAGCTATATTACCTTCTAAACGATGCCATGGAGCTTCCAATGTCCTGAAATAAAAAGTTTCAAGCATTTGCAGGGATGGAAAATTAGTTTAGTTTTAAAATGCAATCAAAGAAATAATGCATACTAAGCTATGCAAATTATACTGGAAGAATCTTTTAAAATTTAAGAACAAATTTTAGTACAAAATTGATCTGATTGATTTTCAAATTCCTGATATTCATATTTATTTAATTTTAGCAAAATACCATTCGCATTGTGAACTGATGAATGTACATTGAACAGGAAGGCATGGAGTAGAAATTGTTTGTTTATTGGATGAAATCTTTTCTAATATCTGATTTATCGGTGTAACCGATATCTTCAATAAGAATATTATTTACAAAGATATAATGTTAAAAGATAGCAAAATTGATTAGTTTTTATACTTGCAGTGAATGAAACATTAAATATTTAAAATGTTTAAATTTTCAATTTCTCTTCAATTTTAAGATTTTATTTAACATATATATTACTTTAAAAACAAAAATAATGCCTTTTATCTTTCAGTATATATAAATAAAAGAAAGAAAGAATCTTAGACTTGAACGTATTTTTATTATTCAATCAAGACTGATAGAAATGAAATTAGGCCAATTCTTTATCTTCAATCTAAATTATTCCAGCTAATTCAGGAAAGTGCTCTAATAAGAATTAATAGGATTACGATTTTCTAAAACAATTCCGCTATATTTTTATATGAATATCAAAAATGTAATATTCTACTTAAACCATATGTTTAGGAGAATATGAAATGAGGGGTGAATTTATTAAGAAATTTCTAGTACTGCAAGAAAAAAAATTCATCCGAAGCTTTGGGCCTTATTGAATAACTATAATAAAATAATAAAGTATCATTATTCTATATCATTATTTTAATTAGGATTAATAAATTAATATAAGAGATGTTAGAATTATAATATTCAGAAGATATTCATTGTATCATGATCAAAGTTGATCGCTAATGATCAGTCGTAATTACTTAACTTATGCATCGATCATCGTCCAGATAGGAAAATTTTACAAATAAATTTAAACTATATTAATTGAATTTGACAAATATTAGTTTTAATCTATTTTTGGAATGGGGATGAAGAGTTAATATATTAATCGATAATTTTTTTTTATTTTTAAATTGGCACTTTTTCTTTTGCCCTTTTACGAGAAATTTGCTAGTAATTGCAATCATTCTTCTGTCCAACATCTTATCACATACTCTTTATTACTCAAATTCTTGAAGATATACTTTAATAAACTTGAAGATATAAACAAATAAGCTCGAACAAAATAATATAAATTTTTGAATTTCAAAAATTTTTTTTACTATTTTTATTTTTAAAAATTACTCCGGAGTTAACGAGGTTGTAGACATATAAATAGTTTTTATATTAGTATGCTGCGCTACATGATTTGTATATTTTTGTGAAAAGAGAGAGATTTTTTTGAGATTATTCTTCTTGTATAACTTGATATTAGTTTAGTTCGTCATGAGACAAAGCGGTTTATCTTGTGTATTTTTTTTTAGCAGTATTAGTATGAGAGGAAAGTGATGCAGGTTAATATTTATGACCTTTTTATTTTGATAGTTTTCTTTTTTAGATTTTTTATTTTCTTCTTAGAATTTATATCATCCAAAATGCATCCTAAAGAGAAGTAACTATTATTAGTAAAAAGTTTCATAGAAAAATATTTATTAATAATTTATATGAATCAAATCGATAATAGAAATACCATTAACGGATTAATATTGTATTCGATCTCATCTAAGGTTATAACATCTAATGTAGTATGAATATTTCGTGCTCGAAATACAATCTGAAAAATTTTTTCATTTGATTAATTTTGACTATTTTTGTTATTTTAATTTCTATTTTGCTTTTAAATTAATTCAATTAATTATCTAATTTTCTTTACATTTTATTTCAAAAATTTTGTATTATTCAATTTTAAATCTACCAATTTAGTTTGTAATTTAGTACATAAGGTTTTTAATTTCTTCTAGAAATTAAACCTTAAATGGTGTTGATAAATTATTGGGAAGAATAATTTGTTCTTTTATCCATCGTAACTCTTTACTGATTGTATTGGGAGCCGTATATATACAAATAAAAGTATTCTGTTGTGTAATGCATACCTTAAATATATATTTCAATTATCAATGGTGCTAGAATCTTTATAGATTTAATTATAAATTAAAAACTTTGCGTATTAAATTATTCATAATCTTGATAATATATTCCAAATATTAAAATGCTAAAATTTAATTATTTAACAATCTTACTAAAATAAATCTTTACGAATTTAATTATTTATAGAACCTTTAGAAATCTAATTATTTATGATTTTGCTATTTATTAAAATTAAAACAATTTCGTAATACTGCTAAAAAGAAAACAAAAAAATTCAAAACGATCATAAACGATCATATATAATATATGAAATAAAAAAAAAAAAATTCAGATAAAATAAATAATTGGATAAATAAAATAGAAGGATAATTTACATCAAGTTTGGTTATATCATTACTTTTCCAATATCGAAATGATAATACTGCTCCATCATATCTTTCCACTTCATTACTAATCAAATGTCCTTCCGCCAAAATTGCTCTACCGCCTTTTGCATAAGCATAAAGACCATCGAAAATAAAATGAATCATCGATATTCTTATTTTTCAAAATTAATATGAAATTTTAGAAAATAAAAATTAAAATCCCTGAGCAAATTTAGACGAAATAGTCAATAATTGAAAATGTAAACAATTGAAGATCAAGTTCTTCTAACTTTTATTCGAGAAATGTGGAATGAATTGAAACGAATTGATTGGTACATTAACACCGATAAGCCATAGATCGGAATCGGATCGCCATCTGCATAAAGTACCGTCATCGAAGTTACATGATAAATTTATTATTCGAATTTCAGCTTCGATAATTGATTTCGTTACTTAAAGGAAATATACGAATTAATGTTGAAATATTTTTTGAATTTCAAAATCGAGCTTTGAATTTTTTCAAAAGAAAGGAAAAAATTGCGATATTTTAGAAAATAATCATTCAAAACTTTGAAGTATGGATGATTATACAAATTTTATTATTCAGATTGGCCTTAATATCCTTTTTTATCAGATCTAAATTTAAATTTTAAATTAAATTCAAATTTTTAACTAAAATTTTTATGATTGAAAACAACTTAAAGCGTATTTACTGATTTGAAAGTTCAGATTTAGGTAAGATATTACTTACCATAAAAAATTACTACGGAAATAGTAGAGAAAATTGAAGAGAATTTCATGAGTAATAATATGAAATGGTGAACGACAACCAATAATGATTGTTAGCTGAGGACAACGATATATTATCGTATCATCACGATGGGAACAGGCAATTTTAAATCCTGCCACATCAATAAACAAAATTAAATAGGTCGTTGCAAAATGGATTTTAAAACCCTCTGAAAGCATAAAATGCTTTAAAATAAAAATTATTTGAAAAACGCCAACGGTCAGATATCATATGCGTATTTTTCTAAAAAAAAGTATATATTACTTAAAATATAACTATTGAATATATTTATTGATTTCTGAGTATATTTTAAATATATTCCTACAACGCAATTCATGATTTCATTTATTTATTTAATTCGAATTAAATCAACTAATTTTATCACTTTAGATCAATCTTTGGGTTCATCCTTATGATGAATATTTTGTATTCCAAATCTTATAATTTATAAGAAAAAAGATTTGCCTATAATTAATTTTTGAAATGCTAAATAAGATTGTTAACTTCATATTTAATACAAAACTGTACTCTTGTTAATTATAACAACAAAAAGAAAAGCTATAAAGCAATTATTGTATGGATGAAAAAAACTTAAATATTTCGATTTGCATTTTAACATGATCGTTTAAATTCAAACTTGTTTTGCACTTGGAAAGTTTTAATGCATTTAAGTAATAATTATTTTTTTGAAAATATGGCATAATTTTTTATTTTCGATGATAAACTTATAAAACTAACTTTTCTTATTCTTAATTTTAACAGCAGCGTTTTTTGAAAATTATTAGATTTTCTAATCTACCGAATTAGTAAAATGGAAAAAATGAATATTTTATAAAATTATATATCTCTTCCAAGCTAAAAATTATAATTTTTATAAAAGATCTTATTCTGAATAGATTGCTAATTGGATTATTAATTAATGTATTCGATTAAACAAATGCATAATTATTTCAAATAGTTCAAATATTTGTAATATTTATAAATTTCTTTTTCCTCACTGATTTCTATATAAAATAAAATAGTTTAATTAAAATTCTTTTTCTACAATCTATCATATCTTTTTATCAATTATCTTTATTGTTTCAATTTTTACACATCATTTTTTAAAAATAGTTTGCTCATGCTGAATAATTTGAGAAATAATATGAAATACTAAAAAGATAGTTACGGTAAATTACGGTAAGCAATGATAAAAATAATAACTATGGTAGAAAAATATTATGGCAAAAATTATGTTAATTATGCTAAAATAATATTTATTAAAAAATTATTAGAATTTAGTTTTTATTTCATAGTAATTTACGACTTCAACATATTTCCTGCTTATTGATATAAAAAAATTTTTCTTTCGCATAATTTTAAATTCAAAATATGCATAAATGTTTTTCCACATTTATCTTCCCATTGTTTTTGTATTCTTTCTGTATTTCTTCAGTATTTAGAAGGACTACAGTGATGGGATAGATACTATGCAAAAGATTCCTTCTGATTTCTTGTATTTCTTCTATTTTTTCACCTCATCTCTTTCTGCTTTGCTCTTACGAATCTAAAATTTCTGGTAAAAACTGAAAGTTCTGCTAAACTTTTATTTATTAATGTTTTAAATAGAAACAAAAAATTGTTGGAAATTTCATCACGATTGAATTGGCAGATGAAAAATAATCTAACACACATATTTAACAAGCAAAAAGGATTGATACTATTTATAAATGGCAAAGATATTAATCCTGGACAATGACCAACAATTATAATTACAACCGTAAATCAATCATAACCACATAAAAATCCGATTCATAATTATTATTTTTCATCAGCGAACGAGTGCTATTATCTTTCTCTATAAATCCTAAATTATCAAACATTTGAAAACTGATGAATTTCAGAATATATCATAAAACTAAAACTATTCATATTAACGATTTCAAATTAATAAAACTTTTCATATTAACGATTTCAAGACTTCCGAGAAATTCTAAGCTCTTAGAAATTTATTAAGAATTTATTGTTTACTAAAGTTATAACATGTTTGGTATGAGATATTGAATAATTTTATCACATTCAAAAATTTCTATTTTATTCTTTGCAAATTCCTGAAAATTGATAATTTTAATTTAATGCAAGAATAAAATTTGCAATAATCAACTTAGTCTTGACAAGCTAATAGTATTTAGAGCTAACTTTTGTTTATTTTAAATAATCATATTTCTCGGCTATTACTCTCGATAATTAGCACTATTAATTGAATTTTTGAAATCACTCCTTCATTACAAATAGTAATATAAAAATATTATCTTAGATATCAGCCTGAATTATCTGCTTGTATGATATATTTCGATGAAAATCTATCATGCAAACTAATGTAGACTCAGTGAATTTCATGGATAAAACAAATTTTACTAGACGATAGAAAAGGCTCGGGAATGTAGCAAATTAGGCATTCTCTATATTATGCGGTTTACATGTGATGTTGTCATCTGATTTCATTTGGAATTATTTTTTACAAACTTTCAATAATGAAATCATAATTAAATAGTATGAAAGAGAAAACAAGATAAATTAGAATTACGACGTAAAATTGAAGAAATGAATTCAAGAAATTTAATTAATGCTACGTACTTACTTCATTCGAATGATTATTTTACAGAAATGAAGTGATCTGAATCATTTAATGAAAATAGTTATCATCATCATCTATTATCTAGATCATTAATGCCAAAAATTTTCGTTTCCATATCAGATATCGATATTAATTTCAGAAGAATGATAAATATTTTTTTAATTGAAACGTTACAAAAATTCGAATTTCATAAAATTTATAACAATTTCCAAAAATTGGAATGCCTTGAATGAAATTGCAATAAATATTACCAGCGCTTAGTTAAATTGAAATTTAAAGGCAATATTATTTCTTGGCATACTGAATTTTTAATGAAACTTATTTCATTTAAAAAATAACCCTCAAAAATATTATTGAAATATGAGAGAGTTTCAAATATTAAGAAAATCCTGAAAATCTTCACGAAGCTACTAAACATTCACAAAACACATGATTGATGGCCATCAATTTTTTTTCTTTGGAAAATTGAAGAAATCCAATCTTCATCTGTTTCAGGAATATGCAAAATGAAAATTTCACTTCGGAAATGTTAATAGAAACTTGAAAAATTTCTAAGAAATTTCTCTCCTCAACATCAAAATCGAAAATAACTTACTAATATTCTTCGAAAATCAAAATTTTTTTAAAAATGGAAATTGCTCGCCATTATTCTGATAACTTGTATAAAAATTAAATTTTATTTATTGTGAGAAAGGAGAGAGGGATTAAGCTTGTGCAAAATTTACCCTAAGATAAATCAAAAATGACAGAAAAGATCAAAAGTAAAATAATTTACTTACACAAATTTAAAACTAATAAAATCCGATTCATTCACAACTTTTCAACGACCATTCATTTGAAAGTCGTTCAAGAAAACAGTTAACTTTCTATTATTGTATTTAATTCAATCATGCCTTAATCGATATAAATTGATATACAATATGAATTTTATTTGGGTTATTCTTTTGAAATGGTATGAACAATCTGTAGTAGAATAATATATATTTCATAGCAAAATTAAACCTAAACATCCAGCTTCCATTTCCTGTAAAAAACAGTGAAATAGTATCTAGCAAATCATCATTTTGACGTTTATAATTGTTTTACCAATATATTTTCTGCCATTTGGTCAGAATCACTGATTGCTCAATAATTACTAATAAGAATGATATCTTCCTACGGTATAGAACCTATATTTTTAAATAAAGCATAAATCGATTCAGAGAAACGATTATTAACTAAGAAGACGGTAATAGCAATCAGTTTTTATTTAGTAAAATTCAGAAGGAAATTTATGGCGCTTGTTCTTTTTCTTATTTAATCACTAAGCTAAAATGATGAATTTATCAAGATGGATAAATACATAAAATATAGCAGAAATAAATAAAAACAAATAAATAATACGAAGATTACAAAAAATTACAAAAATCAAATTCAATTCGTTAAAAATTTAGCGCGATTTCTTGGCACATCGGTATAATCGTTGTAACCGTAAAAGCAAAATAATGTTACTTAAAGAGATGGATAAGATGAATACCATAAGAGAAAACAATATGCATTTTATTTACATAAAACACTAAACTAATTATGCATCAAAACCCAATTACATAATTAAGTGAATAATGAACAATTATTTAAAAGCATCAATGCATCGGATACCTAAAAAATTGCCATCCGAACTACCAGCATTAACTAAAAAAATACTGTTGATTACAAACATTAAAAATTACAAGTCATATGAATAACAAAGTAATTAAAAATTGAAATCAACAAAATTCCATTTACAACGATGGCTGAACGATACACTAAATTTCGGCATTTTCTTTTACTATCCAAAAATTATTTTAAAAACGAAGTATTTCAGTCATTATTATCTCAGCTCTCTTCTGTTTATACGAATCCACAAGAAAAATTGAATGGTGAAATTTTCTAGAACCGAAAATGGCCACAATAAAAGCATGATATGAAAGAAAATATTAAGAGCCTGAACATCAAAAGTGGGATATATTTAAGCGGTTTTGCTTAAACAGAAGTTGTATAAGAGCTCAAAGAGTACAAGTTTAAATATAGGATAGGACTTGCTTCTCGAATTTCCAAAAGAATTAAAACCAAGTTTTTAATTAGTCAAGCATAATAATTTAATGAAGAAAAAATAATGAAAAACACCCAATGTGTTCGAGCCGCTGCTGCTGAAGTCATCGTTTGCCCATATTTGTCCAACAAATCCAATATGACGCCATTTGTCCAACCAAATCCTGTCTGCAAAGACTTATTTACTATATGAGTGTCTAAGAATTTAATTTCAAATCACAAAGCACATTCATTAAAATGTTCAATTTCTAAAAGGTAATAAGTAAATCTACGTCTCGAAAACTTAACTATTAAATATAAAAAAAATCGGAAACCGAAAATAGAAAACTAAAATAGAAATCAACTTTTAAACTTAAAACGAACTTGCACTTCATATTCTCCACCAGAACCAGCACTACATTCCTCGGAAAATGTCGAGACGTTATACTTTTCGAACATTGAATGAGTACGTATAAAAGACTTATATGTTACAGTTAACCATTGTGTTGCCATGGCTTCAGCTGCCTATAAAATATTCTAATTCATAAAAATGGAATGTGAAAAATCCACAAGAGTGACTACAAAGCTAATTAACAAGAGTAAAACATTTTTGGAGAACTATTAAAAACAAACCTTCATTAATACAGGATCACCGGTGGTACGAAAGCCTTCGATCACCATATGTACCATTGGCGGCCACGCATTCTCCTTATCCCACTGCTGTTCACTTTTCATGGCCAAGGAAGTTGGCAAGCCCTTAGTGAAGTTCAACACACCTTCTCTCTGCATATTTTGTGAAATTAAGATTTTAGAAAAACACAACACTTTGTACGATTTGAAGAAGCAGAGAGAATAGACATAAGGTAAATTTCAAATGAAACAGTAATTTACAATTTACCGTGGTTTTAAGGATATTATAATATTGAAAATCCGCAAAACCCAGAAAACGTACTTTCAAGTACTCATAAGCTCTATGTGGAATAATATCGTCCTCATCATCGTAACACTTTGCATATAATGGTAAAGCGTTCGAAATATAATATGTATTGGAGTGAAGCTAAAATTCTGCATTTAAAATGTATAATTTGTTTAGTGAATATTTTCCATTATAAAAATAATTAAGTTCAAAGCATAACAGATATCTCTTTATAAAATTATACCAGATATTTCTTATTCAACAAAAGAAAGCTAAGTCGTCAACTCTCTATGCCCAAAAAAGTTTTCTTTTAAAATTTTGATTTATCTCTAATTTTAATAACAGAAACCTTTTTCTCCAGATCGTAATCATACCAAATCCCATCAGTTTCATTCCAGTGGATAATTTTCATCGCCAATTTCGCCATTTCATAACGTGATTGATAAAGTAACACTTTTCGGAAATTACCTGAAAATTAAATTTAAGTGGAGATTTCAAGAACAATTTAGTTTATTTTGCATACTGCATTGCATGAAAATAACATCGAAAAACTTTAATCTTCTACAATATTACCAGAAAAAGTAATTAAAATGACTACTATTTGTATTTTGGAACTAAACGTTTCTTTATTTGTGAAATGTAGCTTTTCGCTAATGCACTTTTCATTTGATACATCTAATTCGTTAATATGTATAGAAAAACATTTTTGTTTTTATAAAATCACAAAAATTCTATTTTAAAAAATTACAGTCAGTGAATTAAATTTAACATCTCAAATTCGATTACCAACGACAGTTAGTCAACGTCACCGAAAGACTGCAGAAAATTTTTAGAAAAGTACCAGTGATTTCATAAAAGGAAGCCATAATTCTGGCATTAATACAAATGAAAGCATTCAAATCAACGGGTATAATAGACCAAGTACGAATTGATTTCATGTCATGTCTTTCTGGACCGCTCTGTGCAAACCAGCGGGTGCTAAAATCCCAACCTGTTTCAGCTGCTGATGCTATGTTCGACCACATCGATTCCTTTTCCGCTGAAAAAACAAAAACGGTTTGATAGTTTTGAATTACTATCGCTTATCCTAACGAACTGAACAATGCAAATGAAAATTAAAAGGAAAAACCGCTGAAATGACAAAACCAATAAAATAACATGTATAAGGGATAATAAATATTAACATATTTAGTTCAGAAATATAAATATCGGACAAAAATGAAAATGAGTATTTCACTATTTCATTAAAGAAGGAAAAGGATTACGAAAATTACTCGGTCTTTCTATGCTAATATTTTGGACTAACCCATCGAATGAAGATCTTTCGCTAACTCCAAATCTTCCCTGTAAGATTCAGGGCGTGGCGTTTTCATGCTCGCGCGATACTGGAAAAATGAAATATTTACACCATATTTTTCATCATGAAGTGATTGGGCACGTTGTAATATCCAAAAGTTATACTCTTTTTCAAGCATCGGAAGGATCTATAAACATGTAAACATAAGGAAAATATAGTTTATGGCAATGAAAGGATAGAAGTACTGCTAAGAAAAACTAGAATTCTCGTTAGTCATTGTTTTAAAAATTATCTTACGGAACAGCTTTATGCATTTATGTATCAAAATCATGTAATTTGAACTGCGAATTCCTCATTTTTTAGAAACCATAGAAAGATCTATAGTTAGGAAAAAATTGCACCAAAAATCTGAAATAAAAAATATCAAAATATTCTAACTTCCTGGACAAAGTCTAAATCACCAGTAGCTAAATAACACTCATAAACCATCGGAGCAAGTAACGGTGGTTGGGATCTGACTAGATAATATACACGACCACCATTAGGTACAAAACCATGGCTGAAAGACATTACGTTAGTTATTATTTTATTATTATTGTCTACAATAATATTATTAAATAACTTAGCTTTCATTTGCTTCGGAAATGCTTAGTGAAAAAATTATCATCTCAAATACATAACAAACAACAAAAACATAGGTCTGAAAAAGATAACGCACTTATCAACCATATAAGCTAGATTTCGAACAATTCCTTTTGCAGTTTCATACATTTCGGAAAATAGCAAACCTTTTACTATCCAGAAGGAATCCCTGAAAATGTTTTCGCTACCATGGCAACAGCTTGTTTGAATGACTAGAAATACTTTCATCCATTCAAATAAACTGCTTTTACTATAATAATAAAAAAGTACAAAACATATTTCGACCATGTATGCGACCAATTATCGAACTTCATAATTGCACTAACTATATATGTAAAAAACACGCGAAGAAATTTCACAATTAGAACAGAAATTTTCAACATATCCCGCTCAAAATATATATGATTTTTAAGATATGAAAAGCAACTCACCAATAGTAAAATTCACGAAAACGTCCACCTGGTATAATAAAAGGATGAGGAACATAAAGCAAGGAATAATGTTCTTGGTGCTGTCTAACATCATCTTTAACCTTATATGAAATGGAAAACGAAATGAAAGAAATAAAATTAAAGTTCTATAAAAGTAAAACCAAATTACAGTACTATTATGATTCTGATTATTCAAAATTTACGTGGTTTTCTTGCAGTTCGAACTGATTTTTACAAAGAAAATTTTTTGACCGATTTTTTAAAGTATTTAATAAATAATATTGATTCTACTTTTTTCTCTCTGATATTTGAGAAATAATGATAAACTAAAGCATAAGGAAGTAAATTAATTCACTACTCTAAAAATAGAGAACAAGAAAAAGTGACCTAATTACTATCAAAAATTTTGTCACTGCATTCGGGAAAATTCGCTTATAGGCTTCTCTAAAACCTACTCTTCTACAAAGTTCTCGCCATATTCTGTGCAAATGTAAAGCCCATCTTCTCAAGTGATAATCCTCGATTTTGAGAAAACTTGATGGATAGGCTGTCCAATCCTCTGGATACCATTCGATTAGCTCAAATCCAGGAGGATCAAAATGTTCATCCACAAATTTTTGCAAAAGCGTTTTATTTTTCCATTTTTCACCGAAATCATAAAAATGTTTTAGAGTCGTCACTGAAATTCAGATTATATTTCATATTTTACAAATAAAGTTTCTGGGCCTGATAATAAAAAATTATGGCATATATAAAAGTTTAAATCTGTTTCGTTGCAAGGAATTTTGAAATTTCTCATTCTTTGAATTTAGAATCCATGGAGTTCTTCTCCGTTTTACCTTATTAATATTCCTCAAATGCTACCGATTTAACAATATTTCACTTTTTTTTCAATTTTACAAGCTCCAGAAATGTATTTCAGGAATTGCATTGCAAATTTCGAAGGCGTTACAAATTAAAGGTAATAATTTTTTCATGGATCAAAAATTAAAAGTAATAATTTTTTAGAGATCTAGTAATAAAAATTTTAATTGAACTTCCTCAAGTTTTTCAACACGTCTGAAATTGTAAAACTTCATTAATAAAGCAATCAGATTTTGAAAAATATTTCTACCTGGGTCATATTTCAAAGGCATATCAACAAAATGCTTCGAATCCGGATATAAATGAGCATCTTGAACAGCTTTCAAAATCAGGCCGTCACAGTAAATTTGACTGAAAATCGAACCACAGCGTTCAAAAAGAATTCATCAGCTACTAATTAAAAAGAACACTTCAATTATTTCACTACTCCTTCATTCTTCAGTATGTAGTTGATCTAGCTCCTTGTGATCTAATCATTCTTTCGGATAAATAATTCAGTAATCTGATTTTTAAATAATTAATTTAATTCTTTTAAAAAGATCAAAAACATTAACTTACTTTAGTAGAGTAATCACGTAATAAAGCATTGTTTACTAGTAATAGAAATTGAAATACTAATATAAATTATATCACCGAAAAATGAAAAGGAGATCAACCAGAAATTAAAATAAAGCGAATTCCAATCAAAAGTGAAAAAAGAATTTTAAGTTTAAACAAATTTCTATAAGAATACTGAATTCTGATTGAGGCGCGGAAACATGCTCAGGGCATAAGATCACAGCAAGAGGAAATGAGCCTCAAGAGAAAGCGTAGGAGAGAAAATGTGCATTTCAAATATCTTTCGTTAACATCATCATCACTGAATATTATTGACAATGGATTTACAACAAGAAGCGATTCGACCACCTAGTCGTAAGGTGTTCAAAAAGCTTCAAAATTTTAAACCATCTGTTCAAGATAGCGTCGTAAACTTTAACTACTTACTGCTCCTCTTCTGAAATATACAAAGGATATAATTTTGAAAATATGAAATTTAAGAAAAACACTGAAGAAATGTTATTTGCTGACTCGCTGTTAAATGATGTTTCCAAAAAAATTCCAACGAAAAATAAAAGGGAGATTCAGCTGATCAGTTTATTCAGATTAGGATTATTTTCCACTACTATCATTTTACATACTGACATATTATCTATCATTCTGCATATTGATATATTATCGTTCACTTTCATACTGATAGAAATAGGAAAATTCCGAGAATTCGAATCATTAAAAATATTTCTCGCAATAATACTCTAAGTATCAATGAGTTGTGATCGGTCACATATTAAGCATAATTATGATTTGTTCTGCTTAATTCAGTCTCCATAGTCAATCCTGCTTTGGAAACCTGTCATCTAATGTCATCATAGTCAATACACAAAATTATATTTATGCGAAATAAATAGGTATTCTCTTTTCGATTAAATGTCATTTTCTTTCCTTGACTTTATTTTCCGTAGCAATTATCAACCATATCTCCAGATTTAAATTAACATATAAAAAACAACTTGTTATTCTATCAATTTTCAAAAATTCGACAAATTAGACCAATTTATGAAAACCTTTCAACAGCGAACGTTTTAGATAAATGGGTCAAATACATAAAAGCATTTTTATTTTTTTTTATTGCTACAGACCTATATCATGTAAGTTTTAACAAGTAAATAAGAATTATTTCATGTGTCTATTTAGTAATAAACTGAAAATTTAAAAATTAATTTGAAAAAGTCAGAAAACGCTTCATTAACTATCGAAAAAACTGAAATGTTTGTCGACTAACAAGTAATTCCAGAAAAAATATTCCGAAAAAGTTTCAGTATTTCTCTACATACTTATATATATAAACTCTTATTGTAAAATTAAAAGTATCGCGTTTGAAGATCAAACTGCCATAACGTACGTGTTACGTGGCAATAATAAAAATCTCAGTAGCCAACGAAAGTTACTACGCCAAATCAACACATATTTCCGACGTGACGACGTATCAAAGGGAGCGTATTGCGAAATCTAAATTGGCATGTTTAAAATTCAGATTCGATGCAGCGATAGTTCGGAGTCCCACTTTTAATTATATTTTTGTTGCCGAGTAGTGTTTGTTTGTTATCATTGTGTTGGAATTGATTGATATATAGGCGATTCACATAAGTTTCAGATGTATTTATAGGACGAATCGAAAAACTAATAAATGCAGGGATTATTAATTTAAAAAATCACTTCAAATTATTACGTTAAGTCTGAAAATTTTTAGTAATAAATTAATACAGACTTATTGATTAGTTTATTGATCAATTTTATCAATACGAAATTAAGGCAATGTATTACTATTAGATTTTGAGTAATATTTTATTTTTCTCGAGATTTTTCTGACACGTCTTGGTCATTATTTTTAATTTAATGCCTAAAATTGTCAAGTTTAAATTAGAACTCAATTTATATATTTTCTTTGAAGATTTAAATAAAAGTTCATTGTATAGATGTATTAAGCAAATTTACTGAATTATCTCACATATTAATTATTTCCAATTAGAAAGGATTAAGTTCGTGCTTTTTGGATTTATTTTATTAAATCTCGAAGCGAAAGTCTTCATCATCCAGTCTGCCAGATCTAAACATCCACGATTTCTTAACATTTGAAATAGTTTTGTTAAATAATTTTTCGAAAAATATATTTTGCCCTGTATTCCAATGATAAAGCTTATTATTGATTACGATCTACTCATATCGAATTTGAGAATTTTTAAATTGATTAGTCAGCAATTGTTATTGCTGGTAGTTTGTATTTTGCTTACTTTTTATTCACTATTCTGTGATATGTAATAAATCAAAACTTTTGTCGTTTAACGTCAGCCGGCTATGACTTTGATGAGAAAGAAAGAAGGCCGCAAATTGCTTGAATTCTGAAACTAGTTTTATCTTTGTTATCTCCTCAAGCTGTAATTATAATCAACTGTAAGCGCTTAAATAATATTTATCGGTCTTTGTTCTTAATGTTTACACACACACAACACACACACACATCTTATGATTAAAACTTAAAAGAAAATAAATAGTTGAAGAATGAAATGTGTCAAAAATATTTGGTGTTTCTTTATCCATCAAATTATTAATGCTTCTCCATTCTATACAATTTGATGAATTGATGAATCATTTTCGTTCAATTCTTTCTGAAAATATCATTCTACATAGCAAGAAGAGAACTTAATAATGATTTTATCTTAAAAAATTTGAATCGATAAGAACAAAATAACATAGGATTTCATCGATCATTTAATTTTTTTATTGATAGAAAGCAGAAGATCTCTTTAACTCATTCAAATTCCAGTTTGCTTAATTTTTAATCGTCTATTTATTCCTATCGATGGAAATAAAATTCCTTATCATATTTGAATTACACGTATATAAAAATAAAATGAAATCAACTTACCATTCTTAAACTATTGAATCCTATATATAACATCCTCTGTGATACGTCTAGATTAAAAAAGGGAGATGAAAGCATTTGATTAAATGTGAAATTTCTTAAAAGCTAATTAAATTGAAATTGAATAGTTATTATGATGAAATTGAAGATCTAAAAATTATCTAAATTAAATTTTTTGTTGGGCAAATCTTAATTTATTTAACAATTTTGCCGATTTTTTTTTGTTCAAATTCGAAAACTTTTCATATAAGTTCCTCATCTCTCATCTAGCGATTGTTTATCGCATTATTTACCGTATTCCTAAATATTAAAAAATTAGCTGAAAGGTTTGCTACTACTAATGATCCTATTTTTTATTTAAGAAATTTTGAAAAGAAGTCGTGTATTGTTTGTTGAAATTTTGAAAAAAGATTGGACAAAAGATAGGATAAATGAGTAATATAAATCACTGATTGAGTAGATAAGCTTAATTAGTTGAAGGGAAGATTTGAGATAATATATTATCTGTCATATTTACATGAAATTCCATGCTTTTCATATGTTAGCTAATTTCTTCTTGTTTTCGTCAAGAAGAAAAATTTTCGCAATCATAACAGAATATCAATATGTTATATATATTAAGAAAAAAACAAAAAGATTAAAAATGTTTCTTTTTTCTGAAATATAGAAGTCATTTTTTTTGAAAGTATTTCTGGAAAGAAATTCTCTAAGAACAGATTTATCTAGCTTATTCATCAGAATTGATATTTTGAAAAAAAAAATAAAATTTTTTTCAAAATAATGGAAATGTTTTTTCTTTTTCATAATCTATAACGATAAAAAGAATTCTTGAATGATGTTGGTACTCTAAAAGTCTTTTGGGAATATCATTGCTTTTGTCTTCTTTTGCATCACTTCTCATTCAAATTCTTCTTTAGCTTTTTCTGCAATTTTTTTATATTTAATTCTAGAAATAAGTTTAATTAGTAAATTAAAATTAGTGAACAACCTACTCATCACAATAATAACAACAGCAGCTTCTATTTAGATGACTAAAATGATCGACGTTTAATTCAAATTTCATCTAAATATGGTCCAAATTTCATCCAACGAATTTCATTTCCATACTGATAACAATCTCTTTTCATCCTATTTCACCTATTTTGGCACATGATTTAAAGCCTTGATGGCACAATTTACGATTAATTATCAAGGACTAATAGCAAAATATTTGTTCCATATATTTGAACTGACCGGTGAAGATTTGTACGGTCATTGTCCTCATCAGATCTCAATGATGACTATTAATAGTACTTAAAATAGTAATGATACCATACTAATCAAAGTATTGGTGATAGCATAATCTGATTATTATCTTTAATTTAATATCCAACACGAGAGATTATAACAAATGTTCTATTTCTTTATAATACTTATCTCCGCATAGTTATATTTATTCCATTATTATGAACAGTTCTATCCGTATTCGATCCTAACTTATAGTTTGCTCTTTCTTTTCAAATATATTTTTTTGATAGCATCATAATAATATAATAATGATAGTATATTGATAATAATTAGAATATTATCAATTTATTGCATAGTTTTGTTTTAGTATGATAAGTAGATTAAAAAATTTTGAATGAGAATATTGATAATGAGAAAAATAAATTAGCATAGAAAAATTTATTTATCAAAAGTTAATTAGATCGGTCAATATATACTTGAATAGTCGTTTAATGAATTCAGTTATCATCTATACGACAATAACGGTCTATTTTAAGTTAATGTTCGAACTTGAGACTTTTTGTTCAAGTTGATTTGCCATAACAAATATTTTACAAACAAATCTTTTTGTGTTTAGCTTTTATTTGAGTTATATAACAAATGCTATTTATCCATTATTATTTTGATAATTATATACCAATTATTTTACTTTCTTTATTAGATAACAAATTTTTTAAGGAATATAATTTAATTAAAATTTACGATTTCGAGAAAAATCTAATTTATTATGCATATGATGGAGAGATTAGATTTTTATAATTTTTATTGAATTAATTTCTGTGACATTTTATATAACTTAAATTAATATCAAATTAGTGACAATATCATTCTAATATATACAAATAATGTAAATAGAATCTTTGTTACGATGACATTTGAAATCAAATCTGAATAATTTAGTATCATAGATGGTTTGCATAATGATGAAGAAGATAATATGAAATGTAATGTCATTCTAAATTTTGTTAATTTATCATTTACACTTATGCTATTTGCAATAATCAAAATTATAAATTTCCATTTTTGATACAAAGCAAAGAATTTTCATATCTTTATTTATATCTTATACAACAATTTCTATTATTTCATTATGCATTGTTACTACGATTGGATATTCTCTTTAAATTTCAGCAGTATTTTAGTTGCAGTTTTAAAGTTTATAATCTTTCATGCATGCAATTTAACATTTTCGCAATATAGCATATTATTTCATTATGAAATTGGAAGCTGAACTTATTTTATCTGATCAAAATTATACAATCACTTCATATATCTCTTTTGAAGATCAATTAATGTAATGAAAAAATTTAGATCAATTAATGTAATGAAAAATCTAACTGTCCTTTCTTGTTATTTATTTATCTTTTCTTAAATTGGAATTCTTTTAAAAGCCTACATTGTTCATTTATTTAATGCTCAATATGATAATGTTAATAAATCAGTTAGATTACTTAAACGGATGATAAGAAATTTTCAATAAATTGATATTTATGGATAGAAAGAGGAAAAGGATTGATGAATAACATTGAATTCTTTCTCTTTTTCATAATTTTAATCTATTTCAAATTCCCAAATCAATTTTTAATGGCTTTCATATATATGAAAAACCTTCAAAATTTTGTTGATTTTTAATTTAATTTCTGTAATTGTTTACTCGACCGATGTTCGTTTGCTTTTTGAATTGGCAATTTTTCATTCAACGAAATTTTAGTTTTTTCCAGATATTATAAATTTCATCTAAAATTTAATTTTATATTAAGTGCAGCAATAATTTTTGTAGATCTTTCAAATCATTTGCAAAAGTATATATAAAGTGATTTGTCTTTTTGATTTAAGTAATTTCAATTTCTTTATTTTTTCTTTTTTCATAGATAAAATTCAATTGAAATCCAATAACAAGTTAGTCGACGAGAAAAAATGAGTCAAAAATAAATTCCTGAACAATCTCAATCATTGTTAACTGAAGATTATTATCTTAAAATCTTTCTAAATTCCTTTTAAACTTGGCAAAAATTTTTTAGAATAATCTTATTAATTTAAGCTAAGCTAAACTTTCTTTTTTTGCATTTCAGTACGGCAATAAGATTGAGCGATTTTTTAGACATTGCAACGATTTTTTTTTTTAATGCAAAAAGCGACAAAGAATTAAACGAATATTCGTATTAATTTAAGGGAAAATTTATTTGAATTTGAAAATTTCCTTTAATAATTAGACTATTATGCGTATTTGGAATTATTGAATACATCTTTTGATGACGCAGTATTTTCAGAAATAAATTATGCATCGTTTTGAGTTCATAACAGTTCGAAAATGGCATTTTGATTTTCATTAATTTAAGAGCTTGAAAAATGTGAAAAATTTGTAAAAATATGCGAATAGAAGAATTTATTCAATTTCCTTTTAGATTCGGCGAAAAATTTTTTCATTGGTTTTTTATGAATGACATTATTTTCCGATTTAGTAGCATCTACTTTAGACAGTTTTAGTTTAAGTTGTAATTTTTCTTTGAATAGATAATGGAAATTAAATATTATTATTATTATTATTTTCTTCCTCAAAAAAATATAATAATACTATGCTTGCCTAAATGTATTTAACTGAATATTACTGAGCAATTATCTCAAATAAATTTTAATTGTTCCAAGGCCTTCTGGACGATAATATTCAGGAATAAATTGAAGGATAATTTGAAAATTGAATGTATATTGAATGAAGAAAAAAATAATTAAGAGTGATAAACAATAGTTGAAATTGAATTTAAGAAAAGTAGTTGAAAGAAGATAATATTATGTAAGCAGTTTAAAATAAGATAGAATATT
The DNA here is from genome assembly GCA_024305405.1 of Dirofilaria immitis. NCBI lineage: Eukaryota > Metazoa > Nematoda > Chromadorea > Rhabditida > Onchocercidae > Dirofilaria > Dirofilaria immitis. The sequence goes on from JAKNDB010000103.1 coordinate 1,582,374, forward strand.
TATCATACTTTATCTTTCAAACAATGTTGAATTTGAAAAAGATGACATCGCGATAAAAAGATGACATCGCGACAGTGTTTTTACGAATTCATATGCAAGTATTGAAAATTAAATGAAAATAAGGAATTCCTTTTAAAAATTCTTTTAATCTTAATAATAACAATTGGATTGTTTGAATTGTACTTTGATGTAGATGACAATGGTAACAATTTTCAATGCATCAATTATTTATTTCATTATAGTCTATTTCCAAAACGCGAAATTTAATTAGCCAATCATTAATGTTAATGATTGGCTAATTAATTATAAATAATAAAAAATGAGAGATGATATATGAATTAATTCGTGGTAAAAGTTTGAATAAAAATTTAAATTCGTTTTTCGCATTTATTATTATTAGCATTTTCAAGGAAGCAAGTTAATACGAAAAGAAAAAAGTAGAAAGAAATTGTAATGTAAGGCTGTTTTTCCTTAACCACAATGTGTAAAAATACTTCAGGAATTCAATTTGACTCTTTTTTTTCTTTTTTAAATTTCTTGAGAAATAATTTGTACTTATACTAAAAGCATCGCAGTGGAGAATTTGAAAACTTGATTTCTTTTTTTTTTTTCAGTATATAGCATTTTCAAAAATATTTCTGATCGTCCCGGAACAAATATTGATATATTTTCTTATACCGATTTTCCGATTTTTGTTTTTATGTATTGTAAAATTTCAATTTTATTATTATTAAATAATTTATTAGCGAATAATTTGTCCTCGTATGTATAATACTGAATATAACTAAGAAGTTTTTTTGTTTATATCAATAATATTTAAATATAAAATGAATTCGGTTTTATTTCATTTTTTATAAGATTAAGAAAATTTTTCCTAATTTTAATAATTTTAACTTATATTTGAAAGTTTTTTTGTATTATTTTCTTTTCAATTATTTTCTTGAAGAGATAAAAATCTATTCATATAAAAATTAGAATATTGAATAGACAGACATAGAGAAAGAGCACTCAAATTAATGTTGAAAAATTTTAAATGAACTGATTCCTAATGTTTCAATCTTCTCTTTTTTCCTAAGCCTTTTTTTTCTTTTTAAAATTTCTCGTCGCATTGGAATTTTCGCACTTTTGACATTGATATGGCTATTTATTTGCGCAGTAATGAAATTGAATAAAATGAAAATATGAAACCGGTTTAGAATAATTCTTTTTGTCATATCTGTTTATGTATTATCTTCATTCCATCTTTCTCCTCCTTCTTTTTCTTTTTCTTCTTCTTCTTCTTCTTCTTCTTCTTCCATATCATTATCTTGTTTCAGGTGTATCTTAATAAACTTATAAACATATCTTTGTAAATATGTAAATATTTTATCTTTTGTCCATTTCTATCCTAATAATTGATAAGCATTTTCCGCTTTATCCTTATTATTTGTCATAATTTTATCTTCCTTTTCATTTTTCCAGTTCGCCATTAACATATTTGTTTTATCAAATTGCGACATATCCAAAAACGCATTCTGTGATGAAAGTAATGCTCTTCTATAAAAATCAAATAAAGAAATATACAAATTATCTAAGCAATAAAAAGAAATTTGATAATATTTATCCTAGCGTTTCAAAACATGAAATGGTATTTGCTTTCTGCATCAAATCAGAATGAAATATTAATTTTATCATTATGAAAGCGCATGTACGAAAATAAAGTTTGTTTATTTCATTTATTTGTGATATCGTGACTGAAAGGATTGGATTATTTTATCATCCCTTCCCGCAAACTCTCGAAAACATTTTTGAATACATACATATTGCTAGATACAGTTATATTTATAGAATATTAGTGAAAATGAATGTCATATTTAAATGAGATTTTACATGTCATAATTAAAATAAAATATTCGGATGATGATAGAAAAAGAAAATTTGAATGTAATTTTAGGCTTATCGAGAGTGATATTTAATTTCGTACTTTGTAAATAAGGAATCTTTAATTGGAATTACGATGCTATATGTCTAGATAATGGATAAGAAAGTAAATCAATCAAAAGGGAAAGTTAATAACTTTTAATAACAAAATTATGTTTAAATCGATTACGATGGAATAAAATAATTTTTCAATTTTACTAAAATAGATGAAGTATAAAAATTACATTTTTTGATAACATAGTATGATTTTGAACCTGAATAATTCATCAAATGATGATTCGGATGATTAAAAAACTAGAATATTTATATTTTGCGAAAATTTTTATCTGGAAATTGCAATGAATTTTGTCCTCCGTTACATTTAAATCGGTTTGAATCATAATAAAATTTTGTAAGAGGCATTTTTTCCTTGGAATTAAAAAAAAATATTGTGTGATTGTTAATATATGCATCGCATGGATGAATTATTCGTAATTGGTACTGATACATGATTTTATCTTTTCGCTTTTTCTTTATTGTTGTGAAGTTCAATGAGGATGATAATTTGATCAGTCAAATTTTATGTCCTGATTAGAACTGCAAAAACTTTAACTTTAATTTAATTCGAAACTATCAAATTCGAAAAATAGATGTGTAACAACAATTATAGATGGCTTTCTTTAGCATACATTTTATATTTTTTCAATTCTCTCTTTCTATATTATCAAAAAACAAATCTAAATTCTTGCCAAATGATAAAATGATAATGGGATAATTTCAATTTAAAATCAAGCAAAATCATTCGTTCTCAACAACAATAATATGTTATATTTTCTAATCAAATAAAAAAATTGAAATATTTTAATGATAGTAAAACAGTAAGTTATAGCTGTAGAAATCTTCTATCTTTTTATTTTCATGAAAAAAACACATTGGAGCATTTTAAATGTGCAAATTTCATTCGTTTTATGCATATATTCAATTTCCTCATAAAAGAAACTTTTGCCTTTCCTCAAATTTTTCACTCAACGAAAGAGAAAATTGTTGATTATATTTGGAATTTATTTTTATTTTCATTTTACACTCTTCTCATATTCAGATGTCATTTGCGAAATAGCAATCATTTCGTTGGCCTAAGAAACAAATATATTTTTTGATTAGAAATTTCATGAATAAATGATTAATACTGCTGCATAAAAAAAAAAAATGAAAGAAAGATGAATTAAAATTACAAGTTAATAATATTCATGTTATAATTTTTTTCTACGTTTCATTCACACTATCATTTAAAGATTTTTGAAAGCTAATTTAATTTGTAATACTGCCGAGACTAAATGTTTTACTCAAAGAATCATTCAAAAACAAATAATTATAATGGATCATTTTTGTTTATCAAATCTTAAACGCTTAACAGATTATAAAGCGTAGATTTTCAAAGTAGATTTCTTATAGCTTGATAATACACGATGCTGTCAAGATTATGCATAAAATAATGATCAAACTTTTAATAACAAATAATTATAATAGGTTGTTGTTTATCAAATTTCAAATGTTGAATAGGTTATAAAGCGTAGGTTTCCACGTACTCTGAAACTTGTCTTGATAGCTAATATAAAATTCAAGAAAATGAAGAAAAGGAAAGAAAATGAATTGAAGTTCGATTTAGGGTGGGGTTGGCAATTGATCATCAATTGATCATTTGTTCAAATGATCATTCATTTATTCGAATATCAATGAGCGAGCGGTACTTCGGCCTCTTCCCTCTCACAGTTTAGATGTCGATGGTATTGCTCTGCAAGTGGTTGATTTCGGGAATTTTCACCCATTTCGAAAAATTTAACATTTATGTTGTCTATTCGCATATTTGTTAACATTCATATACTCATATCTCTACTCCTCTTTCTTTTTTTCTCTCTTCCTCTTTTTCTCTCTCTTTCTTTTTCTCTCTCTCTCTTCATTCCTCTCTCTCCTTCCTTCTACATTCTCCTATTTTAGTTAATTTTCGCATATGAAATTTCATTTTTTTCTTCAAAAATTTTCTTTCTCAAAAATCAACAAAAACGTTTAATCATCCATTTATATAAGTAGCATTTTTAAAGCTTTTTTTAATGATGGATTGATTACCTATTTTCATGCGTTATTTTTATTATAATATTTTTTGTTTTTATTGATTTTTAAGATGATGTAAAGTTTAAAGATTATGAAAAAAGATGAAAGTAAAGGGAAGAGTTAATTATTTGCTTTCCTTTTATAATAATAATATATATATATATATACATATTTTCTTTTCTCATTTATTAATTTTTAATTATTATTTTTATTTAATTTTAATTTAATTCTTTTACTATTTATTTATATTATATATAAAAAATATCTTTGTTAGATTTAACTTTTCCTCTTTTCTTTTTTTTTCTTGAATGAAAAGAAATGCGATTATTGAGAATATAGCTCGTATATTTATATCCATTATTAATGTTGATTTAATCTACCATGATCCAATAATAAATTTAATATTAGTTTAAAAAAAAAGAAAAAGAATCGTTTATCATCTATCATACAAGCATTTGTTTTGAATTCATTTTCATTTTTATATCTTATAAATAAAAACAAATCATTCTTAAAAAATATTATAATAATTTCATCTACGGTTATTTTAGGGATATTTCTTCGACTTAAAAAAAAGTGATACGTAAAGTAACGTAAAATACTGCTACGTATATTACGTTAAAAAAGGAGAGATATGATAAATTTATTGCATTATTAATTCGGATTATGAGGAATTTTTGTTATTTAAAATTTAAAAAAAAAATTAATTAATTAATTAAATATCATTCTCGTGACATTGATAAAACTTTCATAATATTTATATTTTCGTCGAAGTTATTATTATTATTGATTGTAATTAATATGATATCATATTTACATACATACATACATACGTATACATGTGATCGAAAGACACGTAAATGAATGTAGGTATATATAATCACTTTTATGAATGATTGTTATAAATCTTTAAGTTACCTTTGATAAATGTATTTGTATATTGTATTTATATATCAATATGATATCTATTCATATTATTAGATCATATTAGTTTTGAATGCTAAATTTAATAGTCGAATTTAACTCCAATGATATCAGTAGTTTAGGCTATTCGAACGCAAGCTTATAATTTAATTTTGTAGTGTAAATTTAAGGTTAAATAATTGGTTCAAACTTATGACAATTTAAATTGAAGTTTACTTTACGATAAATCATTAAAAGAAATTTGTTTATTGTAATAATTTTCAAATAATACAAAAAGTTAATAATACTAGTTAGGGATAAGGATTAAAATGTATGCATTGATAGGGAAATATTTGAATCATTAAATATGCATATATTTTAAATTAAATCTCTGTTTGATAACCTTTCTTATCACCCTTTTACATGCTGTAAAAGTCTTCCCTTTTTTTAAGTAAATTAATAAAATTAATTTGCCATAAAATATTAATTGGAAGTTTTGTAAGCGTTTTTTGCTTTTATAAAATTATAATTTCCTAAATTTTTTTACTCTATGCTTCATGTTTTTACCAAATATTTCAATTTCTTATTAATAATTTAATCAAATTTTCTTTTAAAATTTTTAAATTCAACTTATAAATTTATATAATTTACTATTTATGATAAAAGATAATACATAATTTTAATTCATCTTATGAATAATTGATCGATTTTCAGCATAAATTATTGATTTTTTTCTAAACAAACAAATATATTTCTTCGATGCTTCCTTCTAAACATTCATATATGCAAAAGAGAAAGTGAAATTTTATTGATATTGAAAGTTTGAATATATAATGTGTAGATTAATATTGCATTTCATTAAGTAAAGATATTAGTTGCAGCAGGTTGAATAATATTATTGAATTATTAATTTATAAGTTTCCATTTTAGGCTTAGTAATAAAAGGTAATAAAAATAGTAATAATAATAATGGTTGTTATTCTTGACTCTTGTTAACTTTATATTATGATTACATATTTTGTTTTGATAATATTAATGATTTTTAGAATCCAAATAGCTTCAAAATTTTGGCATAAAATTTTTTATGATATGAATTGTAGAAAATATCATGCAGTTTTAATCTTAATTTTCTCTTTGTTTTCATCTTTTTACTTTCGTTTTATGCTCCTACATCTTATTTCTCTTTCACTTTTATTTTCTCTGCTTTCGAAAATTATTTTTAATTCATTCGTAGAAATGTATTGAGTCGGGGAATCGAGATTTCGTAATTTTGATATCTTTTTTCTATGATAACAAATGTTGTTGTTATGATCAAAATGAATGATCAAAAATAATTTGTCGCATTAACTTAAAATTTGCTTCTATTTTCCTTTTCCTTCTTTTTTTCCATTTATTATTCTCTCAATTTCAAACCTTTAATTTATTAATTACTAATTATATATGCTTACTCATAGTTTAATTCTTAATTTTTTTTTCAGAATAATATTCAAATGAAGGATTTTTCAATTGTGAATATTATTTAGGCGACTAATTGAACGATTCATATAAATTAATTAGTTTTTCATTATATTTTTAGATGATGAATGGATTAATTTGAGATAAAACTATCATTTCATATTTCAATAATAACGTACTTTTTATCAAAAATTAATATATTTTATGATATGAGAATGCCTTTATAAAGTAATTCGATAGACGGAGGTCATGGGGTATTTTTATTTTCACCATAATATGAAAAGAATTTCCAATAAATGGATTATCAATCAATTTTAATTGATTTTTTTAATTTCATCCGCTGGCAAGCTACCAAAAAGTTATAAAACACCAAAATTGGCTACCAAAAATTCATTTTTGCACAACTATTAAGATTTTTGTGCATATCATTTGTAAAAATTATCAGCTACCGATCAAATTTCATTTAATGGCTCAATTTTTATCGATCTTAAATTTTAAGCTTTTATTGATCGCAAGAATTTATCGGTTATTATCAATTTATCAATCAATTGCTACTCTGCTGATTATATATTTACCAATCATACTATGTATATTAATTTTTACTTGTTTTTCTCTTTATACTTATTCTTTATATTTATATGTGTTCGTATTTGTCTATTTATTGATCATATACATATCTTTGATCAGCACTTTGCTTCTGTATTGTTCTTTTCTTTTTGGAAAGATTAAACTGTTCTTGAGAGATTCCTCATCTGTATATTTTCACTTTTTGCTTTCAATAATATTGACTAAAATACTGCATTGATTTCTTCGAGAAATTATTGATGAAAAGAAAAATATCGATATTAATGGAAAGATACATTCAAATAAGGTAAATTTAATGGATAGAAGATTTAATTACCGTTTGATACTTCTTTTTTTTCATAGATAACAATGTATATATTTGTCCATATACAATTGTTTATATTACTCGATAAATAGGTTCAAAATTTCTTCCACAAAATTACTATAATATTTTAATTTTTCTCTCTCTCTCTCTCTCTCGATCAGATGAAAATGAGGAAATTGAGATAAAATGAATGAGAAAAATATCTGGAAATGTTATGAAAAATAATTTCAATACAAATATTTAGGTGAAATATTATCCTAAAAATTCAACGATGAAAAAATGTACAGACGAAATATATTTTATCTTTTTAATTCAAACATATAAATTAAGAAAATACTGATCTTGTGATTGGCAATCCAGCTAAATTTCAAGAGCAAATAAAATTTGTAAACAAAAAATCAATTAATAGTATTCCTCAATTTTGTCTATCAATCATAAGGTCAGCTAAGAAATCACTTAGTATCTAGTCAAAAAAAATCTATTAACAGGATTGACAATCAGAAGGTCAGAAGGTCAATATTTTCTTAATTTATACATTTGAATTAAAAAGATAAAATATATTTCGTTTGTGCATTTTTTCATCGTTGAATTTTTAGGATAATATTTCACCTAAATATTTGTATTGAAATTATTTTTCATGCTAAGATTTTCTCGAGATTTTTAGACCAAAATCAACAAGCAGTTTTCAATAAATTCTCAGAATAATAACGATAAATCTTTTCTCAAGATCTTCAGACTAAGATTGATGAATTGATTTTCGAGATTGTTAGATTAAAATCAATAAATGATTTTCTTAAAATTTTCAGAAGAAAATCAATGAAAGATTTTCTCGAAATTATTAGACTAAGATTAGGTATCAAAGTAACGAAAACTAAATATATTGAAGCATGATATGATCTTTTTAGAAACATGCTAAATCGAGAGTGATACCTTAAATTCAATTTTATATTAAAGATAAATAAAATATTTCAATCGCTATCAACTCAAATCTTAAGAAATTTATGTATGACCATATTCAACTTGTTTTAGTCTGATACTAATTAAAACTATTCTTTTTGTTTATTATAATATTAGCAAAGATTCTTTGGTTAGATAAAGATATAAGACATAAATAATCTACATTCTAATGATGGATCTTTCTATTTTTGATTATGCAATGAAATGAATTTCATTTTAAAATAATGCTCGAAAGTTCAGTTTTTTCTGCGGTGAAATATCAGATTTTCTAAGCAGTAGATAAACGTTTTAAATAGATATGTCAGATAAATAAAGTTCAGGGTCACCTTTTTTCAAAAATTTCATGTTTGAAAACTAAGTTAATTCGTTGCAAAAATATTTATTGCGTATTGCATTATTTATCTATCTGTTTTATCCTAAATGATTCTAACTAAATGATTTTTCAGAAATTATATCTTTATATTAATCTAATTTGTATCAATTATATTACTTTTCTGATATCTTATATTTTTATATATATTATATTAACTATTTTCCTAATTTTCATATGATAAAAGCTATCAGATCAATTATCATTTCAAAAAATTTTCCGAAAAACATTGATTTTGCTACTAAAATTTAAGTCGTTTTTGATCGATAGAAATTTTGAAAATGAATTATTACATATAATAATTATTTGTTTATTTTTTCTTTACAATTAAAAAGTAAGTTTCACTTTAATTACTGTTCATCGTTGCAGCATTGTTGGATCTGTCTTTGCTATTATTACTGAAAATTTCGATACGTTAGTATCAATTTAAGCAGGAATTAAAAAATGAAATTGTTAATTCTAGTTTAATAGTTTTTCGAGAAGATTTGCAAATAAAAAGTTGAGTACTCGAACATCATTCAATCTCAATTTGCGATACTTGAATTTATCAATGTTTTATATTTAAATTCCTTTTCGGACCAGTAAATTATTACACTATTTAAGTTTAAATCCCGCAACTATTCGTGATATATCGGCTGAATTTTGTATCTGCTAAATTCTTTGATACTTTGCCAATTTTCTCTGAATATTATTATGCGAAATATGATAAAATGCATTGATGTTAGAAGGAATTTTTGGCTGAAGAAATATTGTAAATAAATTTTAATAATTTAATTTTTTTAATAGCATATATGGAAGAATGATATCGTTAAAGTTTACTTGATTGAAATAATTACTTTGAAACTCACATCATCGATAATGAGAATAAGCAAGAATTATTCTACACATTTTTTTCTATGACGATTTAAATAAATTTTTAATTAATTTCTAATATCATCTAACATTTTATATTGTTTTAAAATTGTCAGGACTACATTTTTATAAGTTAAATTTTTTGTAACATCGATTTTGGAAAGCGATATTTATTTTCGAAATATTAGCAAACAAGAATGCAAAAATAGAGTAATAATGATAATTTAAAATATAACTAGAAAAAGCAGCTATTTGATAAAAGTATGAAAATGTAGTAAGGGAGAAATTGGATAGAGATTGAAAAATAGGTTATAATAATTTTTGAGGATAAAATATGTCACATATTTGGAAACGGTAACGTTACTTTAGAATTTGAAAATTTGTTTGAAATCTAATAAGTTCACATGCTGTATATATTCATCAACTATTCCACTTTTAACATGTCACAATTCATTAAAAATGTCAGAACAAATATCTTATCTTTTAATTTCTGTTCATTTCATACGTCACTTATAACATAACATGACATTCATGAAAGACAACATATTAATACGCAGTTGTTCCATTATATTTTCATTGTAACCATTTAAAATCATGAAGCCTCACAATTATCATTTGATAATTCTAAAAGCAAAAAAAAGAAAAGGAAAAAAACAGAATGACAGATTGATGAATTTCTTCTTGAGAAATTGAATGATGCATGACTGCATTTCAACCTAATTAGTATTTTTAGTATCTTTTCAAATAAAACTCAAACATATATAAGTCGTTTTTCTAGAACATAAAGAGTCAAAATTGTCAAATTGTAAGATGAAGTTGGAAGGTTGAAATGAGAATTTAAATGACAAATGGACAAGAGATGGCGATCAACGAGTTCGTTTTCCTAAGAATGACATAATATAAAAGGATAGCTTTGAAATTTAAAGCTAGTTTAGTAATGATATCGCTGCTTTAATCATCCTCTTCCTTCCTATATATTTTAAATGCTATTAGTTTTAGGTGTAAACTAAGCTCGAAGCTCGAGCTTAGTTTAATGTTGTAAAGTGGAGGAGCAACTGCTACTTTGTTGCTGTTCCAATCCTTTTCATCATCATCATTTCTTCTTTCCTTTTTCAATAGAATTCTCTTATGCAGTAATATTTGCCAATTCCTCAATTTTCTATATCATTTATTTGCAAATTTTATTCTTCCTACATGTATGTCATCGTATATTTCTCTTTTATTCTTTCATTTATATTTATATTAGCTGAAAATTTTTTACTATTTTAAATTTGATACAGTACTATAATCATAGATCCTAACTTGTATTTACTTTAGTAATTGCTGGAAATGATTAGATTAAATGACATATTAAATTACTACCACTAAATGACGGGTAAATTTGGATATTAATGTTAAAACTTTTATCATATTTTATCAGAAGAGAGTAATAATGATTTTTGTCAGCTAGGAAAAAGCTGTATTTGTTTACTCTTAATCGTAACTTTATCGGCTTAACTGTTGACACTTTACTGTTGCTAAGGTAAATATTAATATATGAGAGGTCAAAAAATGTTAACCGATCGATTGTAATTATTGTATTGCTATATGTGTCTTTGCAATTTTGCTTGAAGAATAATGAGTAGAAGTAGGAAAAAGGTGGAAAAGCATTGAAATATTAAAGATGATTCATGAGGTTAAAATTTAGGTAATTTTTTAAATTATGCTATTAAATGTTCGATCATAGGTGAAAAATGCATCTTGTTTTATAAATGCCAATTAGAAAAAAGCTGAAATTGTGGAAAAATTTTATAAACTTTTCATTTTTATAGCCAATTCTTCTGAGTTTTTGCTCATCAATTCTTTACTTAAATGTGATCGTAACTTTTTCCGATTTCTTTATCACCAAATTTGATTAAGTCAAAGTTTTTATAAATTTCCGACTAATGAATGATATGGCAATCTTATTAGATTCTATAAGCTTTATATACTGTTTTATTTCGAACATAATTTTTTTCTTCTTCCGCTATTCGCTGATGGATTATTTGATTTTTGATAATTTTAATAAAAAAAATTTGGCATTTAATATTTTTAATCAATATAACACAATAACGTTGGATTTTTTTTTGTTGTTTCTCAACGGCCAAATAAGTCTTAACAATAGGAATGAAAAAGGAATGATATAGTTTTTGGAATATGAAATTTAGAAGTGATCTTATATACAGATATCAATATGCTTCGAATATCTATTAATAGAAGACATGATCTGTATTATAATATATAGAATGATTAATTAATTAGTTTTCTTCCTTTTCAACTTTTTAAAAATATTCCACATAATGATGAAAAACCTTCTGAGACTACTCAGTGATCCTTGCTTAGAAATTCAATCGATTTAAAAATTTTCATTATCTTTTAGAAAAAGTTTTATATAATAATATTATTTGATAATAATAGTTCGCTATCCAAATTTAATAATTCAGCTATCATTCATTAAAAGAATAATCAATAAATTTCATTAGATATGATAAGAAATGAAGAACTTTAATGAAGTAATAGTGATTTATTATTCCTGTTATTGAATAATCTGTATATGTCTCACTTCTTTTTTTTTAAATGTTAAAACGATAACGATCAGTTATCTTGTTTGTTTTCGTTTAAAATTTTTTACCGTTATCTTTCTCTTCTGTTCTATTTTCCATGGCTTTCATGATTTACTATTTCTAAGAATAGAGAAAAAGACAACTATGAGAAAGATTAAATTTCGAATATTGATATAAATGATGACAATGATGATATTTGACAGTCGGAACATTTGATAATAATAAAATTTCCACAATATCGATGATAATTTAATATTAATATATAATATTACATGATATGTGATGTTATTGATTTTGATTGTAATGATGTTGGAATATATTTACTAACTGTAATGATGGAATGAATGGTAATATTTGCCATGTGATTGAATGATAATCACTATCTCTTCATTTTCATAGTATCAATTATTTATGAGTAACGGCTGATATATACTTAACAAGTTGTATGATTTTGATTTATTATTTTTTGCAAATTTTTTTCAGTCATAGACAATAAAAGTAATACTTATATTTGTTTAAATAATCATTTATATAATGTAAGATATAGATATAGATAGATACTTTTCATATAACTTCTCTCCTTCTTTCTTTTTCTCTCTATCTCTCTTTTTTTTCGAATTTTTTCATTAAATTCGTTACTTTTTGCGATGAGTTTTAATTTAGCTATTGGTTAAGGCAAGTGGATGATTAATGAAGAAGAACTAAATTGATAGTACGAGCAAGTTTAGCTAATATCATAGACCACTATCATACTTCATTTTTCATTTCCTTCTCCTCTTTTTCTTTTTGTTTAAAATAATTTTTCAAATATAAACTTGTTTTTCTTTGCATAACAAAATTTTTCAAAATAATGAGAAATAAAAAGACAACTCAAATATATATACTTTATACTTTCTATTGATAGATAATAAAATGAAAATAATGAAATAAGTAATCATATTTTTGATATTTTATATCAGAGAACTCAATTTTTGTAAAAACATTAATTTTTAGCTAAAATTTTTAATTTTTAAAATAATTTGATGAAATTTTTATATAATTAATATATTTGTTTATTAATATATCATTCTTGGATTTGATTTGAATAATCAAATTTAAGCATATATATATATAATGTAATTGCTCAGCAACGAAGTTCATTAATACTCAGATTTACTCTATACTTTTTAGAATTCAATTATATTTATAGATGCTTGCATAAATAATAATGAAAAAGAGTGATATTAAATGAACTCGATGAATCAAGTTTATTAATTAGGATAAAAAAAATTACTGAAAATTAAATTATTCGCATTTGATTGAATTAATTAACCTTTCGCTAACGAAATTAATTGTTTCTAAATTAATACTTGGATCTGTTAAATGATGATTATTTCCTATTAAATCAAAAAGTTTATACTTTTCATTATGCATTTATTAAATTATGCAGAACCTTCCGATATTTCATATCTGTATCAAAAGTGATGATACTAGCAATAATTACCTTCTTATAAATAATCCTGAAATTTCGAGATTTTACCAAACTCGCTACCTTTCATTTATTTTACGACAGTTTATTTAATGTATCACATTTTCGTTATCGTTTTGCTATTTTCACAAATTTGGATATATATTTATTGTAATTTATTGTCATTTTATAGATTTCAACGGTTCAATTAACGGAAAAAAGAAAGTGTTTGAAGGAAATATCACTTATTATTGGTGAATATCGAGAAAAGAAATATATTATTCACGTGTTAATTTAAGTGAGGAATTTATTGGAATTAAATTTTTCAGTATGTATTCTTCGAGTTACATCAAATTTTTTCCAATAGGAAAAAAAATGTCAACATGAATTTGTTGAAATTGGATACAGAACCAGTAATTTTCGGTTTTGAGAAGTAATATTAGATAGGAATACATTTGAAGTCTTCCACTGCTTTAGATAATAAGATATTTGTACTTATCGAATTTTTAAAAATTACATTTGTACTTCCTTATCTGTCCAAAAATGAAAAGGAGCGTCAATCACGTCATTCATTCTGTTCCCATTTTCTAAATCAAAAGAAATTTTTTTCTAAAATATTTCATTTCAAATCATAATTCTTAATTTATTGAAACGATTTATAGTTAAGTTGTTATTGCTTCTTCTTAAAATTTCTACTAATGATCATGACATTACTGAATATTACTGCCTATCAAAAATGATAAGAAATTAGCTTATCAAGGAATTAATCTGATTAATTATTTTAATATCGATCAATCATTTAATCATCAGCTTTTCCTTTTGTTTAGGTTTGCAATTTTATCGATTTAATACAACTAATATTTCCATGATAACATGGATAAGTTTGGTTTTATGAGATTTTGTGATATTGGAATTTTTCAATTAAATTTATGATTTTGAGCATTACGAATTTCCTGGCATTTGGCAGAAACTTTTGGAGTTCCAACCGAAGAAAACTTTTCAAGAAGTTTTGTTATAGGTTTAGTCGTATAATTGTTAAATAATAAGTCTCTCTCTAAGCACTGCTACATTCTTATGAAATGCATTAAAAAATCTGCTGAATATCCAGTATATTATCGATAATTTATTATATATTATAGTCATTATTACTGATATCTATGATGAACTGATTTGATCTTTTGTTTTGCTTTAGAAACGATTTTTTATTTATTTAATTGAAAGAAATGATTATTTTTTTTTGAATGTGAACTCTCGGGAAACAACAGATGGTGCCAAGGAGGAATTATGTATTGTTGTACCTTACTGGTATAAAAGAAAACGACTACAGAATTTATTTATTAGCTATTGTATACTATTTCTTATTCGATTTTTGAAATGATTTTTCAAAGATTCGAACAATAAAATCTTATACTATTTGAGTAATATTTTAAATAAATTGTTTTCAAATAAATTTAAAAGAAGTTAGATTTTAAATAAGTTAAATATTTCTCTATATGCCTTTTTCTTTTCTAATGTTTTATATCTTATTATCGTCTAAATTTAAACATTTCCGGATAAAAAGTAAACGATAATATTTTTTTTTCAATTTTTGTTTAGATATTTCAAAAAATTTCCTCAAATTTCCAAATTTTAGCTTAAATGATATTAATTTTGATATGAATAATTTAAAAATTTAATACATACTATTGGGATTGATGAAAAATTAACAAATTTTTATTTGTAATTGATTAATTTTATTTAAAATTACGAAAAATTGGTGTAAAATTTTTAAAATTTTATTTATAATATTTAAATTTCAGCAAGAAAATTTCCGACAAAATAAATTTAATTTTGTAGTTCATGTCTTTCTTTTTCTTGTTTTTCATTGTACTTCTGCCTGAAGAGTTTTTAACTGATAACAACTGATGTTTTAAGAGGAGGAAGAAAACGAAAGCTCATCATCATATAAAATTCATCAACTTTTTTTTTTATTTTTATTTAGCTTCTCCTTACTATTTCAATAAAATTGCATACAATGCTTTTCTTCCTTCTCGCATTATTAAAACTTTCAAGATAGATGTCGAGAAATAAAAAAAAAAATAAGCTTTATGGTTAATAATAACTAATAGGTAGCAGTAGTTCCTGTTAAAATGTTTTACTTGGTTTTATAGTTTCTTAAAATAAAAATTGTCATATAAATTTCTTTCTTTTTGATTAAAATGAGATTTCCATAAATAACTTATCGCATATCTTATTTAATTCATTTACTGATGAAAATATTGTTTACTTTATTTTCACCTGCTTTTTCATTTATCACTTTTACTATGCCTATTTCATGGAGAAAAAGGAAAAAGAAAAAACTTATAAATTTTTCAAAAAAATTAGCAGCATATAGGATAAAGAAATTTGAGATATGCTGGCATTTTAATATTATATCATTCTTAATCGATGTTATTTGATGAAAAAAAAGAAATTTTTCAAGATGAAAGAGATGATTGAATTTTTTTTATTTTCTATATATCGTAGAATTTTTTTATTCTTCGCTTTTTTCAATAAAATTCAATTTTTAATAAAATATTTTTATACATTTGAAAGATAGTGTTATTTGTTAAAATATTCAATTTTTAAGACTTATTATCTATTTATTTATTTCAATTTATTTTCATTTTAAAGATATATATGTCGTATTTAGGAATTCTTCTCAATTTAAATTTGATCTACGAATTATTTCAATAGTTTTTTTTTTTTTATGATAGTAAATTTCATCTTCTGTATTTCCGAATAGAAATAAATAATTTGATTTATCGGAGTAAAGAAAAGAAAAAAAGCGATTAAAAGAATATGAAGGAAGAAGAAATCAAAGAGAACGATAAATGTGTAATTATATACTGTTTATCCCCGTTGTTGACCTTGACTTTTTGAGTTTCACATTTGCTCTTCATTTTTTCTTGACTTTTACACTTTAGCATGTGATTGTCAATAAAACGAAACTTTCATTGATAATTTTCAACCATATCATGTCACATAATGTCTCTAAAAACAACATTAAGCATATAAACAAATAGAGAAATTGAGTAAATAAAGAATAAAATAAATGTATGATCTTATTTATAGAATAATTCTTTTGTCATTTCAATAAAATGGATTATAATTTAACTAAGTTAAGCATCATTTATTCGTCACTTATTTTTATCTAATAATAATTCTAATTAATAATTAAAACCGCTATCATTTTTATTTTGGCTAAAATGATGGATAACGATGACATCGTACGAATGAAAAATGATAAATTAGTTGATAATTGATAGATATTGTATATGATAAGTCTCAATTATTTATTTACTTTTTCAGACAACGACATAAGCGAAATTGTAAATTGGCATTACTCATTAATGATATGTGCATATAGACAATGGAAAACGTATGTTTTATTATCTTTTCTTTTGCAAAGTTACTTAATATCGATTGATAAAATTTGATTAATTTTAAGGTGAAAATGTATTAACTATATTATTGCATAAGTAATTCCAATGAAGAAGAAAAGTTTTTGAACAAGAATTGATGATAGGAAACTAATTCGAGATCTTGAAATATAAAAATCAAATAGATGATACTAATAAATATGGTAAATGGTATCACTATGCAATTAATAAGAGTATGAATTGGATGCCGAAGCTTGATTATTTGATCAGCATTAATATAAGTCATTAGATGTTAGTTATTTTAGCAATCATATCATTGCGATTGATTGATTGGATTAGTCATTTAATTCGAACTTTTAGTGAGTGATATTAAATTTTTATTTTCAAAAAAAATTGCAAAATATTTCTATTTTTAAAAAGTTACATATAAGCATTTAACTTTTTTTGAATAGTTTGAAATATTGAAAGGCAAATTATACTTTTATATTCCTATTTTTCCCTAAAAATTTTTGCACGATAAATAATTTTTTCATTTCACTTATTATGCTTTTTTGTTCCTCTTTTTATCTTGTATTATTCTACCTTTATAATCAAAAAATCTTTTTTAAATTTAGCTAATATTTCAGTCATTTCAGATAATATAATTTCTATGCTTATATTACATTTCTCATTATCTATTTTAAAATATATTACAAGCTTAAATTATATTGATCAAAATGCATGAAAAATAAAACAAAAACGAAAATTTTTTTTTTTAATGAGGCCGTTTATTTTTATATCTAAAAAGTTTGGAATAGAGTGAAATTAATTTTATTGGAAGAATACTGTTTATATTTTCTTTTTTTTCAATAAATAAAATAAATAAATGATCTTATTTTTCAATAAATAAAAAAGAAAAGATAATCAAAAACAAAAAAAAGAATTAATTTGATAAGGAAAAAAATATGTCCTGTAAAATTATATTAAAAGAATAAATGGCAGCATTTATATTGCTTTTTATGCTCTTTGCATTTTGCACTGCACTTTATAGTTTATTGAAATATATATTTTCAGAGATATAACCAATTGTAATTGATTTTCTTCTTTCTTTATAAAATAACGCGCTATGCACTTTAACGTTAAATATATTAAATTAAAAGTTGAGATTTAATAAAATTTAATTAATTAAAATATAATTGTATTTACAATGTTATGAGAAGATATTATTAGAAAAAACAAGAAGGGAAACAGTTTATTGCTTTACATATTATCATAGATAGTATTCTTTTGAATCTAAATGAAAACTCACATTTCCCAAATTTAAAATAGGAAAATTGTTTTTGACTATTTGCTTTAATATGAAAATTTTTCCACCAGTAAAACGGAAAAAGAAAAATAGATAAAGTAAAAGTAAATATGAAAGTAGAAAAGAAGTGATATGATATGATATGATATGAAAGTGTTAAATTAAGATTGCTTTTTTGAATATGTTGAATTACGAAGAGCTGGAATTTTTTTAGCAAAATTAATAGGGAATGGAAAATTTTCAGTGTAAAACTGTTAGCTTTTTATTATTTTTTAATATATAGTATGGTAATAATTTTATTTTCAAACAGAAACTTAGATGAATTTCATAAATTAACATTGCATAAGTTTACATTCTCTTCCTCTAAAAGAAATCAAACAATGCATTTTAATAATAATAATAATAATAATAATAATAATAATAATAATAATAATAATAATAATAATAATAATGATAATGATAATAATAATAATAATAATAATAATAATAATAATAATAATAATAATAATAATAATAATATATAATTATGTTATTAACATGCAAGTGTTTTCTTTATTTTTATCATCTTTGATAATATTTTAATTTTCATTTTCAATTTTTTAATATTGGCTCTGTTAATATTTTGCAGGGGCACCTACCCTCAACAAACACGCCAATCTCACCGCATGCGCAATCAGAAACATCAAATGCCCCCACAACAAATGGTAAGCCTAAAATTACTTACATGATAAGTTGATAACTTACCCAACTTACCGCTCTGTTGCAATCATCTCTCTCGCTTCTATTATTATTATTATTATTATTATTGTTATTACTATTACTACTACTACTGCTACTACTACTGCTACTACCACTGCTACTACCACTACTACCACTACTACTACCACTACTACCACCACCACCACCACCACTACCACCACTCACTACCACCACCACCACCACCACCACCACTACCACCACCACCACTACCACCACCACCACCACCACCAACCACCACCACCACCAACTACCACCACCACCAACTACCACCACCACCACCACCACCACCATCACCACCACCACCACCACCACCACCACCACCACCACCATCAACCACCACCACCACCACCAGCAATCACCACCACCACCACCACCACCACCACCATACCACAGCACCACCACCACCACCACCACCACCACCACCACCACCACCACCACCACCACCAACAACTACCACCACCACACTACCACCACCACCACCACCACACCACCACCACCACCACCACTCACCACCACCACCACTACCACCACCACCACTACCACGCACCACTACCACCACTATCACTACCATTACCACTACTACCACTATTGATTACCATTACTACATTTTATTACCCACTATTATTACCACTATTACTACCATTACTATTACTATTATTACTATTATTGCTATTATAACTACTTTTACTATTACTATTACTGTAGCTATCACTGTAACTACTATTACTACTGGCATGTTGCGCATATGAAATTTGCTCGTTGAATTTTCTATCAGCTTGCTTTCTAATTTTATTAATGCAACTATATCGAATCAAAATTTTCAGTTTATTTCAAAATCTATCAAATTTTGGGAATTAGGGAAAGGATATGCATAATTATTAAATTTTAGAAGAGAAAGAGGTTTAGTAATAAGAAGAAGGAAAATAAAGATAAATGATTTTACTCTCATTTCCTTACCGATAGATCTCCGATAAAGTTTATTTCGATAAAATATACATGAAATAATAAATTGTAAACATGGTCGTTATAACGATTGGCAGTAAACAGTATGTCTTATTTATTCTTTTCTTTGTGATATTATTCTGATAAGATTATTACTTTTTTTTGTATCTAATAAAAATTTGAGACTTAATATTTGGAGACAAAAATTTTCGTTGATAAATACTCAGCTTCAAATCATTAGTTGTTGAAATTATATATTAGCCATATAATTTTTCATGCTCTATTCATAAAATTTTTTCAACTGTCATTTGATATAATAGCAAAATCCGAAGATTTATCTCAGAAAGTTTGATCCATTATAATTCGGGTCTTAGCCAACTAATGCTATTTGTAGTGGCTTTTTATAGTGCATTTTTCGGATACTTGTAAAACCTCATTTTGTCAATTGTTTTTGTTTGAGTACCTTCTCCATGCTATATCGATATGTATCGTTAAAATTATAAAATATATATTTGTTGCAATAATCTCATCTGTAGAGAAGGACTATTAACGATATTTAAACAAGTTTTAAATTTAATTACTATTCGAATTTAGGAAAAGTGAGTGGTGGTAATAAAACTCAATATACATATGAATATTTGGCTCAATTGCTAAAGGATAAAAAACAGTTGGAAGCATTTCCCAATGTTTTTCATCATCTCGATCGTCTCGCTGAAGAAGGTTTCTGTGTTATTATTTTTTTTTTTTTTTAGAAAATATGGTTATATAATATAATTTGCAACATTCATCCATTTTCGAGTAAGCATTGATGCTATTTCAAACCATTCATTTAAACAATTCTTCTAAATCTGAGAAAATATTTCTTTCATATTAAAAATTATTCTAAAAGTTCCGATTTAAAATAAATGAGCAATTAATTATAAGTTTTTGTTACATAGAAATCAGCAGAGTGCGAGTATCATTATTTCAATTCGAATTTGCAAAAGATGCAATGTCAAATTTGCCAGAACCAGAAGGTGAAGTTACTACCATGACAGAAAAAATATTTGTTCCCGTGAAGGAACATCCAGATGTAAGCATTATTTTAACTTCTGAGCAGTAATTTATTTGCTTTCCTGGATTACTTTTCGTTTATATATTTAAGTTGGTCAAAGTTTTCATTGTGGCATTGGTTGATTTTTTTCAAGAATTTCATCTTTTATCAGTGGTAGACTAAAGTAATCATTTCAGTTGAACTTAACTTCAATTATGTTTGTATTAAATACAATAAAGATAATGATTAAGGAGAAATTTATCGATTCATACTAGTGCATCTGTTTATTTTCCCAATCATTTGACAGCATTGCATTGAATGATAATCAGATACATATCAGTGAAATATTTTAGATGTTGCAATACTCTGAGAAAAGATTTCTGAAATTTTACATGTTTGCCTATCTTATGCAAAATTTCGATGATATTAAAAATGACATTTTCTTAGAGGAGATTATTATTGACAAGATTATCAAAATTACCATTAAGATATCACTGTTTTTGATTAATTTATAATTTTTTCAGTATAATTTTGTTGGGAGGATATTGGGTCCACGTGGTATGACAGCAAAGCAGCTAGAACAAGAAACTGGTTGTAAAATAATGGTTCGAGGCAAAGGTTCGATGCGCGATAAAGCTAAGGTTTCAAGCAGATTTCATTTCATTATATCTAATTTTTTAACTTAATAATTTGTTATTTCAATTTTTAAATTGTTTTGTATTTCATTTATAAGCAAACTTTAAGAACTCCATATTTCCAATTTTTAGGAAGAAGCAAATCGTGGAAAGCCGAACTGGGAACATCTGTCAGAAGAACTGCATGTTCTGATACAGTGCGAAGATACACCCAATCGTGCATTGCTAAAATTGAAAAGAGCTGCAGCTGAAGTGAAAAAATTACTTGTACCATCGGTAAATTCATCTTTTCTGAAAAATTTTTATTCACTTTAGAAGTCAGAGAATATGGTTTAAATTATCAACGTTATTAAGTTCAAACAATAGGAATAATGCTCATATTGTCTGATATTAATAGGCATTCTTGAAAATGTTTGATACTTCTCGTTAGCTAATTAACCATTGTAGGGCGAATTCTTTACCTGTTTGAAATTTTCAATTCAAATCCAACTATAATTTAATTATGCCAACGTTGATCAGCTGTAGTGTTTCGAAGTATCCAAATCAAACTGAGAGGAATATATTTAATATGAGTTTTAAATCACTTTATGATACAGTGATACTATTGAATTTTATTTTAGTCAGACGATGATGAGTTGAAGCGCAAACAACTAATGGAACTGGCAATCATCAATGGAACTTATCGTTCTGGCAGTGTTAATCAAACAGCTGCTGCGCAAGCTGCAGCTGCAGCTGCAGTTAACAAAAATTCGTTGGCTGCTTTGCAAGCTCGTTTGATGGCACCGCTACCTCTTGCTGCTACACAAGTGATCTTATGAATTATTTGTAAATATATTATATGCGCAATACTTGTTATACAATTTCAGCTTTTTTCGTAATTTTATGCTTACTCTTTCGATTCATGCTTTAATCTTTTTAGCCGAATAATCTTCGATCACCTGGTTTGACTGGAGCACCAATTATTTTATCGCCTTCACGTGGTGCTGCACCTACAGCTGCAACCGCAGCGGCTGCAGCCCTCGCAGCGCAACTGCAAGCAGTAGCAAATCAGCAACAAAATGTTGCAGCTGCATTCACACCACAGGGACCAGCAGCTGTAGCTGCATTACCAGCACAGTTATTGCAGAATCCGGCATTAGCGCAGAATGAATATGGTCAGCTATACCTTAGGCAAGTTATCTAACAATGACTTATATGGTAGAAATTTATTATGTTAAGTATTAAAGAACAACTTTTGGCTTTTGATTCATTTTGATCATGAGCATTCTGCTAATTTTGAAATCGGTAATTTTTTAATTTAAATCTATATTTTCAGTTCATTACCATACGATCCATCAGGTTCAGCAGGTTATGGCGTGCCAGTAAGTAGCGCTGCCGCGACTCTTCAAGCTCAAGCTCAAGCTCAAGCTCAACAGCAACAGCAGTATGCAGCTGCAGCTGCAGCTGCTATGCTTGGTGCCAATGCGTATATCGGCGATTATACATCGGTTGATATATCGCATGCTGGTCAGTAATTGCTTTTAAGTGTTGAAAAATTATGCTCTTGAAAAGTTGGGTTTGCTGTCCTTATGGTAATACCCATAATTTTTAAGTCGTCGTGGAGAAAGAAATGAGTATTTTACGTCTGAACATAATCATTTTACGTCCGAATTTATAATTTAAGCTTGAAACTATTAAAGAAAAAATATTGATTATTTTCAAAACCATGAAGTGATAGCAAAATTAGAATATCGAAGCAGTATGATTTTATTTATCAGTTCTCATGAATTAGGATTTTTCTTACAGAATTTTCTTCAATTATGTTTCAAAAAACTTCTCGAGCATTTGAATTACTTAGTTTTTTATCTTCTTTATCTTGTATTTTTGAATTTTTCTTAGTGTTATTGTTTGTAAAGGATCTCAATTCCTATGAGACATATCTTGCAATAATGATTTCATTGAAATTTTTCGTTGTTATAGTTCCGAAACCTAATATTGTTTCTTTATTTATTTCTTTCGATCGTATGACTTGTTCCCATAGATGAATAATGCTCATGAAAATGAAAGTTATTACGTTAAATTTCATAATTGTTCAAATTTAAGATGCTTACAGTAAGCATATCGAAGAGTTCTTATTAGGGTATATGCTACTTAAGGCTTATCGAGATATATGCCCATAAACTATTATATTTCAATTTTATGCAATCTTGTTTAAGTATTAACATCAGTTTTTTGATATCACGGGTTATTTATTAATATTGACAAGACGTTTTACAACGAAGAAATTATTAACAAATATAAATATATAATCGAGCAAATGTGTACTGATTCTCCAAACCAGTTCTCATTTTAGCGCTTGATCTCACTGGTGCTCACTTACTCACTTCATTTTTTTTTCGTTTATCAAGTATTACCCATTTACTTATTATTCACTTATACGAGGTACCAATTTGTTGGCTTCACTTTTTCACTCAATAGTAACACGCAAATCTACTTCATAGCACTACCTTGCTCTTCTAAAAGCCATGCTTCCGGAGATAGAAAGTAAGAAAGATGGAAATGATTTGGTTACTAGATTATTCTATCCGTAATCTATGAAAATATATTTTAGTAAATGAAATTAATTTTTGTTAATCTAGGCATAGAAATATATTCTAACTTTATATCATAAGTATCATTAGCTTCTTGATAACGGCAGACAATAAAAGAGCCCACATGTTTTGAAAGCTAGACTCGGTTCTGAATATTTCAGAAGCAATTTTAAATTTATATACCATCGAGCAAGTTCGGTGCTCATTCTTTCTCTTATTTGCTCTTCACCAAATATATTGTTTTTATTTAATCGAAGGCCCTAACACAGCGGGCTTAAAGATCAGATCCTAACTTTCTATTCAGTATCAGTTAACCAGAATTAACCGGAAAGAAATTTGCAGAAGTATTGATTTCTAGGTGCAATGCTGTGTAATCAACGACGTGTGCTTGGTCAATCCAGGGATCACCCGTATGGTAGTGGAAAATCAGCTACTTCATAACATTTCTCACTTCAAACAAAAACAAAAACTCACTCCTTCTTTGCCACAGATTATACAAAACAAAATATCAACCAGTACGGTTTGTTTTCAACTCTCTATCATCTGAAATAACATCAAAAGAAGGAAAGAATGCTCATCAAAATGTCAAATGTCACCTGAATAGTGAGTTAGAGTGCAGTAGTGGATTAGCGTTGGTTGCACGTGATAAAATTTGCGTTTACATCTCACTATTACGTATACTTTGCCAACAAATGCTGTTTTAACTTGTACGAGCACATCTAGAACATTCTCAAATGTTTATATTTTCAAATATAGAGAAAGCTGATTTGATACTTTTATGTAATTTAGTTTATGTTCAAAAATGGTACAGGAATGCATGCAACCGTTTCTTATCATCTAAGAATATTCTTTCTTCTGTTAAATAAGGAAGAAGTTGCATAGATGGAAATCGTTTAACAACAAGCTTCACATATCGTTTAATTTGAAAGCTTTGAAATCTGATTTCTAGACAGATCATTTAGTTTTAGATGTGCGCTGTGCTAATAATATGGCAAAAGTATATTTTACAGATAAGCAGCAGTATTGTTGCAGCTGCATCTTATGCATTTGATAATAAAATTGTCACCCTAAATCACAACAACTAACAACCTCATATCCCTTACAGGATTATTGTTCGGATCAGGTATTTTTCTGGGTTATGTGCTTAAACATTATTTCACTCTTCTACTACTACTGCTTTTACTGCTATATTACAAATTGTTAGTATTGATTTGTCGTGTAGCGCTTTCATCAAGTGCCTTAATTTTATTTTTCATTAGCATAATTTCCATTTTTTCTTTCTTTTTTTTTTGAATATTTTCATCTTTTGGGT
Source organism: Dirofilaria immitis (assembly GCA_024305405.1). NCBI lineage: Eukaryota > Metazoa > Nematoda > Chromadorea > Rhabditida > Onchocercidae > Dirofilaria > Dirofilaria immitis. The sequence continues at coordinate 1,607,771 of JAKNDB010000103.1, forward strand.
TTTCTTCATTGTTCAGTTTCTTCTTTTATTTTCATATATAAATGTTTACCAATATTCAATACTTTGCTGCACTTTACTAAACATTTTTTTAGTTTGCTAAGTTTTCATATTGTATAATGAAGTTGATGTAAGTAAGTTTAATCGAAACTGTAATTTCACATTAATCTGATTTATTATCCTGAAAAATTATATATTTTATGAAGAATTAATTTCCGGACTTATCTCTATCATAGCTTTGATTAATAATCCTGTAATGTATATTTGTATCAGTTTTCTGTTTCATTATTTTTATTAGGCTTCAATACTGATACTTTCCAAAATTCATGTTCATTTTTAGTATTTCTTTTCCCCTAATGTAAAAAGAAAAATTGATTTTGTTAGGAGCAAAGTATAAAGGTCCGAAACTCGTAATTCTATTCTATGATATTCATAATGTATTGTTATTATAATAGTCATAAATTTAAGCGTATCTTTTAATTCAAACTCTCAGCTTCAAATTCATGTCCTTTTCTTTAAGATTTAATAGTTCATTTATTTTTAATCTTTCTCTCCAACTACTACTTTTATCAGGCTTCATTGTTGACAAAATATATTTCAGATATAATTATTTATCACAATTATTAATATAGAAGAACACAGCACGAAAGGCTTTGCTATAAAATAAGAAATATTTTCTAGTAATTGTTTCTTGCTGTCTTTCTCTATTCATTACATAAGTTACAGAAGTTTGAAAAAGTTTTGGAAGTAATTATCCATTTGATCAATAATCTGCATTACCGAATAAATCTAAGTATGTCTAGCTAAAGGTCAACTATGTATAATCTACTCAAATCTTTCATTCTTTGGCCTCAACTATTCCTCAAGCCATAAATTTTGTCACGTAATCTTCACAGTTTCTATCTTTTGTTTTCATTTTCGCACTACTAACATTTGAAATGATGAATAGAAACTGACCAGTAAACGCTATTCTCGATTAGTACTCTAGAGTCAATGATGTCATTGGATGCCATAAGAATTTAAATGAAGATTTATGCAGGAAATTGAATGTAAACTGAGTTAACTTTTTCAGGTTTTTTAATTTTGCATAATAATTATCTAATTAATTTGGAACATCATTATATTGTATATTTTCTTTTTGTGTGCTAAATTTATTCGTATTAAGAAATTGGTGCCCAAAAAATTTTTTTTTTGCACTTTTTGCTTTTTTATTCCTCTTCTCTTCTGTCGATATTGTTCTTTGACTTTTTTTTAATTTTTATACAAGAATGCCTTAAAATTTGATGCATAAGTGCCTGCGGATCCAATATTCCCTTAAAAAGATAACAATTTTTTCTTTGCTTTATCTTTTTCTTTTCATAGTAATGTACAATGTTTTTCTTTAAAAATTTATTTTGAGATAAATCTCTTTAATAAGTTTCAAATTCTTAACTTTATAACACATTTTGAAAAGATTTCTTGCCATGAAGGAATCCGTTGGAGCTATATCACTTTTTCATAATTATTAAAAAAGTGCTAATCATGATTAGTAAATTATCTGTATGCTTCTTTTAATTTTTATTTCTTTTTTCATTTACCGTAATTTGTGTGCTTGTGTTTTGATGACTTATTAGGTTTTACTGTCATAATTTTTTTCAGTGTTATTACCATGATGTTACACACATTTTGATTATTATACGCTCGGAAACCTCTTTGGTGAATTTTTCATCTATTTTTGTTTTTATGAATGTTTTTCCTTCCTCTCCGTGCCTTTTAAAAGATGCACACCTAGTATGTTGGAATTTTTCTTGTTTTTTTCTTTCCGTTGTTTAACTGTTTAATACATTATAAATTTGCCTTGATCAATGAATTTTACTTAATTTGTATTAAATTTTTATCCCTTTTAATGAAAAAAATTGTCAGAGAAAATTTTTTGTTACAAATGAGAAATACACTTCTATTTATCACTGGACAAGAAAATTAAAAAAACATGTTCCTGAATACTATACTGATTCAATAGACTTCTTTGTATCTAAATGAAAATAAAAAAAATCGTCGTAAAACTTTTTAACGACTACAGTCCGCCAAATATATCTTATAAACTTATTTGATGTAAACAACGTTTTTCTTCTACATAAATTGTAATAAAACTATTCAGTTTAATCGAGCATAAATTTAATTTGTCCTGAGAAATCAATATAGCATTCAGGAAAAAAAAAGCTCAAAGAAAAAGCGTATGTTTTAATGCATATTTTGCAGTTGTCGGATATCATAAGAAACAGAAAGAGTCTTCCATCTAATTTATTTAAGTATCGCTTATTCATCAGTCAAACTAAAATCAGTCAAACTAAAAATTGTTTTATGATTCGAAAAAAAATCAAACAAGAAATCTTGAACTATTGGAATAAAGACTCTGCGCATAATTATTATTTCATTAGGAAAACTTAGAATTCATCGTTCTTTCAAAACTGAACTTCAAGAGTTATTTCCATTTCTACTGAAATATTTTTGTAATGATGAGTGAAAAGATAAAATGGTATTGTACTTAAAAGACATCCATCCTGTGATAAATAAAACAAAATTAGAAGGAAGATAAAATCTTACCAGAAAGTAATATCATATATTTTGCATCAAAAATATAAGCACAAATTGAATTTTTATGATCGAAAAGATTTTATCTTCCTTCTAATTTTGTTAATATGTATAGTTTAATGATGGTTCTGATTGCCGAAGAAAGTCGGGTAGAAAATGTAAAATAATAAAAAAAAAAATTATCGAAAATACTCTAACTGTGGATGAATCCCTGAATTATATGAAATAAAATAAGAGAATCAGATATCAAATATTTTTCTGCAAAAATCAATTCGAACAGGAAATATCAAAAAGATAGGGGCTAATAAAAGTAATTTGGATAACGCTTTCGATTTATATTTTTCAATCGAACAACGATTTCTTTCATTAATTACTTCTGGAAGGATTCGAAGTAAACAGAATGGAATTTATTTCCGATTGAAACGAATCCTGCTTCAATTTCAGCTGAAATTTGTTTACGATGGGAAAAAGAGAAAATGTCGAGAAAATTTTTCGTAATGAAGTACACACGAATTTTGATGAGAAAATTTTTAGTTGATGAAGGATTTATTTCTTCGTTTACGTTATAAGATTAAATACAGAATCAAATAATATCATGGTTAAATTTAATCAATCAACTGTACCAAAGATGACTTGGTGTAGCTGAGCTAGACTGATTGTTGGAAGGTTTCGATTGATTGCTGATGTTGCTTAACTGCGTAACCACTGCATGAAACACTTGCCAATTGACCTCGAAAAGCTCCTTTTTATATCAGTAATCGTTGGTCTTTACAGTAGGCAGTAGCTTATTACAAATTGATTATATGAAAGGTTTAGTTGTCAAAACAAAGAATTAGAGATTTTAAATATGCATAAAGGCTTTAATTGTTATTACAACATTCTAGACAGTTAGCGTAGATTTCAATATATTAAAAAATGCATATCAAACTATATTGGCAGATTGAAAGATGGGAGAACAAAGATTCTTTGTATTGAGATTTTTAATAAATGATTTATTTGTTTAGCAGACATTGCAAATTTCTTTCTGTTATGCATAATTATTTGATTGTCTTGTCATATCACAAAACATTTTATAATATTTTCAGATTATCCGACAATTTGCCATTTGCGCAAACATTTTCGGCAAACTTGGATTTGGTGATATCTATGTCTGATAAGTAAAAATTATAACTCGGAACTTATCAATAGCAAATAATTATGTTTAGTGGTTCAGCGATACGGTCAGTGAAATAAAAATATGTAGCTGAATGAATCCATCAGTTTCAGATTCAATGATGTTAACGATGTGTTATCAATGATTTATTTCAAAATGATTTCTTCTCTTAATTGCGTCGTTTAACTGTCAATGAATTTAAAAATATGAAATTTAAGTTTACTTATATTTCCGGCGAAAATCTACGAATGATAAATTTTCTATCAGTATTCTCGAGAAAAGTTACGCATGGTTTATTTTGTTCATCATTTCCAGGAAAATAATAGTCCAAAACGCTAATATTGAATTTTTGAATGATTCCAGAATAAATAATCCGATAGTGAACACTCAACGAGTACTCGAAATAATGCTCAAGGAAATTTTGACAGATATATGACTCATTTAAAAGGCAAATTTCTATTTGAATATTTCCAATACACTTAAAAATTGGAAAGCATTGAATGCAAGCATTTAAATGCATAACAATCAAGACAAACTCTCGTTCATTAAGTTATAAAAAGCCAGTTATAAAAATTCAGCAGCCAATAAATTAGTACGTTAAAAAGACTATTAAAATAATTATGAATGCAATATTTCAAAACGATATTAGTAATGGACATTGTACATGAAACTTTTGAAATAACTGATAACAATTTCTATTCTTTCGGGAAATATTATAAAATCACATTTCAATGTGAATGGAGGAGTGTAAAAATCCTTATAGTTAGAAAGCAAGCTTGAATAATTCAAGTTCTGCATAATGCAATATTAGTTTTTGATTATAAATATAACAGAAAATAAAGATAATTTATGATGTTTTGTAAAAATAGTTTACTAATGTTTGGAAGGTTAATTATAAACTCATAAAATTAAATGAAAGATCACTGAACTCCTAGTAAAAAAGATTTTTTGACATAGAGTATAAATGGATGACTCTCAATAATAGCTAAATTCGAATCCGAGATCAAGCATAGTAAGAATGACTTAAAGAAAATCGTTTGATCGAGAATGGCATCAATAGCTGCAGATAGATTTTTGCGATTTATAATAACTTGCAAGTAATGCCTGTATTTGAAATAGATGACTTCGACTTCTCTCACTCATTTCTTCAATACTTCTATTTATCAAATTTGCTTATCAAGTTTTATTGGAATTACTACATCAAACTTTATCAGAAATATGATAATCTTTTTCTTTCTTTCATTCGTTCAAAAGATCGATTAAGATCAAAAAATAGAAAGGATAGAATTTTTTCAAACCAAACAAATTTTAAGATTACCTCATTGATCAATCAGTTTATTTCAAAATGTTTTATTCTAAACAAAAAAAGAGAAATTTCATCGCATACTAAAGGATATTATACCTTTTTGAAAATGAGACACCGAACGTGACCACATAAAATGTATTAAAAGCGACACTGATTTTTTTGAATTATGGAAAGTATAGACTATTTCTCAGATATCTAAAATTATTAACTAGCAATTAGAAATGCGACATTTTGTAAAAAAAAATAGTTTAAATCTTTAAGTCAATTTTACAGTAATTTAAAAAGCGAAAATTTCGTCACAGACATTGTCATTTCTTAATAAAAATGTTTAAAAACAATAAATATTGAAAATAATAAAATCTACTTCCTTCATTGAATTCTGGACAAAGTTAAAATTCATTAGCTGTCAAATTAGCAAAGCTAAATTCCAAATTTTTAAAAATGATTTCTACATAAAAGATTTGTCATGACATATCTAGATGCTTTAATACTTTTTAAGAAAAACATATAAAGCAACTGATATCCATTTCATTATGATGTATCATCTCCTCTAATCAATGCTTTAAGTGTAAAAATGAAATCAGAGGGATTTACGTACAATTTTTGTGTATGCATGTTCTGGAATCATAATATGGCAGAAAAATATGCAAAAAGAACTGGTATAATAACTACCTTTATGAAAACAATTTTTTATAGTTTTATAGAAGGAATTTCTGCAGCTTTCTGTACTTTTCCCTGTTCTACTTTTTGTTCTTCATCATTTTTTTACAGATAGCTCTTCATGGCAGATAAAAAATTATAAATTTTATTTTATGGTGTATGATATTACAAATTTTGGAAATGTAAATGATCCATATCGAATTTTTAAAAGATCGTCTATTCTTAAATCTTGTATCCATATATAAGTTTGTATAACATAAAAGAAGTTCTATGTATATATGGAAAAAGTTGGAATTAATTACTTTATTGTTAAAACTTTTCTTGTAATTATTTGTCAAAGCATACAACAGTAATTCAAGCTTTCAGTATTCATAAATATAGATCGTCAGACTTTGCATCCAATGTGCAATGTATGATCGTCCAATATATTGAAATCGGGTATTCGAAATAGAAAAGTTGAGATTTCTCATTTCATATTTTCATTCCCTTTTCGTCTCCATCTTTTTTGAGTTAATGAGAGTTAAATCTTAATTACAGCATGAAGAAAAGATAGATCACAGAAAATATGAAACGATAATAAACAATAACTGAAAAGTGATTCCGGACATTCGTAACACAGGAATTCTGTATTGATGAATTCATAACATTAGTGTAAGATATTGCTCAGCTGAAATATTCTACAGTAAATCATGATTGAGGTTCTGCGTATCGTTACATCACAATATAGCTTTCTGGAGGAAATTCATAATTTCAAAAAGAAATATTCGATGAAACTTAAATCGTGCAATCACATAACTGCTCTTCAGATTTTACGCTTTTGAGTTATTAAATTCTAAGTTTGAAATTTCAAAAACCTAAATTTCAAAGAAAACAAACTTTTTTTGAAAAATAATTCCAAAATTTTCAAATCTAAAAATTTGCAGCAATTATTATCATTAATTCCATTTTTTGCATTCAATACATTTCTAAATCTAAAAATGTAGGATTATTTATATGTTTCAAACAAGAAAAGCAGGCTAATTTTAGCGAGAACGCAAGCTAATTTTGAGAGAAAATTTCATATTCGTCAATCTTCGTATTTACTAATATATTATCATTGAATTTCATCGTCATCAAAGTTTTTTAAGAAATATTTTTAGAAATTGCCAACTCATCAGTCAGATTTGAAAATAAGGCTGAAGTATGTGAGTATTTGATATCGTATGTAAATCAACTGTTACGCAAATTAACCCGTCTTATTTTTCAACCGATTATCCACATTGCAAACATTTTGCAAATATCCGATTGCTTTAAAGGCACTGCTTCAATATGTCTTGCGTGGTATTCATTTCATTTCAGCATTATATCGACGATTTTACATTTTGCAACTGTTGTTCTTTGCTGATATAAGTTTCGAAAATTTGAGCATTAAAATTATGACACTTATTATAATCGCAATTTTTGAAAAACCAACCCATGCTAGTTAATTATAATTTTGATTAAAATTTGTCATTCTTCATTAATAAAGTACATTCAGAATCATTTTCCTATGAAATATATTCAATATTCAGAATCCTCTTAAATATATTTATTCAAATATACTTATGAGATTATTCAATTTGTTTTTACAACTGAAAAACTCTTGAAGCAATTAAATCATTGTTGTCGTAATTAAGAGGAGTGAATACTTGATAATAATTTCGAAAAAATTAAAAAAAAAAGCAAAATAGAAATGATTAGAGGAATATTTTACTTCTATCACCTTGTCGCGCATTGACATCAAAATCAGACGAAATAATGCATGTTCAAAAACAACAATAACAACATAGCCGATCTTCTTTACCCATGATAAAAATTGGAGGTTCTTTCTTCCTTTTAATGGTAGTACCTTAAACTTGGATAATCAAATCTTTATTACGATAAACTTGATAACACATCAAGGAATGCAACAATTACGCCAATAATAGTAAGACAATTCTAATAACGGTAACACGACTCAAAGGAAGACCCAAAACGCCATCCAATTGACCTCATGGAGCACATCTAACGAGAATGATGTTGATTAGGATCCCTGGCGTCATTCCGAGGTCAATTATGAGGTCACCAAAGTCATAGTCTTCAATCGGCATACATAAACTTGATAACTAGTATGATTTACAACATGTTGACCTGCATTCTAATACATTTGTACTTTCTCTTACTAGTGGACTTCCTCGCGATTTCAATGACAAGACGAATGGGCTAGCAAATCTTTACTTAATATTGTTTGATTAAACTTATGACATAATATTCACAATTTTGCCATTCAATTAGAAGATGGAAATGAGTGGAAAATTCAATTAAAGAATTTTACTGTGTCAAAAATTTGAATCAAATTATAAATGTTTTGCAGTGTTAGATTTATTTATTATTATAGAAAACTTATGGAGGAATATGCAAAGACATATAGAGTTTTTCATATGAAAGAGAAAATAAGTGAACAGTTTTGAAAATGTACTAAAATGAAATTATCGTCTAGAAGATTGAGATTAGATTATTGTCGAGATTTTTGTTAAGACGTAAGACAGCAGAGAATAAGAGCTGCTATTTCGATTTTCGAGCTTAGTGAATAGATGTGGGGGCGAAAGAATGGTTTGGAAATAGCAAAAACTGATGGATGTAATGTAAGCTGTTATAAATAAATAATACAATCAATAAATTGCGGATAATTCACAAATATCAAAGCTTAAACCGCGAATATGAGAAAGGTAAAAGAATATGTGATGCTACTAGTGTAGGTCGAAACGGATGATAAATGAATTGGAATGAGAATTAATAGATACGGATGAGATATCTCGCAAAAAGCAATATCTTTATGAATCAACCTATCTGGATGTACTTTTCCCACAATAGATGAACTACATGTAGAAGAAGGATGAAGAACAACAGAGGTGAATGAATCATTTGATTTCTCTCTTCAGCTATCAAGGATGTTCAACAACGTAAAGTTTGTTTCGTTTTTTTCTACTGGCATCTTGATTGTTGAAGTTAAAGAAAACAGGAGAAAGAAAAGAGAAAAAGGAATCAGAAGGAAAAAAGAATGATTTCAAAAAATTTCTTCGAAAACACAAATGCAAAGCTCTCTCTCTCTTTCCTCTTCACCACTATCATTATCATTATCAACAACAACAATAATAATAATAATAATAATAAACGAACAGCTACATTCAGTGATAGATGATAGTGTAATCCACTATAATGATAATGATTAGAGATTGATTTTTCAAACTCTGTCATAATTAAACTCCATCGTTTTCTTCCCTCGCAGTATCTTCTTCCCTCGAAGCCGCAGTAAAATTTTTTAAAATGTTTAGCAACTTCTCCTCCTCTTTTGAGTTTCCTGTTCTAACTTCCTTCTCATTTCTTATTCCTCCCTAGCTCAGATTCAAATTCGACATCCTAGAAAGTTTCACTCTAATATCACACCATAGCCTGACTTCAGGCGCATTCGGTTCGCTGCCATCAAGACCAAGATTTTCTCTCCCCTTCTATGCTTTTTATTTTGAAATAAAGACACAGACGTAAAGTTCAGCATAATTTGGAGAGTTTTTTTCGCGAGGAAAAGTTACTGATTTTAACAGTAAATTTAATAAAAGCCTATAAAGCATCTCAGAGGCACTTTCTTGAAAAGCAATAAAATTCGACAATTTCGATCTTTCGAGCAATATCAGTTATTTCTACTCTGTTCTATTTTATTTCTCTTCTGTTCCAATTTTGTTCCAAAATTTGGGCAACGAACTTTTCAAAGAGTTCCGTAAAGAATCAGCGGCAGATAAGTGAATATTTGATTTATATATTATAAAATTGACGACTGCAGCTGATTAACTGTCGGATCATTCTATGACATTTACTGAAATTTTTTAAATTTGCATAATTATATTTGCAAAAATGAATATAGCAAGCCGACGTCAACGTCAATATCAGCGTAAATACAATTCATTCAGGTAATTTAGAGCTGAAATTTGAAAAAAAAGTGGAATTAAATTCAAATTATCAGATATAATAGAGATCAGTATTGCTAATTTACTCTAAAATCACTCGCTTATGAAATTCCCAGTTATTTCTTTATATATACAATTCAATTATCTCATGATTTAAATGATTAGTATTAGCTTAATTTGAATAACTATTATCATTATTCGAATTTCATTAGATCGATTCTACTATTTCATTTTCCTTCCTTTCAATTCTAAATTCAAATGAAAAAATTTACTACGTCTTGTAAAAAATCAGTCAAAAAAATATGAAAAAACAACAGTTAATCAATTTTCCTATTAGGTTAATTATGCGAAAAGTATTTAATGCAAGAAATATTCGCTAATTTTTCATTCATATGAAAACTGTTTTTAAGTTTTTAATTCAAAAGTCACGAAAGGTTACAAAAAAGTAAATAAGAGAAAGAATGTTTATCGAGAATAGCTTAGCTGAGGAAGATTTGTCTTAAAGGAAATTTAGCTCAATATTAGCGAATTTCCTTTAATTCATAATACGCTTGACCAAATTTTTCCTCCCTGAGCATTAAATAATTTTGGAAAAATCAGTGCAGTCATTCTTATTTATTACACACTATGGTATTCCATTATTGGTTTTTAGAAAATACACAGCAACAGAAGATGTGAATTATGCAGCGCATACGTCTCGATCAGCTTACCGTTCCGAATCGGTTACTTCAAGAAGCAGCGATCAAGGCCGAAGTTCATCATCTGAAATTATTAGTGTAGGATCATTCGAAAATATAGCTATAGACTCTCTCTTTATCATGATTTCTTGTTGTTTCGAAATTTCGAAAATTACAAAATACTAGAATCTTAGTGTTCAATAATATCAAGGCGATAAAAGAAATTAAAATATGCAGATTTTTTTGCATATAATTCCCAATATATCGGTATATTTATTAAAGGTTTCGGAAACCCGATCGCTGCCAGTATATATAGCAACTCAAGACTATACACCTGAACCTGGTGATACAGAATCAATATCTTTGGAACAAGGACAAATCGTTGAAGTGCTAGATAAAAAGAATGCTGCTTCATGGCTTATAAGAACAAAGGTTGTTATGATTTCGAAGAAAAATTTTTCATGTCATTTCTTTCATTTCATTAAAAAAATTTTATTTTCTTTCAAAATTTCTTCTAGGCACGTCCACCAAAATCAGGTTGGGTACCAGGATCGTATTTCGAATCGCCAACAGAATATTACAAACAACGAAAAAGTACTCGAGAATTGGTCAATAGAGATTTAAATTTAACGGAAGAACAAGAAGCAATTATGAAAGAGAGTAAGCTTAGCGCATTCGTAAAAAACTTCATGATTTCCTGGTATTTTTAAACTTCACACAAAATTTTTGCTATTGGTGATAATTAGATTTCACCGCCAAATACCAGTTTTATTTTATAGTCAAGTTTATCATGATTTACTACGGTCCGAGGAAGAATTTGTTAATGAATTACGAACAATTGTTGATATATATGTGAAAGCATTGGATGATGCGAATATTCCGGAAGAAGTGAAAACGAAAAAGAAGAACTAACGATGAATCTGAAACAACTACATAATTTCCACGCGAAGTATTGCTTACTCTGCCGAAAATGAATTGCTATTTCTATTAAAATTCTTAGAAAGGAATGTGTGGCGACACATGAATGAAACAAATAAATATAAATATTTGTAGTTTTTTAATATTTTATTTCTATTTGACGAACTCGTAGCAAAAAGTTGAAAAAGATTTATTCTTGCACAAACTTTTTCCAAAATTCCAGCATAATGTTGAAAGGCCTTCAATACTATTCGGATGATCCTAATAAAGTGGGCCAAACGTTTACGCGACTATCACATGATTTCGATTTACACATCCAGTTTCATCATAATTTGCCATATATAAAGAATTACTCCGACAGAAAACAATCGCTAACTTTCTTGAGGTATGTTAAGAAAAAGGTATGAAGCCGCAAATTTTTAGCAAAAATGCAAATTTATTTATTGCAGCTTGCGAAATTCTCACTATATCCTCGAAAAAATTTAATCAAATTTTATCACCAAATGGATTTTCCCGATTTTTATTGTTCATGCAGATTAAAAACCATGACTATAAATTTGCATTTTTGAATTTGTTTTAGATCATTATCATCATCTTTCTTTAATCTGCTTCTTCATCATCTTCCCCACATTTTCCTTCATTTTTTGATCATAATCCAATTATTTCCCTTGATCGATTAATTCAGAAACTTTGCTAAACCGAAAATAAAACCAAAAATATCACAAATAGAAAAAATAAAATTTCCAAATTTCTTAATTTTAAAATCAATTTGCTTGGAGAAAATGTGCCCTTAGAATTTTTTCTCTCGATCTTTACTTCTATAACTCGGCGGAATCGATAAAGAATACCTGCTCTAATTATTACTATAATTATCCATTGATATCATTTATATGCGAAATTTAATTAAATTAATCATCTATAAATCCTTTCCATTTTGTTGCGCTACCTCTTTGGTAAATATTTCTTACGGCTAAATAAGTAATTTTAATATTTTTTGTTCTCAAATTTTGCATCTAGACTAATGTAAAGTGTCACAACAATTACAATCGCTTAATTACTAGTTAGATTCTAACTCAAATTTTTAAAATAAACTATAATTAAAGCTCTATCTTTATTTAATTTAAGAAGAAATCCATTAAATTTTGTATACATTAGATACAAATTTATATATATATATATAATCTTTGATCTCGATTTTTTGGGTCTTTTCTCCTTAATTTTTCAATTTCGTTTAGTTTGAATTTTTTCTTTTTTTGCATTTTCTCCATAAATGGTTAAGATTACGCACTTTACAAAATGGGAATAAAAACTAAGAATGAAATCTTTCATTTATTCTTTCTTCTTTTTAAAATCTGAACTTCCATTTTTCATTTCCTCCATATTAATACGCGAAGTTCCATCGACAACTATAATTAAAATTACATAAATTACATAAATTTTCTAATATTCCGAAAATCTCACATTATTGAACTAAACTGAAATCTTTCTATCCCAATTGAAAATATTTTTGTTGGTTCCAATTTTTTATTTGATATTTTCCATTTTTTTTTGCATTTATTCTGCTGTTGCCTATTGAAATCTCGGTAAGTTGAAATTCTACGACATAAGAAAATCACTACATCACATCAGTAAACATATTCATTGCATACTGCATGCCCTTTCATCTGTTAAGTTGAATGTGACAAAGTAAAACCTCTAAGTTCTAATTAGAATAGTAACTATTTCTCTTTCAGAGGTGATTTAATAAATAAACTTTTCATCCTATTCAGTACATGAGTGTCCATTATTAAATTCAAATTTTGTGCAACATTCATTTTCCGAATATCAATTTCTAAATAACTTCAACTGTATAAATTTCATAGCTTCAAATAAAAAATTTTATGTGACTTCAAAAAAAAAAAACATTTTTCGCTTAAAACTGCATTCTATCTGTCGAATATAATATTATGTAATAATTCCTCAAATTTATTTACAGCTATTACCAAATTAAAAATTTATTTTTCAATTTTTAAATTGAAAAATTCTTATTCTCTTAAAGTACTGGTCCCTTAAAAAATTTAAAAAAGCCAAGATCTAATTCTATGGATCTAAAAGTATATGATCCGTTTCACAAAATTTCTGACATCTTTAAAGAGATTAAAATATTCAGAAAATAGTACGAATTTTTTTGGAAAAGAGAAATACGCAAATCTCCTACTATCTATCATTTCCATTTCATAAATTCACGATCTCGATAATTTGTTGCTGCTCGTTTTCTAAAAACCAATATTAAATTATATTTTCTAAATCTATGTTCGAGCAATTATGATTAGGAAAAGGATCTATCGATTTTTTTGTAACGGATCGCCTTGACGCTATGATTCGCTACGTTGACAATCGCCTTCGTCGATTTATATGATATTATAGATAGGAGCCTTGAGTAAGCATATATGAAATTATAGACAATAATAGCTTTGCTAACCCTATACGATATGTCAGTAACGACAGCTTTTAATGATCACTATTTAACAATGGTTCTTGGTGGTTTTATAATAATCGTTGATTCACACGAATTATGGCCCGTGATGACCATTCACTCGTATGTTGAATTGTGAGACCGAATTGCAATTGAACTTGTTCCAGTCATCAAAATTCTTTCCTTTAAAATCCTCATCGGCTCCTCTTCCTTTGGAACTATCTGATTGCTATTTGAATCTCTTTAACATTTCTTATGCAATTAATTGCAAACAAGGATTGTATTTTTCGGCTTCGTCGAGAGTTATTCAGAGACACTTTTGCATTTGTAGTTCATTATGAATTTCCTTGACCGATAGCAGTTTGGAAAATCAATTATGCGAGATCAGAATTGAAGATAATTTTGTCCTACTATTATATTTAATTAGGTTTAACATGAATAATTCAATTTATTCTTTCGTCTTCTTTTAAAAATTTTTCGAATGACATTTTAACATTATATAAAACCAGTTTACTTTATAGGATGTCATAGAATTATTACTATTATACCACTAATTGAAATAATAGTTCAAGTATAACACGCATTATATCTCTCTCAATCAAATGCAGAAATAGGATTAAGAAATAAATTGAATTTTAGTTTTTTTTTTTTTTCAATTAGAAATAATGAAAAATTTTCACAGATCGTTACATCACTCAATGCTCTAAAATGACTATCCTTCAATGACAAATATGTTAATTCATTTTTCTCGCTTCATATTTTTAGAAAACAGTTTTGAATTGATTTCAAATTATTTGACATTTTATTTTTCCCGAAGATTTCCAAGGCTTCTAACGCATTCTTCTATCAAGAAATTCATTTCTTCTAATGCTATAATGAATAAGACAATATGCTCAACTGTTTCAACGATTGATTAAGAGATTGCTCATTTTTTTGAATTAACTTAATCAAGCAAAATAAAATGATAATAAGATAAAAGAAAGATTTGTTATCATTTAAAGCAGAAGACAATACGAAAGAATATTTTTGTGGCTAGCACTGATTGTATTTCTATTGAACACTGATGAACATAAATAAATGTCACTTTACAATTTATGATGAAAGCATTAAGAAAAATATTCATTCAGATCAGAAAGATTAGTTCACCATCGTTTATATTTCAACTTAGTACAATAATTCATAAAATTATATTGGGACAAAAATAATTGCAATTTCGAGTCGCAAAATTTTAAATTATTATAATTAGGTTCGAATATATCTTTTCCTGCTAATCGAATCGAACTAAATGACCATTACAATTAAATATTTTTGTCATGTAAAAATGAATTTGTTTATTCTTGTCCAAAAGCCAAAATAGAAATACTTCCTTCGAAATATAACGATTAGAAGATACTTTTTCCATTCTACTTCTTCGACGTAAATATTCTTTATTAAAATAGACGATAAAGATTGAATGAAGCACAACTTTATATCTAAATTCATCTAACTTTTGACAATAGCATTATGCATACTATTTTGTTGCGCAAACATTTCAAATATTATAGCACCGCAATGACCAGCCAATAGTGATAGTAACCTTTTCCGCTACGAATTCCACTTTGGAATATTTTGCAGATTTCGTTTTGCAATTTTTTCCATCAAACTACTGAGATAGTTGTCACTATATGAAATTATTTAATTTCTGCTTGATTCTCGATCAACTCATGCGACATTCATTTATCGCATTTTCGCATTTTCTTTTAGTACTTTCCACTCTGTTTCAAATATCAAGTAAAGCTTAGGTTCAACTATTTCTTTCAATTAATCATTATCAGATTTTATTGATTCGTCATTATTCCCTTAATTTCAATGCTATCTCGACTATTTTACAAAACTCTCTAGATCACCATGTAGCACTTGGTTTTTCTTGAACAATAGTAAGTTTCTTCTATTTCTTTATTGTCCATCTCGAATTCATCAAAATATTCCGAATTCATAAGCATAAAGAAATCTTGAATAAAAAAGTTTAGACAATAAACTAATGATAGAAAAAATCTAGGAATATACTGAATGTTCAAATTTATATTAATATAAAAATGCAAATACTTTAATTTTACCTAATATAAAAAAAAATGCCTACATCGGATCTTCGAAATAAAGAAAAAATTACTTATTCGCAATGAAAACAACATATAGGACATAGGATACGAGTAATTTGTTTATTTCAAAATTTAGTTACTAAGTCTACAGTAATAAACGAGGAATATAAGAAAAGCAAATAAGTTTTATACATTACGGTAAGAAGAAGTAAAGTAAGTTTACAGAATTTGAAGATTTGAAAGGTTTGAATAAGAAATTTAATGACGAGACAATATTTTAAAACATTTTAACATTAGAAAAAACGTTTCAAAGAAATGTGGAATTTATTAATTTTGTAATTTTTAAGATGCATTATTTTCTGAAAAGATAAATCAGGATCGAATTTTCTGTTTTTAAATTTCTAAACAGAGATATTTTCGTGCATTCATTAATTCTTCATTTTGTAAAACTTTCTTCAAAAATATATAATAAAGTCTTTTGCTTTATTAAATTTTTTTAGTTATAAGTGTTGCATCAATTTCGCAAATTTCTTGAAGTTTCACAGTTTATTTCTCGAAATTCTAAAGAATATTTGCATTTTTATTTTGCATATAATATTTGCTTCTCATAACTATTCAAAAGATAATATTTCCTGATCTATATAATATTATCCAAATTTGATTTGTTTATCTCATATAATCTTATCAATTAAAATTTCGTTCACTTTTCTCAAATTTTTTTCATTTTTGAATATTCGTCCATTTTGTAATCTCATATAAATTCTATATTTTTGAATTTCTGATAGAATATACACTCACATTTCTAAATTATTGGAAATTTGACATTTTTAACTTTTACATGTCTGTGAAAATCGATATTTTTTCTTTTTTAGCACTAAAACCTCATCTTTTTTCAATTTCTTTTTAATTTAAAATTAAAGTTTTCAAGATTTTCCTAAATAATTTATTCTAAAATCATCTTATGATATTCAGGATTTGAGTAATAAAGTAGAAGCTGGAACAAAAACTTTCGAGGATCACCTACAAAATGTTGCTGATCGTATTGTTCAGTATCAGAATTACTTCAAGGTATTCTAAAGCTCTATAAATTCCTGAAGAAATTGAGAATGATCAAAATTTTGACAAAGATGAAATTATTTCAATTTCTTCTCGCAACTTTTATATCTTGACCTAATGAGATGTTGAAGATTCTTGAGATGAAACTTCGTCCGAAAATAAACTGAAGATAATTGAAAATAATATATGTATACCCATAAGAAATTTTATCTCTTCGTTTGAATCCATTATTTGTTTACTTCTTCAAATTAAGACGCAAATTTAGTAATATTTGTCTTTACCTGCTTTTCCATAGAAAATTTTAAGGAATTTGTCAAATATGCATCACGAGCTAAACTGAATACAAAAACAATGCAAAAAGTACTTGAATTGATGATGTCAGTACCAGAACGTGCCAATGATATGGTATATATCAAAAATATTGAACAATATCCAGGTGATTTGAATAAACTTGGACGACTTTATCGACATGTTAGTTAAACTATTGTTGTTGTATAAATGAGAATAATGTTGAATAATAATTAAACCAAATAATCAAACTTTATTTGAATAACAACGAAACAATTCATGCATAGACATTTGCGCATTTCATGTCAAATCTAAATTTTAGTAATGTTCTTTATGTTTATTTCTCTCATATTAAAAGAGAATTTCCCAAAATGTAATAATATTTTTATTCCTTCATATATTTCAACATGAATGAATTGAAATTATTAGTTTTTGCGAAATTTTCATAATATATCTATTTGAGATAAAAGAAATTTCCAAATTGAGAAAAATAATACTGAATAATCTAAATCAATAAAAATATAATAATCTCTTTTACTTTAATTAGCAAAAAATATTCAAAATATATCGATGTTATCACTAAGAAACACTTTTTTATTTGCATCAAAAATCACTTAAAATAATTTACGCTTAAGTTTTAATTTTTCAAATGTCAAAATCAATATTTTTCCATAATCTGACATAATTTTGATAATAAATTCACTTCGAATTTAATTTTTCAGTTTAAATTTCAATTTCAATCCTAAAAACTACAAATGATTATTTTCTAGGATTCGTTTTTGGTTTGGGAAGGCAGCCATGAACCAACTGAACGTTACGTATTTCTGTTCAAAAACAAATTAATGTTTACTGAAAAAAATAGCAGTAAAGATACGCCATCTTACAAACATTACGCTACTATACGTGTAAAATATTATGATATATATTTCTAAAAATAATAGATTTTGTTTATAACAATATAAAATTTTAATTTATTATGTTATTGCATTCGAATTAATTAATTCGATTAATAATTGAATAATTAATGATATAAATAAGCATTTTATATTAATACAGCTTGACAAATATACAATACGAGTAACGGAAGCAGAACCTGATATTTTGGAGTTTCAACCTAATGAGCGAGGACTTCCGGAATTTCGAATCCGTGCAAAGGATGTTCAATCGATGGAATTTGTTCGACAAGCCTGGTTAAAGGATATAAATGAAATGAAGGAACATAATGGTATGTTCTATTTTTGTCATCATAAAAAATTTTGAATCTCAAGATATCTATCTCAAGATTTCACATTTAATTTAGTTCTACTAAATATGCTAAAGAAATTCATTTTTTCGATAATAAAATTTTTGCATTTTATCTTCTCAATTTAGAAAACGAAAATTTTAAGCTTAAATAGAAATCAAAATTTAAACATTAACTTTTTATTTGGCACATCAAAATATAAATGAAATCTGCGAAGTACGAAAAAAATACAAATGAAATCTAAGAAATGTGAAGAAAAAAAAAGCCTTCTTTTGGTATCCTTTTTCAAGAATATTAGATAAAAGGTAAAAAATATTAGTAAAATTTTTGAATTTGCTTTGTTAATTTGTGAAAGGAGAGAAATTTAAATTTTAATCTAAATTGAAATCAAAGCATTATCCTTTTATTTACTATTTTAAGATATAAATGAAACTTTAAAATATGAAAGAGAATGAATTTTTCGATATACTTCCGCAAAAATATCAAATAATGAATGAGAAATATTAATAAATGAAAATTTATTTTGTTTTAAATGTTTAAATGAAAAGTAATGATATTATTCATAAGTTATAAACTTTCATCTTTGACACAAATGAACTTATACGTTTTGAAACTTGATATTTCGAATTCTATACTTTCTTTTTTCTCTATTTCTTTTCCTTCTCTTTAATACTCTTCAATTATTGCTGTTGCTGCTTTTAATAAAGTTTGCCGAAGTTCATTTCAATGATATGCTGCTTAGACGTATCGCAAGATATGCGGGGTTGTAAAATGTCATCTCGCAATAGTTGCTCTCGTTCAAAACAACAAAACGAAGAAGATATAACAACTGGAGCTTTCTGGAGGAGATGAATTCGTCAAATTTTGAATTAACAAATGAGCGAAATGATTCGAACAACAGGAGCATTTACTCTCTTTCTCAATCTATCTGATCAAGAAGCAAGAATTTCAATCTTTCGTATCACAGAGTTCGAAATCATCACTTCAACTCTTCTTCATCTCTTATTCTTTATTCCTTGCTAAAGTACTAGACTGGAAAAGAAAGAAATTGAACACACTTCATTATATGTTATAACCTTTTCTTCAAAGTTTCTATCTTTCTTCCAATCTATTGACTATGATCACCTCCAATAAATAGCATTTTTCGTATAGCATGCTAGCTTGAGCAGCTTTATGTTTTAAGCTTTATCTTCAGCTTTAGACTAAAGGGTATTTCGCTCTCGACCAATCGACCTCTTCTTTATCTCGTCGTCTTTATTCACATTTTATTATCCTATTTTAATACTGCTAAAAGGATAAGAGAAAGTTATTTGGCAAAAATTTATTATGCTTATTTGTAAATATGCAAATTTTTGCCATAATTTGATAGCAGAGAGATTCTGAAATTTCGAACTGAAATTTAAATCTACTCATTCATCTGTTATCATTCATTTTTTTCATTCTGCTACTGATATACTTCAATTTTATTTCCTATTGCGAATATAGACGAAGTTTCGCAACGTCTGAAATTTATTGAAATTCATCCCAAATAAGTTAAAAAAATGGTACTTCGTTGTTTGTATATAATTGAATTAACGGGTGCCGATGAAGGCGGTCTGGAATTGGTGGATCCATCATGGTGTAAGTATTTCTTTTTAAAATTTTGAAATTTTGAGATTAAAATTTTGAAAATATTAGAGCGAGATATGGAAGTGGAAACAATCAGTGAATTAGATGTAACAATGAGCGATGTTCGATCAGAATTCAGCGAATACTCTACAATTTCCAGAAGCTTGTTCGGTATGATCGATGTCAAGTTTCGATTTCGAGAAAAATCTGAGATCGAACTTTGCATTTCATAAAATATTGTGAATTTGATAATTATTTCTATTAATCAAATTTTTATTGTTGAATTGTATATTCTTAACTTTTTAAAAATTTTTCTTCAGGTCCCGAAGAAGGACCACCACGGAAGAAAATTAAATCACCACCAGTAATATCTCCAACCGCCTCTACAACCAGTTTATATAGCGGTGGTAGCAGCTCAATCGATTGGAGTTAGAATTTTTGAAATTTAATTTTGAAATCTAAACTTGAAGTTTTTCAAATTAAATTAAGATGCATAATACATCACATTTTGTTTGCTGACAGAATATATTCATTTTAAAATATAATTAAGATTTAATAATTCGTTGAAAATTTTAATAATTTAGATGTAGTGTAACACACTTTATTCTCATTATCCTTATTATAGACGAAATTTTGGAAGGTTCAAAAGTTTGGTTTTATGAAGATTTAACTTATAAAATAATTATTTTTAGCAACGACAGGTACTACACTTGATATGCAAGGTACACGTGTTACCAGGACACAATATGGTTTTAGAACATTGCAAGAATCATCGGCAAAAATGTGTCTTAAAGTTACCGGTTATCCATTACCCGAAATCAGTTGGTAATTATTTTCTTTTATGATGAAATAATATAAAAATACTTTTTTGATTCATCCTATAGGTTTTATTTTGCAATAGGAATCTGCATCTTGCGGCATGTAACTAAAAGTTCTAGCATGCAAGCATACCATTGATCGACTTCTTGAACTTTATGAGTCGATTAAATTTAAGGTATAAAGATGATCAGATTTTGCATGAAGATGAAAGGCATACATTCTATGCCGACGAAGATGGATTCTTTGCCTTGACTATAGATCCGGTACAAGTTGATGATACCGGACGGTATACATGTATGGCAACTAATGAATATGGGCAAGCATCTACATCTGCATTCTTCAAGGTGCTGAAAGGTAATTTTTAATGCTTGACATTACCATCAATTTATGCTCCAACATCTAATTATCAAAAATTTAAAATCATTGTTATAAATCACTTTTTATATGACATATTCAAAAGCTGAAAGTAAAATATAGTAATTTGATTTTTCATTTCATATGAATTATGCCTGCTATTTTTCTACCAACAATGATTTCTAAATGTTTATTGAAGTTTTAATGAACTTATATTATGAAAATATTGCTTATTTATTATTCAAAAAGAATTCAATCCGAAATTGAATATTTAACTTCTTGAAATGTTTTTTAAAAAACTCAATAATAATAAATTGTTAAATAGAAATATATATATTTATATTCTTCTGAATGACTTAATTGATTTTAATAGATAAGTATCACCTCTAAAGGAATTATCTAGCATTGCATAGCTATATGCGCATATTATTTGTACACAGAAACATCAAATAATTTTCAAATTTATAATAAGAAAAATATGTGAAGTTATTAATATGCATATTTTTTGCATCAAAAAATAAAGAAATCAATCGATAATTCATTTTTAATTATTGAATGTTCAAATATTGAAAATGTTCGTTTATTTAGGTTAGTAGAAAGAATGTTAAGCTAAAAATTATTTCATCTCACCATTATTTTAGTTGAAAAAGAAGCAGCGCCACCAGCATTTGTTACAACTTTGCAAGATCAAGAAGTAAAAGAGGGTGAAATGGTATCATTTGAATGCGAGGTAATTATATGAAATTTTTCATGAAATCTAATATTTTAATTTAATACTATCAGTTTGCAGTTTGTTTCATTCTGTTATCATCAAACTATTTAAAAAATTAGACCTCACCTCAAGTTTGCTCTATAAAATTTCTTATAGTTCAGTAGTAATAAATATTTATTATATTTCAGAAGCCAATTATAGGTAGCAGTAATAATTTTCAATATATCGTTCCTACCTGGTTATATGAAAAAAAAAAGATTAAAGTAATCATTTTTTTTGTTAAGGTAGAGGGATGGCCAGAACCAGAATTAGTCTGGTTGGTCGATGAGCAACCACTTCGACCGTCACACGATTTTAAATTAGAATACGATGGACAAAACGCTAAACTAGAAATTCGCGATGCTCAACCAGAAGATACCGGTGTTTATACAGTACGAATCAAGAATGAATATGGCACAGCAGAATCGAATGCAAAACTTAAAGTGGAACCGGATCCGGATAAAAATCATATCGCGCCTGAATTTCAGGTACTACTGTTGTAATAATTTTTAGCCTAAAATTCATATTGTATGTATTATATATATATACAAAATATATAATACTTAGGGATTTGAAAATTAATTAATTTACTTTTGAAACTTCACTGATATTATTTCTTTATTGATTTTTTAAAATTTCATAAGTCGTTTTTAAATTTTTTATTTTTAATTTTTTAAAATTTTAAATAGATTGTATAGTTTTTATAAAAAATTATCATAGATATTAGTTTGATATTGAGTATAAGTTTATTTTTCAACTTATTTCGAATTTCAAATTGAAAAATATGGTTTAAAATTCTTCATACGTTAATTGATTTGAATTTGTAGGCTGTAATCGAAGATGTCGAATGTAATAGAAGGAGATACGGCTAAATTTAAAGCAATTCTTACTGGTGATCCTAATCCAGATGTAACTTTTTCATTTTTATTAATTAATGAAAATAGATGATTGATTCATTGATACAGCATTGATTCATGTATACATGATATCTTAATTTATTAGAAAAATTTTTAACAAACAGAATATATAAAGTTTAATTTAATAAATTTTTTGATTGTTTAGCATTTTAATGTTTTTATAAAATTTTGAAATTTCATTTTTTTCATTACGTGCTATCCTAAGGTAATTTGGATGATCAATGGAGTGCCGTTATCTGAATCAGATAAGATCAAATTTATCAGTGAAGATGGGATATGTATCTTAACAATTACCGATGTTTCTAGGCATTTTGATGGTACTGTTACATGTCAAGTAAGTATTAATGATGGAAAATTTTTGTATTATTAGAAAATAGTCCTGAATTATGATAATTGAATTGAGAAAAATTTTAGTCCAAGATTTATTTAGAAAAAAATCAACATTTCAGGAAATTATATGTTTTATTGAAATTTTATAAAAATTTTTTAAACTTTTTTAGGGTGTTAATCGGCTTGGCACACAACATTGTGATGCTCAATTGAAAGTACAGGTACCACCATCTCCGCCAAATTTTGAACATCCACTTGACGATAAAATCATACAAGAGGAGCAAACAGTTATCTTGGAAACAGAAATCAGCGGTTTTCCGGATCCAGTAGTTTCTTTTACAATTAATGGAAAACCGGTTAGTTAATTTTTGCCTTTACTGATTACATTGTCGGATATTGATCGTCATTTATTTTGAAAGAATTCGCAATCGATTTGAAATCAAAGTGCATCAAATTTTCAGATGTTATTCATCAATTTAGATAGTATAATTAAAAAAAGAAGGAATGATTGATTCAGTTGGAACAAATCAGCTTAATTGATGTATTTTTCGATCATATCATTAATTTTTATCGCAAAAGATTAGAAGAATTTAGCTTGCAAGAAAAAAACTTTTTTACGATTTGAAATTTAGGATAAAAATTTATCGATGATTGAGCAATGCTTTCTCATTTCAGATTATATCCGGTGAAAATGGTATCGAAATTATCGACAGAGGTAACGGATGCTATCGAATTGAAATTTTAAGAGCTAATACTGAATTACATGATGGTGAAATTGTTTGTACCGCAATTAATGAATATGGACAAGCAGAAAGTAGAGCTCGAATTATTGTGGAATCTATCGAGAAAGAAACATGTTCTGCACCTACTTTCATCAAAGATATTGAGGATCAAGTAAGAGAAAAAAGACTTCCGATTAGCGAAATTTAATTTACATTAGGATATTGAGAATGTTGTCAAAAATTCAAGCAGAATTGATAGATCATGAAGCTTCTTAATTTAAAAAATTTTAAAATTTTCATCAAAGACATTTTGCAGACTGTTAAATATGGTGAAAAGCCATTTTCGAAACATCCGTTCGAGGAAGTCCAAATCCTGAAGTTACCTGGTTTATCAATGGCGAGAAAGTGTACAAAGGAACACCTGGAATACAAATCGAAACACAATCAGTTACGGATCATAAACTTACCGTAGACTCGGTGCAATATTCTGGTACCATCTTATGCAGGTAACATTGGTTATTTTTACAGTTTATCTCTTTTTAATTCAAAAATTTAATAATTGAATTGGGGTTTTTTTGTTTAGCAATATGTATTTAATGCAGCCGTCAAATGAATTTTTCCCGCTGGATATAATCATTCATACTTAAATCATCAATTAATGTTTTCCAATTTTCTCAAAATTGATTTCAGGGCTGAGAATCTTGTTGGTCGTTACGAAACAAAAGCAAAATTGATTATAATTTCTGATGAAAAGAAAAAGCATGCACCAGAATTTATTGAAAAATTAATAGATACAAATGTTATGGAAGGATCAGATGTCGTTTTTGAAGTTCGTGTTGAAGCTGAGCCTGCAGCTACTTTGAAATGGTTCTTGGGCGAAAAGGAATTAATCGAATCAGAAGTATGCACTTCAGAATTTGATAAATTTAATTATTCCCACATTATTTGATTTGTTATATTTATTTTTGCGAGAAAATGAAGAATTTAATAAATTTTTCTTTTCAAAGTACCACATTTTAGCGTGTCAAAATTCGTGAATTTGACGGTAGTTGGAAATTGGAAATCAACAAACTAACAATTGAAGAAAGTGGTATCATTCGTTGCGTAGCTGAGAATTCCGAGGGTACTTCAGAATCATCAGCAAATTTAACAGTCAACAAAAAACCGTACGCACCACAATTTAAAGACCGTCCGAAAAATGTTACCATCGAACAGGGCCAAGAGGCTCAATTCGAAGCTCAGGCGATTGCAGTACCTGAGCCTGTTTATCAGTGGTCCATAGATGGTCGAAAAATTAAGGACACTACGGAAGGTGCAAAAGTTGAAATTATCAATGACGTTTCAATACTTACAGTTGATACTAAAATTTTCGATTCATCTACTATTTCTGTGACCGCTACAAATTCTCTAGGTATGTTTTATTTACAAATAATCAATTTCTTGAAATTTTAACTTTTTTCTAACTTCATTTTAAACTTTTTTGATAATTTGGTATCATTCATGATAATAAAAGAAAGCAAATGATAAGCATTTTAGGTGTTGATGAAACAGGTGCACTATTAACAGTGCAAGAAAAACAGGTGAAACAAGAAAGAACGGAAGAATCTACGATAATGGATGTAATTGAAGTTCAAAATTTTATTGTGAATCCAAGTTTTACAATATTTCTTATTTAGGGTGCAGGTTTTAACACAGAATTTCTGATACTTTTTTAGAATTCTTCTTTGGGACAATATTGTGCTATCTAGTTTTTGATGTTGTCGTTAAAATATACAATTTTATAGTTTAGAAGAATATTTTTATCTAAAAAATTGAAGTTCTTTTAATAATAAACTTAGTAATTCTTGATTCTTGATGATGATGTTTATGCAATTATGGAGAAACAAATTTGAATGTGATATTTTTGCGAAAATGAAATACCAACCTTAGATTTAAGTTTAATCTTTAGAAATGTCAATCATTTCAATGTTGTCTTTAAAAAAATATCAATTTCAATTTATAAGTAGATAAGAATTAAGTCTTTTAGGAATCTGGAGATATCAAGATGCCAATGATCAAGAAGGGACTTGAAGATCAAAATGTTAAACTTGGTGAAATGGCTGATTTTGAAGTATCGATTGAACCAAATGAAGTTGCCGTAGAATGGTATTGCAATGGAAAACAACTTATCGATGAGATGCCTGGTATTTTTTTGAATATTTCTCAAAAAAGGATTCTCAAATCTATAAATCATTTCAATAAATTCTCCGAAATAAGCTTCGTTGTAATTTATCTGTTTAAAAATTTTTAGAAATTTTGAACGTACATATATTTAAAATTCAATATTAGAAAAATAAAAATCATTTTGCAGGTGTGAAAATCTCTCAGCAGAATTTCAATTTTAAATTAACTGTTGATTCGGCCCGGTACGCAGGTATCATCACCTTCAAGGCTTCAAATAAGGCCGGTAAAGCGGAAAGTAGCGCAAATCTAATTGCTATTCAGGAGAAAATTATTCAGAAAGCACCAGAGTTTCTGAATACACTCGATGATATATCAGCTACAGAAAGAGATAAAGTAGAAATTACTATCGAATCTACTGGCAAAGCCACTTTTGAATGGGCACTAAATGAGAAAATTTTGCAGGTAAGAAATGGAATAATGAAATTTAACTTTTCAAATTGAATTTATAATTAAATTTGTTTTTTCTCCTTGATTTGTATTAATGAATTAGAAAATCGAAAATCAAGAAAATTGCATTTGCTGTGAAGATTGGATGTTGCTTTAAAATGAAGATTAATTTAGTTTAAAATTGAAAAAGACTGTGGTTTTATAAGTTTAATATTGTCCATGTTGCATTATCTTCCATATTTAATTTTCTCTTTTAAATTTAATTCTAAATAATAATTTTGTAGAGTGGTGTAGAAAATGTTACAATTAGAAACGAAGAGAGCAAGAGTATCCTGATATTCGAAAAAGTTTCGTTGCAACAGGCTGGTAAAATCAAAGTGGTAGCAACTAATGAAGGCGGACAGGCGGCTTCTTCATTCATTATGACTATCAAAGAAGGTGATGTTGCACCTGAAATCATCACAGGTAAATTTATTGTACCATTTGATTTCAAATCTTAGATACTTTGTTATTTATGTATCAATAAAGCAAGCAAAAGAGATTTCGATTTCAGAAAATGAGAAATGCTTTAAATATTTATAAATCAGATAGCAGACTTTTGTGCCGTAATTTTGATCGTAATAATTTGTATTATTTTATCTGTATTTGTTTTGTTATCCTTCAATGGTTCCAATTTTGCAGGACCGAATTCATTGTCAATCAAGGAAAATGATGCAGCCGAATTCCGGGTTGAAATAACCGGAAAGCCTAAACCGACGGTAAAATGGTTGTTAAATGGTCGTGAGTTATCATCGTCGGATGCAAATATTATAATTAAATCGTTCGAAGAAATTTACACCTTGAAAATAGAAAAAGCAAACTTGAAACACGCCGGTGAACTAGTTGTTACCGCGGAAAATGCAGCTGGTGTGGTGGGAAAAGAAGTCATTTTAAAGGTTCATATTTCTTTTTTTTCGAGAAGTTATAGAAATATCAGATAAAATATTTGAATGAATAACAAAATTCAGAATGAAATAATTTAAATTTTTTTGATCCTTCCAAATTTTAATATGCTCATGTAAAAGAAATATCTTTTCAATTTTGAGACAAATTTTTAGTTTCCCATTTTTTAAGCTTTTAAAATTTAATTTTTTCTTAGATTGAACCAGATTTGACGAAGCCAGTATTCAAAACTCATCTGATCGATCGTAGCGTGAACGAAGGTGAACCATTACGGTGGGATGTTTCGATCGAACGTCCATATAAAGGAGTTACAGTAAAGTGGTTTCTGAATGGCAAAGAATTAACAAGTAGTGAAAATGTACAAATCATCGATCATGGTATGTGAATATTTCCAGAAAGTTTGATTCTTTCAGAAATTCCATAAACTAATTAAATAATCAAATATACAAATTTTGATGTTAATAATACGCTAAAGATTTTGCGTAATTTTTATGAACATTTGTTAAAAAAAAATAGCGTTTTCAGGTGAAGGAAAATATCACGTAACCATAAATGAAGCTAAAGCAGATATGACCGGAACACTTGTTGTCAAGGCGACAAATTCCTACGGAACTAGTGAATCACATGCATCTGTTGAAGTGAAAGAAATAGATCGCAAACCGGAAATTACAAGACAACCACAAGATCATATAGTTGAGGAAAGTCAGACCGTTAAATTTAGCGCTATTATTTTCGGTAAACCAACACCAACCGTAAGTTGGTATATGGATGGAATGAAATTGGAAAACAATAACGAAGTTGCAGTTAAATTCGATGAAACCACCGGAAAAACGTCTATCAAGATTTTCAAATCAAAATTATCTGACAGTGGAAAGAAGGTAGTGTTTTGAAACATTTTCCTAGAATTTACTATCGGAAGAATCTCAATCTAATTATGATCATTCATCTAATCCACAGAAACTAATATATTAATTCAGATTACACTGAAAGTAGAAAATGCAAAAGGCCAAACAGAAGCAACCGCATTATTGACTGTCAATAAGAAATCGGAACCACCAAATATCTTAACTGAAATGAAGAGCCGTCAGGTGAATGAAGGTGAAACAGCGAGTTTCTCTGTTAAAGTTGCCGGTTATCCGCCTCCGGAAGTGACCTGGTTTCGTAATGGCGAACCGATCATACCGGATGGGTATGTTTCAGTTTTATATAATATTACTTACAATTTTTCATCTTTATTTTTTCAATTTACCATAAATGAAAATAAGTAATAGCTGTCGCGGATTTTTCAGTCGCGGAGTGTGATATCGAATATTAGCCAAATATCACCAGTGTTTCAACGAGTTGATTTGTCGTGTTAGTTGATCAGCTTACTATGGTTCGCTGAGGTGAATTGAGTTGAGTTGAGTTGAGTTGTGTTGTGTTAAATTAAATTGGACTTGTTGGAACTGTGTTGATGTCCAGCCGATAGTAAAAACTTTTATTCGTAAAAGATATCTGTTTCGTTATACAATAAGATTTATATGGATTAGGAGATGCGAGTGGTTTTCTCATTAGACAGCGGGCATAAGACTCAATTACAACTTAGACAAAATCCAATGAGAAGATTAGGATGAAAATGTAGTTAAAGATGTGAATTTTAGATAAATATTAAAAGCGACTGCTAACAAAGGCATTTGGCATGGGTATGAGCTCAGATAAAAACAAAAGCAAAAAAGCGTGGGAGCCTAAGAAATGTAAAATTGTTAAGTGATTCATAATATTGTTGACATTTATTTACAATGAGAAATTTATTTGATGGTCATTTAGCAAATTCACGACAACAGCTAATTTGTCATAATATTAATTAAATTTAATTCAACTAAAATAAATCACAATATGATGGTAATAATATACTTACACATAATTATTTATGGTTGTTTCTATATATTAATTTAAATTAAATTTCAGTAATACCAAAATTACTGAAGAAGATGGCACGCATACGTTAATATTAAATGATGTAACACCAGAACAAAGTGGTGAAATTTCATGTGAAGCGAAAAACAGTATGGGATCTAAAAAGCAATTGGCAACTTTAACGGTTAAACCTACTGGCAACGCACCATTCTTCGAGAGAAATATTCAAGATAAATTGGTGGTAGAAGGAGAAGAATTAATTATGGATGCTAAACTTGCTGAGGTTGCATTATTATATTAAATATAAAGATTATATTAAATTATTGCATAATTACAATTTATAACCATATCAATTAATATTTCATCTGTCATTTCACTGCTATAGTAATATATATAGAAGATATTTTTTTAATTGAATATTTTTGTAATGAAATGAAGAAAAGAATAAGTTTATCCTATATTTACATTATCCTAAATTCCAGGTGAAGCCTAGTCCCACGATATCATGGTTGAAAGATGGCAAACCACTGAAAGATGCTCGTTTCAAGTTGAGCCGTGAAGACGATGGAACATTGAAATTAAAAGTTGATTCTGTTGAATTAAATGATAAATCACGGATTACAATACGAGCTGAGAATCGATTCGGATCAGCTGGTATGTAAGCCAATTAGAATAGCATGTAAAATTCAGAAAAATATTGGAAGTCCTTTCTGCACTACTGATCATTCAACCTTTGACATTTGATCATTTTACAAGCTTTGAAAACATTAATATAAATTTAGACGATTTTGGATACTTCTGATCAAAAATTATTTTGTAATGAAGAAAGTTACAAAATGTTGAGAAGTTGTCATACATTCGAAGGACTAATATATCATTGCTGTTCTTCATTTGAAGTTATGAAATAGAAAAAGTAACAAACCAAAAAAAATTGAAAACGATCACTTCTGTTTTAAGTGATTTAAGTCTTTGAATTGTTTAATCATTTCATTAATTTCGATTAGATTAAAACAAACTTTTTTCTGAAATAAACAGATTGTTCGGCATCAATTGGAGTAACTAAAAGCGGCCGTTGGCAAAGCCAGCCTTCTTGTCCGATATACCACCGACTACAGTCACTGAAGGGAATCATTGAATGTTAAAGTAATTATCACGGGTGATCCTGTACCATTCACAAAATGGTACATCAACGATCAGGTACTTTTCTGAATTTTTAATACATTTAACTTTAATTATTTGAATGTATTTAATTATGAGTTATTTTTTTCTTATATATTACTTAATTTCAAACAAACTAGGAATTTTCTTTCCCTTCATCTTTTTCTTTGTATAGTGTAATTAGTTAAGAAAACTTTATGGAAAAAATTTTTTCATCCGATCGTTCAGCTGAGAATTTATGAGCTGAAGAACACTTAGTTTTTGTTAAAATCAATGGAAAAGTTTAAAATCAAACCAAATTTTGATAATCAAATTTCTAAGATTTGAAAATACAACATTTTTCATATTTATAGCTTGTGGTAGCAACCGAAGATACAGAAATGAAGGAAGAAAATGGCGTATATTCTCTGACAATTCATGGCTGTACCAAGAATATGACTGGTACCATTAAATGTGTCGCATATAACAAAGCTGGTGAAGCAACAGTTCAGGGAAATCTTACTGTTTTGACACCAATACCGGTGGAATTTGAAACTTCACTTTGTGATGCTGTATGTCGCGAAGGTGATACATTGAAGCTGAAAGCTGTATTAATGGGTGAACCAACTCCAGAGGTTTCATGGTTAGCTTAATTTTCTCTAAAATTAATCATTTCTTTCAGCTATTTAAATTTTTTCAAAAATATTTTGAAAGAAACTTTCTAACATAGAAAATGAAAATTTGAAATTAGATTCAAATTTCAGAAACAAGGTTTTAATTAAAAAATTGAGGTATGTGAACGGGAAGAAATTGGAGGAATCACAAAATATTAAAATACATGCAGAAAAAGGAACCTATACCGTTACGATTCGAGATATCACATGCGATTATTCCGGAAAGGTAAATATATATCAACAATATCCTCTTCATTTTATTATCAAATTTTTAATTATTTTTTCACAAAAAATGAGATGAATTAATGTTTTTTTCTTGCAAAATTAGGTTGTATGTGAAGCAGTAAATGAGTACGGTAAGGCAGTATCAGAAGCATCTCTTTTGGTATTACCTCGAGGTGAGCCACCAGATTTCATCGAATGGCTTAGTAATGTAAAAGCACGACAAGGGTCGAAGGTCACGCATAAGGTAAGTTTATTATGAATGAAGCTAAGACAAAATAAGATTACCGAATTTCAAAATTGCAATAATTGAAAAAGCCTTTGCAAAATTTTCTTTAGCAAGAAAAGGATGAATTATATTATTTACAATCTTAGAATAACATTTTCCATTTATGTATTTATGAAATAGATTTCATATTATTGTCTGAACGTTTTTCAACGAACATTCAATTTCTTCAGAAATTAATTTCAGGTAGTTTTCACAGGTGATCCGAAACCTAATCTTACTTGGTATATTAACAATGAAGAAGTGAAAGATAGTGACGAAATTACTATTGTTACGGATGATAATACCTCGACATTAGTAATCAAAAGTTTTAATCAAGAGAAGCATACCGGTGAAATTATTTGTAAAGCTGAAAATGATGCTGGTGAAGTATCTTGCACAGCTAGTATGGGAGTAAGTAATTTTAAAATTAATAATTACTAAAATTTCAATTTGGGCATTCATAAATTTCGAATTTCCAATCTGAATAATTTTTATAGATTTCAATATTCAAAAACATCCAATTGACAATTTTTTATGTTCCAGTGTCTGAAGGCATCTCTTTGATTTAATAAAACGAATTTTTAGCCATATACCTCAGATATATTCTCAGAATCACAAACAGAATCTGAAGCAATGGCCGACGAAGTGCTCAACTTTGAGGATGGCGCAGAATTTGGTATGTAAATTCAAAAAATCTTGAATGCGAGCCAGAACTGTACTGTAATAATTCCCAATAATTTTGATTTTTGCATATTTTCCTCTTAATTCATTTTGCAGGTACGGAAGCAGATTCCATTGAGGAAATGCAGCGTACGCCAACACCTATTATGGCACCGAAATTTATTACTAAAATCAAGGATACTCGAGCAGCACGCGGACATCAAGCGGTTTTCGAATGTGTCGTTCCGGACACCAAAGGAGTTTGTTGCAAATGGTATGTTTCCAATTCTAATTATGATCTTGACATGAAGTGTAGCTGAATTTTTGGACTGAATTTCTATCAAAGATTTGCATGTAATGAGATTTGGCAATATTTTGAACCAATTGCATAGTTTCCTCATTGTATTTTCTCAAAAATTTCAGCCAACTTATTTAGGTTAAAAGATGGACGCGAGATCGAACTAATTGCACGAATTCGTGTGCAAACTCGAACTATAGAAGGATATGTGGCCAGTGAACTTATCATTGATAATGTTATGCCGGAAGATGCCGGAAAATATACCGTTGTAGTTGAAAATGTTGCTGGCAAGGATTCTTGCGAGGCAACGCTAAATGTAATCGGTAAGAGCATGAACGATTATGTATGATTTTAAGATTTTAGAAAATATAAGTTGCCATTTTTATTTTCAGTATTTCGAAGATTTTTTTCTCCTTTAAAAGCTTACAATTTTTGCTTTATTAAGGGCAAAAAAATTATGAGGAGCAGGATTTTTTTTTCAGAAGTACTTATGAAACCAGAAACATCTGCGCCAGAGTTTGTTGTTGCCATACAAGATAAAACTTGCAAAGAAGCGGAAAAAGTTATTTTCGAATGTAAAGTAATCAGTGAACCAGAACCAACTATTACTTGGTTTCATGAAAAGGTTTTTATTATATTATGTTGAAAGATAAGAATCAATAATTAAATTTGGAATCTTAATAATCAATTTATTGATTTGTTGATGGACAAAATCATTGTGAAGCGGCCAAGAAAATTATTTATGTAAATAAAATTTTCATTGTTTTTTAGACTTCAATAGTCGAGGAAACCAATAAAACGATCATTGAGTCGGATGGTACTGTCCAACGGTTAGTTATTGTTTCGGCTGATGTTGTTGATCGGGGACAGTACATATGTTTGGCTGAAAATGTTGAAGGCAAAGCAGAATCCAAGGCAATTCTTACGGTATTAGGTAAGTTCGTAATAGCAGTAATAGTGGGTCACAACCGTCCTTCTTACCCTATATCAGATTATGTTTTTTTCATATTCCCATTCTATTCCCTTCCAACTTCTTTTGCATTATAATATAAGTTAAATCTAAGCCCTGATTCATCTGTTTCTTTTTTTGTTTTCAGCTGAAGCGCCACAATTTACTCGTCACATCACTTCTAAAGAAGTAAGCATAGGTGAAAAGTAATTTTGGATTGTTCTGTTAAAGGGTCACCACAACCAACAGTACAATTCTTTAGGGATCTATTCGAATCACTTCAGATTCCCATCATTCTATTGAACATGATATTTCTAACGTACACTGGAGGTTAGTAATTGAGAAAACAGAAGAATCTGATTTTCGAAAGTACCGTGCTGTTGCTATCAACTCTGTTGGTATGGCAGAATCAGAAGCTGAAATCAGACTTAAGGAAATGAATCGAAAACCGGAATTAACCGGAGTATTAAAGAATCGTAAAGTTACTGAAGGTGATGAAATCATTATGGAAGTCAAATTCTCCGGTATCCCACAACCAGACGTTAAATGGTTCAAAGATAGCAAGGAAATCGTAGAAGAAAAAGAAAAAATCGTAATAAAAACCGAAGAAGGCCAGTCTACATTAATCATCAAAGATGCAAAGCTAGAAGAATCTGGGAGTTATCATGTTGAACTGTTTAATTCAGAAGGTAGAGAGATGTCAAGTGCCAACGTTACTGTGGAATCTATTGCCATACCTCCCCAATTCACAGAAAAATTAACGGATGTCGAAGCGCATGAATTAGAAACCATCGAAATGAAAGCAACTGCCACCGGAATACCTACACCTCAGGTACAGTGGTTCAAAGATGGTGCACTGGTGCAAACCGATAGTGAACGAATATTTGTTAGAGAAACTGAAACAAATCAACATATCCTAACGATTAAGCAGATTAAGATGGAAGATGCCGGTGTCTATTCATGTAAAGCGTCAAATAAAGCAGGTGTTGAAGAAAGTAAAGCAGAATTTGTGATACAAGAAGTTTTGCAAGCACCCAAATTCATTCAACAGTTGTCCGAAATTACAATAAAGGAAATTGAAACTGCCGAACTTGCAGTAACAGTAACAGGAAAACCAATACCAGAAATTTGCTGGACTAAAGATGGAGCACCAATAAATATTGATAATATCCACTATGCAACTAAAAAGATGAGAATGGTCAACACACTTTGGTGATAAAGCAGGCTAAATTAGAAGATGCTGGTATTTACTCCTGCAAAGCTAGCAATAAAGTTGGTGAGGCGGAAACCAGAACTTTGTTTGCGGTAGAACAAGAAAATGGAATACCACAATTTTTAGAAGGCTTGAAGGAACTTTCAATACAGAAAGATGATATCGCTGAGTTGTCAGTAACAGTAGTCGGGAAACCAGCACCTGAAGTAGTATGGTACAAAGATGGAATTCCAGTGAATATTGATAATGAGCATATTGTGCAGAAGGATGACGCTGGGCGTTCCATATTAATTATCAAAGAAGCTCGTTTAAAAGATACTGGTGTTTATTCGTGCAAAGCTACCAACATAGTTGGAACTGCTGAAACTGAAGCTAGATTCGCGGTTGAAGAATCTGTTGAAATGCCGAAATTCATTGAAGGTCTCCAGGAGATTTCGGTGCAAGAAAATGAAACAGCACAACTTTCAGTTACAGTGGTTGGGAAACCAGAACCCGAGGTAGCATGGTTTAAAGATGGAATCCCAATTAATATTGATAATGAGCACATAATATCGAAAAAGATGAAGAAGGGCATCACTCATTAATAATTAAGGATGCTCGATTAGAAGATATTGGTAGCTATTCTTGCAAAGCGGTCAATCTGGCTGGTACCGAGAAAACCGAAGCTAAGTTTGCTGTTGTTTCGGAATTGTCAGCACCGTTGTTTACAGATGAAATTGGTGAATTAGAAATACAAGAAGGTGAAAAGTTGAACTCACATGTACCGTTATTGGTAAACCGATGCCAGAAGTGACTTGGTTAAGAAATGGTGTTGAGATACACATCGATAATATTCATTTCCTCAAAAAAGATGACGAAAATGGGAATCAAACGTTAATAATTAATAGTATAAATAAGCAAGATTGTGGTACCTATGTATGTGTTGCTACCAATCAAGTTGGTACTGCTGAAACTATCGGGAAAATTAATTTTCCAAAATACGGCTTCGAAAGAATGCGAGAAGAAGAAGTTAAGCCAATTTTTATAGAACCATTAGAAGTACATACGGCTAAAGAAGGTGAAACAATAACTATAACATGCCGAGTGAATGAAAATGCAAGAGCTGATATCCAGTGGTTTGTGGGTGATAAGCCAATCGAATCAAACGAACATTTGATTGTGGAAAAACTTGAAAATGGAATCATAAAATTAACGATTGAAAATGCCACCAAAGAAGATGTTGGTGTTTATCGATGTGAAGCAATTAATAAATCCGGAAAAGCGGCAACTGCGGCAAAGCTTAACTTTGCAAGCGAAAATGAAGAAGGTGTGGAAGATGAATCTGCTTTAATTGGATTCTTTCAACCTTTATGTGATGTTGTCGCAACTGATAATTCAGAAGCAGAATTGACATGTGCTTTGAATCTTACCAAAAGTGATATCCAAATAAAATGGTCTAAGGATGGTTTGAAGTACCGGCGCAACGTGTCAACATTGAGCAACTTGTTGATGGTACTCAAAAGTTGAAAATTGCAAAAGTAACTGCGCAAGATGTTGGAACTTATCGATGTACTGCTTCGATTGGTGATTCATCTGTGTGGACCGAAGGGAAACTCACTATTTTAGGTTCCGACCCAGACTTGCTCTACCACGAAACTTTCTAAGTATTGTTGCCATAAAACAGTGCTCATGATCTGTGTAAAGATTTAAATTCGGTCTAATCTTTGACCTGTATAATGAGATTTAAAAAATAGTTTTCGAAGCAAATAAGTTCAAATTATGAAGTAGTACTTGAAAGGTTTCTGGTATCAAGCATGCTTTATTTTTTTCGTTTCAAGCTTAATTAATGATTAAGTGCTAATATGCATGTGCCTGTGTCGTGCAAGAGCTTCAGAAGTTTATATCAATTAAATTTCAAAAAATAAATTAAGGACTCATTCTGACTTATCATCAATCTTTTACTATTCATATTCTATTTTCGACTGTTCCGCTTTTAGACTAACTTTTATGCTTTTTGAAGCTTTGCTTTAATATCTTTTAAAATGCATTACAATTTGTTCATTTGCTTAATTTCTAGCAAAAATTTAATTTCAGAAACAACAAAAGAAACAATTGAAGGTGAAGGACCACCAGAGTTTATTGAACTTTTGAAATCCTGTACGGTAATTGAAAATGCTGAAGTTATCCTTCAATGCAAATTAAAAGGTCTACCAAGACCAACGATTTCCTGGATGAAAGATGGTATTAAGGTAGCTTTTCATACATGGTTTGG
This sequence comes from Dirofilaria immitis, assembly GCA_024305405.1. NCBI lineage: Eukaryota > Metazoa > Nematoda > Chromadorea > Rhabditida > Onchocercidae > Dirofilaria > Dirofilaria immitis. The sequence goes on from JAKNDB010000103.1 coordinate 1,644,753, forward strand.
AATAGACATATAAGATGTCACAGCATTACTTGAATGTTTTAATTTTAATATATTTAAAAAAACATTAACGAATATTGTAGGATCATTTGACAAGATCTTAATTTTATGATTATACATTTTAAATGAACATTTCAGAAGTAGCAAAATTGAAGATATATCAATGAGAAATATGAATAATAGTATCAAATGATGTAATTTAATTAATGAATCGGAAATAAAAATCATAATCATTAAAATTGTCTTGAAATAAATGACTTTTTATAAATGAGTTTTTAATGATCAAAATATTGAACATAGAGAATTTCAAGTTGTCTGATATTAGAAAATTTCTTGGGATATTTGAGAAAATATTACACTTCTTTTTTTCAGTTAGAGCAAAATCATCGTGTGATTACTGAATATCGTGAAGATGGTACTATTGTACTGAAAATCAAAAATGCCAGGAAAGAGGATAGTGGTGAATATCGATGTGATGCAGTTAACAAACATGGTGCTGCATGGACTGCCGGACCTGTTCGAATTGTAAGCGAATCGGAATTGTTGAAAGAAGGCGAGGCACCTGATTTTATCCAACCTATCAAACCTGTTACTGTAAGTTTAATATGCATTCCAGAGATTTTTAAATTAATGAATACATAGTAGATGTACAAAATTGGTCAAGAAAAATCTTAAACTTGAAAGAATAAAAAGATGTGACAAAAAGTTAGAGCGAAAGTCAAATTAAAAGAAAGTTTTATTTATCACAATACTAGGTCAACTGCAAGGATTTTATTAGTGATAAAATCTGAAATTAGTTATATTCTTTCATAACAGTTCTATTTTTATTTTAGGTCACTGTTGGTGAAACGGCAATATTGGAGGGTAAAGTCACGGGTCAACCAGAACCAGAAGTTAAATGGTTTAGTGGTGAAAATATGGTGAAAGAAACTTCAAACATTAAATTGGAAAATCTTCCAGATGGTACCCAAAGACTTACAATCAAAAAGGCGACAATTGAAGATGCGGGGAATATCGTTGTATCGCAAGCAATCGATATGGCGATGTATGGAGTGATGTTACACTTACCGTTCAAGGTTTCTCCTTATTAATTATACTGCGGGAAAATTTCGAAAAAATCTAAATGAATTCGAAAATTTCAAATTTTAGAATTTCTAGAATATCATATTAGGATAAAAATATTTATGATATGGAATTCATGAAATGTATTTAAATAATTTATATAGAATTCTAGAATCTAAAACATTGTTTTGTTTCAGTTCCTACATCAATAGAAGGACCAACATTCTTGAAAACTTTAGGAAATATTAGTACTAAAGAATCGGAACATGTTGTATTTGAATGTAAAATTGTCGGTGAACCAATGCCAGAAATTAAATGGTTTAAGGTAGGAATAGTTGCATATAAAAAGTTTGGTCTATCCATATTCATCACTTTCTTTCGCATTTTCCTATCACCAGACAATCTTTATTCATAGCTCATTAAAGAAGGAAAGAAAGAACCATTTTTAATATTTCAAATTCGGGAATTCCCATCAATTATTTCAAACTTTTCTATAATGTGTTCCTTCTTGTTTCTTCTATTGAGCAATATTTTATCGGAATTCTTTAGGATAAGCGAGAAATTAATGCAAATGATGCTTATTTTAAAAGGAAACACTTCCGGATGGTACCGCACGATTGATTATCGATTCAGTTAATAAGGTATCATACATTCTTACGATAGCTGTAATGAAAATATGTTCTACAAATTTTAATCATTCGATGAAATTTGTTTACAGGATGATGCTGGTGAATTCAGATGTGAAGCACAAAATGCCTTCGGTACAGCACGTACCGATGCTATATTAGATGTGCTATATGGTTTCGAAGTACCGGTAGAAAGTGAAAATGCACCAGAATTTGCACAGGAATTGAAAGCAATACAAGCCACTGAAGGGCAGAAAATTTGTTTCGAATGTCGGTGAGTCTCATTAGCAAGTTTGTTTTAAAACCTTTCATCTATAAATTATTGACAATTTATAGCAGAAAAAAACTGAATAAATTTAAAGTACCATTGATGCTTTTATTTTAATATATTTTGATTTTAGAGTAGTTGGCGTTCCTACACCAGAAGTAAAATGGTTTAAAGATGGTGAAGAAATAAAACCAAATGAACATGTCCAGATCGAAAGTTTACCAGATGGTACCAATCGTTTACTGATTGATTCGGTCAATGTTGAGGATCAGGGTAATTATCGGTGTGAAGCGACAAACAATGTTGGATCAATGAGTTCAAAGGCTCCATTAACTGTTAATGGTGAATTGTCAATATTATGAACAAACAAATCAGATATTTTAATTTTTCAAATTTTTACATGAAAGCTTTATTAGAATTGAAATTTCATAAAATAAGCATAAAAATAATTAAAATTTTTTAATATTGAAATATTTTAGCGCTGGAAACTTTAAAGCTAAAAAAGGCTTAACAGATGCAAGGGTTGAAATTGGTTCCAAGATTCGACTGTCTGTTGAAGTTGAAGGAAAACCAAAAATAATAAAATGGTTCCATGGAAAAGATGAAATTAAAGAAAGCAAGTATGAATAAATTCCTCGATAAAATTAGAATATAATGAAATAAAAGATAGTTGGAAAATTGATAAAAGATTGCAAGAATTAAGGAATTAGAAACAAACAACACCTATAATTAAATTTCTTTAAGATAAAAGATTTGATAAAATTAATTTTAGATTTTTTCGTCCAAAAGAATAATTAACAATTTATGATCCTTAGGAAAATTTTTTTGAGAGTGAAAGTCTATATATTATAAAATTGTCCTTAATTAAACAATAAAAGAATAAAAATAATGAAACGATGAAATTGATTTCAGACGGACCAAATTGGAAGTAATTAAGGAATGTGAGTATAGCTTGGAAACTGATAAAGCGGAAAATTCAGATGAAGGTACTTATCGTGTAGTCTTATCAACTGATACCGAGACTGTTGAATCATCATGCACATTAACTGTATTTAAAACTGAGATGGCACCAACTTTCCGGAAAGGTCTTCAAGATCAGAGCGTGCCAAAAGGATCCAAACTTGTTCTTGAGGTAAAAATTTTATCGTCAATATTGGATAGAACATGAAATAGAAGTTTTCTGCTATCAATTAAGTACTAAAATTTAGGATCGAATTTCGAAATTCTGAATCAAAAAATTTTATTTTGCAACAATAATTGTAAAAATCAATTAAGTTTAAATAAATTAAAATTTAAATAGTATATACTAAGGAATAGTCCGTAGCAGTTTATGTATTTTCGAGCGCAATATTTTATACTGGAATTTGAATTTGCAGATCGAATTGGACGGTACACCAAAGGAGGTCAAATGGTTGAAAAACGGTTTACCGGTAGATGATAAAATTATGAAAGCAAAAGATCTTGGTAATGGAAAGCATCAATTAGTAATTAATGAAATCAAAGAAGGTGATGCAGGTGAATATACCGTACAGGTATCTAATGATGCCGGAACCGTCGAATCGAAAGCAAAGATTTTGTTGAAAGCAGGTATCATAATTTACGATTATTTTTGACGTGCAAGAATCATAAAAGTATGAGTAATATTTCAGAGAAACCAGAAATCGTAAGTGGTTTGAAGCCAACAATAGCTGAAGTTGGAGAAAAAGTAACACTTGAAGTGGAAACTAAAGGACCAATCAAGCAAGTTAAATGGTTAGTAATCGAATATGAATTTTGGAATATTCTTAAAGATTCGAAAAAATTCTAAATGATAGAAAAGAGCGAATTTCCATTTTCGTATGTAATATCGAATTCATTGATTTGAGAATCAAAAATCATTTCTAATCCATCGATTTAAGAATCAGAGTCATTATCTTTTCATAATAATGAGATGATTAGGAACATTTCAGGTACAAAAATGGTGCAGTAGTCAAAAATGCCGAAACGAAAAAAGTTGGAGATAATAGATATCAATTAATTATTGATGAAGTAACCAAAAATGATGAAGCTGAATATAAGGTTAAAATTTTAATTGAAGTAATCAAATTTTCAGCTCTAAAAACTATTACAGAGCAAGTAAATATCATAAGTGTTAACAGGAATTTTGGTTCATTTCCATAATTCAAATTTTCTAAAAATTTATAATATGAGTAGTAGGTTAATGTAATTTTTTATTTAATTTAATTTCATTTCTAAATTACTCGAGCGATTTTCCAATTATTAAGTCTTAGTGACGATTTTATCAAATTTAATCGTAGAAAATTTGAATTGGTCTAGGAATCGATTATTTTTATTTCCAGGTTGTCTTATCAAATGATGAAGGCGATGCAGATTCGGCGGCTAAATTAACTGTAAAATTACCAAAAATTGCTTTTACTAAAAGCTTAGAGGATCAAACGGTTAATGCTGGTACCAGGGCTATTCTAACCGTTGAAGTTAATGTGCCTCCAAAACAAGTTAAATGGTAAATAATAATCTTTCTAACATATCTAGGTAATTAACTTCCTAATTAGTGATAAATTGATGTCTAGAGCAGTCTAGAAGAATAAAATGAAATGAAATTATAAGTTTTCGAATTTTTAGGTATAAGAACGGTGAAGAAATTACTCCAAACGATAAGGCTAAAGCGAATGAGCTCAATGATAACACTTATCAGTTGATGATACCGGATGCAGATAAGGACGATATTGCTGAATATAAGGTATGCTTGAGTTTTGTATTATTAGGCTATCAAATTCGTTTTAAAGTTGCTAAGATTAAACAATATGCAGAAGTTTAAATAATATTTATGTGATTCTTTTTGGTATTTATGGAAATTTTAACACTTGTTAGCTCTCTGCATCGGTGAAACATATATTAATTTTATCAATTTCAATTTTAGGTTATCCTTAGCACTGAAGATGATACCGTCGATTCATTTTGTGCTTTAACCGTTAAGTTGCCAGCATTAATTATCACAAAAGCTTTAGAAGATCAAACGGTTAATGCTGGTGAAAAGTATTACTTGATGTCGAAGTTAATGCGCCACCAAAATCAATCAAATGGTAAATTAAATTAATGCAAGCTGGTATAATTAATTATTAGGGAGATAAAATTAATCACTAAACTTTTATGCTTCAAATAATTCACAATATTTGCTGTAAACTTCATTATCTGATAAACATATGCTAACAAAATGCTTTTGAGGTATAAAAATGGCAGAGAAATTAGTTCAAATGATAGAGCAAAGCCGAAGAAAGTAAATGATATGAATTATCAACTTGAAATATCTAGCGTCACAAAAGATGATGCTGTTGATTATAAGGTTTGATAAAATTAACATTTTTTTTTCACATAAATATTGAATACTTGTAAGAATGAGTTTAGAAATCACATCTTTATTGAATTCTTTCTTAATTTCAGGTTGTATTATCGAATGGTGAAGGTAGCGTGGAATCTAACTGCACATTAACAGTTAGAAAACCAGCCGAAAAGCCTACAATCAAGAAAGGAATTGAGGATCAATTTATTGCAATTGGGAGACCTTTGGAAATTGCAATTAAAGTGATTTATTTAGTTCCAGCTTTTTTCTTTCTGAGTTTCAAAAATTTATAAAGCTTAGAAGTCAATCTTTATAGACTGGAAAATCACCTACTTCAATTAAATTGAATTTTCTAATTTTTTTCGAATTATAAAAGCTTAAAAATGAGTTAATTTTTTTAGATAGAAGTAATATTTATCAATTAATATTGCAGACAACAGGTGAGCCAAAAATTGTGAAGTGGTATAAAAATGGGCAAATACTGTCAAGAGAAACAACTAAAACAGTCAAAATGGAAACGATTGATGAGAACAATTATATATTAAAAATTGAAGAGAGTAATTTGGATGACAGTGGTACTTATTCAATTGAAGTGCAGAATGAAGCAGGTCAAGCTAAAAGTTCAGGAGAGGTGATATTATTATAATTATTGTTTTTTCTTCGCTTATTATCATCTTTGCTATTATCTCTTCGTTTTTAGACTTATATATAATTAACTTATAAAAGAAGTGTCAGTATAAGAATAATTTCCACAATCATTGTAATATTTTTATTATTGATAAGAAATATTGTAATATATAATATTTTATATATTTGTTCGCAAAGTTTAGGACTTAATTTGAAGAGACTGAATGATTTTTCACTATATGAAAATTTTTTAAAATGCTATTTGAAATTTGATTACTTTAAACCTCAATTCTGACAAAAAGTATTTTAGATAACCGTTGAAGAGAAGCTAAGCTTCTTGAAACCATTGCAAGATGTTGAAGTGGTAGAAGCTGAGCAAGCAATATTTATGGTTGAAACGAACGTTCATCCACGAATTGTGAAATGGTATAAAAATGGGCAAGAAATTAAGCTTGTTAGTGAACGAATCGAAACGAAAGATAATGCGACGAAATTCCAACTTATCATCAAGAAAGCTGAAATTAATGATGCGGCTACTTATAAGGTATCATTTTTCGTTATCCTAAGTTTATCCAGTATCAATTTATTTTATCAATACAACAATACTATCTTTGATCTTTTTTTCATATCAATCAATCATTCAAATTCTTCTTCTTAATGCTTTTTGTTATTTGATAGAACTGATATAAATTATTTTGCTATTTATAAGAGCTTCTGGAAGAAATCGATTTCTTCGCAATACAATCATGATTTTAATTCATTTAATAATAATTCTCAATAAAGGTCTTTTTTTTTAATTTTTCAAGTATCTTTCTTAATTTTAGGTAATCTTGTCGAATAGCGCTGGAGATGTGGATTCATCTGCAAATCTAACAGTCAAGAAATCAAAAGGTCAACCAAAAATTATTAAAGGTTTAGAGGATCAGGTTACTTTTGATGTTTTTTCTTTTTCGACTTTAGATTGAAATAAATGATATGAATTAGCCTGTTCAATGAACAGAAAAATTTCAAAAAATAAGTATTTCGTTATTTAATCATCTAATTTAAAAATACAATTATTCATGCTTATTAGGTTATTGCGAAAGGTGATGAATTAATACTGGAAATCAAAATAGACGGAGAACCGACCGAAGTCCGATGGCTCAAAAATGGCATCACACTTGGGAAAAATGTTGATGCTAAAATTAAGAAAATTGATGAGCAATTGTAAGCAATTTGATTCAAAAATTACTTTGTATCGTTTAAATAAAACCTTGAATTAATTTAATTTCTTCCACTTTTAGTTGTAAATCATTGAGTTTACAAACTTCTTTCTCTTATCTAATTGTTTATTAAAATTTCTGGTTTCTTCGAATCTTCGTTCATCGCAAATCATGGAATAATTGTGAGCAGAGGTGAAAAATTCAGCTTTTCCAGGTATCGCTTAACGATCCCACGAGTTGATACTACCGATGCAGGCACATACAGTGTTGAAGTAATCAACGAAGTTGGCAAAGTGCAAAGTAGTGGTGACGTGGAGGTTGACGTAAAGCCTGAAATCGTTAAAGGTCTTGAAGATAATGAAATCGAAGTAGGCGACGAGCAGTCTTTCAAAGTTGAAACAAATATGCCAATTCGAGATGTTAAATGGTAAAATTTCAGTTTCATTTCATCAATTATTAATTTAATATAACAATGATTAAGGAAATGATATTTAAAATAGGAATTTCAACTCTACTTAATTTTTAAATACAATTTCATATCATTGATTTTAGGTATAAGAATGGACAAGAAATAAAGCCTTCGCCAAAGTTAATCACGAAACAAATTACTTCAAAGAAGTTTGAACTTCTATTTACTGAAGCATCATTAGACGATACTGCCACCTATAAGGTATCTCAAAAATTTTTGTAAATTTGGATTTGAAAGTTAAATATTGATCTTTTAGCAGAATATCAATTTCCTTTTGTTACATCAGGAAAATTACAAATAAAATGATTTTTAAATCATTGATCAAATAATTCCAAATATTCAGATAGATAGAATAATTGCTATTGAATAATTTTCAAGAATTTCACATTTCTTTCAGGTAACTTTGAGCAACAAAGCTGGTGCTTGTGATTCATCAGCTAGTTTGACTGTTGCAAAGTCCAATGTGTTGAAAGTTCTCGATAGTCTAAAAGATGTTGAAGTAAATGAAGGTGAACCAATCAAACTTTCTGTTAAGGTTGAGGGACAACCGAAAACTGTCAAATGGCTCAAAAACGGCCAAGAAATTAAACCAGATGATCGTATGCAAATTGTAAATATTTACGAATCGAATTACTTGATTTTTAATATTTTGAATTTTCCAGTTTTTAATACTTTCTTTGTTTTAGATTTGACATGATAGGTTAATTTTTTGCTACTTATTCATTTATTTATTTGTTTGTTTAATCCATTGTTTTTGTATTTAATTTCAAAATTTATCAATTTTTACAGACAGAGAATCCTGAAATAGGTGAATATACTTTAATGATACCAGAAAGTTTGGCATCAGATGATGCTGCATATCGTGTCATGCTCTCGAACGCACGTGGTGAAGTGCAAAGTGGCTCTATTACTCGTGTCAAACGTAAAAATTCGTTTTGTCGATGCCGAAATTTCTAGGAAAACAATTAAAAACATAGGATTTTGAAAAGTTCTTGTTTTAAATCGGAATGGGAGGAACACCAGAAGGAGTATTAACAGTTGCAGCACTCAGCCCAATCGGGTGGATTTTGAAAAATTTTTATTTTAACTAGAGGATAGAAATCTCTATAGTTTTCAAAAGCTATCCAATTAAATTAAGGATGATGGAATTTTAATAATTTTTAGCAAAGAAAGTAGAACCAGTAGCAAGTGGAGCAACATTTGTTACACCACTGGAAGACGTCGATGTACCAGAAGGTGACAATTTGACTCTGAAATGTAAAGTATCTGGAGAACCAATGCCAACACTTAAATGGTTCGTTGTTTTCTCATTCTCTTAAGTTTAAAGAAGTGTAGAAATTTATTAAGTTTTAAGCGTCATTTCGTCTATGCACAATTTTCTATCATAAAAAATTGTGATGAACTTAAAATTAATAAAAATGCTGAAATGGTATTTTGATGCAAATGAAATCAGAAAGTCATATTTTAGGTATAAAAATGGAGTCGAAATTGCTAAAGATGATCGTGTTGTGATGCGGATTGCTTTGAATGGTACTGCAACTTTGCGTATCCTAGATAGCAAAAAGAAGATGCAGGTCGATATAGTGTTTCAGCAATCAATTCAGCTGGTGAATCGAAATCTGAGTGTAATGTTCGGGTATTAGATGCCGAAGAATTACCGTCGGCACCGAAATTTACTATTCCACTTAGAGACATTATGGCAGAAATGGGGACCAAAGCTGAATTTAATATCAAAGTTCGCGGTATACCGAAGCCTACACTTCAATGGTACATCATTGATTTTATGAATTTTAAGTTGATCGATTGATTCAAGTAATCAGTTTCATTGGATTCATCATACATTTTATGAAATTAACAATATAAGAGATATAGAAAGCATTAAAAATTCATTGTGATTTAGCAGAATTATAATTTTAGGTCGGTTGCTAACGAGGACGTTTCGCGCTTGGATGGTATTAAAATTGAAGATATGGGTGATGGCAATTGGATTATGATAATCGAAAATGTTATCGATGAATTTATTGGTCGTATTAAATGCATCGCAACTAACGAACATGGAAAGGCGGAATGCGAATCACAACTTATTCAGGCGGAGGGAAGACCTGGCAAAGGGAAAATTGAAGAAGGTTATCCACCGAAATTCAACGTACCATTATGGGATCGACGAATATCGGAGGGACAAGTTATGACTATTGAATGTCATGTAGATGCGAAACCAACTGCCGATATCGTTTGGACAAAGGTTAACTTTTAAAATTCCAAACGACTTTAGTATTTGAAATTAATTAAATTCTAATTATTTTATTGATGTTTAGGATGGTATCATTTTGGTGGAATCGGATCGTATCGAAATTCGCAATACTCCAGATGGAGCATGCCGTTTACGAATTAATTCTTTCGGTGAAGCTGACGTTGGTACTTATAAATGCGCTGCTTCGAATGCATTTGGAGTTGCTGATACTAAATCAAATCTCAGTATTCAAGGTTGATAAAATTTAACATCTTTCGCATCTGTAAATTTTATTTTTATTTTGATTCAAATTTTTAGTTTTAATTTAAGTGAAAAAATAAATTTTCAGTAAAAGAAAAGGAAGAAGTAGTAGCGAAAAAGAATTCCCACCACGTTTCAATCCACCACTCATGGATAAATATGCGGATATTGACGAAACAATCCGTTTATCATGCAAAGTAGATGCATCACCAAAAGCAGCCATAACATGGTATAAGGATGGAGTACCATTAAGAAGTAATGGCCGTGTTATCATCGAGAATGATGATAATGGCGACTGTTTGTTAACAATTAATCATAGTACGGAATCTGATGATGGAGCTTATCGTTGTGTTGCTATCAATGATATTGGTTTGTCTTTTTCATTTTCCTTTTTACTGTTTCACTGTAAAACTTCATTTCACATTTAAAAGTTGTCGTTTTTTGTTCTTCAAGACAAACTAAATATTCAGATGCGAAAAAAGAAGTTCGAACACTAAAAGAATATGATTTCGCAGAATATAACTACCAATTTTAATTTCTTTCAAATTTTTTACTTCGCGGAAATTTTGAAAATTGAAATTATTGCAGGTAGCTCTAATTCAGCTTGTATGGTATCTATTCGTAGAATAAAAGAAGAAGTTAAAAGGAAGGTGAAGAGCCATTTTTCACCAAGGGTTTGGTGGATAAATGGTTGGAACGTGGCGATAAGCTAACCTTAAAATGTACCGTGATCGGTGATCCGAAACCAGAAATTCGATGGTATGCTTTTATTTTTAATTTTCATAACTTATTATCAATTCTAAAAATTTATCGAACAAAATGCGAAATTTTCATAAAAATATTCAAATTTAAAATTTTATCTTTTTAATTACAATTTTTATTTCAATTTTAAGGTATCGTAATGGAATTTTGCTACGACCAACCAATAAAATTAACATTGAAAATATGCCTGATGGTTTATGCACATTAACAATCGAAGATTGTGCAATGAGTGATGAAGGAATTTATCGTTGTGATGCCGAAAATTCGATCGGAAAAGCACGAACGCAATCAACAGTCCATATTGAAAGTAAATTTAAATTAAATTTAAAACTTTTCTCATCAGTGCATCTGCAGATTTCGAAATTATCGAATTATATCGATCGATGGAAAATTCAATTCCTAGAAATTTTTTGAGTATCAACATTGCTAATCTGTTACTCGAATTTCTACAGGACCGGTCGAAAAATTGGAAAGGAAGATTATCGAAGGTGAAGCACCGCGATTTGTTATTCCACTTCAGGACATAACTGTTTATGCTGGTTCCACAATTGATTTAGAATGTAAAGTAATTGGTGAACCAATGCCAACAGTTAAATGGTAAATTTTAGTTGGAGTCAGAATAACGAGCATTATTTTGCCGTGATATTACGGTATAATAAACATTATTCTACCGCGATATCACGGTCATCGGCATCGGTAAGGTTTTTATTTTTTCTTTAATGCTCTAATAAAAACATCTTTTCCCGTCCATTATTAAACAAATAGTTAAAGGCGTGTTTTTCTTGATTCAGGTCTAAAGATGGTATGGTAATTCGTGACGATCCACGTTATCAATGGGAAATCGATGCTGCAGCTGGTATCTATCAATTGAAGGTTTACACTGTTACACTTTTTATTTACTGAATTAATAAATTTTATAGTTTAACTAACTGGTAATATTAATTGTTTAATAACTGACTGCTACGATTCCTGAATTATACTAATCGGTGAATTCTTTAATAAATGACCGTATGATTTCTGGATTATAAGAATAACGGAATCCTACGTAATAAACGAGCGTGTGAATTTTGGATTATAGAATTCCATAGTAAATGATAGTATGGTTTTTGGATTATGGATTATAATATTGCTTGCTCATTAAATGTCTCTGGGATATTCGGATTATAATAATTCAACATATGGAATAATTTTATTATGAAAAAGTTTTATTTTTAATTCTACTAGACTACTGGTTTAAAACATTTTCAACTTTAGTAAGCATTTTTTACTAAAATAATCGTCCAAATTATAAATTAAATTTTGCAAAAAAAAACTTGGTAAATTAAGAGTAGATTTAAAAAATATTCAGATTATTGATGTGAATATGAATGATGAAGGCGCATATCGATGTGTTGCAACAAATGCTGCTGGTTCAGCTACAACAAAAGCATTTGTTAGAATAGATGGTATAATAATTATTTTCAAAATATTTCCAATTTTCTCTTAATTGAATAACGATCTTTATATACTTGATCAATCTTTTAATAGTCCGTAATACAAATTTAAATTATCGTTTCTAATTAATTTCGAATATGATTTTTTTCTTTTAGATGGAAGTTTCATTCAACAAATGCCATCTTCTAATGAACCACCCCGTTTTACCATTGCTATGGGTGATGCACGTGCTATTGAAGGTGTGCTTTTTCAAATTTAAATTTAATTTGATGAAATGAAAAATTAATTGTAGAAATAAAAAATATTCGTTTACAGTGGAAGATTGAATTATTTCTTAATTATAACTGAAATATATTTGTTTGAATTTAATTGTAAACTAACTTAATAGGAAGTCATAGTTGTATGCGATGAATGTTATTCTTGATTTAGAAAGTCGTAGTTATATGTCAAGAATGTTTACTCTTGATTTAATAACAATATTTCGAACAATAATTAATGCGGAATTTCATTTAAGGATCAAATATGTTTGCAATCTCATATAGTTTTTCAGGTCAACCGTTGAAATTCGAATGCAAGATCGAAGGTGCTCCACTAACCGATCTTATTTGGTACAAAGACGGTGAACGAATCATTCCTGATGATAGAATCAAAATTGAATCTGATTCAGATGGAAGAGCATGTCTTATTATCAATTCATGCAATGCAAGTGATGAAGGTATATTTTAAAAATTAATCAGGACTTCGAGAATAATTCTAAATATATAATATGATAAGCAGAAATAGTTTGTTGTTTGAAATAATTCTTGAGATTGAATTATAAGTAATTTAATTTCAGGTTTGTATCGAGTGATTGCGACTAATCCATTTGGTACAGTGCATAGTAAAGGTACCGCAATGGTAAAGAAATTGCCAAAAGATGCGACTGATAGTTTTATGGATGGGTAAAAAATTTTTGAAGATTTAAGAAAAATAAAAGGAAAAACGCTTAATAAGTTATTGATAATTTAGGATTTTTCTGTAAGTTATAATGTATCTTAAATGTTTCATGTCAACTTCTCTTGAATAAATTATCAACAGTGATAAATCAACAAGCAACAGCAACTTTTTCAACGATATAGCATTTTATCAAATTCATTTATTCTATTAGATCAAACTGGATTGATTACTTAGATTACTTTTCTTTTCTCAGCGAGAAATTTGATGCATATCGTGCTCCACGTGTTATTGTACCACTTGAAAGTATCAAAATTATGGAAGGTAACGGCTTTACGTTAAGATGCAAATTTAGCGGTGATCCACGTCCAAAAATTAAATGGTTTAAGGATGGTGAACGTGTCTACTCCTATGATCGATGTACTTTAGTGAGTTTTGATTTAAAAAATTTTTTTTTAACATTAGATTTAATATCGTGCCATTATTCATTCAATAATCAAACTATTCGTATTTTATTTCTTTCGATATAAGCTTAATAGATTTATTCTTCGAAGTAATACAATTAATTTTTAGACCGAAAATGAAGATGGCACTTGTGAATTAACCGTCAAGAATGCTAATCGATTTGATGGCGGTTGCTATCGTTGTGTTGCAGAGAATATTTATGGTTCCGATAGAACTACATGTGAAGTTGTTGTACAATGTTAGTAATTAAACTCTAAACTTATTTTTCACATAAACTAATTATATTTCTTTTTTGTCTCTGGTATTTGGAAAACCAATTATAATTGGTATCTGGAAATCAAATAATCGATTGGTAAATTTTATTTATGCATAATTTGTCGCCAATATTAAAGCTTTGTATGGTGCTGTTACAAATTTTAGTTAATTAAAAAGTAATGGCCCGTTTTTTTCGTTCATTTATGTAATGAAATTTTCAGTAAAAGAAAAGAAATCGCAGCGTAATTTCGAGGATGAAATTCGTGAAGGTAATGCGCCAGGTTTCTCTGTACCACTTGCTATGAAACGGGTTAAATCAGGTGACACCGTTATCCTGGAATGTATCCCATACGGAAAACCTTTCCCAGAAATTAAATGGTTAAAAGATGGTATTGAAATTGAAACTAGTGACAAAATTAAGGTAACATTATTTTTTCTATTTATTTATTTAAAATTTTAAGAATTGATAAAATTAAAATGATATTACTTCTATTACGTGCTTGTTTGTCTGAAATTAATTCATATCAGAAATAAGAAATTTTAATAAATTATTCAAATATTTCTGTTGTTTTTCTTATAAAAGTAGTGTGAATTTTGAAAATTTTAGATTGAAAGTTTGGATGATAAAACTCAACGTATAATTCTGAAGGATGTTGATTTCTTTGCCGAAGGTTTCTATCGATGTGTAGCAACTAATGAATACGGTACTGCATCTACAAAAGGAGAAGTTGCTCTTGAAGGTAACTTTGTGAATTTTTTCTTGACATTCTTAATGGGATAGTAATTTTTAAGTTATACAATAAAATAAATGGCTAACAATTTTGATGTTAATGACTATCAAACTAACTTTCGATAGCATGAAATGCTCTTAAAAGTTACAAAAATCTTATCGCTTTGATGTATTAAACAATTATTATGCTCTTAAAAGTTACAAAAATCTTATCGCTTTGATGTACCAAACAATTATTATCAGGTTTATCAGTCAACAATTGTCATCAATTGTTGACTGATAAACCTGAAATACAAACACTGGTTAATTTTTTTAAATACAGGGTATTGATCGATAAATCGTAAATGGAAGAGATTTTGAGGATGAAAAAGCTTTTAAGATATACGGCCGATGTTTAAGAAACGTTTCAAATTATTTTTATTTAAAATTATTTATACTAGGGCCATTTTAAGCAATTTGACGTTTTCTTCTTCAATAATATTTAATTATTAATTCGAAATGTTATTGTTTCAGGTGATCGAATATTACTACCAAAGAAAATGGAAGCACTTGATGAAGAACCAACAGAAAATAAACCACGTATTCGTCGTGGTCTATATAATATGAGTGTACATCAGGTTTAAGTTAAATTAATCTCATATTTTCATATTTTCAAAAATTTATTTTTATGCTTTAATTTTGAGTCCTATAAAGTTACGATTATTAGTTTACTCGGTTGTATAATTAACAAATTTAATAATATTTTTCAGGGTAATACTATTGAAATGCAAGTGTGCACATCAGGTTGGCCAACTCCAAACGTAAAATGGTTTAAAAATGGTCAAGAATTAAAATCTAGTGGACCAGATGGTCCAGTCGTTTTATGGACCGATGAACGAGGCATTCACCATTGCGTAATCCTCAATGCCTCACCGAATGACGAAGCGGAATATGCCTTAGAAGCTACTAACAAACTTGGCATGGCACGAACCGAAGGCGCTATAACAATTATCAGGCCAAGAGAAGTACCAGGCTTTGAAGATGATCGAGATAAGTAAGCAGTAGTATTTTCTTCAATACTAATCAGTTGTTTATAGTTAATGGAATTTCAATTGTCACCTGTTTTCAACTGAAATCGATATGGCCGATGATAACTTATCACTGATTTTCCGAATAATTAAGTTTTTGCAGAGGTGGTATGCCATATCCTCCAGGATTTATTCGTCAACTTAAGAACAAACATGTCTTCTCACATATGCCAACAATATTTGATTGTCTCGTAGTCGGTTATCCACCACCAGAGGTATATTATTTTTAATTCTTTCGAGATTATTGCTAAGATTAAATTCATTAAAATTTTGAGTTACTTTGGAAAATCAGTAATCAAAAATCATTATTTGAAATAGAAAATAAGGCATGGCAATGGCACTAATTGAATCTGAGATTGAAATGGAGTTTGATGATAAAAATCAAGCTTAATTATCATAGAAAATTTATTACTTACTGTTCAGGTTGAATGGTTCCATAATGGTAAAAGAATATTACCTGGTGATCGGATACGTATTCAGTCATGTGGTGGTGGATCACACGCCCTTATCATCATGGGTACACTTCCCGAAGATGCAGGCGAATACGTAGCAATTGCTAAGAATTCTCAAGGACAAGCTTCAAGTAGTGCTGTATTGGATGTAACTGGTAAGCAATCAAAGTGAATTTTGATAAATTTAAGTACAAGTAGAAATTTCCAGAATTCATTTATTCCTTCAGACTTTTTGAATTTATATTTTTCAAATGAGAAAAATCTCTTCATATTTTTCTGATTTTTAGAAAAAATTTCTTTCTATTTCTTGCAGTACCTTTTTGGATTCTATCAAATTCGATGGTTCAATGGATGTTACACCTTATCTAACAGAAGAATATGGTTTCAAGAAAGTTCCACATCATAGTAAGTCTTCAAACTTCTTTCGAGATTTAGCTAAGGTTTGCTTATATGATAAAATTTCAGATATTCCAACGCCACCGGATCGTGGTCCGTTCATTAAAGAAGTAACTGGACATTATTTAACACTTTCATGGATTCCTACCAAGAGAGCTCCACCACGATATCCTCAAGTAACATATGTTATCGAAATACGCGAATTACCTGAAAAAGATTGGGTTCTAGTAAGTACTTTTTTAATTCTTAGAAATTCAAATATTTCTGATTTAAGAATCCTGAAACCTTGAATTCACATAAATATTAAGTATAAAGAATCATTATGCTATTAAGCAAACAGTAAATGTAACAAATTCAATTTTTATTTTTAAATTAAATTTGGAGCTCACTTTTTATTGAAAATAATTCCAGCTTGATTATAATATTCCGGAACCGGTATGCAAAGTTCGAAATTTGCAACTTGGTAAAAGTTATCAGTTTCGAGTACGTGCAGAAAATATTTACGGCATCAGCGACCCATCACCGGCTTCACCACCATCTAGGTTGATGGCACCACCTCAACCGGTACTTGATAAGAACAAGCGAGTTATCCCGCTACTTGATCCGTACACTGAAAGAGCTCTTGATCAAGCTTATGCTGAACAATATGGTACTGCTATTTTCTTCTGAATATTGCTTAACTTTCATTAAACTTATTATGAAATAAAGTGACAAAAATCGCAAGTCGGATCGCAATTAGACATAATCAAATACACGATCAAATAATATCGGAGTATAGTTTTCTTTTAATATATGATCAGGATTTTTAGCTTGCGCACCGTGGTTTGCTCCTGGTATTGAAGAAAAACGATTCTGTGCTGAAAATGAAATGTTGTCAATAACGCTACATGTATCCGGTTATCCCGATCCGAACATTGTTTGGAAATTCCGTAATATGAATCTTGATACTGGACCTACATCTAGGTAAAATACTATCTTTCATGTTTTCCATTCATTACTCATTCTTTAAAAGTTTATTTGATTAAAGAGTTTATTACTAATTTTTTGGCTTGCTTCTTTTTGTATTGATCTATTTCTTTACTTTTTGTTTACTTGTTTATTTTTATTTTACAGAATTCGTGTTTTAACCCACGCTGGCACGGAAACAACACTTATAATAAGTGGATTTAGTAAGGAAAATGTTGGACAATATCAGTGTATTGCAATTAATCAGTATGGCGAAGCCCAGCAAAATATTTATGTTGATCTCGGTGGTATGTTTTTTTGAGGTTTTCTAATTTTCTGAAATATTTTGGATTATGTATTACCAATAAAATGATACCATTTATAATAATTCCAACTTATTGAATGAACAATTTAAACAATTCAATTCTTTCTTTTTAATTTATTATGTAAATATGAAGTTTTAAAATTATTGAAAAACTTCTAAAATTTATGATTTGCAGCACGACCAAGGTTTATTCAGCCTTTAATTAATAAAGTAGTACCTAACGGTAAAGCACTAAGATTGGATGTACGTGTTGAAGGAAGTCCTATTCCGGAACTTAAATGGATGAAGGCAAATTTATAATTTATCATTCTAATTAAAGTTACTAACTTTTATAAAAATTTATTCTATGTTCGGAATATTTTTATTTTATTCCAGAATAAGGATAATCTGGAGTATTTTGACACATAGATTCTATCATTCTTTTCTTTTTATTACAAATATCATTCAAGCAGATATATTGTTTAGTAACAACAATTGCTATTATGTTTATCGATTGTAATGATATTAGTATGACATCATAATTTATGATAAATTTGGCATAAATGTAATTTACAATTTTGAGTAAAATATTTCTTCAGGATTGGAGACCAATCGTAGAATCATCTCGTATCACTTTTGTACGTGAAGGCTTATCTTCATGTTCGTTGATCATCAATGATCCGTTTTGGTGCGATTGTGGAATCTATTCCGTAGCAGCTATAAATGATGCTGGCACAGCAACAACATCATGTTCAGTAACTATTGAAGGTTGGAATATTATTATCATTGTAATATATATTTAAATTTTAGAATATATATAACGAATAAATGATTTTTTATCCTTGAGGTGATTTGAAACCGTAAGATTGATGCAAGAGTAGATAATAATATAGACAAAAATGAGGCTTAGACTAATGCATTTGGCAGTGATCTTGCTGATTCTTTTCTAATGATTTATTATCATAGTAATTAGAGTCTGTAATCATTATTTTGGATCTAATAATTATTTCATTAAATTATTTATCATTATTTGTTTTTATTTTATAATAGCAACATAGAATAATTAACAAAACATGACATTCTCTGCTTGTTATATTATTTTGATGATTTCAAATTTTCGTTCAATGTTCCTTTTAAACTTCAGAGGATGGAGACTTCAGCGTAATACATGAAATTCGAAAGAAGAAACCCCGTATAGCATTAGAAGCTCGTAAAGTTCGAGAAATTTATGAAATCGATGAAAACGATGAAAAGTACGAGTATGATGCTTCAACTTGAAGCAAACACATATGAACATACACGCACACACACACACACACACACACACACACACACACACATAAATACACACACACTTTCTTTCTCTTTCCACTTATATTCGATAAACTCAGATGTTTGGTTTCCGAATCTCTTAATAATGGGGATAGTTCTATTTTTTTCTTTTTTTTCTAAATTGAACAATTTTTTCTTCATCTCACGTGTATTGACGTTGATTTCGGCGTTTTTCTTTTGATAGTGAAACGAAATACTCATTTTATGATTATTATGCTACTTTTTTTATATTTAAATTGTTAATTTATCATATATATTCTGACTAAACTGCATTAGTCATCATTATTAATGTAATTATTTTTTTTCTCATCTTTCAATTCTGTGATAACGATTATATCATTAATTGGATTGGTTACCTACGCGCTGAATTAAGGAAGATGCATCATAGCAATGTTTGGTGTGTTTCAGCAAAATTTGCAATAATGTTTAAAAAATGGAAAGCTTCATTTCACATAAATTCGATTAATTAAAAAAAATTTTAAGCCAAAAATTTTAAAAGGATTTTTTCTTGTTGAAATTACGTCACCATTCTTGCATATGTTTCTTCCTTCCTTTGCGATGTATTTCGAGAAAAAGCTGCCAATAAAAATCAAAAAAAATTTTCGTTTCCACAATATTTTACTTTTTTTGACAAAATGGAAGAGTGTGATTATTTGTAAACACAATGGTTTGCAATGGGTGTTGTTTATAGCTTTCTGCTTAATTTTTCTGTTCCATTTTTTTTTAGCTTTTCTTTTTCCGATTGCTGAGTTTCAGCCATTTCAAGACTTTTAACTAGAAATTAGGCTTGATGTGAAGGCTTCTGATGGTGTTATTGCGATGGTATTCTTTGGACATCCAGAAATGAAATTTTCTCTTTGTAGCTTAGATTTTTGTTATTTTTCTTTTTAGATAACAAACCTTTTGCACGATATCGTTAACTCTTCATCCCCACTATAGAGTTTAGAATGAAGTAGCAGCACAAGAAACTTTTGAATTTAATTATTGGTTTTCTAATCTTGAAATAATTAACTTTTTGAAATGAGTTTTAGGTTTCTTGTGCTGTGAACCAAATACAGAAAGCTAAACAAGACCTCAGCTCAGCACTATAAAAAAGGCACTCTCTCTTGTCACTAAAGTAAAATATTGCACGGAAATGAAATTTTTAATATAAAAATTTATTAAATATTATGCTTAGCTAAAATTGAAACTATGGATGATATATTTTTTTTAATCCTAAAATTCGATATGATTTTAGGATTTTAAATTTAAATTCTATTAAATTTGATGGATTTCTTTTCATAATGAAATTCTTTACTACAAAAAAGAGAGAGAGTGTGTGTATGCGTCTAAATTAAAGCATCTTAATGTTTGACTGATGTTACGTGAAAAGTAATACCAATTGAAATATTAAAATAAATTTATTGGAAAATTTTATCAAAAAATTTTTAAATAAATTAGGGAAAAATGAGGTCTTGTTTATTGCTTCCTGTATTTGCAGAGCTGCAGCCGCTGGAGCACCATTTCATGTCACGGAACGTGCCACCAATAAACGTTTCCTGGCTCAGTTACGTGAACTAGATGAAAATTTAGCACGTAATATTGAAATGCAAAATAATTTGGACCATCCGAATATTGTGCAACTTCATCAGGCCATTATGGATCAAGGCATTGCCGTTCTCATCTATGAAAAGTAATATTTTACATGAATAACAAGATTAACAAAGGATAAATTTCAGTATAATCAATTCAATCCAACAATTGATTAATTGATTGATTTCTGGCTTCAGTTCATTCATTTACTCTTTTACCATAAAAAGTTTCATTCAATCGTTTAATATTTATGGCTTAAAAATAAAAAGCTTTTGCCTTTGAGGTAAAATTTTTGGCAGAATTTTGTCAATTTTAAAT
Organism: Dirofilaria immitis; assembly: GCA_024305405.1. NCBI lineage: Eukaryota > Metazoa > Nematoda > Chromadorea > Rhabditida > Onchocercidae > Dirofilaria > Dirofilaria immitis. The sequence goes on from JAKNDB010000103.1 coordinate 1,665,800, forward strand.
ATTTGTAACCCTGCCGTATCACAAAAATAATTGAATTCGATCTCGGTTTTCTAAAAATCAACATAATCTATTACATTTTATCATAATTTCTCCAATTTGTTTCTCGAGTTATTCCGCTTATTTTTTGCTTGAATGATTGATTAAATTAAAGCATAATTCAGAAATGGATTGTGAAATTTTGAAAGTCAAATTATTATGAATCAAAAATTTTCAAGACTGCTTGATTCTTCAAATCTCTGTCGAATTAATCTAACTTAATTTCACATAATGATGATGATGCGTTCAGGCTGATATATAGATTTAAAATTTAAAAGTGAATTCAGAAACTGCAAAGATTAAATTAGTATGAATTCAGAATTCTTGTTTGGACGACTTAATTAAAGCAGGATATGTGTATTTAATCTAATTCGGTATGATAACAATGGATTCAGTATTAAAATAGAGAAAATGAATTCTTCTTTCCCCAATAATGAAGTGGCAGAATGATTGAAAAGCAGCTAATAGTTCAGAATTGAATGAGAAAAAATATTTCATTTTTAGTCCATAGAAAAACCGAAGTGGCTTTTTTCTTAGTCCACAGAAAAAAACTGAAGTGGCTAGAAACGAGAAAATTTATGTCTGAAAAAAAAATTTTAAAAACAGAAAAAGATAGACTGAAATCCTAGCAGTTAATTATAATTTCATCAGCTTCTTTTGATAAATAAATAGAGCAATAAAGATAAATATTTAATGAACGATTTTTTAAAAAAACCTCTTATTTTTTGCAGACAAAAATTTGATTTAGTGATGATTAATAATCCGCTTGTTAAATCTTAGATTAAATTCCGTAATATAAAATTTCTTAGATTTTAAAAGATTTTAAAAGAAATTCAATTTTCTATTACAATAAACATTTATGAGCAAACAAAATTTTTCAACATTCTTATCCAGCCTTTTGCCCATAATCTTTGAATAATCAATGGATTCAAGTTAACGTAAAAAGGACGTGTAACTATACACGTGGTTTATATGAATTTAGAAATGGTCGGTTGATTCTGTTACGTATCTGACAAGAAAATAGCCCTGTCAAAAAAGCACTTTCATTGAAACAATAAATCTTGCTATATGATATAAGGAAAAATTTTAAAAAATTTGCGCAGTAATTAATTGATCGACCTTTTGCCAGTTATATAAAATAATCGATATAACTGGTGAAAATTTAAGTTCTAAAAGATTATCAGTGATCGTTTGAATTGTTTAAATCTTAGAAATTCTTTATCGTTCATATACTTTTCGCTGTAAGCTTTTGCCCTTTTTTTAAATAAATAATAAAAAATTTATTTGGAGAAGAAATAAATTCTATTTAAAAGAATAGAATTTAATACTTAGCAACAGCAACAAATCCAAATGTTTATTTGATACATTTTAATAATGATATAATAAGCATTTGCAGATGAGAATGTAATAAGCAGCTGAATATTTGTTTCCTCTGAAAGAGACATTTTCCTTAGCAGAATAATAAAATTAAAAAATTTCCTTGAAAAATTCAAAATAACGGTAATGAAATATAGATGATGCATCGCAATAAGATGGATAATATTAAGTATTGATATTTGCGAAATCTCAGGTAATTCGAGACTAGGAAGAGGATGTATGCAGGTTATTTGCACCGTTTCATGTCTGGAAAGATATATATTTGTATGACTGCTTTGTGTTTGCGAGTTTGTTTTAGAAATAGCTTATATCATTAAGATATAATTTTCTGAGCGGGAGATGGTTCTACATCCTAAAAATTGATGAATTTTTAATGCATGTTCTGGAGTCATTTTATATATATAATCGGGGACTTTAGCAGGAAATATGTATTCTGAAAGCCCATTTGTATATTTTGCTTCATAATCATAGAATTTATTTTTTGGTTGTATTTCCATAGTACCGATTGCTTCTGACTCCCTCAGAAGTTCTTCAATTTTCTCTCTGAAAATATCAGTAGTTTCTACTCTATCAATAAATATGTTAGGATCAAATCTCACATGAAACAGCTATTGATCATTATTCTTTGAGTTTTTTTTTGTTATAATTTTATACTGGTATTGCATATTTTCGTGGGTATAGAGTTAGTTCAAGCAGTAAAAGATGGAAGGAACATTTTAATTTGCTTCATCGATGGAATTCAAAGTTCCAAATAATTTGTTCCATAGATCAAATATTCCAAATACATTATGAAGAGTTTGAAAATAATCATTTATTTGAACTTTAAACGTCGTTTTATAATTTAAATTTATCTTTTACAGTGTCGAATTTGATGATCAGTTGATACTGTAGAGAACCAAATCGGATTACAGTAGCCCCGTGTTAGTGATACTATAAAGCATCTTTTACTGAAATGGATGTATTTATTAGATGATTCATAACGAGAGAATTATTTTTCAACGATAGCTAAGATTTTTGGATTCTCAGTTGAGTAGAATGTATCAATGATTCATCTTTTGCTAAAAATCATGAGAGATTCTTCTTTTTTAAAAAACATTAATTAATTAATTGATCATTTCCGATACTCTATTTCTCTCGCACTTCACGTTTCTTCTTTTTGCTTTGTAGTTTCAAAAATTCAATGAACTATGCGTATGCAATTTCGATAAGTGATGAACGTTTGTTCCATCACCACAATCACTCAATCATTCAAGTATCTAGAAAGTTTGAGAAAATCGAGAATGCAGCAAGAAAATAGAAGTTGAGAAAGCTTGAAAATATCGGGAATGAAGAAAGAAAACGGGGAGCGAATGAACGGGGAATGTTGTGCTGGCAATTTAGATAAACACTAATCAGATGGAATCAACAAATAATGTTATCCTGTTTTGTTCTTCGATATTATCCTGACTTTCTCTATTTCTAAATGCTCGTTTTCAACTTGATATAGGGCATCTAACACTGGTATCAGCGATCCTCAATGCTCTGAATCTTCATTATTATTGCTGCTGTTATTGTTTATTAACATATCCTGTGAAACGACTGTTATATTTATTGTTGTCGCAATGGTTCGCGAATCTATTTGGTAATCATTCTGATAAAAATTAAATTTATAGCCAGTTGTATCACTTAATAATTTAGTGCAGTTATGTGCATTTCATAATTTGATACAGCCACAGTTCCACTGTTTGATAGTTTGTTATAGCCAATCTACATTATTTGATAATTCGATAGAACTTGGAAAATTGATACTTCCAGATGATCGATAAAAGGAAAATTAGCAATAACTAATAATTTATCATTTATCATCACAATTCTAATGAATTTTAACACATTCTCGAAAAATATTTCAAGCATGAAAAAACTTAGAAAATTTATGATTCATTTTTTACTTTTTAGTTTATTTCACTTTTCGCTCTTTCAACTTTCCGATTCACTTTCCATTCTTCAATTCATTTCAGTTTTCAGTCTTCCTGTTATTCACTTCATTTTTCATCTTTCAATTTATGATAGCTTTAGTATTGCAATCAAAATTCCGTTTATCTAAATGCTATCAAAAACTATTCCAATGAATCATCATTTTTGGATATCTGCTCATCCGATAAACCTTTTTCATCTTTTCATCTTCTAACCAGTTTCTTTTTTTTAGACATGCAAGAAATGTTTGCTTTATTAGAAAAAGTATACTATAAATAATCATAGTGTTTTGTTGTTTTCGTTTCATAGCATATAAATGTAAAGAAATTCGAACATTTCTGTCCCGCATATTGGAAGCAGAAGATTATTTTTGCCGAGGTAAATCATGAAAGATTGCTGAAGATAATTTCTTCGTAAAAGGAATGAATATTTGATTATTATTATTATTGTATTTATTGCTCTCCTACTCATTACTTTATCATCATATATTCGTATAATGTTACTATCATTATCATGCTAGTTTCTATCGCATGTTTCTTATTCAATAATTCTAATTGTTATCTGATAATCCTATTGAATTATTAAAAATATTCTTTTCAATTCCTTAGCATTTTATAAACAGAAAAGAAAATGCAAAATAATTGATTCAAATCCCATTCAAAACTATCCTAAATTAAACTATTAAAATTATTATATTAATCTATTATGTAAAATTAAAATTCAAATGATTAAATCTATATTATATTATTGTTAATAATAGTGCAAAATCATTCAGAAGTGATTTTATTACCATTAGATTTTACTTTAAGTGTAAATCGATCATTGTTGGATTCGTTAATTTCGAGTCCAGCAATCAACACAATAGGACATATTGCGAGCGAACGACAAGTTCAGATATTTATAAAGCAACTTTTATGCGCATTAAAATGCATGCATGACAGGAAGATCGCTCATTTGGATATTAGACCTGAAGTAATTCTTTTACAAGATGATCATCTTCGATTGGCTGATTTTGGCCAAAGCAGGTATAATTTTAACTTCAGGAATTAAAAATATTTATTATTATTTTTTGTATTTTTTTGACAAATTGTATGAAAGCTAATTTGAAGTTTATTTCTGATGCTCGAAAAAATTTCAATTACATTTATTAGGTTATGCTAAATTGACTGAGATCAATAAGACTGTTGTTTTATTGAAAAGTTTTTACCATATACAGTAAAGATGTCCTTTAAGGTCATCTCTTTCACAGAGTCAGTGCTTACTTTTTTAAGTTAATTTCTTAAACATTTATTTATTCTTCTTTTTAATTTTTGTTTTAAAATTTATCTTCAAAAAAATAAACTAATTTTAATTAGACCTTCCTCTTAAAATTTACTAATAATATTGTAGTAAAATTATATTCATATTCTAAAAATAACTGATAGTAATTAGAATTGTTCATCATTTTCTTGTCAGATTTTTATCTTAAAAGTGACTATTTCAAATTAAATTTAAAGACCGATATGTTTAATATACTATAATATAATAAGCCAATTGAAATATTATTAGTTTCAAAATAGCTGTAAATTATTTTCTTAAGAAAGTAGAAATATCATTATTAATGAAAAAAAAAAATAACTAATATAGCGAATACTATTTTACACGAAATATAATTACCAAAGATATAGAATTATTAAACAGATCATTAGAATCAGTAAGCATATCATCTGAATTATTGAATATATCATCAAAAGAGTTTTTAAAAAAAAGAAAATATTTGAAAGGTTGCAAGAAAAACTACGAAAATGTTCAGTGGGAAGCATTTAAAACTAAGGAAATTATTATTTTCTTCTTCTCAAATATATTTTTCTATACAGATTATTATAGACAAAGGTAATCTAAATTTTAGGCGATTGGTACGAGGAAAAGTAACAGCCAATATTATGGGTAGTCCGGAATTTATTTCACCAGAAATTGCAGCTGGTATTCCGGTTACACTTGCTTCCGATTTATGGAGTGTTGGTACCCTTACCTATGTTTTGTAAGTCTCAATTAATATTTTTCGTAGTTTTATTTTTTGATAAGTCAATAATTCATACGGTTACTTTTTTCAAGTAGTTAATTGAAATTTCAACATGGATTATCTTCTGTTTCGAAACAAATATCTTTTCAGACTGTCCGGTATTTCACCATTTCTTGGTGATAATGATACGGAAACAGTACGAAATGTCATGCTAGGAAATTATGCGCTTGATATTGAAGAATTCGGTCAAATTTCTAATGACGCGAAAGATTTCGTCTCAAAACTATTAGTTCTTGATCCACGGTAAATGTTGATGACTTTTAATTAGAAAATATAATCATTATGGAAAGAATGAATGTAGGAGATTATTATTTAATATTGCTTGTTTCATTTTCGTATTGATTCGTTTAATTGATTGATTATTCTATCAACATCTTCTTTTAGAAATCGTCTAAATGTCAACGAAGCGCTACATCATCCATGGCTTTCAAATGAATTCCTGGAAAATGCTCCAATAACATCAGAATGTTTACGAGAATTTAAATATAAACATAAATGGCTGGTAATTTTTTTAAAGTAGTTGAATGAAATTATAAAAATGATTTCATCAGTCCACAATCTTTTAATGGCTTTTAAAAATTATCAATTTATTTCAAATACATTATTACAAGATTTAAATAGCATCAAATATTAAGTATTTTATTACACGATATTAAATATCATTGATCAATCATTAAGTACAGATGTATTTATTCTTTAATGGCATTTATTAGTTAATTTTAATGATTAGATATTGATGAATAATAAGAAACTTATTTTTACCTTTAGGAAAGACGAGTATTCGTTCAGCAAACACCATCTGAACAATTATTGAGTACTGTGCAGGTAAATGAAATAATAATTTTGCTTCTTCTTTTCATAATATTATAAAAATTATTATACAATTCTCTCTGAAATTATTGAAAATATATGAAAGTAAAATTGATTTAATCAAAAATTTTAATAACTTAAATTTGATACTTTTTAATAATTTGTAATTAATTAAAATTTACTACGAATTGAAGCGCATGTAATATTTGATTTGCCTGAAAAAAAAAAAAGATTATTGATTGCAAAAGTCTTCCAATTCTATGCGGAATTTTTTTGTTTTAATTTTAAATATTTTTCAAATTGTCGATCAATCAATAGTTTAAAGCTAGTTTCTAAACAATGATTATGATTTCAATTAGTCTAAGAAATTTATTTATCTTTCTCGGAATGAATGTTAACTTTGAATTCAATGCTTTTAATTTCTTCATTTCACTATCATAGCGTTAAAACATTTAAGAATAATGAGACTGTTTAAAATTTTTTTAAATTTATTTTATAAACAATGTCGGAAATCTTTTGTCTGCTTTTCCCAGCTTTTTACTTTCTCTATCTTATATTGCATAAAATTTTAAATCAGTTGCGGAAAAATTAAAATTTCTGACAATTTATTGATATTTATTCTTCTTCAAAAATGCACATAATGAATTATTTTTCAAAAATTTTTGAAATTTTTCAGTTTCCCAATGTAAGCTTGATTGGTTCAACTTTACCGCAACGTGTACAAGGTTTAGCTCGTAGTGAGACCTATGATATTTATGATTATTTACGAATCAAAGATCGTATATCACCACGTGATGATATCCGTGATAGTGCACCAAAACGACAATTACAACCGCAAGAGAAGGGTGAGACACCATCCCAAAAGCTGTTGCAACAAAAATCTCAAATTCCAGTGGAATTTTTCGATGCAGCAGTAAGATAATTTGTAATTTTCTTTCTTACTGATAAAATGGCATCTGAGATTTTTGAAGAATCTAGAAATTGAGAAATTTAGCGATATAATAATTGAAAGGCAGGAATTGAAGGATCTAGAGGTACTATAAAACGAGAAAGAGATAAATTTATAACTTAAACTCTGCGAACTCGTTGATGCGAATTTTAGTTCGTCTGCAAATCGATTCTTATTTAGATAGAGCAAAGTGCAGATGTATAATTTAAATGTTATATAAATTTTCGCAAACAACAACTTATATATTGGTGAGTCAAAGCCAGGAAAAATACGTCTATTCTCGAGCAATATTTATCTTTCAGGACATTTAGAAAATATAATCTAATTTTAAAAATATTTCGAATATTTCAGTCAATTTTCCTTCTCGGCTTCAACAAAAAAGATTTTTATTGCGCACGAAAAAAAGGAGGAAATAGGATCTCTTCTAGAAAACTCTTTTCATTGCTTCAGAAAACGAAAAAAAACGGAATATTGATTTACCTTTACTATAAAATCTCTATCGTTCCCTAATATTTATCAGTTTTAGATGTTACCTTTACAACTGGTTCAAGGGAACATCGTGCAATTGAGGAAGAAATTGCTAATCGAATCTTATCGGATATTTCCGAGGAAACATCAATAACCGGTTCAATAGCTTCACATGATGATCTAGAATTACAGCTTAAAATGTCCGAAGTAAGACTATTTTCATCCGTAATATTTCAAAAAGCATAAATTTACGGAAAAGATATTTGTTGCAGTAAAAGAAAAAAATAAACTTTCAGACATATTTTAATTCTTTATCGTTTTTCATTTTATGATATTTCCAGAATTAAGAATTAAAGTATAAATTTTGAAGAATTATTAGAATACTAAAAATAATCTGTCTTCATCAGTCCAATTAATAGTTCTTCTACACTATTTCACTTTATGTTAGATTTCCTATAAATTTTAAAACAATTATTGAAATTTATTTTTAAATGACGATTACACAATGAAAAATTCGTTTTTTTTTTAAATTTATCGGATATTTTAATGATCCATGATGAAGCCAGGATTTTCACATTTATCGATCTATTGTTTTGAACAAATTTTTTAAAAATATTTGATCTTTGCACGAGTTAAAACCGAAATATTTTATTTACTCAACAGCTTCTGTTTTTCAACGTTTTTCTCCTGAGACACTCTTCTTCTTTCATTTATTTTTCCTCATCAGTTACTTCAAAATATAACTATTCCTGTTTACTTTCTTATTTACAATTAATCTATTTTTCGAAATTCTCTGATGGTATTGGTGATCAATGTAAAAGTTTAAAATTATGCTTAAATTTTAAACATTTTTTTAAGAAAGAAAATTAACTTATCAAATTCTCAATCATATTTGTTTAACTCTTAATTTCAAAAACTTATTTCTCTGATTTCCTAAGAACAATTTGTTCGGAAAAAATTTTTCAGAGATTTTTTAAAATTCATTATCTGTTTTTTAATATTAGCAAGATGAACATCTTAACGATGAATTTTAATTTTGAATTTTTTTTTGCCCAGATTTTCTGTTATCATCAGTTTTTCTTCACAGAGACAAATGAGACAGAAGAAAAGTCGAAGTAAATCATCAACTCCACAAGTGGAAGGATTTTCATTAGATGGTACACCGATTGCTTCACCAATTGGTACAGGAAGTGCCGGAACATCACTTCCAGAATCTTGTTCCAACATCGATCTGGTATTTCTACTTTATTTAATGTGATAAATTATGCATTAAGCAGAATTCGGTGTTTCAATCGTGATAAAATATGATTTATTTCATTTTACTTTGATAAATGAGAAAGAATATTCAATTCAATTCCCAAAAAGATATTTTGATAGTAGATTTCCGCTTATTGTAACCAAAACCTATATAGAAATTTTGAAGGTTTAATGAGCCAATTTGGGAGGAATATGAATGACGAAATATCCTAATAGAATTATGGGTCAAATTATAATGGGTCAAATTATTTTAATTTCATGAAGGATTTTAAGTTGAAAATCTTCAATCTTAGATTTTTGAAAAATAATCTATTTGAAAATAAAAGAATTATTGTGGCAGTTAGATTAACAGAAATTTTAAATTTGTAAAATAGTGCGATGTTTTAGAAAATTATGATTCATCCTGTTGATTTATAGCAATGAATGCGAATAATTTATTTTTAATATCTCTCACTATCAAATAGCTACCAGTAATTTGATTTCATAAATTCTAATATTTCTCAAATTTTTTCTAAAAAGGAAGAATAATCTCGAGTTTATCATCTTACAAAAAACCGCTAGAGAAATTTCAGTATCGACATCCAATACAATTAGATCCAAGTGTCCCAGTTGGAGCACCGCTTTTTCTTGAAGGACTCGAGCATCAATCTTTGGTACTTGAAGGTGATTTTATGCGCAGTACAAATTCGAATGATTAAGAAAACTTTTTTCAGGAAATCTAAAATAGAAAAGATAATACATGGGCAGAAAACAAGAATGAAAAAAATCTTATCAATATTTTTTTTCGATTTTCTATATGTTAAAATTACAATAATAGAAATTCAGATGTACTGGATACTCAAAGTCCACAAAGCCTTCCGTCGTTACCTGGAACAAAAAGTCCCATATTATTATCACCGATAAAAGAATACACCATGGGAGTAAGTTTCATTTATTTCTGATCAAAATAATTTCTATTAATTAATTGAAATCATTAAAATCCTTTTCAATTTCAATTCATTTATTTGTTTAAATGAAATTATTCCGTTTTCATTTAATTTATTAATTTGCTATTACATTTTAAAATTATGTTTTTGGAACAAATTTTTATTAGGTAATAATTGGCACTAAGCAAGGAACAAAAGGAATCAGTGAACTCGTCGTATCAACGCCACAATTTTTTGAAACAGAAAAAATGCCTGAAAAGCAAAAGGCTATTGAAAGAAAGCATGAAGATGAATTTGAGAATATCATGAATGAAATTGAGGCGATGAAAGAGAAGAGGAGGAAAGAAGTAATCTATTATTTTAATCAATGATAGTCCGTTGATAATACAGTTTCACTTGACATTAATGTTAATTATGCATTTAAATGAAAATTCGTCGATTACTCACTACTCATAAATATCAGATTTAGGCATTTAAATTTTTCCTATTTTAATATTCTAATATTATTATGATTTTGAAATTTGAGCAAACTGCAGCGCGAAGAAATGGAACGATTACGTCCAAAGAATATATATGAAGAGATCGAGTTTAAAAGATCGGACGTCGATGATGATGAGTTCCCGTGGGAAAGTCAATATCAGGTAATTAAACTGCAGTTTCATAGAGAAAGAAATTATTGAAAAATTGAAGATTCAAATATATTTTGAAAATTCAAATTGCGTTTTCTTGTCTGGTACAAATTTTATCAATGATCGTTTAGAAATTGAGGCATTTTTCTTATGTTGGCCATCTATTTTTCTTAATTTTAAAATAGTGATAAATGTAAGATTCTTTATTGAATTCTGAGGGATCATTCCAAAATTCTATGATATTTTTAAGGCAATCTTAGATAACTTATAATTTTTGATACTTCAACAAAATAAATTATATATTGGTCTATATCTCCGGACTAACCTAAAAACATTTTCAAGAATCAATTGCAACATTCCAGATTGGTCCCGAAACACTCTTGCTTGCAACACGTGGTGCAGGCTTTAATGCACGTGTCCGTGATTACCGACGTGAGTTATGGGGTGATGGTGCACCATTGGTAAATCAAGGATATCTTGGTTATCGAAACCAAGATATTACCGTTAGAGAAAGAAGAAGGTATTATGTGCTTTCATCATCCGTTTTTCTCTTTTTTCAATTTTAATTTTTAAAATTCTCTTAATTAAAATTGATTTATTTAAGAATTTTTACGTTTGTGTAATTCATTCAAAATTTCCTTCAGATTTACTGATTTAGTACGTGAAGATGAAAATATCGCGAAATCAGTGGAAAATTTGGAACGTGATATACATGGGTCACATTTTGGTGCTATAAGACGTATTCGCTGTGATATTAATAAAGCAGTACCAGTAGCTTCGAAAGAAGATGGAAGTAAACAATTTATCTGACTGTTTTTAATTTTAATTCTAAAAAATTTCAATTTTATTTCAAAAAAATCAATTTTTATTTTGGTATTTCAATATATCTTTCTAGCTTTATTAGAAGGCATATCACAAAAGTAAATAAGAAATTTTTTCATATCTGTTTTAGCCTTTGGCGCTATTTTCCGGAATCGGCTGAAGGATATAGCATTTGTGGAAAACAATAGTACAGTAATATTTAAATGTGCAGTAATTGGTAATCCGCAACCAACAATTGAATGGTTTTTCAATGAAAGTCTCGTTGTTGATGACTGTAAGCATAAGGTTTGAATATTTCAATTTCTATAATTCTTCGACTTAAATATTTTATAAAAATTTGAAATCCATTGTGTTATTATTCTTATTTTAGATATTTTATGAAAATGGTCTTTGTCAATTAACAATTCATAAAATCGACTTAACTGATCTTGGTGAATATACATGTGTTGCATCTAACGAACATGGTATCGATAGAACTTGTGCTCGACTGATTGCCGGAGGTTGTTTAATTTAATTTGATCTAAAGCATAATTTTTTATTTGTAATTATAAATGCTTGTGTAAATCCGTAAATGAAAATTATTCATTTGTCTTAGATACACCGGCACGACCTGGTCGACCCGAAATTGAGCTTTCATCGGATACCGAAGTTTTCATTAGCTGGGAAGCACCGCAAATGAGTCATGCTCTGGAGTGTTTCATGTATCGACTAGAAGTTCGACTTGCAGGTCCGTTGATATTGATTTTGTTATTTCGAAATATAAAGAATGAATCAGGAGTGATCAAGTATGAGAGATTAGTTTAATGGTCAATACATTTTTTGTCCTCCAAGATTTCAAATTTCAAATTAAATTGAATTTATAGCTTTATGAATATATGATGTGAGAAGCTAATTTAGAAAATATCAAATTTCTTATTTTCCAAAATTCCAAATTTCAGGTTGAATTGAGCTCATAAACTTTAATCTTTAAAAAATTTTGAATTGAATCTAGGATTAACTTTAAAATTACAACAAACTTCATATTCTTTGCATTCAGGAGAAAATGATCATTTCTCGGAATGGCGTCTTGTTTCGGATAAAGTAGAAGATGAAACAGCGATTGTACGACACTTAACACCACAAGGCATATATCAGTTCCGCGTGATCGCGAAAAATGAATTCGGTTGGGGTGCTCCTCGCTAACTTCTCGAATCATGCAAACACATCCCAAAGGTCTGTTTTAATTGATATTTAAATTTTTCGAGATTGAACAATATTTTGATGATGTTTAAATTTTTAAAATTTTAAAAGAATACAGTAATCGTTATCTGTAACTTGTAAAACGCATGTATATAACACTTAGAAATGGTATTATAAGGTGTATTATATTTTCTGATATTTAACATTTTTAAAGAAAAAAATCCAAAGGGAGATATTTATTCAAGGTAACATCCCATACAGTCAATAATCTCCAGTATGTACAGATTTTGCTACTCTTAATAATGTTATTGTCAAATTTTTATTTTATTTGAATGTAATAAATTTCATTAATTTATTCACAAGTATTTCATCAAACATTTCAGGTTCACCAAAATTACAAATTGAAAAGCTTCAAAGCGAACGTCGTGTATGTGTCGTTACGAAACCACCAAAGACACGGTTAATTTCGAAATCTAAGAATCTTGGCGAGATTACCGAGGAGGATGAAGAAAAGTGTGAAGCAGAAGAAATCGTTTCAAAAATGCAAACTCGGACTTTGGTCTTAAATACTTCAGAAAATCCAGAGAAACGCTTCCAGGTAATCATTTATTCTGTTATATCTCGGTTTATTTAATTGAACTCTAGTTTCGATAAAAATTCAATTCTAGTTTTCAATTAGAAGTATTAAAAATTAAAGGTTTAGAATAAATCGATTCTTATAAAACGTCGTAATCCAAATCTGTTACTTGAATGTACTTTAGATTTGGAAAAGTTAAGTTTAAATTGAGATTTTCAAATTTCTTTTAAAAAAATTCGAAGTTTAGCTCATTGCTCCGATACCTCGTGGTCGATTTGGGAAAATCGCATTTGCCATTGATACATCTCGAGAATCAGGCATTGATTGTATAGCGAAAATTCGGAATATTGCTGTGGAAGGTGCTAATAATATCATCGAATTCGAAGCTATGAAAGAATGTCAACAGGAAAATGTTGTCCGCCTGATTGCCGCTTATCAATGGTGAAATATTAGAATTGTTTAGTTAATAAAATTTCAATTATTTAAATTTGTTGTTTTGATTAACTAACAATAAAAATTTTTTCAATTGACCAATTTTTCGATTTGTTTCAATTTGATTAGATAATTTGATCGTTTGATCGATTATTACGATTAATCGATCAACTAATAAAATTATCTGTTTAAATTTTGTAAATCTTCTCTTTATAGTGTTATTTTTGCACTGAAATGTAATATCGTTTTAATTTTAGCAATAAATCATTGTTTCTATTTATGGAACGATATCAGGAAGATATTTTCGAGCGATTTACATATCGTGATACTTATAATGAGGAACAGATAAGTAGAGTAGTAGTACAGATTGCATCCGCTCTTCATTGGATTCATTTCAGAGGGTATTTTATTTTGTTGCTCAGATTTTTAAAATCTTAAATAATTTTAATTTCAATTTCAATTTCAAAAATAATTTCAGAATTTGAAGTATCACATTTCATCTCTTTATTAATAGAATATAACGCAGACTGATATTGTTTTATAACTTTTTTGCAAATTTTATAAATCATTATTTGTACTAATTATTTCACTTATTTACATTTAAAGATATTGCGTAAACATTAGCAAAAAAGTGGCCTGATTTTCAGTTATGTTCATATGGATGTTCAAGCAACCAATGTTTTGTTCGCATCTCGACAATCTTGGCAAATTAAACTTACCGACTTTGCTTCAGCACAAAAACTTAGCAATGAAATTAAACAACCGTCAAAACCAAATCTTTACTGGGCCTCACCAGAAATGCTACGTACTGATAACAAAAAACTCCAATCACAGGCCAAACCGATATTTGGGGTCTCGGTATAATTACCTTCTGCCTGTAAGTAAATTTTATAATTAGCTTATTCTTTACAATTCTTAAAAGTATATATTTTTTATTGAAAATCAATTTTGCAAATAGAGAACAGATAGCTTTTTCAAAAGAAAAAAAGATTGAAAATAGTCTGCTATTTTTGTGCTTAACTTATTGTTAGATATATAATGATAAATTAATTCAGATTGAGTGGATTTCATCCATTTGCTTCGGAAGATGATTCAGATGATGAAATTAAAGAAAGTGTCATTTATCAGAAATGCAATCCAAATTTAATCCAAATACAAGCAAGTCAAGAATCGTTGAAATTCGTAACTTGGGCGCTGAAGAAAGATCCGATGTAAATTGATCTAGAAATTTTTCCAAATTTCTGTTCATATCCTTACAGCAATTAATGATGAATGAATTTTTAGATTCCTGTATTAAGTTTTAATATGAATTCCAGGAAACGTATCCGCACTGATGAAGCATTAACACATCGTTGGCTCAGTATGGATTCGGTAATGAGACGTCGACGTGAAACAATTAATTATCCAAGTAGCCGACTTCGAAAAACGGCCATCTTGACAGTCAATCGCATTAAGGATAATCCACCAATGGCCCGTTTTTCGCGGTACTAATTTGAGATTTAAAAAATTTTTTATTTGAAGGCCATAACATGCATGAATTACCAAAAATTGTGTTACGTTTTCCAGTTTAAAGAATTTTAATAGTTTTTTAAGTTTATTAAATTTTGAAATTATTAAGCTTATATTTCTTTGTTTTGATATTATATATATCATTTATCTTATAGAACTCTTTGATATTTCACCACAGTTCTGCCATTTCAGCAAAAATATTTCGATTATATTAATTGTGAATATTTTACATTTATCTTGAGATTTCATCCTGTATTATTTTTCATCAAAAAAGATATTGCTAATGGAAACGGATAATATCGTTTTAAGAATGAAACGAATGAGTTTATTTTTAGAAAATTTATGCTAAAATTGAAATAAATTTCAAAATTTATTAATCACCTAAAGGATAGTTGTTAGATATATCGAATGGTTAATCCAGTAATCTTTCTGTTGGAATCTTTTTAAGATCCCTACAATCGACCTGAAATCAGTGTAAAAAAAGTGATCCGTTAGTATATTGCTGATCGTTGTAATCATATTCATCATTGATTTGTCGTATCGCTTGATATATTAATTTGATTTTGATGTATTTCCCTTCTTCATCTTTTTTTTCGAAATATTTCTGCATTGCTCGAAGGTTGAATCTTACTGGTCTTGGCTAGTCTAAACGAATGTGCCTTGTTATTTGTTAATAAAGTCCAGTTATAGTGTGAAAAATTATCTTCACAGAATAAACAAACAACAAATGCTTTATAAAAATTTTGATTTTAAATTCCTTATTTATTATATTGATCTTAAAATTATCAATGTATAATATGATATATGATGAATATAATTAAGCTTAGGATTAATATAAATGATTCATTAGACGAAATTATTAGCAAAATATTTGCTTTTATAAAAAGTTGACAATTATTTTTATGAAGGATATGAATTTTACACCAAAATTCTTCAAATCTTTTTAACTTAAATTCAAAGAAAAAAAGAGTAATGATAAGGTGACGATGAAAGAATGATACAGTGATAGTTTAGCTCAATTCAATATTTTTCAAGAGAATTTGAAAATAATGCTATCATTTCAGTTGTCGATCATTTTATCTGATTTAATCATTACTTATAACTAAAACGAAATCAAATTACTATTGGTTGATGGATATATTTATATCAGAAGCCTTTAGATAATTTTCATATCATAGATTATTTCCTTTCTGTAATGAGCATTGCCATCTTTATTAAAGAAAAAGAGAGTAAAAGAATCTTTAAAAAAATTTTTTGATGGATGGACAAATCTATGAAATAGATAACTTATTATTTAATTAAAGGAAAAAGATGTGCTAAAAATTTATAGAAATTCTATTAGTTATTCGATGCTACCTCTTATTTGTTGATTACATCTTGCAAAAATGTATTACTTTGGTAGCGAAATTACTTCGTATGAAGTAATTTGAAGATAATTTGGATGTTTCGAAATTAAATATAATTTGTTGCTTACTATTCACGCCTTCATATCAGCTTGGAATAATTATTTTTGGATAGTCAGTGATATATTTTGCCATTTATGAGTCATGATGAAACATCAAACTTCTCCTGGCCATACTAGGATTGAATTCAGCAGCTCAAGGAAACCGCGATTATGTCGATATTCATTTGTTTATAGAAGATCAGGCATCACAGCCCGCAACAAACAACAGGTGACTTCCGTGTAGATAACTTAAATGACGACATAATTTAGCTTAATAGTTTAGATGGAAAAGATCAATTAAATCAATAATTCATCGAATAATCATTATCGATTGCGAAGATACTCGAAAGTCAATCTCGATCATCTATCCTGCTTAATCTTTGAACGTAAATTAAAAAATTAAGAGAGAGGTCTGATTAAGTTCTCGCTTGCCACTTTTTGTTTTTCACATTTTCTTTCATCATTAAAAAAACTGATTGATTGTTATTGTTAGTAACAATGTTAACATAACAAGTTACGATTAAGTTTTTGTTATCCAAAATTTTGTTATCACTATTGACATCACTACATAACCTAATAATCCCTGATCTTCATCCCTGCTATCATCACTTATTAAAATCATTTTTATCAGAGGAACATTTTGGTGTTGTTGTCAAATCAATTAATTATATTCGTGATTACCACTGTTGAAAATAAGCACATTAAATTAAATTTCACCATGACGTTATCATCATTTATTTTTCCATTATCTTACTACTGCTTACAATAACCATTCCCTATGTATTATTATTAGCTGTTTTCTGAAGTAGCATTTACATAAAATTTTCATAAGAAAAAAAAGAATAAATTATGGTTTCGGAAAGATGAATAAATTAATGTTTTGAAAGCAGAAAAAAATCGGAATGGATCTAAAATTAATTACTAAATCTACAATTCAACATTTTTATAAATTAAATGATAATTTTCGCTATTTGTATGACAAATATGTGTCTTTAATATAGTTATAAATTTTGCAGTAATAAAAATTTTCTCACTTTTATTATTATCTTTCAATTTCTCTTTTCTCTTCTTTTATTTGATTAACTAATTAACTAATTGTTAAGAATATATTTTTAAAATTTCTCTCAAAAAAGTTAGAATAAATTTTAAAAAGGTTTCTCGTAATTTCCTACTTGTGCGGTTGTCATTTTGTTCCTAATTGTTGCAAATTCAGTTTTGAAAGCTTTCTCTTTCTGATAAAAAGGTTATAAAAAATGTAAGCAAGCAAATAAGCAATTTATTTGTTAAGAGAAAAGCAGCCGCTACAATTTTTTTATTTATTGAAGAAATTTATTAGTTGGATTTGTTTTGAGGTTGAAGCACCTTGCAGTTTCATTCAGCTTTAACTCTTGCGCCCCTCCACTCCGCCTTTCTTTAACTTTTGACTTTTCTTGCATCACTATCACTATCACTATCACTATCCATCACCATCACCATCACTAGCATCATCACCATCACTATCAACATCATTATCATTATCGTTGTTATCATTAGATATATCGAATATGATGTGATAGTATTATTGTTATGCAGCTTGCGTAGTTTTCTTCCTTGAATTCATAAATTAGTTTGAAGTGGTTTTATTGAATCTTTTTTTTCTTAAAATTATTTCTATTCGAAATGAATTTTCCATAATATATTGATAACATTATAAATCATTGCAACTTCTTATTAATATTTGGAAAAAAATTTTTTCGAATAAACTTTGTGAAATTATGAAAAATGCATTTTATCATTATCAGTTTTAACAAATTTTCGTTATTATTGGCTATTTTCCTTTATATTTTCAATGATTTATCGTGAATGAATAGAAATATGAGATAAAATAATGTTAAATTCTTTCCCATTTGTCAATTTACGCTCAGTAAACTTTAAACATTTCTAGAAAATTCATCAATTTCAAAGCTTTAGTTGTCATTTTAAAAAGAAATGAAGCATTGAAAAAGGAAGTGAAATATCTCGAGAAATCATAAATAATAATTTTCTTCCTGTATTACAATGAAATTAAATGTCCAATAATGAAACGACTTGTTTATTAGCAATTAATTTATTCGCTTTTTTTCTTATTCGCTTGTCTTTTAATAAAAAAAACTACCTCATTGATTATTTTTTTTGTTTTAATTTCATTTATTGAATTGAAATTATTTTTCATAGAAAAAAAGAATACTATATTCCTTTTCAAATTCATTTTAATCGTTTGTTTATATTAATCGTTAAAATCTCTTGCGTTAATTTTTTTCAAAACTTTATATGATAATAATTTTTTCATATAAATAAAAATAAATTTGCAATTTTGCAAATATTTCCCAGAATGGCATTTGTTATATTTATAAAAAGCAATATGATCTTTTCCTTTCTTCGAAAAAAGCAAAATATATTTGAAAATTTTTCGAGAAAATAACGAAAATAAAAAACGATTGCAATTGATTATAGAAAAAAAAAAAATAGTACTATTGCTATAATAATCCTTTGAAGGATTTATCAAAATTCAGAAATTAAAAAAATTTCTAGATTTAATTCAAATTTTGGAGAAATTGTACATTTCCATTTTTTAATATATAATCAAATATTCTTTAGTGCAATTAAAGTTAAATAGCAATTCTTCATTTATTTTGAGCTCATTTTCATTAACTAAATTTCAATAATTCACTCATAGAATTTACGCTATTTTACGGCATTAAATAATCTTTCTTTTTATTTTTTTAAACCATAAAATATTCCTTCGTTAATTCTGTTTTCTATACATTTCCAATATGCTTATTTTTCGACAGTTTTCGAAATTTTTAGTTAATAAAACTTATCTCATTTCGAAATAATGAAGAATGATTCTCATTTTAGATCGCTCAAACTTCATTCTTCTTATAGAAGGATCATTTGAATTATATTAAAAGTAAATAACATTACATCAATTAATTGCAACTTTAAAATGCCCAGATTTTCACATATGATAATATTCTTCATTTTATCGTTATTACCTATGGTTGCAATAATCATCGAAATCGCTCAAAAGAAATCATAGAAATAATCGTAGAAAAAATTTATCAATCGTAGAAATAATCGTTATAATCATTAAAAAAGTCATGTTTATATCAATTGCACTACCACAAAAAATATGATTTATTTCTATATATGTCAATTTCCTGAAGAAGTTCACAATATCGATATCAAAATAATTAATTTTTATAAATTATGATTTTAATCAAGATAGTAAATTATTTATTCGAATTCCATTTTATTATCCCATACAAAAATTTCAACAAATATTTTATTGAACCAATTAACTTTGTCTAATTACTGATCCTATTTGCTTCTTAATTATTTCAAAACATTAATCACTAAATTAAATTGGTGTTGATAATGAAAGAAATTATTTTACTATCAATAAATTATTATAGCCAAAAGAAAGAAAGTATAAAGAAGATAAGGAAAATGATCGAATAAATTGTTAGTATTTGGTTATTCACTTTTTTTTAAAAAAAAGAAAGTGAAAAAAGCGAAGAGGAATGAAGGAAAATGGAAAAGAAAGAAAGAGAAGAACAAAAGTTTCTTATTTCAATTTCTTCTTCTTTTTAAATTAAGCAGCTGTTAGAATGAAAAGTTTAGCAATAATTTGTTACGAAACTTTTTTAAAAAATCATTTCCACATTATTAATTTTAAATTATGAAGAATTAATATTAAATTGCAATTCGAAACTAATTTTAGCTTTCATGATAATTAAGCTTATATACTTAAATATGCTTGAAATAAACTCAAATTTAATTTTTAGGTTTTAAATTTTATTATATCCATAATTTTGATAAATTTTTTTTAAATTTTATTATATCCATAATTTTGATAAATGATGAATTTAGCTTTTGAATGCAATGAAATACCATTTTTCAGCTTAATTTTGATTTCATTCTTATTTATTTTTTTGCATTCATATTAATCTGAATATGAAAATATGCTCTTTCTTCAATATTAATTCAACTTATTTTTTAAAGTTACAGATGAGTAGCTTTCAAAAACTTTTTGACTTAAAATCATTGAAAATACTAATTCATTTATTTAAATGTTCGGAAAAATTAATGAAAAAAATTTAACAAATGAATATGAGATATAAATAAATGCGTCAATGTCACAGTAATGCATGATCAGGATATGTATGATGTAGGATTTATCAAATTATCAAAAATATTTCTTTTATTCCTGAAATTATTTTAGAAGTTATAATCAAATCATAGTAACAACTTCATTACAGTCCTAAAAATAATTTTATTTTAATCGGATCAAATAATTATTATTGAATTCGATCATTTAACCAGCATAAGCGCTTATTATCATACTATACTTTTAAGAATTCATAATTTGTTTCTTTTTTTCTTTTTGCTATGGTTTCTATTATATTCATTCATTATCTTTAGCATCATTCCTATTAAATTATAATCATGTAAATCTCGTAATCATGTAAATCTCGTAAAATCGCCCGTGTAATTCTGCGCACTTTTTATTTTCTCATTAATCAGTAAAGTTATGCAAAATTCGGAAGTCTAATTTCTTATGCTTTACATCTTGTATTGATATAACAATAAATGTTTGAAGTCAAGTGTTTAGGAATATTCTATATCGCGTTATTTCATCTGTTGTACGTGAATATCAGCGTATCATGCTCATGTATTAACATTTATTATTCACTTATCGCATCGAAGAAAATTGCCAACAATGATTGCATTAACGTCAATGTATAAATTTACAGCAATTGAAATAAGAGTAAATATGTTAATAAATCATTAAAAATATATGTATATCTAACGCTTTGGAATATTTATTATTTCATAAACCTTTGACCCGAATGGATAGAGAAATGATATAGGAAAAGAAGTTATTATAATAATGTCTCCATTCTCGAAATTTAATTCTGAATTTGGCATAAAGAAAATTGAATTATACAAAAAATAGAAATAGAAAATTAAGATTATGGTTTTTGCTTTCCTTAGCCTACACAAACTATTGATGATATTGATTCTTTATATTATTAAACAAATATCAATTTCATGGTTTAAATTCAGATTTGGTATAATATCAAAGATCATTCATTAAAGCATCCAAACTGATATATTTTTCCTTGCTTCCAATTCTAATTGCATAATTTATTCCTTCTTATTCTATTCGCAACAACGTACTGGAATTCAGTGATGGTCAAACTGATTTATTTTTCACTATGAAACGCTTCTGGAAATGGATTACGGATCAAAAAATAAGTACCATCCGAAAGTGGCAACCAGTTGTATTGCATTTGGATAGTGATCATCAACGTCATTCACAGTCTATTAATGGCAGCGATGATGAAATGGAAAGAAAACAAAAACAGAATTCAAAGATTCATCAAGAAGACAGTGACGATTACAATATGAGTATTTCACTACAGGATTTAGATATTTCATATGAGAATCAACCCATCGATTTTGAAGATTTTTTCGAAGAATCTTCAATTGCTATCGAATCAGCTTTGGTATTTTTTCGCTTAATGCTTGGTTTAAGCCAGAAAATTTTCGTTTTCGCAGTAAAAAGGATAACTTCTCTGTTTTACGTTAACTGTTCCAACATTTTTCTTTCTTTTTTCTGCGTTACATCTTTACCGTTGAAATTTTTATAAAATTGCGTGGAATTCAGAATTTGAATATTTGGAACTTAGAAATTTAATGGGTTTATTTATGATTTCTACAATTTTGTTTTTACTATAAATTATGTTATAGTGATTGAAGTTACTTCAGCGAGTAACAATTGCTAAGTTTTACATTTTTCAGATGCTACTCATCAATAATGAATTTCTTTGTGTAAATTTCAAACTACCTTTTCTAATCATCATTGTTGAAATATCACTTGAAAAAAGTGCGGCTGACATTTCGAAGAGTCGTTTAGAACTTTATCTATGAAGCAAAAAGTAGTTTAGGACTTAACTTATTATGACTTCATCTATGAATGAAGTATCTCGATAATTAATCTAGAATTTCACCTATAAAACTAATGAATCATCGATGAATCATTCTTTTCTATAATGAGATTCATCAGAAAAATTATAAGAACATTTTGAACATTGAAAGGAATTTCTAAACTATATTGATTCTGATTCAAATTAACTTTCTAGTACTTATCAAAAAATTTTTTTTCAAATTTTCATCTTATTCTCTTTCTTCTTTATCCATTTATCTATTATCTTATCTATATCTTAAATGAGTCTTATTCAATGATATGTCATAAATCAATAATGTATAATTATACATAATTTTTTTTTCTCATACTACTTGAACTATTGCGATAATGTTTAAATGGAATGGACTGGTTTTTTTTCTAAGGAGTATGAATAATTTCTCTGTGTTAAAAAAAAAAGCATTATTGATTTAAAAATTTTCAACATAATATCGATTTTTCAATTCCGTAGAATGAAGGAAAGAACAATTCAAGAATGACAGTGAAATTGACGGCATTGTCTATAATTATTGTGGATGAAAGTTTTGAGCAGTCAAAGTGCATTTTCGCTTATAATAACGTGAAATGACAAATGATTTAGGTTTGCCGACATTCATTGATAGATGAAATGGCTATGGTAAAACTGATAATGAAATGAAGGTAGTTGAAATGTGTGATAGGAGTAATGACGATAGTAGAATTGATAAATGAAAATGACAGTGGCAAAAGCGAACGGAGATTTTAAGAATTGTGAAAGATTTATTAGCTTCTGCAAGAAAACGAAGTTAAATTTCTCGAATTAAACTCATTTCTTGTACTATTTATTCCTTGAAATGATAACTTCGAAACAATGCATAGACCTTAACTCCTTATCAATCTCTCTAATGAGAGATTGAAAGATTATCGATTATTGGAAGATTATAGAAGAAGCGTTAGAACAAAATTTCCTCCCTACTTATCATGATCTCGCAAAATATTATCTAATGTAAACAGTATTCTCAACTGCTGCTCAGTAATCTCTCCGATATTATTGAGAATCGAAATTTCATTTTTTTTTCTTGAATAAATGATCATATTATAATATTTGCACTGATGTTAACGATAAATTTCTCAGTCAAAAAAAAAAGAAAATCTGAGATCCTCATTTCAGAAGGAACGACAGAATGCAAATGTTGCTCTTTAAATATGACATAACATCTGTTAATCAATTTTTTGATAATTCACTCGTCAGTCTTATTTATTCTTCTATGACGAAATAATATTAACTCTATAAATAGTTTTGCTGATAATCTGTTAAGCGCAATTTTGAATAGTTTACTAAACAGTCAGTTAGTTTACGTAGTAATTAATGTTTTATTTCCTATCTTCATATTTGCTGGCTAATTGTGAGGAAGTAATCAACTAAACAGTCGGATAGTTTGTTAAAAGCCGCTCATTTTTTAAAGAGATGGTTTGATAGTTATCAAAAAATCTTGATCAGTTTGCTAATCAGTTGAGCAATCTTGATAGCTTTTTTAATCGATCAGGCAGATTGGCCGACAAATATGCGGATAGAAAACAGAACACTCTTTTCTTTGGTGATGTTAGCTGCAAATATGATAGTCTTGAATTCTTTATGAACGAAACAATAGGATGTTTTACAAAAGGAGAATTAGTATGGAAAGTTGAAAGGGATGTAGAAGAGAAAAGAGAGACAAGAGATGACCTCTAACTTATTAATGCATTATGACAGTTCTAATCTTTACTTATCGGTTCTATACGAAGGAGGGATAAGATATTGAGATGTGTCTTGAATTGAGAACAGAGATAAATTCAACTTTTGAATTTCACTTAACTTTCGAATTTAGTGGTACGAGAAATTAAAACCTAATTCAATTACTCGGAATTAACAATCTATTCCATATTTACTCTTTGATTGGGAGAGCTGAAAAATGTAAAAGTTTAGAATTTGAAAATGACTCTCGAATTAGATTTGAACAACCTTTTTGGACTTATTTAAATAGGTAGCAGTATTCTAAATACTGCATATCTGTTCGGTTTAATATATAATATGAACACATGATTTGAACCGAGAGTTGAAATCTGTCCTATATCTGAGAGTAATAGATGTAAAAGCGTTCCAATTTAGCGAATTCCAAATTTTGAAACAAAAACCTGCGGTGCAACGATGCCTCGTGCTGGGATCGAACCAGCGACCTTCTGTTTACGAGACAGACGCTCTGCCACTGAGCTAACGAGGCCTCGAGATTAGCGATTCAACATTTTTAATTCGAGATGAAATTTAAGAACTGAAATGAGACATATCTACTTTAATAAACAACTAGTTAAAAGTTACATGAATCTTCAACTCTTCCCTCATTTAGTCTCTTATTCAATCTCTTTTTATCCCGTTCTCTCGGTAGTAGAATTTTGATATATATGAGATCAATTTATTATTGTATGTCAATATTTTTATACTAAAATGATAAATTCTGCGAATGTAATACTTTAAGTTTTTAATTTCCTTCCTCGGTTCCCTCTCAATCATCTCCGTTTAGTCCCCTTACATTTTGTATTTTCGGGAATAGAACTTGGCACTATACATAATGTCAATTTTATCTGTAAAAGCCAATTGAATACTGAAATTTGAGGAAAAATATTTTTAAATCAATAATACTAGTTTATTTATTGCAGGAAAAGAAGAATACGACCAATTCAATATTGAGCAGAAAAAAGTTATCTGCAACAACAAAAATGCCATCAAGTCTTAGGTGAGTGTTGTGTTCATAACTTCAAATATCTAGGATAAAGATTTTTACATTTTGTTTGAATTTTTAACTAATAATTTTAACGAGTTCATTTATTCAATTTTCAGTCTGGACAATCAATCCGAATCTTTTCGTCGAAAAAATCAGCCAAGACGATCAACGATTTGGACCACTGATATGGACAATATTAATGATTCTTCGTCAGTACTCACTTTATGCCCTAAAATTTTTTCACTTTTTGCCACAATTAATGATAAAAATAAAGTTCTATAAAATTTATTAATTAATGGTCAAAGATTGTGATAGGATATTCTAATTGATTTCAAACTGATAATAGCATTATCATTTTATTACTGATAAAAATACTTTATTAACTTTTTTAATTCATAGTTCATCGCATTTCAGAGATGCTGAAGAAGATTTCTATGATGAATTTGATGAAATTACGCCTTTTTCCTGTTCTGCAAATCGTAAGCGTACAAATACTGCTTCTCAGGTTCGTTTGTTTATGCAGATTTTCTAGTAATTAATTTTTTCTCAAAAATTGATGCAATTATTATAATAACAAAAATTATAATTCATTAATTTTCAATTGATTTTTAAAATAATTTTCACTTGAAAGTTGAATAATTTTCAGATGTCAACATCATTTTCTGGTGAGCCACCCAATTTTCTGGTAGCGATAGGTGATGAAAGCACTAATGCACCATCTTCCTCATCTCTTTGCTCTTATCAACCAGATACGACGATTGATAATATTTCATCAAAAACAACAATCAAATAATCAAGCGTCGTCCATTGGTGGGTGCAAGTGTTAGCTTCCGTGAAAATGGAAAAGAAAAATCGAATGAAAAGAAAAAAATTATCATTACAACATTTTCGACATGCGCAGGTATTGATTTAATGAAATTATTTTTACGTCAGTTTTAAACATATCATTCACTTCTTTGTGTATCATAGTTTCGGATATTTTATATATGTTTAGTACAAAGAACTGTTATAAAAATTTTGTAGCATCAAAGGATGTTTAACTTTAATAGATGTTTAGCTTTAATTACTATTGACATTTTATGTATCATATATTTTTTGAAATGGATTTTTAACATTTGCCTAAAATGAATATTATCACAAATTTTTATCAAAAAATAAAACATCTATTTTTGTTTCAAATGAAGAAATAGTGTTTAAAATGATATTGGAAGAAATAATGAATATAATAGATATAGGTAAATAAATTACAGGTAGAACAATCATTAACTAGACATCGCTCCACCGAAACATTGCCTCCTCTTACATCCGCACAAATTCACTTAGTACGAAATATTTGGCGTCAAGTTTATATAACAAAAGGTCCAACAATAATTGGTTCAGCTATATTGCATGGAATATGTTTCAAATCAAAGAAAATAAAGGAACAATTCTTCAGATGCTCATTTCCTCATCAATTCCCGAATCGTGATAGTTTTAATAAAGCACATGCAAAAGTTATCGGCGAAATGTTTGATAAGGTATGTATGTTATTGTAATTTGAAGTGTTACCATATCATGATTGATAAAAATTGATAGCTTGAAAACTATCGTAATATTTTTTAAATTGACATTTTATTCCTCTATCAATTTTTTTCCTATTATCATTTGCCATATTTTTATTTATCTTATCATATCTTTGGTTCATTTATTCATAATTATGAATGGCCTTAGCGTATCTTTGAATTATTTATTCGTAAGTATGCATGATCTTATCGTATTTTAGGGTCTTTTAGTCGCAATTATGAGCGATATTGCGAATTCCAGACGGCATAATTTGCTATAATCTATAAATTTGAATTTGTTCTCACCAGAACTATCTAAATAACAGATATCATCTCTGCTTTCTATCTTTTTTCAATTAACGTGACTCATAAAAAAATAATAATAAGGAATGTTAAAAATATCAACGTTTAATGTCTTTTTTATGGATCATTTAGATGAATTTAATTTGATTTCTTGTTGTTATTTGCAGATTGTTGACAATTTAGAAAATTTAGAATCGATATCCACGTATTTATTTGCTGTTGGTGTGACGCATGGAAGTGTTAGTTAAATTTTGCAAATTTTATATTACAAACTTAAAATCATTGTATAAATCAATAAACAATTAAAAACTATTAATATAATTTCTGAGTTATTTGAGCGAATATCTAAAAATATTAATTTAAAAATTTTTTTCGAGATTATATTGCATTTTAAAAATCAATCAATCATCTCTGGTCATCGATGAAATTCCACTGTTATTTATGTTATCAGTTGGTGATATTTTTAGTTAGCTCGACAGCAACTGTCAAGAGAAATTTGGAATTTGATGGCAGAAACATTTATCGATTGCACTTTGGATTGGGGTGATAGGAAGGGTCGAACGGAAGCTTCAAGAAAAGCATGGGTCTTCATAATTGCATATGTTATAGAGAAAATTAAAGAGGGACATTTGCATGAAGTAAGCTTATTATTGTAAACATCTGCCTTTTTTTAAAAAAGGTCATTAAAATTTTAAAAAAAACACAGTTAATCTGTTCAGTTATATTTCGTTGTAATTATTGTGTAAAATGTTGTTTCAATCTTTTAAACGATTGATCAAATGATCTTTATTATATTAGATATTAATCGTTTATTATGATAACTGTCAAGAAATTTTTAAAAGATTAATTTTCAGAGGCGACAATTAGCCTACCAAAAACGATCATCATTGATTGCATCATCCCGGATGATTGTGCCTTCTCGGATGCCATCATAAATTGTTTCATTACCATCTTCTACTCCAACTATTAAGTTTTGGAGATCTGCCAAAGAATCTACCCAAACATTTAAATGTTTTGAAAAAAAAATAAAAAAACGATGAGCGTTTTCTGCAATAAATACGCTGAGCTTATTCTTCTTTGAATAATTTATAAATTCAAATAAATAAGCACACAGTATATGAATTCCTCATCTTTGAATTAATTTTAAATAATAATAGAAAAAGAAAAGGAAAGAATATATAATGCATTATTACTTTTCAATTCATATTTATATTCCTATTTGGTTCAAAACTTTGAAATTCAAATAAATGCATTTGGAATTTAATTTCAAATTTATAATAAATTAAATGAATACAATGATAATTTGTTTTATTGTGATAAAAAGTAAAAAGAATATTTTGTAAATTTTTCTTTTCTCTGAAAGTTTCGTGCTCAATTTCATTTTCTGTTATTTTTTGATCTTTACTTTGTAAATTTGAAATAGAAAATTTTGAATATACCAAAAAAAGAGTTTATTTGTTCCGAAAAATTATCATTTTATAACTTTCTAACAAGACGATGAGGTATATGTGATGAAAACAATATATGGTTATAAATAATATAGTATTTCTACTTAATTTATAAGGTTTGAATTCTACATAATTGATTTTAAAATATAAAATATGCTTAAAACATCACTAAATTTCATGCGTTGCGAAAAATCTCTTTATTTTATCAAAAATCAGAAAAATCCTACCACAAAAATAAAATCTCTATAGATAATTTTAAGGACGATGAAAAGCATAAATAATGTCAAAGAAGACTTTGCGACATCGAATTATGAAAATTTCATCGCAATATTTTTAGCATATATGACAAGTTTATTTATTTGTCTTTTTCCAGCCGTATAATAATCGATAATATACGAATAAACCAATATAAGCGCAATCGTCGCAAATTGTTGCAGCGATTTTAATTAATTCAATTAAAATGCAAATTACTCACTTCGAATTATTTTATGGAAATTTCATAAAATTGTTTCGGAAATCAACAAAGGATCTAATATGAGTAAATATGAAATAGAAAATTAATTACATGTATATATATCGAATATTCTGGTTTTTCCGCTATTCAATTTTTAAGATTTTTAAGCTTTCATAATTATTTTAATTATATTTTCGAAATTAAATTTCTTTAGAATGTAAATTTTTGACATAGAATCGATATTTTTTCCTTTTCTTTATCATATACTTTACCATATTACAATTCTATTGTTAATTAATTGAATATCCCTGCAAATAATATTCAAGAAGTTTATTCTAAAGTCGAGAACATAATAATTTCCAATTTTCTCTAATTATATGATAATCATTTATCTTCATTACTGACAATTAATTAAGGAGATGCTAATACCAATCACTAAATTATGATTAATTGATACAAATCACCTTTAGCAATCTTGCGCTTCTTGCATCGCATCTCACTGTTTAAAAATTATTGAAATTTTATGTTACTTTAGAAGTAACATACTGTAATACTAACAGTACATGTCCTTTTCATCAATTCAAATTTTAAAGTCATGCACTAAAATTTCTTTACTTTAGAAGTTATATGCCGAAATTATAGTTCGAAATATCTTAAAATGTGATATCCAGAAGAATTGACAAATGCAAATTCAGAAAGCAATTTGAAACAAATATGTAATGATTGTTGTAATGGATGTGAAAAATAAGAACATTCCAATGTATCAAAGAATTATAATTATTCATATTTTTTTCTTTTATTTTCTTCCATCATCAATATATAATTTGAGCGATGAGATAAATAATATCACATTAACCTGGTTAAGCTTTTTTTTTTATTCAAATATTTCGTCTACTGAGGATAAATTCTTTCTTTTGTCTCCTGTTATTATTTACTCGGTCCAATTACATCCAAATCCAATTTAATAAGATCCTTCTGTAAATGTCATGCAATTCATGCAATGGATCATCACAAATCATCATCATCTGACATGATTTCAGCCAGTTTTTTTTTTCATTCGAACTTTTCAGTGTACGGTGACAATTGTAAGATGCAAAAGATCATTGTTTACTTTTGGCTGTTGTAATAAGTGAGTACAAAAGTGGATATTTTAATATGATGCTTTCTTGGATGCTATTTACAACTACTGTTAGTTTACACATTCTTTAAATTTAAGTTCAATTCGATTATAAATTCCGAATGTCAGAAGTACAAGTCCGTTGTGGTCTAGTGGTTAGGATTTGCGGCTCTCACCCGCAAGGCCCGGGTTCGATTCCGGCAACGGAATGGTGTAATCTCATTGTGGGATTTGCTTTGCAATTTTGATCTAATATTCGAAATATTGGTAGAATAAAAAAAAATGACTAAAAACCATAATTAGGATTGTGCAAACTCCAGAAGCGCACTTTTGACAAAATCTATTTAATTTAATCCTCAGTTAAAATTTTTATTTTGAATCGTAATAAATTAATTTCCAAATACCGTAAAATAATTTAAGTCGCACTCATTAAATATAAATAAATTTTCACACTAATAGTTTTCAAGAAGATTCTGAATTAATTTTGAAGTCTTGTAGGTATAATTTAATATGAATTTTTGTTTTTATTAATATTATATTTCTATAGCAATTAACGAAAAAAAGCGACTGATTAAAGGAATTTTTAGCTGCTAAAAATGAATTGATGCTTTATGCTGTAAGTCATAAGTTCTATTTACTAAATCAGAATGTATCATTTAGATATGTCGAGATTCGATGGCAAATAATAGAGTAATCGAAAATAGCATCATTGGGGAACCAGTCGTGAAATGTGGTGTAAATGGTATTGAAATCGATGTGGTCACTATGCATTCATTTTCTGGAAGATTATATGTTCAGGTATCATGAATTAACAATAAGATTTGCTTCGGTAGTATTGAGTTATTGCTTCAATTAGCTTCATTATTGTTAAGAAATATTTAACACGATTAATCTGTCTGAAATCACAAAAAGCTTATCGAATACTTCGACAATATTTCTCGAGATTATGGGATTAAAAACATTCAATCGTTCCATATATTATTGAGTATTATGTAACTCGATGCTAGCTTAATTTGAATAATTATGAAGCAAAAATATTATTTTCTTTAATTGAATCGCTAATCGAGAAAATAATGTTGAAATTTCAAGGATGAAAGTGATGATCCAAATTGTGTGATATCACATTACGGAAGAAATCAAGAATCATATACTCTCGACGAAACATCAAATGACAGTCAAACATTAAGATTTTCGTTGAAATTCGGTGAATGCAACATGCGACGTCAGCGCATGGTATTTTTAAGTCATTTTTTTTATTAAAAACTATTTCAAAGATTTGTTTTGACAATCCTAAGTTAGATTCAGAGATTAAAAAAGAAATTAATGACGAGAATTAATCTGTAGGACAGCATAATTAAAGTCAGTGCATTTTACCGACATATTTTTTTCAAAATTTTGTCATCAAAAATCATTTTTTTATTTTTGCAAAATAATTCGATCAGAAATATTTATTATAATAAATAGAAACATGGAAGCATATATTGATAATATCGCCATGATAAGCTATAGCATAGTGCTTCGAACTTCAGATACAAAAATATAATCTCTTTGAAGTTGTTTTTTTCATAAACAAAACTTATTAAACATCAAATGAATTATGGATTGTTACTAATAATAAGATTTGGTTTTTATAAGTATCCTTTTAAATTTTAGTTGAATCCACGTGGTGTTGCATATACATTTATACTCATCGTTTCATTCCATCCGGTATTATATTGCTTTCATTTTTTTTTCTCCCATTTTTAATAATATTTGTGAAAATTTTAAAATTTTTAAGCATTTTTGGAAGCTTCTAAAAATTAAACAGAATAATTTTGATTTTGAAGAAATTTGATGTATCATTTGTGTTTAATTTTTTTCTTGACTTGAATTTCTGAATAAATGATGCTTAAGATCTTCGAGACAGAAGTTGATCGAGCATATCGAATTCGATGCTTTTCATTGAATCAGTTAAGGCACTAGAAGCTACATTAGCTGTCAGGTAAGCCATTTTATTTACCCGATTCAGGCAAATCACATAAAGCAACTTATTCTTTTTTGAAGGATTGATTTATATGATAAGCTTAATCATTTCTCTAACAATTTTGACAAGTGTTATTTAACCGAATTAACAATTTCAGTCAGTTGACAACGCAAATTGTCGAGCAAGATTTTGCTTTTCCGACATGTGTATATGAGATACGTGAAAGTCGTACTGGTCCATTCGTCAAATTTGCCCATATCGGTGATCACGTATGGCACGTATGGCATTGCGATTTAGGTTAAATTTGTGAAAATTATTTTTTGTTTTAAATTTATTCCTTTTTCATTATGCAAACATTATTTAAAATTATAATATCACTAATTAATTCCTTATTGAAATGTAAACATTATCAATTTTTGCAATTCATTCGCTTCTAAAAAGTTATTTGCTAAATTTTTTATAAATAATATAATATTTATAGTAGCTGGTATGATGTATGGTATGCTAATTCATTCATGCCATGTTGATGATGGTAAAGGTAAACAAGTTCCAGTAGTAGATAATAAAGGGTCTTTTTTAATTTTGTTTTTTAAAACCTTTAGAGTTTTATTTATGTTCCCCCTATATACTTCGGCATTGAACATTTTTTTAATTGTCAAATTTTGTGACCTTCACAGATCAAAGTATAGTTTTAAAAACTTTATAAATTTATATGAAATTTAAATTTTATAAAAAAATAAATGGAATTGATTCAGATGTGTTTTGGATCCCTTATTATTATCAGATATTGAATATGATGATCAAGCCATAACAGCCTATGCAGAAACACGAGTTTTCAAATATTCTGATAAAACTCAATTATATTTTACATGTACTATACAATTATGTATTAAAAATGATGGTGGCTGTGATGATGTGACCGTAAGTATAAAAATAACTTTTATTTTCATATATTATTCAAATTTTCATACTTTCATCTTATGAAAGTTAATGCACTCTTTAACTGAATATATAATAAATGATGAGAAAAAAAAGGAATGCGAAATATTATTGAGGAAAAAATGTGAAAATATAATGAGAATATTGTAAATAAAGTTTGTCTAAAGATATAAGAGAGAAGTGAAAAATCTGCATATCATTATTAGTTGAAATCTATTTAATTTGCACTATATTACGAATTAATATAAGTATAAAATATGTACAATGAGTTAAAGGGAATTGAAATAATATTATTATAAATAGACAAATCAGCTTTTTCTTTAAAAATTTTTTTCTTCTCAATTTTGTTTTCAGCCACCAATCTGTCAAGATGTCAAATATTTAACACAATCATCAATCGAATATTCTTCAGATCATAATCATTATAATGATCTATTACATTTTCGTCATACCGGTATTTTTCAAGATTTTTTAAAATTCTCTAATTAGGTTTATCAAATTAGGAGAAGCCTCTCTTACTAATTTGGACAAACAAGAAATTTCAATAGTAATAATAATGAGTAATCACTATAAAGGGATCTATGAATTGAGCAGTAAGTTCCTGAAAACTTCGCTTAATTCTTTCATTCTTCATTTTCACTTTTGTTCATTTCTCCTATTCCTATTTCTTTATCTTACTTATTTGTTATCAAAAACATTTCACTAATTTTTAGATCATAGGTTAATATTTTCATTTTAAAATTCTTGTCTGACATCTGTTATGCTGTAATAATTAAGAAACAATTATCATTTATCATTACCGCAGTTATTTTGATTAGTAATTCTTATAACATTTATGAACTTATTTTAGAATCCGAAAAGAATTTTTGGACCAATCAGTGCTGATCATAAAGAAAGAAATTTGCATTTAACGCCACCACAAAAATCATTACTAAAAGATAAGTGCGTCTTGGACAATCAGAAATTGATTTTTATTCTTGAGGATTAATAGTACGTTGAAATCGCGAAAGGTCAACTTTTCTGATAGATAATCTATGAAATTCTTCTTTAATGTGGAATCTTAAGATATGCAATCATTTATTTAGTTTTGTGAAAACTAGTGCGATATCTGATAAATTACGAATTCCGAGAGGAATTCCTTTTATCAGCAATTTGAATCCACCGAAAACGGCTACTCCAGAAATGAGAATAGCTGAAACGGATGTTACGACACGTTTTGTTGTTTTCCCACTGGTTGAAGTTCAGCCTTCAAATGCATCTTCAAGCATTAATAAAGGTAACATGATAAATGAAGTGAAAAAAATAGCAAACAAATACCGGCGGTGACAATCGAGAAAATGTTTATCTTGTGATGAGTGTTCTTTTTGTAATAAATACAAATAGTTTAGAGAAAGAAAAAAGAACATTTTTGGAAAAAAATTGGCAAAGGAAAGAAATATTTGAAATGGGACAAATATTCCGTCAATTAAGATCTGTCATGTCAAAAATTACAATGCTATTTTAATTGTAATACATTTTTGAGGGACTAAATTTGTTAAGAAAAAAAAGAAATTAAAGCCTAATGAATTCTCTAATCACAATTATTCACTTTTATTGTCTTAATCTTAAAATTAATTATCATAAATTTAGTAATCAGAAAAGAATCTCGTATGATCTCAATTTGTCTTTCATCGCTGGATGTGCTTCTATTTCTTGGTATCATAATATTTCTATTTGGTTTCATCGCGATATTAATTATCAGACATATATTTACACAATCTTGCATTACTCTATTCATGGATGAAAAAATGTTGAAAAAAGATCTGTTGATTACGCTTAATGAAAATGGCAAGGGTATAATAGTATTATATTATTATTTATGATATGAAATTTAAAGTGAGTAAAAATTGATAATCAAAAAACATCGTCTTAAATTAATTTCAATTTTTGAATTGTGAACCATATAATATAAACATGACTTTCGAATAAAATTCATAACGATTCTTCAATTATGTTAAACAACTTATTGCTTCCTTATTCATAAAAATTGGGCATATTTAAATTAAAAATTCTTCGCTCTTGTCAATTTCCTTATTGCAAAATAAAAGTAACTTAAAAAAATCATTTCATTGAAATAAAAAGTATAAGTATTATACATCAAAATTTAAAATGAAAAGAATAAGACAAAAGGAGAAATTAAAAAATATATATATAGATTACAAGTAAATCAAAGGATAACAAAAAAGGTATTATATTAATTTCTCTATTTATTTTCCTCTTGTATATTTGATCAAATTCATGTTAATCAAACTTATATTAATTAGTGCAAATCAAATCAGATCGATAATCACAAAATCGTAATAATAATTTAAATCTTTACTCTATTCATTTTCATCATTTTCAATCTCATCTTGAAAGGGTTATTTTTGCGAAAAGAAAAAATTATGCAAATTATACAAATTTTCATGCGTGAAATCACGATGAATATAAATTGATGAATAATTAATTTCATGTAAAATCATTCCTTCATTTCTTTTTGCCCAAATGTGCAGCCAACGAGCCAATTGCAGCACCGATATGTGCACCTCTAAAATATTGGGCATACCTGATAATGAGAATGATTATAAATTCTGCAGAAAGACTGAATAATTCCTTTAATTCACTTATTTCATTAATTGAAAAATACTGAATCATTTTTAAATTCAAATTGATGAATTTCATTCCGAAAATTTGACCAGATTCAGAAAGAAATTGAATTCATGGAGATAGCTTTTATAAGCAATAAATATAAATCTTACGCATGCTGATGATAATAAGAATGAAAAGGATAAATCGGAGGATGATATATCGGTGCAGGATGCCATAGTGGAGGATGATAACCATAACCGTAACTAGGATACCACCATGCTTCAACTCCTTGTGCAAGTAATAGTATGCAAAAAATAAGTATTGGTGATATCATAACTGAAATCTATAAACAAATAAGTATTAGTGATATCATAGTTGAAATCTATAAACTAATTATTCAAATGGCTAATGTGATTAATTATTATTATTTTTCGTTGAAAATATTTGTAACCAAATTGCTATTTATAATTGAAGAAATATCTCTTTTCTTTTTCTAACTCAATTTACTAAAATTTAAAAATACTTTCAATAACCAATTTGACAAAAAAAGAAGAAATACGTAAAAAAATTAACTATGAACTTCTTTAAGTACCAAAAATATTTTCAATATAACGTTAATAAAAATGAAAATAAAAGACATAAATGACAATTACCTGTTAATTTATGGAATCTATTAAATTCATTCTCTTAGCGTAACAATCAAGTTTATATTATGTCATTAAAAACACACCTCAGCTCATTGAAAATGGTAGTATGACTCATAAATAGTATACATAAATTAAAACAAAAAGAAAAAACATGAGATAATACTATCTATTTTGCAATAAATAAATATGATTAAAGCTCTAAAACAGTATTGAATTTAATTACTCTGCAGATTCAGAAGTGATCGTTGAAGATAATTTAGTGGAAGCATTTATTATTTATATGCAATATCAAATTATTGATAACAAAAGCCATTACCTTTTATGCATTTCATTTTTAACCTTCGAGAACCGGTTCCTTGTACTATTCAAAATAAATTAAATTAGCTCTGAATTTCGTAAATGATATAAATTAGAGCAAAGATTAAAAATTCTGCCCCAATT
Organism: Dirofilaria immitis; assembly: GCA_024305405.1. Classification (NCBI taxonomy): domain Eukaryota; kingdom Metazoa; phylum Nematoda; class Chromadorea; order Rhabditida; family Onchocercidae; genus Dirofilaria; species Dirofilaria immitis. Next base: position 1,702,417 of record JAKNDB010000103.1, read on the forward strand.
TCCGTTATTTTTATATTTTTCCCATTTCTTTTCTTTAAAACTAATCATTTCATGAATAAAACAAGCCAATGCTAGGCTTTAAATTTTGGCTTAATTTAACGACAAATGTAATAAATAATGAAGTAAGGCAACATATTCAAAGCTTCTCACAGAATGCTAATATTATATTTTGGGCATTACAGCAACAGATTCTAAATTGTTGAATAATTAAAGCTAAAAGAAATGACCAACTAATTTCCCAGCGCATAATGTCTTTGGAAAATTTCATGAAGTAGTTGTAACAACAGAAATGACATCAAATTGTCGCATATATTAATTATAATAATAATAACGATAAAATCAGGTCGATAGTAATGGACTAATGAATTTCTTTTCAATTGTTCTTTTCACTTTCCACGATGTCAACTTTAGACAGTTTACTAATCAGTAATAGAATGATAACGCTAATTAAGAACTTTCCCTTAAGAAAAAGATGTTATTCCAAATCGATACGATCAATTTTGTGATTTTGGCATAAAATTTTCAGAAGATCAAACGATGATTATGCAAGATAATTTCAGTTATTCATAAAAATCCTAAAATTGAATTAATAAAAGAGATCAGCAGTAATTTGAAATTAAAAAAATAAATCTTGAAAAGATGCTCCATGAAAAAGCCCAGAGTTTCGGCTGCTGTAGGTAGAAGTGAAATTTTGAACGTTCTGTATTAATAGGATGATAAACGATCCAATACAAATAGCAAACGGTACACCGGTGGGAATTTTAAAGCATTGATAGAAATTGTGTTTGATACGGAAATTTGAACATTTTTAGTAATTGATTATGTCTACGACCATATCACGTTGAAAACACGACATCTCGTCCGATTTGTCAAGTTAAGCAACGTTGGGTTTTCCAATTGTTGCGACCTTGTGAAATATTTACTGGATGAATATTCCTATATAACAAGTTAAATTTGCTATGTTTAATATAATACCACAGACACATAATGATTTAACTAGTGATGATAGATATAAAATTATTTTGTTAAAGTATACTTCATTGTTTCACTTTATCACATGTGTTAAAGAAATCTGAATATATGAGAAGTGAAAAATTCTTTCAGGTGTTTTTGATGTTTCGCAAGCAGTAAAAACATACAAAATTTATCGCTTTCAATGAATTCACTTTGAAATTACTCTAATTTTGGAAGCCATGCATGGGCAGTAATATCATACGATTTAGATTAGCAGGAAATTGAATTTCAATTGAATTTCGATGACGTTGTAAATAAACAGAGCCTCAAAACTGCCATCTTCCTTCTTGTGTCTAATATTGCTGAAAATTTTGATTCAAAATTTCTGTAATCTAATTTGAATATAGTAAAATTTGGCATTTTGAATTATCCGAAGGCTTTGATGAACAAGGTATATACATATATAATTTTATATATACAAGGCAGATCCCAGAAGCTTTGAAATTCTTGGTCTAAAAAGACAAAATTACAAATAGTTCTAATCACCAGTTGGAATAGAATATTTTAATTGATTCACTGTATAGAATAAGCTAGGCCTAATGAATAAACATAACAGAGTAATTCTAAAAATTCTCTTCATGATCTAGAACATAATCTTCAAAGCTCTGAATAATATTTTTTAATTTTATGCGCTTGGTCAACAAGTTCTTTTTGAATGAAAAAGTCTGAGTGCTTTTTAGTTATCGATAAAATCGAAATATTTTTAATATAATTATGACGAAATGATTGAATCATTTTGTATAATATTATAATAATTATTTTATTTAATATTTTTTAAAACAAATCAATTATATATTTATGCCTCAATACAGAAACCTTTCTTCTCTTATCTTTCAATCTTAAATATTAACAGTTAAACAATACAATACACATAAACTTTGCTTTATTAACTGTTGATATTTTATATTAATTGTTTGAAATATTAATGGATTAAAAGAATATAAACATTATCCGTCTCCTATTATTTACTTTTGTGAAGTGAATATAAGAATATTTAAATGATAATAGATGAGGTGAAAGGTTGCATGAGAATTTACCTATTGTTATAACTATTAAACCAAGTTTTGGCAAATCAGCGCTATTTAATTTCCTTCTCAAATGCAATATCACTATTGTTTCTGAATATGCAGACAAAACAAGAGACATTCTTGAGGATTATTTTGATATTGGTCTGATAACTAAATTCTTTATATAATTAATGCGTTGTAAACTACAGCCCATTATCGCGATAAAAAGATTGTCCATATTAAAAGAAACTTCTCGACAGGATCAGTGCATTAGGAGTATCAATATCAGTTTCAAGATCAGTTCAGTTCAGTTTCAATTCAATTCGAAGATAGTAAAAGCACCAATTTAATGCTGTTCAAAGGGATCGAGTGTTGTAGGAGTAGGAGCAGTGGTAAAGGTAGTAAAAAAGAACGACAATCATAAAAGGAAATTATGACAACATAATGTTACAGATGTTGAGGTGTCTTTTATCACTTACTATATCTATATATCGCTCATTTAGTTTCTACTACTGTATATGTGCAATAATGCTTATAATATAATATGAAAATAAAGACTATAATCGAAGTGGAAGAGTTACAATATCAAAAGATTTAAATTACAAATTTATCAAATCCTTTATTAACACCAGCTTTACTCCTAAGTTCACGTATTCTATTTCGACCTTCAACATCAATAAAAATAACAATAGGTGCATATTGTGCAAGTTGCAGACGTTCCACCGATCCTGGACTGACATCTAGTACGCAATGCTGAAATAAATGATAAACAGTGACAAATTTGCGGAAGAAACTTCATCTTATTATATGTTTTGAAAGATATGAATTCCATAAAAATCAACTTATACCTTATTTGCGGCAATAACGGCATCAATTGCACTTAATCGCACAATACTTTCATCGATAACACTCGCAAAACGAAGAGCAAAACTAGCTAGCAACCGCTGCCGAGCAATATCGGCTAATGGACCGAAAAGTACCAAAGGCCTGAAATATAACTTTAACATTTACCTATAAATTTAACAGGTAGATTTCTAGCTGTTCAAAGTAAGGTTAAAATTTCCAGTTAAACAATACTGTATGAATAAATTAATCAGAATAACCCATTAAAATTCTATGATTAGATTTAGCTTTTTATTTTCAATCTTGCAAAAGATTTAAGTTTTAGATAAAATCATATTTAATTTCCAAATCTTAAAATTGACCTCTGGAACTGTGGATGCCTCAGTGTGACTCGTTCATAAGCAGGAAAAGCCATATCACATGTATTCTCAAAAGTTACATCATCAACTACATTCTTTGTTAATGACTTCGTTCGCCGCTCCTTTAATTTGCGACGGAAGAAAGTAGAACGACCAAATGCTGATGTATCAGCACGTGCTGCCTTTGCTAATTTTTCTGCTCTGAAAAGCGTTGGTTTGTATAAAAATTTTAAATTAAAAAAATTTCAACGGAAAATTTTGAAAAAACAATGTCATACTTAAGATTCATAACATTCGCAATATAACATTCAATAGAATAAAAATTATGCAAAATAGATTAGTCAATTATATCGCTTATAAAATGTTTGTAAATTGATGGCAATCAATTAATATCTTTCGCCAGTCAAATAAATTCTTCCATAGGATTTTAATGATTTCAAAACTGAAAGCTGCAAATATCTCACGTTTCTAAATTTGGTATTACGCCTTTGTTACTATCATTTTGAACATAATTGCCGTTCTCAGCAGCAGAATATACGCGTGTAGCTTGCCAAAAGCCAACCGTTCCACCAAAAGAGTATCAGTGATATGAAAAATATCACCGTTATGAAATGATAATTCCAAATGATTGGATGATTTCTGATGGGCAAAATGTGTTCTGAAAATAGATTTCTGATTACTATGTAACAAAGAATAAGATAGATAATCTATATGACAAATATAGACAAAAGATAGAAAAAAATTCTTGGCCGTAAAACTCAGCACCTCATGAATTCGATGATCAAAAATAATTTCATCATCGAAACCTCAGAATAAGAATGTAAAAAATGAGATAAAGAAAAATAATGATTTTAAAGTTAACAAACCTAATATAAAAATTATCGCCTAATGGACTATTTCGGATCCTTTCAAAATCCGCAGCTGCGTATTCTACCTTAATTGTTACATCATCTTGCAGTGCCAGCAAGTGACGAACAGCCTGAAATATTTTGAAAAAAATATATAAATAGAAATCATTTAATTGAAACTCCTCATGAAAAGCAAAAATACATAAATTAATGCATTAATATGATGGAAAAAAATTTAATTCAATGAATTTTTCATAATACAGAAGAAATATTTCTACCTTATATCATTTGAAATAGATAGGTGTTATCTATTATAAATTAAAAAATATATATATATACCTCCTCTCGAGTAACTCCAATCATTGATTTTTCATTGACGGATAAAATTCGATCACCGGATTTAATGGAATGAATTGCAGCAGGTGAATCTTCTTGCACAGCTGATACAAAGATGCCAACTTGATTTCCACCAATTACACGAACCCCCAAACTACCTAAAGTTAAAATTTTGAATTGTGTTCGTTTCTTTTGAATTTAAGCAACTTGAAAATTGCTGCGGAAAGAGCTCTTTGGATAGGAATCAAACTTTGTCTTGAAATAACAGAAATTTTTGACGAAATTTTAAAATTAAGATGATATATGTACCGCCAATTTTTCGAAATCGAACTGTTCTAACACCGACATCGCCTTGACTACTCTGACTATTTGCAATACTTCCATTCCTTCGATGAAAATCTCCATAATCAATTGACTGCCGTTCACTTTGAGACCATCTGAAAAATAGAAAACTATTTTAATAAACCAACTAAATGTTGAAGAAGATATTTGAGTATGTATCAATTCAACTTGATTTCGCTTTATTCGTGACTGTAAATTAATTTGGAACTGCAAAATATTGTTATTAATACTTCAAAATAAAAAAAAAAAAAACAATAACAAGCTATACTATTCGAATTTAGCGAACAAATGAAAAAAAAAACTTCTAAAAAACAGAAATCATTAATTCTATTGCACTTCTCACTTAAATTTGAAGAACTACCTATTGTTCGACGTTGCCGAAACATTGACATATTCGAGTGATGATCGCGATGCTAAAGAATGATGTAAATTATGCATCGGTGATGGACTATGTCGCGGTGTTCCCGATACCGAACCTAATCGTTCGTAAACCGTATTTTGACTTGGCCATCTACAAATGGTTTTCTAATGATCCAATTTAATAATCTATTATTCTCATTTAGAAATTTTATAATAATCATATCAATAATTATCTACAGCGAGATATCATATAGACTACATAATCTGATAAAATATTTAAAAAAGATAATAATTAGAAAGATGAAGGAAAAAATAACCAATAAATGAGCGAAGATTGTATCTTCATTAAAATTTTTCTTATCACTAAATGTTACCATTATTATTGTTATTAAATGCGCATTGAAAATAATTATGTAATGAACATATATCAATTTCCGATTACGTGTGTATTTTAATGAATAACTAGAATACCTAAATTTCGCTGAACCTTTTTCTATAGTAAATCATTTATGCAAATAAAAATTGTTTCGTTCCTAAAATGATTTTAGCAATTTTCATGAAAAATGCAATAACACAATTATAGCCCAAAGAAGACATGCATGCTCTCGTGAACCCTATCCCTTTAACTTTCTTTGCTATTTACCTGCTGCTATCCCGTCGCACATCTCTTTGAACAACAAGAGAAAGTTTTTCACGACTTTTTGAAAGCCATTTAGTTGCTTCCTCAATTGTAATACCTTCTACAGATTGACCATTTATCCTGAGTACTGTATCACCTTCACGCAAACCGGGATCTTTCTCAGCTAGCTTACGATTCGTAATTTCTTTAATGTAGAATTTACAACCAAGGATAATACCAAAATCTGAAAAAAAGATTTCAAAAGACTTTAAAATAAAAAATAAAAATATTTATCATAAAAGTTTAAAAATGAACAATTAAGCTAATAAGTTGAAAAATGGAATTTAAGAAATTTTAAAAGACAATATTTCTATGAAAAATTAAATTCAAAATAAGAAATTACCAATGAAATGAAGATGATAAATAGAGAGAGAAAGAGAGTAAATTGTACAAACAAATGATGCAATAAAATGTTTGCATTATAAATCAAGAAATCAATTTATAATTCAAATATTTGAATAGAATTTAAAAATGTCAAATTCATCCTACTTTCATTTCTATTTATTATGAAAATTAACTATCCATTTCATTGCTTAAATACCGATTTTTTTTTATTTTTGTGTGTATATTTTGTATGCTTTTTTATCTATCATATTTCTTTATTGCTTTCGTATAGCATTTGTTAATGTTGTAATTTCATAGCATAATTTGTCTTCCTATTTTGCTAACTTTGTTATGTAACAAAGTTAATTAAAAAGCTTTTGTTTAATTCGAAATAACTCTTCCAACAAATAATTAGCCCAATGGTCTAAACAAATCAATAAAAGCTTCCAAATAAACATTTTTAAAATGCAGCAAATGCAGCTTGGAGAAAAGTTTATTATATTCATTTCAAATATCTTATAAATAAGCATCGGCAATATCGTCCGATTATCGCTTCCATAAAGCAATTCACAAGCTAAGCTTTGTTTTATGTCATATTTAAATATGTACATTTTGATCTTATCCTATTGGAAAAAGTTTATAACATCAATTCAATATATTTGAAAAAAAAAAAAAAAAAACGACTGATGGGAAATGAGACGATCTAAACAAATCAAATGCCAAAAACAAATTTTCTGTTTTACGAAAACCTTTAAAAAAACATTATCTAAGAGAAAAATTTAACTATTTCAAATTTTAATAATAATAAATTAACAATCGATTTAATTAAAAATCATATATATATATATATATATTATTTCAATTTTTAAAGAGACAGAAAAAAGCAATATATAATTTTAATAATTTCATGACTTGAAAAATTCATATTTTATGTTACATATGCAATACTAATATAATATGGTAACGTTGAAGCGATTTGGATTAGACGTAATATTATTAAAAAAATAAGCAAAAACTCTTCACTAATTTTTAGGATAGAAGTCAGTGGCCAAGCACTATTGCTTTAGAATTCCTATCTAACAACAGTATTATATTACGATAAATAACAATTGTAATTCATCATTATCACAGTTATTCGGATTTGTGATTCCTGCGACAATTATGGACTAAATTTTAAGGTTTAAAAGTAATGAACCAATTAATATTAAGCATAAAAGAAATTGCATTTGGCATCCATCGTCATCACAGAAGTTAACACTATAAAGTAAGTGAGTTTAGGATAGTCAGAAATTGATATTTGTTCGTGAAGACTGATAGCGCTTTGAAATCACGTAGGATCAACTTTTCTGTAAGATATAAAATCATTAATTTAATTTTTTAAAGATAATGCAATATCGAATAGGTTCGCAGGAATCACAAATCGGAATAATGATGAATTATAATTGTTATTTATCATAATATAATACTGTTGGTTTTATTTTATGGTATAATTGTGATAATGTTGAATTATAATTGTTATTTATCGTAATATAATACAGTAGGTTTTATTTTATGGTAATCCATTTCAGAAATTGTCATTTCTGGAGTAGGCTTGGTGTTCTGAGAGAAATTCATCCTACTAACAACTTGAAACTAGTAGAAACGCTTACTTCAGAAATGAGAAATGTCCATAATTGTCGAAGGAATCACAAATCGGAATAACTATGATAATAATGAAAAAATTTATCGTCTTACAATTGGTTGAAGATTAAACTGTTATGTTTACATCTTTAAGCATTAATGAAGATGAAATGATAAGTGAAGTAATGAAAATAGTAAACAAATACTGGAGATGATAATGTTTACTTGTAATGAACATTCTTTTGTGAAAAATACAGATAAAATAGAAAAAGAATAAATGAACATTCTTTCAAAAAAAAAAATAGCAAAAAAGAGAAATTTTTGAAATTAAACAAAATTAGGATCTATCATGAATTAAGACGTAACATGAATTTAAGATGTTTCATGAATTTAAGATCTGTCATGAATTTAAGATCTGTCATGAATTTAGGATCTGCCATGTCAAAGAATATAAAAATGTCATTCTACTTACAATAAATATACTAATTGAGGAATTAAATTTATTCGTCATAAACTTCTGAATATGACAGCAATTATTGCTTGTCATTTTTTTAATTTCTCAGGTAATTTTCATAAATTTAGTTATTATAAAAGAATGCCTGCTAGTAATTCGACTTTCTATTGATACCGTAATCTTTCTATTCTATTTCATCATAGTGTTATTGGTCAAAAATATGCAAATTTTCGTCACTTAATTCATGTATAATAAAAGGTTTTGCTTATTATGAAGAATTTCTGTTAGGAAATTGAAAATTTGGCACATTGTGTAATGAAGCTTCATTATAAAATCACTTTATTATGATGAAGTTTATTAGCCAAAACAATTTGTATAATTGATATAACTGATAAATGAATATTAATAATATAATTGATAGTCCATGCTTCTTATTTACCGACGATAACGAAGGGGATGAGAACTGAATAATAGGCTTGTTAAAAATTATAATCCTTCTTATAACATAATGTTTATGCGATATAATCGAAGATAACAGATCAAAATTCTGATTAGAAAATATTTACAATTTCCCAGAGATTTGCTTATCATATCAGAAAAGGTTGATGATATTACAGACAATTAATTCTGCATTATTTAAATCCTTTCACATGATTGCAAGAATAGCAATTAAAGAGATGATTTCTTTATTTCGACATTTAAAGAGAATCATCCGTGAAAATAATGCGGATGAAACGAATGATGATAACTGGGATAATACATTGATCGAGAATGGAAAGGATGATGATAACCGTAACCGTAGCCGTAACCACTTCCATGATACCACCATGCTTGAATTCCTTGTGTGAGTAATATTATGCATAAAATAAGTGTCATTGGTATCATAGTTGAAATCTATAAATAGAATGTTGAAATTGCTAAATGGAATTAATTATAATTTTCCTTCCAAAATTATTTGAAAAAATTAAAAAGCATTTATTTTTTTTAACAACTTTGCTTCTTATAATTAGAAAAAGAAGGAATATTTCAACCTATTTTTTTGTTTCTATTCATTATAATTTAAAAATATTTTTAATAAATAATTTGACAAAAATATATATATATATAATATGAACTTAATTAACCTTTCAAGTACCAAAAATATTTTCAAGTAGGACGTTGATAAAAACAGAATCTTGACGTAATAATCAAGTTTGTAGTATATCATCAAAAACTCATTTCAATTTCTTAAAAATATCATATGACTCATATACACAATATATTATTTAGAAAGAGGAAAAAACACAAGATGACGTTGTTTTATTATGTAATAAATAAATATAATTAAATCTACAAAACAGTATCAAATTTGATTACTGTATACAATATTGAAATTATTGTATACAACGTTAAAATAATCTCAAAAGCTTCTATTTGTTTTTTTGATTTTTGTATTTCATTTTTAATTTCCGAAAACCGGTTCCTATTACTCTCATAATAAATAATTAGCTCTGAATTTCGCAAATGATATAAATTAGAGCAAAGATTAAAAATTCTGCTCCAATTTCCGTTATTTTTATATTTTTCCCATTTCTTTTCTTTAAAACTAATCATTTCATGAATAAAACAAGCCAATGCTAGGCTTTAAATTTTGGCTTAATTTAACGACAAATGTAATAAATAATGAAGTAAGGCAACATATTCAAAGCTTCTCACAGAATGCTAATATTATATTTTGGGCATTACAGCAACAGATTCTAAATTGTTGAATAATTAAAGCTAAAAGAAATGACCAACTAATTTCCCAGCGCATAATGTCTTTGGAAAATTTCATGAAGTAGTTGTAACAACAGAAATGACATCAAATTGTCGCATATATTAATTATCATATTAATTTGATAATTAATTTTCAATTTATCACTTGAATTTTAATTTTTGTTACAACAACAAATGAAATATTTTTTAATCACTTTATTATTATTGAAGCAAATGTTAAAAAGAAAATCAAAAAAATAATAATAATAACGATAAACAAGCATACATTTTAGGAAAAGTAATAAAATTTCTTATAAAATATTGTTCTAAATGTGATATAATATGAATAATACATATCACTGAAAGGAAATTCATTCTCCGATGTTTAATAAACAAATAAATATAAAGTAATTATGATATTTGAATATGCTAAAGTATGAAAATATATGCTAGTAATAGCTTGCACATAATCCAAATTTACAATTCTTACAATGGAAAAAAAATAAAACGTAGCCTAGATACTTTATAAATATGAGACCAGCCTCGTTTATTGGTACTGATAACTAACAAATATGATACATTTGTATATACGTCAAATTATTACGTGAAGATAAGCAGATTGGATTGACACAATGAAAATTCGAAATAAACAATATGGAATGCTTTGCTTTTGTATCAAAAACATTTAAAGTAAATTGAAATTCAAGCATTCCACAGTCTACAAATTTATTTCTTAGTTTAAATAGACTTTTTCACTAACATTCATTCAAATAAAAATGAAACCAGCATAATGATTTTAAATTGAATGCTTTAAAATCTTGTAATTGTAAATCTGTGCCATACAGCATTTTGCACCATTTTTGCAAATTTTAGGATTGAGAAATTTCGATCTAACTCATTTCCAGACAGATAGAAACTTCTCAATCCCATAATTGATCAAATTATTAAAATTCATGGAGTACCTAATTATTGAAAACAACGAATATATTATAATTACAGCACCAGTAATTGTAAAAGGAATTTATCAAAAAATACATCGTTAAAAGAAAGAAATTCTGAAAACTATCAGGAGAAGCTATGAAAAAAGAACCATACAAGAAATTTTAACAAATGATAGGCATGAAAAGATAAAATTTAAAAGAGAAAAATTTCTGTGCGACAAGAAAATTGGAACAAAAGAAACATTAATCACATAGAGAGCAAACAAAAAAGGAATAATGAGCTCACTACAACAATAGCATATGTGACTCTAAATAGTTTATGAAATTTTTAGAAATGACTGATTTTAATGGAAACAAAATGATCTGATACGACCGATGAAGTACTTTTATCCAATGACATTTGATCCCATTGTTGTCCAGTACCAGATTTTAAAGCTAGTGACCAATTCTCACCACTATTTGACACAGAATGAGGTAATCTGAAAAGATAATTTGAGCCAATTAAACTGAATTGAAAAGGGCTTATTAATCGATAAACAAACAAAAAGTGACGTACAACCCAAGAAAGTTAGCAAAACTGCTGAAAAGATAAAATTTTTCTTGCTCATTTTCATTTCAAGCTTTTTGTTTTTATTGCAATTGCAATTGCTTTTACCTAATAATTGCTCATTTCCATGCTGAGATGCTCTTTATTATATTACTTTCATCTAATTTAAAAAACTTATTAAGTTTTTAATCTGAACTTTAAGCATAGATTACCATGGATATAATAATGAAAATGAAAAGACTTCTTAAAACAAGGTAAAGGTAATTGTGATAAGAAAATCTGTCCCTCAGAATGCATGAAAATCAAACAAATATCCAAAAGATTTACCGCAATTCAACTGGAACATTGAACTGCAAATCCTGAGGACCACACATCACCAGTGGGCTCATTAAACTTTCACCCCGACTTTCATCAAGCGGTGGTCGATTTCCAGCGTCACTTGCCCGGCAAACTTTTACATAGATTTCTTGCTGAATCTAAAAATGCAGAAACTCTATGTTTCCCTACTAGTTAAAAAATAATAGTCAAGAAATTACTAACTTTTCTAAAAATGAAGGTACTTTTTCGGAAAAGTCACAAAAGTGATAAAATATTAATCTGAAATATAAATTAAATACTATAAAAATAAACCAAAATATTACAATGTATTCAAGATTAACAAACTTACGCCTTCATTAATTGCTCCTTCAGGAACGATCAATGAAACTCCTGTTTTTGGACAGCTTAATTTCCCACCGCGGATATCTATCATTGCTGTCGCATGCTCAATAACTGTAGCATTAGAATCCATGGTAGTTTCCTTTCTGGCACCATTATCTTCACTAATGGTACGATCCATTGAAGCATTCAAATCGGTTGTTGCAGATGTATGTGACGATCGCAGAACAGAACCATCATCATCGGTATTACGAATCGTTTCATTATTCTCGCTAAAACTAATGATTATAAATTTCCTGGAACTTCAAAAGATATAGATCTTTCAGAATTGTTAAACCGAAATAGATGGCCAAAGCAAATTATCTGTTACTTTTTAGCAAAGAATTTTACAACAAGCAGGAATTATTAAATTATGAAAAATATTGAAGAAATATTATTGAAATAATAATCTTCTCAACTTTTCTATTAAAATCAAATCATAAAATTAAAGACAAAAATTATTTCATTACTTCATTAGCATCGGATTTTCACCAAGTAATGACGAAGCTGTACTATTTGGAGCACGAAACTGTGAATTATTAAGCGAAATTTGAGGTGGAGGATTTTGTCTTTTCTCAGTTTGATTATTAAGCCTTCGATCTCTGAAAGTTTTAACAAATGAGTGGATTAAAACAATCACGAAAGTCGTTATTTCAACTATTTTAACAGTTTTTGCCTTAGAATTTAAGTGAGCATTTTCTGGAGATATTCATAATAATATATAGCATAACTGTTTGAAGATTCATTTTTATCATTCGTCAGATTTATTTCCTAATCGAATTATTCAGGGAATTGGTGATTAAATTTCAGCTTGAAAGATTGTAACAAGTATTGTCATGCAATAATGATATTTATTCTCCATGATACAAGGAATTAAATATTAGTTAGCCACCTTGTCAAATGATCATAAAATAATCCAGTTCGTCCCGAATGTACCATATCTCGACCAGTAATTATGGAGTTATTAGCATTATATGAGGATGAATTGTCAACATTGCCAAAATGACTTCGCATAACTTCTCGTGTATCTCGTGTACTACCAATAGGATAACCATCAGCACTTTCGGCCAAAGTCTAAATGAATTTGTACCTTTACCTATACATATAGAAGAAATAGATTAAATATCTGAAAATTTACGCTTTCATTAGTTACTTCAAAAACAAAAAGAAACCTGTTTTACATTATCGAAGTCAGCTTGTACTGGTACAGCACAGGTGACATTGGTGCTAACAATCGCAGAAGTAGTAGCCTGGTTGATTCGACGATTGTTACTAATGTCTGCAATGACATTTGTAGTCGTTGTATTAGTGTTACTGCTACTATTACTAGTTGGTATCAGAGGTGATGATGTGATACTACCACGTGCTGTAGCAGCTGGGTATCCCGAAAAACCGATAGGCGACCGTGGAGGTGAAACTTTAACAGGTAATTTTTGAGGACTTCGAATAAGACGTGGAGAACCAGATTGGATTAGGTTTTGCTGTCGTTGTTGCTGTTGCTGCTGCTTTCGTTGAAGATTAGGTGATTGTTGTTGTTGCTGTTGTGAAATGGTCAATTGAGATATACCAGATTTTGTTAAGTGTGTTTGATTTACTGATCGATTACAATTGTTAGTGATAAGCAAATTATGTGAATCCTTTAATATTGTTGCTGTTGTTGTCGTTGTTGTTGTTATTGTTGTTGTTGGAAAAGCATCCATACCATGACTGTTATGTCGACGGGGTAATGTAGCCCATGGTACCATGGTTGCAGGTGTCATATCAAAATAGTAATTATGGTGAAAGGGTGATTGTTGTGTGACAGGGTTAACAGATGAAGATGCAAGTTGCATACGTGAGGAATATTGTGATAAAGGCTCACAAGGATCGATGTTATGGTAGAAATTGTTTCGTGCTGCTAACATTCCAGCAGAAGAAACAACAATAGCCGGTGATGGTGGCGGTGGATAATTTGCAAGATGTGGCTGAACTGGTCGAAGTGGCCTCGGATATTGTCCATTGTAGTTATTTAGTTGAGCATCAAAACCAGATCTGAAGTTCGAAATATTCTTAAAGATAAGTCTTAAATTTTTATAAGCTGAGATCATTTGACAAACAAGTTTCATATAAAAACAGGTTGAAACTTATGCAATTAAATCAACTGATGAATTATTATAAAAATTAACTTACTTTGCGAGAGAATCACTGTTTTCCAACTGCAACTGTGATCTTGTGAAATATTCATTGGTTGAATAATCCTGATAAATAAATTAAATTTATAGTGCTTGATAAAATACCACAGAGACATAGTGATTTAAGTAGTAGTGATAGTTATAAAATTATTTTTTAAGCACGCTTCATTACTCCACTTTAACAGATGTGGTAAAATGAAATTGTCCAAAATCCGAATATATGAGAAGAGAAAAATTCTTTCAGATATTTTTAATACTTTGTAAGCTGTAGAAGACATATAAATTTACCCCTTTCAATGAATCTACATCAGAATCACTCTGATTTTGAAAGCTATGCATAGGCAGCAATATCACATCATTTAGATTTGTTAGAGGCCGAAATTCTGGCATCCAAACACGACGATCTTGCAAGTGAGCTATTAATTGAAGCAGAGCTTCAAACCAGCCGTCTTCTTTTGTTGCATCTAGCGTTGCTGAAATTTTTGAATTCAAGAATTTCTCTATTATCCAAGCCGAATATACTATGAAATATAATACTGCCAGAGAAACTTTTTAAAACACTAAAAGGCATGTCTCAAAATTTTCAATTAAATTAATCAATTGGAAATCAAATAATACGACTACGAATAACCGAGCCACTAATCAGATTAAATGGAATTTTTCAGCTGATTCGCTATAAAATATATGATCGTCCAAATGAGTAGACATTAACAATTATTCCAAATATTTTTTCAAATTTGAAATATACCTGTTAAAAGATAAGAATAATGCTTTTTAATTTTGTGTGCTTGTTCAACGAGTTTTTAGAGGAAACAGCTGAAGCACCAGCTTTACTCCTAAGTTCACGTATTCTATTTCGACCTTCAACATCAATAAAAATAACAATAGGTGCATATTGTGCAAGTTGCAGACGTTCCACCGATCCTGGACTGACATCTAGTACGCAATGCTGAAATAAATGATAAACAGTGACAAATTTGCGGAAGAAACTTCATCTTATTATATGTTTTGAAAGATATGAATTCCATAAAAATCAACTTATACCTTATTTGCGGCAATAACGGCATCAATTGCACTTAATCGCACAATACTTTCATCGATAACACTCGCAAAACGAAGAGCAAAACTAGCTAGCAACCGCTGCCGAGCAATATCGGCTAATGGACCGAAAAGTACCAAAGGCCTGAAATATAACTTTAACATTTACCTATAAATTTAACAGGTAGATTTCTAGCTGTTCAAAGTAAGGTTAAAATTTCCAGTTAAACAATACTGTATGAATAAATTAATCAGAATAACCCATTAAAATTCTATGATTAGATTTAGCTTTTTATTTTCAATCTTGCAAAAGATTTAAGTTTTAGATAAAATCATATTTAATTTCCAAATCTTAAAATTGACCTCTGGAACTGTGGATGCCTCAGTGTGACTCGTTCATAAGCAGGAAAAGCCATATCACATGTATTCTCAAAAGTTACATCATCAACTACATTCTTTGTTAATGACTTCGTTCGCCGCTCCTTTAATTTGCGACGGAAGAAAGTAGAACGACCAAATGCTGATGTATCAGCACGTGCTGCCTTTGCTAATTTTTCTGCTCTGAAAAGCGTTGGTTTGTATAAAAATTTTAAATTAAAAAAATTTCAACGGAAAATTTTTGAAAAAACAATGTCATACTTAAGATTCATAACATTCGCAATATAACATTCAATAGAATAAAAATTATGCAAAATAGATTAGTCAATTATATCGCTTATAAAATGTTTGTAAATTGATGGCAATCAATTAATATCTTTCGCCAGTCAAATAAATTCTTCCATAGGATTTTAATGATTTCAAAACTGAAAGCTGCAAATATCTCACGTTTCTAAATTTGGTATTACGCCTTTGTTACTATCATTTTGAACATAATTGCCGTTCTCAGCAGCAGAATATACGCGTGTAGCTTGCCAAAAGCCAACCGTTCCACCAAAAGAGTATCAGTGATATGAAAAATATCACCGTTATGAAATGATAATTCCAAATGATTGGATGATTTCTGATGGGCAAAATGTGTTCTGAAAATAGATTTCTGATTACTATGTAACAAAGAATAAGATAGATAATCTATATGACAAATATAGACAAAAAGATAGAAAAAAATTCTTGGCCGTAAAACTCAGCACCTCATGAATTCGATGATCAAAAATAATTTCATCATCGAAACCTCAGAATAAGAATGTAAAAAATGAGATAAAGAAAAATAATGATTTTAAAGTTAACAAACCTAATATAAAAATTATCGCCTAATGGACTATTTCGGATCCTTTCAAAATCCGCAGCTGCGTATTCTACCTTAATTGTTACATCATCTTGCAGTGCCAGCAAGTGACGAACAGCCTGAAATATTTTGAAAAAAATATATAAATAGAAATCATTTAATTGAAACTCCTCATGAAAAGCAAAAATACATAAATTAATGCATTAATATGATGGAAAAAAATTTAATTCAATGAATTTTTCATAATACAGAAGAAATATTTCTACCTTATATCATTTGAAATAGATAGGTGTTATCTATTATAAATTAAAAAATATATATATATACCTCCTCTCGAGTAACTCCAATCATTGATTTTTCATTGACGGATAAAATTCGATCACCGGATTTAATGGAATGAATTGCAGCAGGTGAATCTTCTTGCACAGCTGATACAAAGATGCCAACTTGATTTCCACCAATTACACGAACCCCCAAACTACCTAAAGTTAAAATTTTGAATTGTGTTCGTTTCTTTTGAATTTAAGCAACTTGAAAATTGCTGCGGAAAGAGCTCTTTGGATAGGAATCAAACTTTGTCTTGAAATAACAGAAATTTTTGACGAAATTTTAAAATTAAGATGATATATGTACCGCCAATTTTTCGAAATCGAACTGTTCTAACACCGACATCGCCTTGACTACTCTGACTATTTGCAATACTTCCATTCCTTCGATGAAAATCTCCATAATCAATTGACTGCCGTTCACTTTGAGACCATCTGAAAAATAGAAAACTATTTTAATAAACCAACTAAATGTTGAAGAAGATATTTGAGTATGTATCAATTCAACTTGATTTCGCTTTATTCGTGACTGTAAATTAATTTGGAACTGCAAAATATTGTTATTAATACTTCAAAATAAAAAAAAAAAAAACAATAACAAGCTATACTATTCGAATTTAGCGAACAAATGAAAAAAAAAACTTCTAAAAAACAGAAATCATTAATTCTATTGCACTTCTCACTTAAATTTGAAGAACTACCTATTGTTCGACGTTGCCGAAACATTGACATATTCGAGTGATGATCGCGATGCTAAAGAATGATGTAAATTATGCATCGGTGATGGACTATGTCGCGGTGTTCCCGATACCGAACCTAATCGTTCGTAAACCGTATTTTGACTTGGCCATCTACAAATGGTTTTCTAATGATCCAATTTAATAATCTATTATTCTCATTTAGAAATTTTATAATAATCATATCAATAATTATCTACAGCGAGATATCATATAGACTACATAATCTGATAAAATATTTAAAAAAGATAATAATTAGAAAGATGAAGGAAAAAATAACCAATAAATGAGCGAAGATTGTATCTTCATTAAAATTTTTCTTATCACTAAATGTTACCATTATTATTGTTATTAAATGCGCATTGAAAATAATTATGTAATGAACATATATCAATTTCCGATTACGTGTGTATTTTAATGAATAACTAGAATACCTAAATTTCGCTGAACCTTTTTTCTATAGTAAATCATTTATGCAAATAAAAATTGTTTCGTTCCTAAAATGATTTTAGCAATTTTCATGAAAAATGCAATAACACAATTATAGCCCAAAGAAGACATGCATGCTCTCGTGAACCCTATCCCTTTAACTTTCTTTGCTATTTACCTGCTGCTATCCTGTCGCACATCTCTTTGAACAACAAGAGAAAGTTTTTCACGACTTTTTGAAAGCCATTTAGTTGCTTCCTCAATTGTAATACCTTCTACAGATTGACCATTTATCCTGAGTACTGTATCACCTTCACGCAAACCGGGATCTTTCTCAGCTAGCTTACGATTCGTAATTTCTTTAATGTAGAATTTACAACCAAGGATAATACCAAAATCTGAAAAAAAGATTTCAAAAGACTTTAAAATAAAAAATAAAAATATTTATCATAAAAGTTTAAAAATGAACAATTAAGCTAATAAGTTGAAAAATGGAATTTAAGAAATTTTAAAAGACAATATTTCTATGAAAAATTAAATTCAAAATAAGAAATTACCAATGAAATGAAGATGATAAATAGAGAGAGAAAAGAGAGTAAATTGTACAAACAAATGATGCAATAAAATGTTTGCATTATAAATCAAGAAATCAATTTATAATTCAAATATTTGAATAGAATTTAAAAATGTCAAATTCATCCTACTTTCATTTCTATTTATTATGAAAATTAACTATCCATTTCATTGCTTAAATACCGATTTTTTTATTTTTTGTGTGTATATTTTGTATGCTTTTTTATCTATCATATTTCTTTATTGCTTTCGTATAGCATTTGTTAATGTTGTAATTTCATAGCATAATTTGTCTTCCTATTTTGCTAACTTTGTTATGTAACAAAGTTAATTAAAAAGCTTTTGTTTAATTCGAAATAACTCTTCCAACAAATAATTAGCCCAATGGTCTAAACAAATCAATAAAAGCTTCCAAATAAACATTTTTAAAATGCAGCAAATGCAGCTTGGAGAAAAGTTTATTATATTCATTTCAAATATCTTATAAATAAGCATCGGCAATATCGTCCGATTATCGCTTCCATAAAGCAATTCACAAGCTAAGCTTTGTTTTATGTCATATTTAAATATGTACATTTTGATCTTATCCTATTGGAAAAAGTTTATAACATCAATTCAATATATTTGAAAAAAAAAAAAAAAAAACGACTGATGGGAAATGAGACGATCTAAACAAATCAAATGCCAAAAACAAATTTTCTGTTTTACGAAAACCTTTAAAAAAACATTATCTAAGAGAAAAATTTAACTATTTCAAATTTTAATAATAATAAATTAGCGATAAAATATGATGTCAAATGTATTTATTTTGATTTCTAAAGGATTAGAAAAAACAACAACATACTATCAATATTCATATTTCGTAATTGACATTAGTTGGTGTACCAATGCTAAATACAAATAGTTCTAAACATACGCAAATCTCATTAATCATCTTTTACCGCAGCTTATTTCTTCATAATTATATGCAGATTTCGATCCTTCCTATACATCTTTAAAACCAAATCAATTTTAATCGGAAAAAATCATTTTATGAATAGCAACCTTTCACCTGCTTATTTTCTCACAGATATTATCAGATATTATAAATAAATCCGTATCTGAAATTTCAGTTATCCAAAAGTCATAAAATAATTTTCTATCCGAACGCTTTTCTTTCAAACTAAAAATCTCATTCAACGTCAGCACACAATCTAATATCACATACGCAACACAAATATATTTTATCAAATCGTTACTGATTTTGAAATCTAATTTTTAATCAGTATCGAAGACGATTCGAATCTAAAATGGAATTAAGCAATGAGCAGGTAGAGTTAACTGACAATTAAAACTTTAATTTCTACTGTTTTCAAAACCTTATTCCAATCTATTACCTTCCTTTTTCGAGACTTTGACAAGGTGAATTTCAGTGTGCGCTGCTCATATTCGATAAGTGGCACCGGTACACGTCGTTTCACAATCTGTAAACATTCAAAAGAAATAGAATTATTTCGTTAAATTAGAAGAAGGAAAAGTAATGAAATGAAGAAGTAAACTGAAAGAAAGGGAGAGAGAGAGAGAGAGAGGAAAGAACAAATAGCCGAATGATGATTTTACGATAACTTTTCTTTTATTCGTTGAAATAATTTTTAGGCAAATTCCTATAATACTCTCTAATAAACTCACGAATCTTTGAAGCATTCCTAATCCTATAATTCAGGAAAATTTTTGCTATAAAAAGTAAACCATATTAAGTTGTTGTGATTCTTTCATAATCTTTATTGCTTCCGCGTAATCAGCACTCTCGAGTGCCACACCGTTTGCTGATAATATCCAATCGTTTACTCTGCAATAATTAGTCATAACGATCTTTTATTATCATTCATTAGTTGCTAATTTAGTCTATGTTGTTGTCCGATTATTTATCTCATGTTATTCAGATAATCAGATAAGAAAACGATTCTATCAAAGTTTCATGGCACAAATTATTTCCTTGGTGGACAAGATTATACATAATATAAAATGTTTGTCATTAATATTTTTTTCTCGTTTTATTTCAAATTCTAGAAACTATTGTTTAACAAACAAATCAATCTTTTATTTTATAAAAAATCTTTTGTTAAATATAGTTATAAAAATTAAAATTTCTCATTCATTAAATCAAAAATTTAAAAAAAAATAAAAAGAATGGCTATTAAATACTTTCTATTTACTCGAAATCGAAAATATTGCATGAAAATCCAAAAAAAATAAATAATTCCATTGCAGTTGAATATCAAATTGTACAAAATGTTAAGAAAAGTTCGACAAAAGAGTCTCTCACCTTCCAGTAAATGACATGCTTGATAATGATCGAAATATTGTCAAACAAAAAAATATTCTCATAAAAACAGATTTTGCAATAATTTACACCATTATACACGTATGTGTGTGTGTGTATGTGTGTGTGTGTGTGTGTGTGTGTGTGTGTGTGTGTGTGTGTGTGTGTGTGTGTGTGTGTGTGTGTGTGTGTGTGTGTGTGTGTGTGTGTGTGTGTGTGTGTGTGTGTGTGTGTGTGTGTGTGTGTGTGTGTGTGTGTGTGTGTGTGTGTGTGTGTGTGTGTGTGGGTGTGTGTGTGTGTGTGTGTGTGTGTGTGTGTGTGTGTGTGTGTGTGTGTGTGTGTGTGTGTGTGTGTGTGTGTGTGTGTGTGTGTGTGTGTGTGTGTGTGTGTGTGTGTGTGTGTGTGTGTGTGTGTGTGTGTGTGTGTGTGGTGTGTGTGTGTGTGTGTGTGTGTGTGTGTGTGTGTGTGTGTGTGTGTGTGTGTGTGTGTGTGTGTGTGTGTGTGTGTGTGATATATTATTGCATCAAACAACGGTAACTGTTTAAATCCTTAGCATGAAATTTAAAAGATCATATCTTAACGACGATTTTTGATGTAATTTATCATTTTGCATGTTGATAAATGAATATATATCATAGAAAAAGTTGATTAAAGTAAAAAATTTTACAGAAGACTTGAAGAAAAAAATCAAATAAAATGAAAAATATACATTTCATCAAATATGATAAGAGATAAAAATATTATCTTCGTTATGATTATTGTAAAGATGGAACAAAAATAATTTACAAAATATTAAAAACCATTATATTAAGATAATACTCCTTTTTTGATAACTATAGAAATTGAACTTTAATATTAAATTAATTTCTAATAGTAAAGAACTTTGATTATTTAAATAGAAGGAAATACTTTCTATTATTATTATTACAATTTATTTATTTAAACGTAACGAATATAAATATTGAATGAAAAGGAAGAACAAACGAAGATAGCTGATAAGTTAACAGAAAAAAAAGCAACCTAATAATGCCGCAATATTATTTATGAAAAAAGGATATTGGAATATGACAAAATTTGGATAGTGAATTTCAACAGTTTTACAAGCTATCGACGAAAATTATCAATTAATGGTAACTGATAAATGGAAAGCGAATTATTTTTTATCTTTATAAAGAAAATTAAAAAATAAATAAAAACATGGTATCAGCAGCATTTAAATAACTAGCATAAATTAAAAGAATGAAATTTGAAACGAAATTTCATTTTTTAAATTTCAGGATGCACGAATTTCAAATTCCATTTATTCCACTTCATTTTCGTATTTCAATTTCAATTCCATATAAATGTATGTAATAGTAAAACCCGCAGAATGATTCAAATAATACAATCCCAAAAATATGAATGGAATTCTAGAATTGCGGGTAGAATCCCAGAAGTGCTGGTAAATTAGAGATATATAAATGATGTATGTGATTGTAATTTTTATTAATTTTATAGTAAATAATTAATGAAAACATACTGAATAAGTCCCCAAGCAGGACCACTTGAATGACGTCACTGACGATCACCGTCGGATCGCCCGATGTGAAATTTGGATTCTCTCGACCACTTGATACTGCTATACCGAAACCAACTTTTGGAACCTGAAATTATGAAAATCATTCTTCTAATGTAAATATCAATTTAAAAATTCAACAGAAGTAAATTTTAATAAGATGCAGTGAAAGAATAATTGTCAAATCATAAATAATTCAATCATTTAATTGCTAGCATATCAAAGATTCAATAAATGATAAATGATATGGATTCTAACTGATTAAAATATAGTACGATGAGAGATAAATGTAATAGCTTAGTAACTGTGTCTTCAGTAATTCATGAAGTTTAATAATGGCGAAAAATAGAATATATGAAATTCGGCTATTTTTATAAATGATTTGATCATTTACAATGTCATTTTCTTATTATTTATCGTTGAGTTATTTTTCGATCTTTTTTAAAGGGCCATAAGTTCATCCCATAATAATTAACTCTCGAAGGTAAGAAAGAGGAAGAAGAAAAGGATGAAGTTCTTTGACATGAATCAACAATAGTGAGAAAGAAAAATTAAATATATATATATATATATATATACCATCTATTTATCATTTCTTAAAATTTTCCTTCTCAATTCAATTCTATTCAAATTAAATAACTACTCAATTTCTATTGTAATAATAACATATGTAAGATAAAATAAATATTTGATTATATCATTATTTTCTCTCATATGCAAATATCTTATTTAAAAGAATATTTTATTATAGTATAGAAATAAATTTTAATTCAATCATTCTATCCTATTTCTTTTATAACTATTATTGCTTATAATTAAAATTACAATATTTTATGCTTATTAAATTATTTCATTTGAACATTTTATCATATTATAAATATATATATATATATATTATACATATATATATATATGTATAATATATTAAAAACATATATGTATAATATATATATATAAATATGTATATATATATATATATTATATTTGATTATATATAATATATTTGATTATATCATTATTTTCTCTCATATGCAAATATCTTATTTAAAAGAATATTTTATTATAGTATAGAAATAAATTTTAATTCAATCATTCTATCCTATTTCTTTTATAACTATTATTGCTTATAATTAAAATTACAATATTTTATGCTTATTAAATTATTTCATTTGAACATTTTATCATATTATAAATATGTATATATATATATATATATATATATATATATATATATATATATTATATATATATATATATGTATAATATATTAAAATATATGTATAATATATATATATAAATATGTATATATATATATATTATATTTGATTATATATAATATATTTGATTATATCATTATTTTCTCTCATATGCAAATATCTTATTTAAAAGAATATTTTATTATAGTATAATATATTATATATATATATATATATATATATATATATATATATATATTAAAGTATAGAATAGAATAATTCTTAATATATAGCGAACGTTACATTTAAAACGTAAACTACGAAGGATATATGTATCATTGTAAAAGTGGAACAATAGCTTATTCCTTATCTTCTAAATCTGTCCTTTCATCATTTGGCTATTTGTAAATGTATTTCCATTTCGTTTTGTGGTTTAATAAAAAAAAGAAAGAAAGAACGGAGGCAAAAATAGACGTCAAAAAATGCCGCTGAATATATAGCTAATCGATGACTAACGCTTTATATATTTTATTCTAAAATTTTTCTTTAAAAGGAAAATAGGAAACGAAATGATATAATTTGAATAACCAGACATATACGTCATCATTAGGATCGTATACGTCACTATCAGGATATATATAAGAAGGGCACTTTTAAAGGAAATGATATCTGAATTGATAAAATTTCCATCTAGTGCTTTCTTATCCCATAAATTAGTTTATGGAAAGTACGCTAAATGAAATGAATCTATCACGAGAAAAGAAAGCATTTGAATTTGATGAAATGAAATTTAAATCGAATTTAAATGAAAATTTTAATGTATTTTGTAATCATTAATATATTGATTATTACCAGTGAAATTCTTGACAGTTAGGGATCGAGATTAAATTCGAAACTTTTAACCTTATCAAGAAAAGTTGAAAATAACTTCGAGATTTTCAGAAGCGAGACAAAAATATGAAATTCAACGATAAAATCTACTCGGTAATTAAAACGATACACTTTTTTTTCAACAAAATTTAAGAGAAAAGATGGAGCAAGAGATGGCGCATCAATTCCAAACGATCGGTTAATGGGATTATGGCTTCAAAAAAAAATTCTACAAAATAAAGCAATGCCCTAATTTCAAGAAGTAATTAAATATCATATCTGTGAAATCAACGAGAAAAATTTCGCGATTTACTAGGAATACAGTGAAATGGAAATATGACGTGACGTGATTCAATAAGTTTTAATTCTTCACAAAAATATTGCTAAAGTTTTAACTGAGTAAGATCAAATAATATCCATATCAATTTGACGGTTAGCAACATATTTTATTTTTACAGAGAATATAAGACGAAATGAGATTACGTACATATAAATTATCAAATAAGAGCATATTTAATTTATTCACGTAATTCTATGATAAAAACGTGACGTGTACATATGATATATTCATGTATATACGTCTAAAGAAAATCATAAATTTTCATCTAATTTGATGCTATCGTTAAATAAAATTTTAAGTCTAAATTTAGCTCAATCTATTTTCATTACAACAATTTCCTATCACATATCGCATTCCGCAATGCTTCACCGGATACCATTATCTCTTGTTACGATCAAATTATTTTGCTCTTATCACCTTCTTTTTTTCTTGCATATTTCAAAAAATTAATTTACATTTTTGATTTACATTAACAAAATTAGATGAAAATACTATCGTTCTTGTTATTAAGGTTACGCAAATAGGTCAAATATTCGTTCCGACATCACATAAATACGTCGCAAGGGTCGTCTTACGTGAGATAATCAATTACGTAAATAGCCATAAGAAGTGAATATCATCGATTGATATGTAAATAAATGGAGAATAGGGAAAGAGAAAATAACAATGATTTATTCATATTTAAGTTACAAAATTTGGTAACATTTTGGATAGTCTTAAAAGGTTGATTAAAAGTGGAAAATATTACTTTCAAATAAGCATGATATATATACTTTATATATATCATGCTTAATTAAATACTTTATATCTAATTAAATGAAAATATTAAAAAATTGAAATTAATTCAAAATTTATGCGAGAAAGTTATTGTAAAGAAAATGTTTGAACAAAATCTCGATGTAAACAATAATTTTAACATACATCAATTATTCCTTCATTTAATAGTTCTATTAAATGAAGGAATGATTCGATAGATAATGTTATGCAGAAGATTAAGTCGATAAGTCTTTTCGATGAATCTTATCGATCAATCTTTTGCTACCTATTGCATTTAATTTTCGGATAAAATGCATTTGGAAGATCGATCGATTTAGATGACAAATACGACAAATATAAGTTTGAAGGTGACAAATATAATTTGGAATTGACATGAAGAATTAGAATTGTTTACAAGATTGCAATTGTAAAATTTGGTGACAAGTACAGGTGATAGTTATGGAGATGGTATTCAAGTTTCAAATAATAAACAATTCATTAATGGATTAATTATTAAATCGAAATAAATGCTAAAATTAGATTTTGAGATTAAAGTTTAAATTTTCGAGATTATTGCCAAAGTTCATTTTGAAAAACTTTATTCAATTAATTTCCATATTGCTTTTTTGATAAGTCAAATAAAACGTACAGGAAGAGAGAGAAGGAAAGGGAGAAAGAGGAGTAGAGAAGAGAAGAGAAAAGGGAGCGAGAAAACTTTTTCAAAAAAGAATTTTCAATTTCCGATATCTCGTCAGAATGTAACAGTCTTGAAAAGTCGATTTTAGGAAAGTATCATTGACGATTAATTACTCATAGATTATCATAACACATCGAAAATATTTAAAATTTAAATCAATCGATTGACAAATAATAATAATAGAATTCATTATTAAAATTTAAAAATGAATAGGAATTAATTTAAAGATTAAACTATTATTAAATCTAAACAAATGTTGAAATTAAATTTTAAATTTCATTTCTGAAATTATTATAGTCTCCCAGGAAAGAAAGGAAAATTTCATTTAATTATATTTTTCATTTAATCATTTATCCATAAATTCAAGAACAGAGAAGAAGTCCTAATTAAAGTTGAATTTTTAAAATTATTACAATTCCTACTGAAAGCAATGAAAATTTTCACCTATCAATGTTTGTCTTATAATGGTTCATTGAAAAATTGAAAAAAAACAATCGAGATCAAAGAACTTTGATAGCGACAACATTCCAAAATGAGACATGCGAACAGATAAACTTTTGATAGCGACAACGTTCCAAAACGAGACATGCGAACAGATAAACTTTTGATAGCGACAACGTTCCAAAACGAGACATGCGAACAGATAAACTTTTGATAGCGACAACGTTCCAAAACGAGACATGCGAACAGATAAACTTTTGATAGCGACAACGTTCCAAAACGAGACATGCGAACAGATAAACTTTTGATAGCGACAACGTTCCAAAACGAGACATGCGAACAGATAAACTTTTGATAGCGACAACGTTCCAAAACGAGACATGCGAACAGATAAACTTTTGATAGCGACAACGTTCCAAAACGAGACATGCGAACAGATAAACTTTTGATAGCGACAACGTTCCAAAACGAGACATGCGAACAGATAAACTTTTGATAGCGACAACGTTCCAAGATGAAATTTAATTGAATCTATGAATAAGTAAAAGTTTTAAGAAACAATCAATAGATTTTTAAATACAAGTTTGCATTTATTTGCAACAAAAAACTTGCGCTGCGAACTGCTGCGAAATGAACACCACAAAAGTTGTCGTTAATGTTGGCAATTATTTTGCTCGCACCATACATACGTGTATATTTATGTATGTGTGTGTGTGTGTGTGTGTGTGTGTATGTCTGTCCGTCTGTCACTCCGTCTATGTATGTGTATACGTCTGTTTACATTTCTTTGGATATTATATGCCCATGCAATATTTAAGTATGTGAGTGGGTGGATAATATAGTAATGGAATGTATACGTGTGGAGTGTATGTGATATATAAGAATACATTTCTTTGGATCCTATATATATAATCTGCGCGGATATAATATATGTGTATGTGTACGTAGATATCTATGTATGTATATGTGTATATGTGTGTGTGTGTGTGTGTGTGTAGGGTGTGTATGTGTGTAGGATGTTTAGGTGTACATATGTATGCGTAGGTGTATACATATTGGTTTGCATGTATGTAATATGTGTAGAATAGAATTGTTCTTTTTTAAGCATATTTGAAGACTAACAAAATGATAATGATGATAAAAATAAGGCAAAGGGATGTGTAATAGAGTGATATCATATCATTGTAGAAGAAATTTAAAATTTTTTATATTTAAAATTTAGAAATATTTTCAACAAACCTTGTTTATTTTTATCACAAATGATAGAAGATTTCTTTCTTTCTTTTTTAACACTAATATAATTTATCAATTTGATATCAATATTGCGAAAGAAATGAGGAAAAGATTGATATGATTATAATACAATGATGACATAAAGCTTGTGTGCTTAACAAAAGGCTGTCTGTGATTTTTAAGAAAAAAATATAGTAAAGTTTTGGATTTTTGCAGTTTAATTTAGCAAACTCACAAATCAATTTGTTTTATCAGCAATTGTTCTCATTTACTCTAAAATCGGTTGGGAAAATTATTTGAAACTTAAAATTTCTCTTACCCCACTCATTATCACTAATACTTTTCTCTTAGCCCATTTATTATCATTAATACTTTTCTTCAAGCCCACTTATTATCATTAATATTTTCATTGCGTTCCATTTTAATTATGTCTTTATCACAAATAATTATAAACAAATTAAACTTTAAATTAGGCATAAAAAGAGAACAAAATTTTGAAAAATTTAATTTAGGAACAATTCAATCAATGATATTTCAAAAAGTAAAAAAAATGAAAAATGAATTGAATTATAAACATTAAACATTATAGGTAATTTATGATAAATGATATGTGATAAATAATGTCATTTATTATAAAGTATCAGAAAATGAAGCAACAATTGTTATATGAAAAAGTAATGGCAACAAAATGGATGGATCATTCGATCATTCACTCATTCATTCGTTATTTGATTTGTTAAAAAGCATTTGATTGAATAAAACATTTTTGCATTAAATATGAATTGTTGAAACGACGATGTGATCAGAATTTATTTTTTTTTTTATTTTTAAAAGCTTATATTCAAACAACGAATTGATTTTGATAAGAATCTGTAAAAAAGACGGCGATGGTTAGATGAGAATCTGTGTCAAATAACGAGGTGATTAGATAAGAATCTGTAGTAAGAGATGAAAAATGGTTAGATGAGAAATAGAAGGAACAAAAAATATTTCAATGGGAATTGGAATCTATAATAAAAACGAAGATAGTAAATGAGAGAATCTGTGGCAAATGCCGTAGCAATTAGGATGAAAGTGAGAAAAGATGGATAGATATATGTATATCGAAATAGAATTATTTCTTCTATTTTTAATGTCCGAAATTTAGTATTTGAAAATGAAAAACAACAATTGATAGAGTGCTATCATTATCTATACTATTATATATTACTCATATTAGTATGACCAGACTTTAGACTAGATCGATTTATAGTCTTTCAACTATCCCAATAATCCTAGTAATGCTCTTGAAATTATGACTAATCTATCTAGTACAAAGCAAAGAAAGAGAGAGAGAGAGGAGACAGAAAAAAAAGAGCAGGAAGAGGGTTCAATTTCGAGAGTAAAAATAATGAGAGATGCCAAATAGGCTAAATGGGTTTGAAGATTCATATAAAAATTTCTGAATTATAAATCTTGTTAGCTATAATAAATTCATGACTCATTTTTTTTCCTGATAGATTTAAAAGGGAAGCTTGTGTTTTTTTCTTTCCTTTTTTTTTAAAAAAATGCTATTATAACTATGAATTGATTCAGCAGCAATCGATATTAGCATAAAATTTCAAAAAAAAATATGGAATAGAAATTCCATATTTTTCATATATTACATAAATATCTTATCAATTTATAATAATTTAATTTAATTAAAAGAGAATATATTATTTTCTATATTATTTATTATTATTATTACTTTATTATTATTATTATTATTATTATTATTATTATTATTATTATTATTATTATTATTACTATTATTATTATTATTATTATTACTATTATTATTATTATTATTATTACTATTATTATTATTATTATTGTTATTATTATTATTATTATTATTATTATTATTATTATTATTATTATTATTATTATTATTATTATTATCATTATTATTATTATCATTATTACTATTATTATTATTATTATTATATTTCTAGTGCAATTCATTCATCTTTTATTAAAAATATGAGAAAATTAACTAAATAGAAATAATTTTCAAAATAAAATTTATTTGCAATTTTTCTTCCAATTATATGTATATAACTTTAATTCATCTATAATATCATTATCATTATCATTATCATTATCATTATCTTTTATCTCACAAATTAGTATTCGAATAAAAAAATGAATAATAGAAATATTCAATATATGATAAATAAAATAAGTAAATAATTAGATGAAAATAGGTTTATATTGCATTCCGTAAATTTAATTAAGCATTCAAATTAAACTTATTTCTCGAAAAAAAGTTTTATAAATACAAATTAAATATTTGGATGTAAATTAAAGTGAAGAAAAGATGGAATAAATTAGTGGAAAGCAAACGGATTGGTATGAGTATGTGAGTATGAATAAAAATGACAATAGTAGTAGTAGTAATAGTAATAGTAGTAATAGTAAATAGTTTATATATAAGTTGAACGAACTAACTCGATGAAGAGTGACGGAAAGAAGCTGCCAACTGACGCTCGAGCTCGAGCCCGTAGTTGCACCCTGAAACAGTCAAAATGAATTCTAAATTTTAAGGAAATGTTCGAGCTGTAAAGAAAAGTCTTCTTTAACCCTATCAGAATTCGGAAAGGCATTCGAGATTAAAAAGAATGTGAATTTAACAATGAGGATAACTCGAGATAGTTCGAGAATACAATAAATAAATCAAGCATTTTTAGAGGAGCCAATATTTCTTCATTTCTCTTTATACTCTTATAAATCTTGATGAAAGTTGATATTTTAGCAAAATACATTAAATTGATTAATTTTAGCTGTCTGTTTTAATCATTATCATCATCATAATTGTTTAATGAAGAATTTAACGATAGACAAATTAAATTTTAAATTAACTTATGAAGTGTTTAATTGAAGCAGGAAATTCTTTGTTTCTTCAAACAATAAGAATAAGAAGTTTCTTTACAAAGCATAATCTTAGCTAGCTAGCTTTCTTTTAGTTATTCAAAATTTTTAGCTAAGAATTATTCCTGGAATTAATAATTTTATAATTTGATCGAATGAAATTATAAAATAGGAAAATATTTGTATTCTATAATAATAAACTAAATTGATTTATAATTAATTTTTTTTGTCATATTCTTTAATTATAATTTCATAAATATTTCACATGAAATAACATACTTTGCATTAAAATTTATTATTATTTGCTACAATAATATAGCGAGAAAAATCTTTAATTCATTTTTTTTAATTTTTATTGATTTTTTTAATTGATTGACTTTTTTTTGCCACAATTTCCAGTTGCTTATTATAACTCCTAATCATTTCTCGAAACAATATCTCGAGAAAATCAAGCATGAAATGCTTTTTTTTCAATAGATTATAATTTTAATCAAGTTCAATAGGTACTTTTAATCAATTTTTATATAATTTGCGACAAAGAAAAATAATAAATCAATAAATATATTTTTAAAGTTATGAAAAGAGAAAAGAAAAAGTCCAACATTTTTCTGCAAATTTTTATCATTTAATTCTTCATAGGTAAGAATTAGAGAAAAGTTTTCTCGTCTTTTTTATTTTCTAGAGAATTTTCTCAATTATATCACAATTTTCACTTATTATTACTCGATTATTAATGAAATTACTGCGAAAAAGAGAGGGAAAAAGAAAGAGAAAGAGGAGAGAGAGGGAGAGAGAGTATTAGTTGACGGGAGAATTTTGTTACGTTTTCATTTTGCAAATTACTCCGAACAAATTTCCTCCTTATATTTAATAAGAAATTTTAACTATTCAAATAAATACTTTGTCAGAAATGGATCAGTAATTCCTTACCAAACAAAAATTTAAATATTTATTTTATAGGATTGTGAGTGGGGCAAATTCTTAATCAACTGTGATATATAAATAACAATTAAATATTCTTTTAGATAAATCAATTCTTTAACAAATAAACAGTAAATTTTTTTTTTTAACTTAAAACAAAGAAATATCCTCATGATATTGTAATTTCCAATAGATAATATAAAATAATTTAAGCATTATATGATTAAATATTCAGTAAGTTTAACTTGTTTTATTATGAAAATGATATGATTGAACATGATAACGTCTTCGATAAGAATGAAAAATGTAAATTTAAATAAATGGTAAAACTTATAGATATATCGACACGATCTTACTTATTCAAAAAATCTAAACCTTTAATGAATTGCTATAACTTAATTTCTTTGATGCTTTAAATGATTACCTGATCGGACATTTCATCTGATAAGCGAGATATTTTATTACGTTCACTGTATCGCGGATGTTTCAATGAATTTGTATGATTTTCTTTAGTGGACAATTTTGGTGAGTTGCAATTCATTATCATTGATGTGGACATTGAAATTCCAGTACTGTTAGCTGTACCATTTTCAAATATTGGCCAACCGTTGATACTATCGATCGGTCGACCTTCCCACATCTGCTGTATTGCTTCTTCTCCTGAAATTAATTTCATATGAATTTTATCTAGAAATATGAAAGTAGAAATAGCATATTTAATTAACGAATCTTTTTCAAATCAATAGTTATTTTTATAATTTAATGATAATTTTTTGAAAAAATTAAAAATTCAGAATGCTACGAGAAAAATTTGATAAAAATGAAAAATGAAATACCTAAAATGAAAGGAAATAATAGTTCTATTATTGTATAGAAATTTATTTTAATCTCATCAATTTATCTTCTTAATATTTTGGCCAACTTTTTAAAAGTGATCCTATCACGGAAGTTATAAGAACTGAAAAATAAAATTCTGAATAAAAAAATCTCTGCAACTATATTTAAATCATCGAGATCAATGGTTTTAAAAATTAGAATACATCAAATTAAAGATCAAAAAAAAGATGAAGAGTAATTCGTAACTAAATGACCATTGTCCAGTCAATTGTTATTTTAGATAAGCAATAAAATAAACATTTAAAGTAATATGCATGCATCTATCAATCAATAATGCATTTTTGATTATTGCAAAATAATTATACAAAATTAGCATTTATTGTATCAAAACTTTGCAACTATTTTAAATAGTAGAAATTTACATTTGCATTGGAATAATTATGTTTATTCATTTGAAATGTGATAAAAATTTTTAATTCAATATAATATTTATGATTGAATTTTTATATCTGATTATAAATGCTTAATAAATGAATGTTTCATGCTTTTATCATACAATGAGAAAAATAAAAATAAAACTTACCATAATTGATAATAAGATTAGCAGTATAATATTAAGATTTTCGGTGAAACGTTGAAAGTAATAATAGAATGAAAATTGAAATTAAATTGATGATGAATGTATGGAATAGATTAGTCTATTTCATCTGAATTAAATTAAAGTAATATCAGACTTAATCAAATTAGGCGAATTTTTAATTATATTAATGTTGAAAATTCAAATTTTAAATTTAAAGTTTGAATAGAAAATGGAATATAAGAGAAGGCGAATATGATAACTAAGTTAATAGGCTAAAAGAAAGGATGAAATTGGAAATTTGAAGGATGAAAAATTAAAAGAAGAATTTCTTCCTAAAATTCCTCGAGGTATTTTTCTAAGCTTTTCCAGAAAATATTTCTTTCTTCGAAAAACAAAAGTCGTAAATACATATATGTATACATACATCTTTTTCTTGGCTTCAATAATAAAGCTTTGACCTACTGCTGATCTCTAAATCTAAAATGGAAACGAAGCTTACGAGAATTTAGACTTAAGCATTGGACAGTATTTCCAGGTTAGAAGATAATCGATTAAAGATGCTATTAAAAAGTTTTAATTAAAGCCAAGGAAAAAAATTTTTATTTTGATCTAATATAATAAGATAAATAAACAGCTTCTTCGCTTCTTAATTTTTATTATCTGATTTGTTGAACTAATGAAACTTCATTGTAAGCCAAAAAATTGATCTTTTATCTTTTTCTTTTTCAATCGATTTTTGCATTTGCATTATTTCGGAGCTATCATTTTAATGCATTTGGAAATCATCCAAAATAAACGTAATATATTAATAGATTATTCCTATCAATCATAATCGATATAGGAATTAGTTCTGACGGAGTATTAGAATTGAACAAGCCTTATAAAATGAATGATTTTAAGAATGATATAAATTAAAAATCACAGAAATTATCACATATGATGATAAATCCGTAAAATATATTTCAACGTATCAAAATCATTTAAGTGATACGATATTAAAAATGATCAATCTAATTTACATTTGTTTCTACTTTAAATGTTATTTTTATTAAATTCAGTTTTCAAATTTGGTTGGTTCATTAAAATAATAGAATTATTTCCTATTCCTATTTTTATCATTTTTTACTTTAAAAAGAAAACTGGAAGAATTGAATTGAATACTTTTACTGAATAAAATTCATTTATTCGTTATAGAAAAAAATTGAAGAATTAAAAATTTGAAAAAATTAAATTTAGATGGAAGAAATCAAGTTTAAATTATTGTCCTAAATAAAGTATGCCATAAAAGAATCCCTAAATATTTTAATCATTTTTTGTCCTTTCAAAAATTAGGTATCTTATTTTTTATTTATTCATAAAAATATCAACAATGATTTACAATGAATAAGAACTGACATTCAAGATGATAAAAATAAACATTCATCCTATGTTTATTTTAAAATGATGCGAATTACTAATTTACGATATCATTGAAATAATTAAATCATTCTTCTTCATATTGTTATCACGAAGAAATTGATAATAGTTAAAATAATAACAATGATTCCATCTATATTTATAGAATTATTCATAAATATCAATAATTATTTCTCAAAATCTCAAGCATTATTATAATTAAAAAATGTATCTAATAAGATGAAAAATGAGAAAAAAAAAGATGATCAATAATCGTAATAAGATAATTTCTTGTATAAATGATCAATCAAAGATGAAAGCTCTAACAGCATCAAAAATTATTTTGCTTATATTCTTAAATTAAAATTTTTATTATTAAATTTCATAAAGGAAAATTAAGATTTATAAATGAAATTAAATTTACTAGTACCAAAAGAAAAGAAAACATTAACTAACAAAGAATTTTTTAATAAACAACTTTTTTATCGGAGTAAAAGCATCCTCTATAAAATGCAAATGCAAATTTTATAAATGAAATAATACAGACGGAAGGATCAACAAACAAAGTTATTGAAAATAAACTTCAAAGGATAGTTTAATTAAACATCTGTTTTATGACAAATGAAAATGATAAAGTTATTAAAGTAACTTCAAAGAATTTAGTTTAATTAAGCATCTGTTATACGATAAGTGAAAATAATAAAATTATTGACATAATTTGAAAGAACAGTCTAATTAAACGTATGTTTTGTGATAAGTGAAGATAATAAAGTTACTAAAATAACTTCAAGCAATGATTTAATTGAAATCTATTTTACGATAATTAAAAATGATTGAATAATTTGTTTGAAATGATATAGTATTGATGTAACTTAAATTAATCAAACCTATCACTATCACTTGTTAGTGAAGGTCATTTCTTTTCAACCTTTTCACTTTCTTCTGTTTATTTCCACTAGTATATGTACTTGTTAAACAATATCTTTTCCTTGCAAGTTACAATTGATGATAAATTGCGATAAATGATATTGATATCATCGAATGGCGAATTCGATAAACAATAGTTCTGTTATTATCTTTTGAAATTTTACAGTAAATTAAAGAAGTTTAATACAAAATCAGAATTTGTTTTATATAATTAAGTAAAAATTCCTTTATTCTAACAGATATATAAAATACTTATGATAAGAAGTTCATTTCAAAAATGGCCAAAGACGAATATACCATACCGTCTAAATACGACGATAGATAAATAGAACACAACAGTTCATTTCAAAAATTGTCAAAG
Source organism: Dirofilaria immitis (assembly GCA_024305405.1). Classification (NCBI taxonomy): domain Eukaryota; kingdom Metazoa; phylum Nematoda; class Chromadorea; order Rhabditida; family Onchocercidae; genus Dirofilaria; species Dirofilaria immitis. The sequence goes on from JAKNDB010000103.1 coordinate 1,738,320, forward strand.
CCAAATTTACTGTACGAATAATTAAGAGATCGGAAGTAATGATATTTTAATAAAATCAGCTTGGTGGTAATTCATCAAAATATGTGAAGATTGTTACTTATAAATAGAACTTCATGAGTGAATGTAAAATTTACTATTTCAAAACTTCTCAAAAATTTTAATAACATAAAAAGATGTAATTACAGCTTTTAATATTACTATATACAATTTTACAATAAATTTATAATAATTTGGACAATTTGAATGATCGTTTGAAAAATCTAAGGAAATGAAAATTGTTAATTCGAATTAGAAAGATTCTAAAACAAATATATGCATATATAATGGACTAAATACAAACTAAAGCTATCATTGATTCGAAAAAAAATGATTATAATAATTTTGATGATAAAATCTTTCTGAATTAAAAATTTATCATGATTTATAGGATCAACATTCAGCAATTTTTATTCAAAACTCATTCAACAATATTATTCAAACAATTTTTATTTAAAAGTTCAAAAATTCAAAGAAGTTTTATTTTCTTTTCATACAAATTCAATAATAATGAAGAAGAAGTAGAAGAAAGAAAATCAATAATAATCTGAAATTTCTAATCATAACCTAAAATCCTTGATTATATATGAAAAAGAGAATTTTTAATAGAAATAGTAAATATTAAAGAAAAGTAATAAGAAATATAAGCAACTTTTTCTTCATATCAATGATGTCACAATAAGTATTAATATAGTAAAATCTCTAAGATAAATGTGCATAAACATCGATAATTTCATTTCTCTCTTGCAATCATCCTTTCAAAATGCTAACTAACTTTACAAATGATTCATACATATATATATATATATATATTTATTTCCCTTCTTTTCAATCCAATGTTTCAAATAAATTTTTCAAGTACTTATTGGAATTTAATTCTCGAAATGTAGCCAGAAAGAGAGAGAGAGAGGGAGGGACAGATAGACAGAGAGAGAGAATCATAAACAAGGAAGATAAATAAAGATAAAATATTTGAATGCCATATTTAAAAATATACAAACATACAAATAATTAAAAACATTCTATTAAAATTATAAAAATATTCTTCGGAGATTTTTCAATTATAAATCCATAAAAAGTTGTAATATCTATTTTCATTAAAATCATATAAACTTTTAGACTGTAAGAAATATATCTGCAACAATAATATTTAACAGCATTTTATCACAATTAAACTTTTCTAAAATATTTATTCGAAAATTTATTTTCAGATATAAAACATAAATCTATATGCAATTATAATACCTAATTTTGTTAAAGCTATACGATCCTTTAGGGTCTAAGATTCGAAATATACATGCAATATTGAGAAATAAATAACCAATAATTTAGGCTTTAGGAATCTTTGAAGACGTCAAGATTTTACTCATAAACTACTTCTTACATAAATTCTAGTTGTAATAGCAGTAATAGTAGTAATAATAATATAAGTTGAGAGGGTTAGTTGCATTGGTCATCAATTATTATCATTTAAGAATTTTACATATGGTATGATATGATATGATTGCTGTATTCTTTCCATCGATTTATTTCAAACTTTTATTATCGCTCATTTTTAGCAAATATCAATCAATGGTGTGAATAATCATCATCACATATAACACAAAGATAGACTAAACAAATGCAAATAACAATGAATTTGCATTATTTCACTACCGAAATTCGATCTTTCCAAATTGATTCTATTGATTCATCGATATCACACATTTCCATTTCTAAACTGATATATGTATCTTAATTTTTATGTACAATCCTTTTTTTCTTTTTATTTGCTATTAATGATTCGGCATATTTTAGTATAAAACTAAAATAAATCGATTCCATTAACAAATAATTTTTATTATTTAAATAAAAATTTTGTACGAATATTCAGCTGAAAAATGGGAGAAAAAAAAGTGGTATGATAGGAATAGTATAATAAAATAAATAATTGATCCATCGAAAAAATAATTCAAAATTTAATTCCTAATTGTTATTTCATTCAATGAGTATAGTGGAATAGGAAATTTTCTAATGTTTAAAAATTTATTGAAATTTCTTCTGATGCTCAGAAATTTATTGAAATTTTGCAACTCCCTAATTCCCAGGAATTTCTTGAAACTCTTGAATGTTTACAAATTTATTTGAAATTCAAAATGAGATTGCCTCACCATCCTAATTAATTACATGTCATTCATCACTAATAGTGAACAGTGATGATCAATTTGGATTGCCCATTATTATTTACAACATTTTCTAATCAATGAATAAATTATTTTCAATTATTAAGATTGAAATTTAAAAATTCAAATAAAAATTTTAAACTAATATTAAATTTAGGAATGGCTAACAGTAAAGGTATAAGCAATTAAATTCATTTCAAATTTTACCGTTGCTGTATATGTATATGACTAAATGTTAATGCCAAAATGATTCTTTAAAGAAAGCATTTTGCACTTTTATCTAAAATTCAAACTCGTTTGGAGCAGAAAAAAACCTGCAAGTTTTTTTTTTGTTTTAGATGTATTTCATTTTATAGTTTTCGATCGTTTTATACAAATTGAAAAGAGTTAGTTTTTTATTAAAATTAAAAAGAATAAGATAGAATAGAATATTGTTTAACATTTGAACAAAAGATTGAAAAAGTTTTTGGAGGAATAGTGAATGAGAGAAGATGGAAAAGTTTTAGAATGGATCATAATTAGATAGGAATTCCGGATGATAGGATAAGCCGTATAGGATGATCTAACAAAGCGTAGATTGGTCCATTCAAATTTCAATTAATTCGTTATAACACATTAAAAAAAAGTGGAAAAAAGCGGACAGACAATTATGATTGGCTATTATATATCAATGCCAATTATGATTGGCTATATATATATATATATATATATATATATATATATATATATATTTGTCCACTGTTATACATAAAACTTTTCAAATATTAATATTTTAATTTATAAAATGATATTTTCAAAAAAATGAATTTTATAAATTGCGAAATAAATTTTCAAAATAAATAAAATTTAAAATACTTTTAAATGTAAAATATTAATATTTTAATTTATAAAATTATATAAATTGGCAAATTTTTCAATAAAATTTAAAAAATATTCAACATTTTGATTTTTTTTCTTTAAAAGAGAAAATTTTAGATATCAAGATAAGAAGGGATGCAAAGTAATTTTTTTTCTTTTTTTTTTAATTACAAATACACTCAAAAGCAGTGGAGGAAAAATTATTTTAAATGAATATTTCTCAAAAAAAAACGATGAAATGGAATAATGGAAAAAAAGAAAAGCATTTCAAGAATTTACATTTGAAAATTGAATTAAGAATATGTGAAGATTAATTAAAATAGTAAGTAATTAATTGATAAAATGAAAAAAGAAAAAAAGGGAAAATATTGCGCTAATTATAAGGAAAAGAGCTAAATAAAAAGATAAGAAAATTTATGTTAGAAATTACTAATAACATTATTTGACATTACTAGAATGACCTTTTCCTGTTGTTGTCATTGCAGTTCCAATGATTATCACTACAACTGCTACAATCGATAATTTTCATCGATAACTTCAAAATTTATGCTGCCTATCTGATCTTCATCTTAACCATATGACATTTACATTTACATTACAACAAAATGGCTCATGTATTCAATAATACCCAAACTGAAATAAATCAAAAGAAGCAAAAAGTCTCAATTTAAACTTTCCTAATCGTATATAGTAATAAGTATCAATAGCTCAGCAAAATTAAGCAATAAAAGAATGTAATATGTTGACATCTTTAAACAAACTAAGAAACTCAATGGGTAAGTATCTTGAATTTGAATTAAAAAAAAAAAAAAAACGAAGAGCTGTTAGGTTTTATAAAGGATTTAGCTAATTTTGGCCAAGTATTAATTTCTCAAATCTAAAGGAAACAATCCATTGCTAATTTCTATTAAAAACTTAGTCATTTTAAACTAATTATATAGGCTTATGAAATAAATTCAGAATAAAAGAGTGTTTTGATTAATTAAATATGCTCGAATATTTATCATATCGAGATTGGCAGAAGAGATGTTTAACTTCAGCGAAATATTTGAATGATATTCAATTGTACGAATGATATTCAACTTTAGTAGTAGGATATTTGAAGAATCGAACATAAATTAATTAATAATATTCATAGAATCCGTTTTAGATTCTATGTGAAGCAACGATTCTTATCGCTGACAAAAATCAATCACAAATAAATGTTGACAAATTTAACAGTAAAAACATAAAAATTTATATATCAATGAAATGTTGATTCGTAAAAAAATTTTTTCATTTTTGAATGATAAAAATAAAAGAATAAGAAATGATTAGCAGAGAGAAAATAAACGAGAAAAGAAGAAATAATTTTAATTTTATGCAAAGTTAAGTTTCAAAAGAATTGGAAATTTTCTTTCTTTTTTTGGTTAAATGTGCAAATAAATTTTGAGTTCCATTAAGAAATGTTACGAAATTAATTGAAAATGAAAAAGTAAAGAAATTTTTCAATAGAAAAAGCAATTAAAAATTAGAGAAAATATAACATAAAAAGTTTGAAAATGATGATTTCAATGAATGAACATAAAGAGTTGTTGCCTATATATTTTAAAGGTCTATAACCTATCCACCAAAATATATCTTTCATATAAATCTTTCTTTTTTTTTTATCGGTATGAATCAGTTTTTTTAAACTTTATACGGCGCCATTTTTCATTTTTGAAAACAGAATTAAGAGTGTTTTTTTTGAAATATTTTAGTGAATAACACTTTTGCTGATTTTACAATATCAATGAATTCAAATTTACCTTTCCGTCAAATAGAGAAAATGAAATTCTTGAATATTATATCTACGCCAAATTGAGGATTTATTCTATAACATAGTGTTATTATCACTTCATTCGAAACATAATATAACTTATCAACTTATCATTATAATTACATTACAGAACTAAAAGTTATGAACTAAAGGGCAGAAAGTAGCAGGAGTATCAATCAGTTACTTTCAACAATTAATTTTCCTAATTTGTAATCTAATTCATAACTTAAATAATAAATCTTAGAACAAATGGAATAAAACATAAGCATGCATTTGTGATGAAAAGTAATACAGTTTAAAATGCTGAATTTAATTTTCTCATTTCTTACTTGAATTACATTTTAGATTAGACAAGAATTAATAAGAAAAAATGGCCTAGTTATTTAACATACGCATGATATAGGAAATATTTTAAAATTCAATTCCTCCAAAATTTCTTTGTTAAAAAATAATAAGAAAGAAAATTCCCAATAAACAATCTATAAAAAAACAAAAATTTTTAATAAGAAAAATTTCAAATAAAAACAAAGAAAAGTGCTATTCGCATTGCAAAATGAAAATAAATAAAAAACTCCCATAAAGTTTTCATATAATTACAATAATTAATACTTAATAAACTTTTTGACAATTAATTAATTAGCATTACATAATTAAGTAAGTTTATTCAGTAACAATTAATAATATGAAATATCGTCAAATTATTTGTTTATTTTATCAAAGAATTTTATTGAAATACTACATAATTCATTAGCATTTATGAGAAAGTATTAAAAGAAAAGACATTATTTACGAAACTATCTAATAATATAATAATCATTTATGATTTTTAATGAGATACTGCATAATAGCAAATAATTTTTAATGGGATACAGCAGGATGTCAAATAACGGGACTTTTTTTTTAGATGAAATATAAAATGCGACAATTTAAATCACTAATGATAACAATATAGCAATTCTGTTGCTATTATTGCGTTATTATTATTATTATTATTATTATTATCATTATCATTATTACTATTGCAATTATTGTTACCATTAGGACAATAACATAATTAGCAAACCAATATCATTGCCATAATTATCATATTAATGCAAATTCTATCATACTTGCACCATTATATAATCATTACTATTAAAAATGATACAACATCACTTATCATCACTCATCACCATTACTTTAGCCATAAATTATTATCACAAAATATTAAACTGCTTCCGTTAAAATTTATCATTTTATCACATGGATATAAAAATGTTTTTTTTCAATGAAATACTATTATCTTCCACACTGAATTTAAAATGAAATGTCTATTTACGTTAAATGATCTAAAGGATTTTCCATTTTGTACAATATATCATCGTGATTACTCGAATATTATAAATTTCGAATGGAATTATAAAATAATCTTTCATGTAGTATCGCAATAATTATTTAAAAAGATGCAATAAACGTGTGTTCAAAAACAGATTATAAACATATCCTACGTTAGTACGAGAAAAAAACACTGGTACTAAATTATCGAAATTTGAATAATAAGTCTTATCAGTAGTTTAGAATCAATAATAAACATTAAATACTAATAATAAGATATAAACATTGCAAACTTTTGAGCTATTCAACTAAAAATCTTAATGCCCACTTGATGATAATGTTTGAAGTTATGAAGGAAATAATTGAAGCCTGAACAGTAAGGATGGAAAGTTCCTCAAAAATTTCATTTAATACTGCGATTTCTTCAAACAAAAATATGTTATTAAAATGATATGATTAATAGGATAACAGAATATTATCAAATAAACTGAGAAACATTACCGATAAAGTTGTAAGTTTCATATAATGGAAAGTATAGTAAAAGATTTTTGATGAAAATGGTAAACAAAGAGAAATTATACAAAAACCATTATCGATATCAATAATAGATAGCAAAAATTGAATTCATTTTGGGCATCAATAAATGTCTTCCATTTTTTTAGGTTAGAATGAGGAGGGTTCTAATTGGACAATGGAATCTGAATAAAAATGATCGTAAGGTCATCAACTGACATGCAAATGAGGAGCAAACCCTTTGCTTCCATACTTTTTTTTTTCAATGAGCCATTTTAACAATAGAGAAATCTAATATTTTATAGGCTTTTTTGTCTTTTCCTTTCAATACTGTTATTATTACAAGTTATTATTTTTAAGTTAAATGAAGAAGCCATTTCATTCAGAAAATTTGGCACCTAATTTTGTATTATTAAAATAATTTATTTCTGAATATATGAATGAAAAAGAAATAATCTTCCAATCTAATGATATATATTTTTCGCATAATCGAATAATAGTAATTTTTCGAGAATGGAATTGAATCACAGATTGATTACTAAAATTTTATAATAGAAGGTCAAGAGTCAAAGGTTAGAGATATATGCATATATAATATTTAATATTCTGATATATTTTATATTAAAGAAATTGATAAAATTTGCATAATTTTTAATAATATAAAAATGAGATTCAATAGATAAGTGAAACATAAGTAAAATGAAGAAAAGCTTCTAAATTTTTCAATCTTTTCTCGATTCTAATTTTAATATTTATCATCAAATGAAAAGTAAACAACATCCAAAAATATTTTATAAACTGGTAAAGAGAGAAAGAAACATATATATAGAAAAAGGATAGAGGGAGACAAATTGTGGACGGTAGAACAAAAAGATCGAATATAAATTGATGATCCTTGGTCGAATGTCCACTATACATATGTACCTACGTACACATATGTACATACATATACATTGAGAGAGAGAGAGAGAAAGAGAAAGAGGGGAAAAAGAGAGAGAGAGAGAAAGAGAGAGAGTTATCTACACAGCGTGGATCGTGTCATATGACAAGGTATTGTCATATGGATGGAAAGGTTAGCTTGAAGTAGTATTGGATGAAGAGAGATGAGTGGGTGGATATGCGACATTGTCTAGACATCCATTTATCCATCCTTTTAACACATCGAAACATCCCTTTACACGCTGGCGGATTTTATGCAACGATTGGTCATCGTAAGGTCAGTGGTCATTTGCTATTTGTAACAAGACATATGAAATAATAACGTGACCTGTCATCAGAAATGCTCATTGGTCATTGGCTAATATGATAAGCTATATGAAATAATAGTACGAAATTTATTATATTAATAAGATCATGATTGCTCTGCAAAGAATTTACGTATTTAAGATGATTGCCATTTCTCCTGGTCTTCCTCGGAATTTTGGAAAGTTTTCTTAGAGTTTTTGATCTACGGAATTTTCTCGAGATTTCTTTAGAGTTAGAAACAGAACATGTTGTAAGTGTCAAGTTCTCGAAATTGAAAAAAAAAGAAGAAAAACGATGAACTTAGACATATGTGACACATCAGAAGAGCCAAATTCGAAATTTAATAATGAAAATAAACTTCGTAATTTCTAATTCTGAGCAAATTTAAGTTTTGATATTCTTTATTGTATATGCTCGACAGAATTTCTATTCCTATTTTAAAAAAGTAGAGCTTTTACAAATCTTCTGATTTTTTCAATTAATCTTATCCACCTCGATGAGGATGGTTATATATTGATAATGTATCGATTACCTTTGATAGAACTGTTATCTGTCAAAATGATGAACAAGCAGTTTTCAACTTTGCCACTGTAAAATTTCACGAGCAAATATGTAGTAAATATTATTTGCATCTCACAATATCTATTATTAAATTCAATTGAATTTTTATGGCGATATTTGTTGAAAAGAAGAATAGAAAAACAACCATCAAATTATGCAAACATTGCAATACTGCAAAATAAGCAATCATCTGAAATCGATGAATGGAAATTTATTTAATGAATATTCGAATGATTTATTCTAAAGACATTAGAAAATTAAATACTTAAGGTCAGATAATAACACTTTTGATTCAAATCCTCATTCGATATAAGCATAAAAGAATCTTGGGAATTCAATTAATAATAGTTTATTCCATATCTCAGATCATTTTTCCAATCATTCCTAGTTCTTGAGATAAATGATCAACTTGAAATCAGAATTTTGAAAATTTTGGAGAAATATTCTTGACTATTAAAATGGTTTAAATATTAAAAGGGAAGCGGAACAAGGAAAAGTAAAAGCATTCAATCGTTACATACCTCGCTAAGATTTCTCCACAAATTCGTAACTGATATCTAATCGCAGATTCATTTAAATAGACATTTTCGAAGATCAAATTACCAATAATGCTGCACTCCCTATATATTCCGATTTCCATCAGATTCTTTTCATCTCTATCTATCCATACGAATGGTACTTTTTAAATTCAAATAGAAAAGGTATTCAAATAAACTAAACAAATCAGATCATCTGCGAATATTAACAATGAATTTAAGCGTCTTCACATCATGATAAGATTAAGCAATTTCAGATTCTTAATAAGGAAATTCACACAACTCAGTTCCATTTCTAATACTTGTTACTAATATACAATTTTCGTTGTCAAAATTCCATATCGAAGCTCACGATGGGGAAAAAAAACCTCAGCATTTAGATTGAAATTTTACTTCCAAATAAAAGAACAAATATCGAATTTAAGATGCTACCATTTTGTTCGGCAAAAATCCCAAGCTCACTTCATCCCTTTAAACCGATCAAGAAATAGCACTTGAAAATAAACATAAAATTCTGATATATGAAGTTTCCTTGGTCCATCAAAAATGACCCAAACCTTCATAATTTTTCAGTTACTTGAAAATCTTTATCTGGGTTGATTATACCTTTGCTAAGTGCTCGAAAGTTGTGGTGCTAATTAGCACAGAAAGTATATTTGCATACTTATTAAAGACTTGAAATTTATTATCATACAAGATTGGCAGAAAGAACATCCTTATGAAACCACAAAGACATGAGAAAATAGTATTTCTTCGACAAGAAAGCAATTAAATAAAACTTTTAAAACAAACTGAAAGAACTTTTTCTAAATCTAATAAAAAAACTACTCTGAAAGCCTGAAAAATAAAGCTAAATAAATCTGACCCAAAACTAACATAAAATTCTTCATTACTGCCATTCTTAAATCCGAAAAATATATAGATATACTTTTCATATTCTCTTCACATACAAAAATAGCCGATCTTTTCAGAGCTGTCCATTTGCAAAATATAAAAATTGAAACAATCTTCCATGGGTAATTTTGAAAATATCTTCCCTTTTAAAATAATATATAATTTGCATTATCATTCTTTCTCTCATGAATTACTTTAGTGGGATGGCAGAAAAGAAATTCAAATGAAAATATGAGAAAAATACAAAATAAATATATAAAAAGTTCGTGGTTGAATGTGGAAGAGATACCCGCAAATACGACTATTTAGAAAGAGAAAGGAAAGAGAGAGAGGGAGAGAGAAAAGATCTTTGAAAATGATTCTCGAAATGATCAATAGATCTCCCTCTAAATTTCATGCTCTTCCATACTTACCAAAAATCACTTATCATTTACATTTGATCGAACAGAAGCGAATGAAGCATACATACTATCAATATTAAAAACTAGCATTTAAAAAATAATACATATATATCAAATAAAGCAATATACATGAATATTTTCGATAAAAAATAATATAGCACAATGAAAAAATATTTTGGAATATTTCCGAGTTCCGAATGATTTATAAAAAAACTCTGAAACTTTAAGGAAGCAGCAAATTATTATTTACATTTAAACTTTAGATAGAATGCTTTTTAAAGTTGGTAATTTCTTTCCGAGAGAATAAATCTGATCGGTATTCAGCGGAATGTTTGAATGCTTTTGTCAAGAAGACCGAGAAACATCACGAGTTACATCCAACTGCTGCAACTGAGTTTGTAGGAAATCGATTCGACTATCTTTCCAATGGATTTCATATCGCAAACTCTCTATATCTTGCTGAAAAAAAGCAAAAGTTGACAAGAAACTGGTCAAGCTCGAATTTATTCAAAAGAATAGTCTATTTTCAATCAAACCCATAGCTTCATAAAATTCTTGCCGAAATTTCATTTAAGAGTTCTAAATTCTAATAAATAATGGACAAAGATTGCAATGTGCATTGAAATATAAGAATAAGCATGCGTTAAAATGTGAAGATATGGAATCCTTCCCGTTAAAGAAATTAAACATTAAATGATTATCAAAAACAAAATGACTAATGGAAAGCAAAAGTGAATAACTAAGAATGAATGCAAAAGTGAAGGCAGAATTAAACATGCATTAAAAACAAATTGATAAACAATTTAAGATAAAGAAGAAATAAATCAAAGAATTTCAACAAGGACTTCATTTCTCCTAACTCTTAAATTTCTCAAAAAAAAAACAACCACTATTGGCTAAAAATTCCGGCATGTCGAAAATAGTATGTAGGAATATGAAGTTGATTTCGAGTTCTGAATCTTCCATAAGAAAGGAATCATAAAACAAAAGAAATAAGTGAAACAAAATTTTTTTAAATTATATTACATAAACAAGGAGTTTCGCGAGATCCAAAGGCCAGAGCTTGCGACATCACAATACTTTCATTACCTGAGATACCGAAAGAGTCGGTATAATTAATTTTTTTTTTTTTTACAGCGGATTACAGTGGATGGAGACTTTAAAAGCAAGATTAAATAGGCTGCAAAAATATTTGTAGTTAGAAATAAAAATGTAAATGTTAAGACAAAAACAACCTACTACTTCTCATTTCCACCTTGCAACTTGGAAAAGAAATCCAGAATAATACTTTAGATATTGGTTATTATAATTTTATAAATTATATGCGAAAAAAGTTTCACAAATTTGTTATTAAAATAATTGGGTGTTGTCATCGAATCTTCCAATGTGAACTATATAAAATAGTACAACTATAGCAAAAAAAAAGGATGCAAGTTTTGGAGTGTTATGCTCATGTAATGATTTTTTTAAATAGTTACAATGATCAAGAGAATGATCAAATAAATGACACAGTGGACACTAATTTCAAAAAATACATTCAAGGCCTTGTAAAAATTTGTAAATATTTCAACCTGCTGCAAATGAACAATTTTTTCCAGTTGTTCGCATCTGCTTCGACATTTCCATAACTCATTTTCCATTTCTCTCAAAACATTTAGCACCGCTTTTTCTGAGAAACAACTACGATCGCTGGAATGACCAGATCAATAAGTTGGATTAATGTGATAATTAAATCTTAGAACAAAATTACGTTCCCTGTGCTAATATAATTTATACTAGTCGACCTGCTAATTTTCCTTCATATTATTAATAATTCCTAAACATGACCCGATACGCAAATAAATTAAGAAGCAATAATAATCAATGTTCAAAAAATTTGCAAACCTGTAGAGATGAATTATAAAAAAAAAACATCTAAAAGATTCCAGGCCACTACCTGCCATTATCTTCTCCTTGACCTCGTTCTTCTGGTTTACCATTCCCATCACCCAATTTTCGTAGCATCGGTAATTTATACTGCTCTGCTTTTTCATCAGCAAATCATCACATTGACTATTCGAGTAGTCTTCTGGAGAAACAGTTGGTGCTGAACCGACTTTCGATGGTATAATGCCTGATTCTGGAAAGAAAAATTTCTAATGTTTCTGGCCCATATATCAACAGTACAGAAGGTACAAGAAATACTGACCTTTAATAATACCGGAAACTTTACTTATCATGTATAAATAGTAGGTGTAACAGCAGAATTTAGCTATCAAAAATTTGAGTAATAAATGAAAACATTAACAATACTTGAGCCTAATTATGTCAATATTTCGAAAAAAAAGTGAAGGATATTTGAGTTTAATGCATTTCATAATTAAAAATAGACAATGAGGTTACGAAATTAGGTTAGTAAAATTTTAACTAACTGATTGAAAAAGTGATGCACTCCGATCAATAATATTGGCAATCCGTGAACTGGATGACGAATTTTTACGATTTAATGCAGTAACATCAGTAGTAGCAGTAACAGTTGGAATATTTTTCTCGCTAATTGGAGATGAAAAGGATATTGGCGTATTTTCATTTTCATTATTTTCCTCTCCGTTATGTACACCATTTGCTTCACTTATTTTTCTCCAAAAAGCAAATATTACAAAGGTAATATTTGCTAACACAAAATCAAAAAAGGTAAACAAAAAAATCAAAAATTACAATTCTTTCCAATGAATTTCAATTATAGCAAAACGAAGAGAAAATTAAAACTGGAAATGCTAATAATATTTTTTTACCGAAAGGATATTTAAAAATTCTAAAAAATTAGTATCTCAAAGATAAAAACATGCGGAAAAAATGCAAATCAATAAATTGTTAAATAAATTTGATAAATTTGAAAAAAATCCATTTAAATCCTACGTAAAATGGTAAAATTGAAAATGCGACAAAAAGATTTCATTTGAACAACAGCTTACTCATTCATATCCTGCTCCTTTTCAGCTTCATCTGCAAATGCTTCAGCTGCCAATTTAGCTTTAATCCTTTCGATCTTTAATAGCTCCTCACGATCTTCACGATCTGTTATTTCACGATAGTCGGGTTTTGTCACCTAATAATAAAAATAACTGAATTATGAGTAAAAAATTCTAAATCTCAAGAAAACCAAACCATTTTTATCAAAGTAGAAACTACCCTTTTCAAATAAGAAAGACCATAATTTAAGATGTTTTCTTCTTTTCTCTCTCTTATTTTAAAAAGATTTTTATTACTAAATTTTTGCAGTCTTCAAACTACTACAAAGCTCACAATCGGACATAACAAAGATTACTAGAAAATACTTTTGTCTCCTATTTAATTACATATTAGAAAATTATTAGAAAACATATTAGAAATATTAGAAACAACTATGGCAGCCACCGCACAAATCTTTTATGTTTGATGGACTGATAAATCTATTAGTAATTTCAATCAAAAGTACCCACTTAGAATTCTTAAGAATTCCGAATATTTAAAAGTCTACACAGATAATTCAATTGATTAAAGATTTTGAATTTAAACTAATTTTAATGATTAGAAAAAGAGATATCTAAAAAGCTGATATCTTTCACTCTTTTCTACAGCATCAATAAATTCAACGAAGTGAAGGATAAACGCTTATCAGTAGTTCCATTCCATACCGTCTTCCTTGCTTCTTCATACAATTCAGCATAAAATTTTCAACAAGAAGGTAATTATACCGTAATTCTTAGACTATAAACATTGATTTTATCAGCAAAATTTCGATTCAATATCATGAAAAATGCTAGCAGCCTAAGCGTTACAATTCTAAATTTATATATCGAATTGTGGTACCTGTGATAAAAACCGAAATTTACGATCATTATTGACGTCGGCGATTATTAGTTTGGTTCGATTACTCTCCTTGGCAAATGTTACTGGTTTATTTGTACAATTCAACACACAATCTTTCAGCTCCAACATGATTGGCTCTCGATTTAAACCAGCTAACCATTCACGAAATGACAAGGACGGAGTTGGTGACCGCGTTGGCGGATATAAGTCTGCTTGAAATCCGTCAGCCTAAAAACAGACAACTTCGCTAAAACACAAAAGACATTGTCACTGACAAATTTTAAATATTTTCCAAATAATTTTAATACTGACACTATAATTAAGAAAGTTACAATCACACCCATAATAAGGTCAACCTTAGATTCATCACTATCTTTTAGGTTTTATTGTATCCAAGTCACGTGTCATGATGTATGTCTAATTGCGGATATATTACAGTGCATACTTAATAAAGGATAGACAATTATTAAAAGTATGTTCTTATCATTGATAATATCACAAAAGGAAATTGAATAGACAGAAGGATTCAACAACATTTCAAGATGCAGTTCAAAGATGTGATTGATTTTTATCGATTTTTTTCCGCCATTTTCAAAAAAGCAGGAAAAAATCGAAATGAAAAAATTGAATATTAATCCGAAATTGAAAGTGTAATTCTTTTGACTCGAATCCGAATCCGGAAAAAACTAAAGAAAAATAAAAATGGACTAGCAGGAAGATAAGTTGTTCTTTCCAGTAAACAAATGAAAAACAAACACTTTGCTGATATTCATAGGTAAAGCAAATATATCTTTTTTACATCTCATCTTGTTTAATGCCTGAGCACTTTAGCAACTCTTAAGTTGCGAACAAAAATATATAAAGAAATGAAAGGAAGAGAACAAGAAGCAAATTCAAAAATTTATGATTTAACTCAATCATTAAATTTTGCAGTCAGTGTATAGCAAAAAAGTAAAAAGTAAAAATAATCATTTCTGAATTCGAAACTTACTCTTCTCGGAACAAAGAACGACAGTGGTTCAATAACCAGTTGTTCAGCATCTACTCGAAATATTCTCATAATTTCGCATTGCAATATGTTGAGACCACGTTTGGGAAGTAGACATACAGCTGTATGTGCCTTGGAACCGGATGATTCATTTAGATAGGATATAAATGGTGCTTCATTTAACAATTCATAAAAACGAATATTGGCATCGCCCTGGAAGATTATCAAAACATTATCAAAATCGAACGTTTCAAATTTAAAGATCGGGAAATTCATCAAACAAAGTAGCTTGTATTAAATTAAATATTAAATTAAATAAAAATTCTATTCCGTTGAAAATTAAATTTTTACTTTAAACAAACCTTTCCAGCAATGTACAACAAATTGAGATCATTATCAATTATAGGCATAAGAAAACCGGACCCGCTATCGATATCAACAACAGCTAACGGTGCATTCAAAGGTTGAGAATTGTAGATGGCTAACTGCCGTCGAGTACTACGTGAATTACCTAAAGAATACTATGTGAATTATCTTTTGATTAATAATCAAATTTTAAATTTAAGATAATCCTCTAAACATGGCCTATTTCTTGAAATATGATTCCCATGGATTTTAAAAATTATCTTACCATACATACTACAGAAAATTCAAAAGAATTTAAAATCTTACTAATCAAAAATTAGTGTCTGTATGAAAAATATACTTAAAATTAGTCGCGCTTAAAAATTATGCTTATTATATTAAAGAGGCAAAAAAATTCAAGTGTATAAACATCTCATGAGTGTTCAAATTAAATATAATTACCTTACAATATATACACAAATTCTTTCAATGTAAATATATAATAATGGATTTTACAAGGTTATGATTATTATTTATAATTTTCAATGAATTACCAGTCGTTATAATACGTTCACTATTGTTTGCATTTGAAATTCCATAAAACAAAACTCGTGAAAGCATACTACCATCGTGAATAAGCTGTGTGCTACGTTGTTTTTCACCCGTTCGTGCATCATAAATTGATAATTCATGTGATTTCGTCGCAATCACAAATTCAGAACAATTGTAGCTGAAATTATACATTTCGAATCATCAATATAATTTCAGGATTAAGATAATTCCTAAAAAACTTTAGAAGTAATAATACTTAGAATGTATCTTGGAGCCATATTTATTTCAATCGTACTTTCAAATTTGACTTTCTGAAATATGTCATCACTCAATTTCTTTTTGAAACTGTATTTACTATTCTACTCCTAACTTATGTTAAAATGAAAAAAAAAGCAAACCTCAATTATGAGATCTAGTATCAAAAAGTTATCTTAAAATATTTATAAATAAAATTAATGAATTTATTTCTCTCAATAACTCAGCCGCATATTCAGAACTGACATTTTTCCTAAGACCTATTCTATTAATTCTGCATAAAATTTCACCGAAAAAAAAAAAACTTAAGCATGTAAGTAGGACAGTCTCACATACTAACGATCCTAAATGTCCATCATTAAAGTACATAAATCTTTTTTCCAAAAATATTAAGAGGAATAAATAACCTTAAACTAATTGAAACAGCATTGCAGTCTTCAATTCTATATACAATTTCATCGGTTTCAATATTCCACAGTACTATTCGACCATCCAATGAAGCCGAAAAGACTGCGTTATCAACCGTCGCATGCCATTCGATTGTATGAACGCGTCGGGAATGTGCTCTGGATATTCGCAAACAACTATAATTTTGATAAAAATTAGATTCATAAGTTCCAACTAAGTCTGCTTTTGATAGCCAGAATAACAAATTTAACTCCTGTTAAATAACTTAAATTGTTAGCATTATAATGTGATAAAGACTTAACATATTTTTGCAATAACCGTAACTTTCTGGTGAGAAATCAGAAACTTCTACATTTAGATTAAGCATTTCTATAAGATTCCATACAATGATTTGGTGGAATTTTAAATTCAATTTTCATATACAACAAATTACATATTTACAGATTTTTACATGTTTACATACTTAAATTTTTTAAGCTTCCTAATCTATGAATTTTTGCAAGCAAAAGTTTATCCTATAGAAAAACAAAAATCTAAATTCTGTATATATTCAAGAAAATGGATGTATTCAAAAATAGGACATGTTTAGCTTTTTTATCCAACTGAAAAGTTTGGAATTATGGAGGAAACAAATTATACAAAATTTTGTTTTTTTTTTAATCTTAAATTCCTTTGATACCGGCTGTTAAATTTTATAGGACGAGAAAATTAGTAACCGAATTCTAAGCATATCATCAATATGCCATATTCGAACTGTAGCATCGTGAGATCCGGTAGCTAAAACGTTATCATTAAAAGGATTCCATTTTACATCACATACGGCACCCTGAAATTTTATTAAAGTTATAGAAAGTTATGGATAAGAAGAATTTTTCGATCTCTTTCACAGTGATTTAAATAAGCATAATTCTTAAAATAGAATTCTCTATATACCATTTTAAAAAGAAATGTATTTCCTAAAAGTATTGAAAATTAAATGGATAATAGATTGCCACTAAATGAAGCATATCAAGTGATAAAAAGATGAACAAACTTTAAATGATAAGCATACTTCATGATCCTTAATTTTGCCTAGTTCCATTCGCCCTCGACCCATACGACACAATTTGGCAATTTGAACAACACCACCAGCAGGAACATCAATAGCTAATGCAATCATCTTTGGATTTGCGGCTACCGCTAGTCCATGTCCCGGTCCTGTATCGTACCATTCACTACGTCTTACACTTTTAGAATATACATGACGAAATCGTGAATATCTCAGCTTCGATAAAGCTTCTAAAATTTTCTAGAATAACTTTTTAATAACAAAAGTGATTTCTTTCCAACGCCTTTTCTTCAGAGATTCTTCTGGAATCAATAAACTTTCTGAAGAATATAACAACACTGACATCAATTATGAAAACAACAATACTGGCATCAATTATGACCTTATTAAATCTAAATGAGAATAAGGTTAAATTAATGACCTTTGTTACTTTATCATATAATCTAAATTTTTGGAAAAAATTTTTATAAAAGAATTAAGAAACAAAAAAATCAATGTAGCAGTAATTTTACTGAAAATGAAATTCAAATGAACATAAGTTTTAACCAGTGATACAAGTTTTATTAAAATATATTATAATTAAATAAAAGACACGATAAATTTGCATATCAAGTTGGGTCTATAACTAAAGAATTTCTTTTTCCTATGTAAAATCTTTATATAAATTTGGAAGATGGATTGAAAATATAACGAAAAGTGTAATAAAACCTATGATAATAATACTCACCCGACATAATTATGGGAAATAATTCTTGCAAAACGTCAATAATGTTAGTCGAGATCGCCCATAACGGGAATATAATTAATAAACATAACTGAAATAAAATAGGAAAAATTATTGAAAAGTTACAATTCATAGAAAGCATTTTACATAAACAATAGAAAGTGATGACGAAATAAACAAACAATTAAATTAGTATTTCAATTTCAATAAATTTCAGTATGATTTAATGAATATACATTTAAACAATTCAATAATTATATTTCGATCAAATGCTAGATTTAGTATGATAATTTTTGATAATGAATAATCGAGAATATAAAACATTTTAATTCATATTAATCATTTACGCGATAAATAGTATTTTGTTGCAATTGATGAGACTTGATTTAATGACTTTCTTAAACTTGAAAAAGGTGGCAAATATATTTGAAAATAATCCACTGCAAAGTAGTCACCTGACAAAAGAGAAGAACAGGTTGGAGAGTCAAACTTCACGCGCTAAATTCAAAAATTTTCAAAAAGTTCGTAAGCTACAGCTCTCCAATCAAGCTATATGAAAATTGCAAGAAAACTTGCTTGGAAAAATGAACATTTCCGGTTTAATTTAAGGAAATGTTCTAAGACTGTTTCTAATCTTTTAAAGTTTATTTTTATATTTACTCTCAGCCATAAATTTCCCGTTCTCGAAAAAGTATTACAAATGAAATTCTCTGATTCTATCAGTCATATTTTCCAAATCATGCTTTATTCTCGCTTCTAAGAACATTGTAAATTATTATTCAGATCTTGATTTTAAGTTATCAAGCTTACATTTTAGATCAAGCTGAATTAATTAATTGAATAAGGGAAGAAGTTAAAGAAATTTATTCCTACAAAAAGATGCTATGAGGTAACATCCATCCATCAAAACAAAATATTTCCAACTATCGTTTAACGATACAAATTGAGATAAGATTTTATGAGCACTAAGAGATGGGATAAAAATTTATCAATGACAAGGAAATGGTGATAAAACTTTATTGGTGTACGAAGTGGTGATAAAATTTTATGGATACAAGGAAATGAATAAGATTTCATAAGTACAAGGAAGTGATGATAAAACTTCGTAAAGCAAATAAGCATTACGAATTATCAGATTCATGAAAATATTTTTCTATAAAATTAAAAAAAAAAGAAAACTTCACTCCATTCGTTATCTTCATATATTTACATAATAGCTGTAAGCTGATGGTAATGTTTAGAAAAATATTAAAAGATAAGAAAAAAAGAAAGAAATCCAAAAAGTATCGAAGTTTACCGACATGCATATAACTTCTAGATATTATGTGCTTCTTTTAATATCTAATATTTTTAGAGAAGATTATTTCAAAATACTTTAGATAATTGAGAATGACAACTGAAAGAATCTTAAGGAATACGATTTATAGATTTCAAAAAATTTCTTCCTCAATACTTTATCAGTCTTTTTCATTCAAATTTTCAGTTATCAATTCATCTAATTTTTAGTTATCAAATTAACTTCAAACTCTAATTAAGATCATTATTTTAAAATCATAAAGTCGAGAAAAAGAAAAAGAACTTCGTAATCAATGATTAAATGTTTTGAAAGCATTAATTATAATAGAAAAAAAAGAAACAAGTTCATAATCAATAACCAGATGTTTTAAAATTACCAAATAAGGTGAGGAGAGAAATGATAAAATGTTGAGAGTGCGGAACAGAAAGCATCATTTATCTAATCACTAGCTGAGCAATTGTAGAATGATGTATTACAAAAAAGAATGATGTATTATCAGAGAAGATGATTGGTTTTTACATTCCATTCTATTAATACATCTCATTATCATCATTATCATCATCATCATCATCATAATCATCATCATCGTCATCATCGTCGTCATCGCCAAATCAACTCAACTAATTTATTAAAATACAAACGCGCTGCTATTTTCCTGTTGAATATAATAAAGTATTTCTCGAATACAGAGATTCATATATCACAAATTAATTCCTATTTAATACTTCTGGAATGAAACAAATGATCAACAAAAATGAAACGGTTACTTCAGCGTGACAATTTTCGTTTTTAACTTGGCTGAGTCATGTGATATAGTAAGTTTATAAATCATACATTCGTGTGAATGGAACTGGTATCAACAACAAATGTTTCACGTTTCAAATAGTAAAAAATTTGTTTGAAAAATATTGAAATGACATTGGGAACGATATTCCGCAATTGAAATAGTTGCGATTTTTTTGAATGATACAATCAAAATCGCTATGATTCTTTCAAAGCAAACGATGCAATTGAAATAACTGCGATACTAACCTCATGTAAATTATGCAATCCAAATAATCAATGATATTTTTATATCTTCGCATTTCGAATTATGCAATAGATTATGTCTAGGAAGAGAACAGGAAAACCGGTTTCAAACAGAAATGAAAAATTAAAATACTGAAGTATGGAACGATTCCAATTCGACAACTTCGAATGAATTCTGGAATGCAGAAACTCACTGAAATGACTAACAACATCAATGTATTCATTGATTTTCAATTAACTGATTGGGCTCCAGTCTTTATCTTGAAATGATATAAATTTCTATAAAAATTATAAAAATTAATTTCAACTAGTAATGTTTACTTTGAAAAAAAGAATCAGAAGAATTACTATTAGTGGAAAGGAATTTTTTTAGAAGTGGAAGAGAAAAGAAATTTCTGTTCATTGTTTACAAATTGCAAGAAAAAAATTAAAAAATGAGAAATTTGTCTTCGGATAGTTATGAAGATGAAATATGCAAATAAATTAATAAAAGTTGAAATATTGAGAAACGAGAATGATTTAGATAAATAAACACATATAATAAATAATAAAATATCGGAATCATGTGAAATTTGTAAGACTGAAGTTAGAGAATTCGGAGTATTTCTGAATCTTTCAATTTTTGCAATGAAAATTTAAAAATGAAATTTGAAATGAAAAGCAATGGGCAGTAAAGAAATGTTCTACAAGTGTTTGTGTCATGCGGATTTATTGTGCCACTTTTTAAAAATTTTGATGAATTGATTGGTAATATAATAGAAAGCTATACAGGCAAATTTAAAAAATGGAAGAGAAGCACATTGAAACAACAGGGCCAAAACAAAACAGGTTGGCCTTTGAGGTCATCAGAAATGAAAATCAGAAAAGATGCAGCAAATAGCATTAATAATGAAACAATGAAAGTTAATAATTTAGTAGTAAATAATCAAATAGAAAAGAATATTTGATAAATAAGCAGAAGGCTATATGATTTTGAAATATAGGAAAGAGATGAGAAATAAATACGAATCGGATCCGTTGAATACTTCAAAAATCAAAATGACCGGTATTCAGTGGCAGTTAATCAGTTGTTCCGAAAAATCCAGCTATCCCATACGCCCTTCGAAGACCAAAAAGATTATTAAGAGCCAAACAAAGGACATTTTGCTAATGCGAAAGAAAATGTAAGAAGGAAAAATAAATCGATAAGAGAGCAGAAAAATCTTGCATTGCAATTAAATGTGGACAAAAAAAAATCCATCATAAATATTTGGAAAATATTTGGAGTCTTCAAATGATATATAGTATATAGCATCAAACTATTACTGTCACTGTTTAAACACAAAATCTTTCATTTCCCAAGTTACTCAGAATTTTCTTCATCAATACAACGGAAACAAATGATGCGACAAAAATATGATATGTATTTTTAAATGCAGTAGAATGATATTTTGTTTTCAACTACAGTAAATCAATAAACAAATTCTTAGGTATTTGTGACTTCACAACTAATTAGAAGAATCATTCGTTGAATCTAAAATTTTACTTTGAAATATTTTAACCGGGAAGAGAGAATATGATGAAACTTTATGCCATCCGTTGGACTATTGATCAAAGCGATAAAAGATGAGGAATGAATGGCTTATTCTCTGCCAGGGATAAAGAGAGTGTTCAGTCCATCGAAACTATTATTGCTGAAAATTTTAATCTTCTCCTTTCCATCTATTTCTCTAGACATGAGAAGGTTTCTTTGCTCAAGAATAGCTCTTATTTCCTCTCTCCTTCTCTAATTCTTAAATTGGCTAAATTCTTCCATAACTTTTTCTCGTATATGTCTTTTTAACTTCGAAATTCTTTGAAAAAGCCATAAATTCTTCCAAAAAAATTTGTCATTTGCATAATTAATATTAAAAAGAAAAAATAATGGTACACTTTTTGCTATATTTCTGCAAACTCAAACCAACTGAGTCTTAGATCATAATAAATGAGTTGATACATTTTACAGCTTTTCAAAATTTTCTCTTTCTTTTAAAATTAATCTTATATCTTCAAAATCAATGTTACACTTGAAATATAGGACGAAAAATTTGTATAATTGTGATGTCGAAATCAATAATTCCGATATTGAAATTGAATAATTCTGATAAGAGAACTAAAAAAAAATTCCTATCTCTAGTGGACCAGCAAAAAAGTGTGCAAAACAAGATCACTGAATGATCTTCAAATTTAAAACTCCTTGCATTCTCTTATTGATCAGTGCGAGGAAAAAGAAACTTGGGAGAAAATCTTTCAGTCCACCAAAAAAGAATATTTTTGTAGATCTCGATATCTACCATTCATCATCAAGCGATACGATGATTTTGGATAACAAGCAATAAATGAAGTTTAGGAAATCGCGCAAAAAAATCTTTCTTTCAAACACAATATTTTTTCAAACGCTTAAAAACAATTCAATTTTCCAAGTGCATATAAGAATTTTGCTAATCTAAAAAAATCTAAAAAATTTAAAAATTCAGAAGTAACGAATTTGTCCAAAGCGAAAATAAAATACATAAAAATGATGTCATCATGATTCCTCCATCTACAATTTTTCAAATTTCAATAGTAATTCCGATTTAATTGAAAAATTAGTTTTTAGTGGTCGCCAACTCTCAAAATAATCACACTGAGAAGAAACTACTGAAAATTTCAATTAGGATTAGAAACTCCCAAATTTTTTTTTATAAATTGAACAAATTAGTATTTATCGGACTGACTTAAATTAGAAGCATGTTTCACTATCTTACTGAATAATAAACAAAAGTTTGTTTTACAAGTTATCGCTTATAGGATGGGAAATAAAATCCAAAAGATTAGTGAGTGATGTAAACAAACTATTCATTTAGCCATGCGCTTATCTATGCTGTCAATCTTACTAGATATATAACTTTTATCATAACTCTTCTAAAAATGACAATTTAGATGTGGGGAAGAAATTGCAAAATGAAAAGATGAAATAAAGAAAATATGATCCAATAAGTGGAGTAGAATAAACAAATTTTGGTTGAAGAATTCAAATTTTAGTGAATAGAGGCTTTGTCACCGAATAATAATAGCAGCGACAGTGGCAGCAGCAACATCACATGTGATAAGCTGGCAAAGTTGAAATGGAAACGGAAGAATCGATTCGTACGTCTATCTTTTTGTCTGTGTGTGTATAATATATTCGTGCCTGTCTGTCCACTGGTTACACCCATCTTTGAATAGCTAATAGTGAAATAGACCGAGTGACAGACGAATGGTGACATTCACCGGAAAATCCAGGTAAATTATGTGATCCATAATTGACGCTCAGGTTTAAGAAATTGCTTTTTATAGTATTTAGCTGATGTTAAATTTACTTCCTATCATATATTCATTGCCAAAATATCATCGATCCGTCATCAGTTACACTTTTTTACCGTCATTATATGGCGTTTGTGCTTCCGTTTAATGTACATCAACAAATGCAGCTAAATGTGGGAATAATGGGATTCCTTTGTTCCTATCAGTATCGCCCTTTTTATATGATACATAATATACCATGTATGTCTAGATAATCTTATTTCTTTATCTCATATATCTCAGATGATTACTTTTTGCCTATATCTCGCCCTACAAAGGGCATGTAAACAGTGTGTTACTGGTCAATGGGCATTACTGAGCAAAATTCCAGTGGTAAAGGTCGATTTGCAGTCAAGCTCCACAGTCGGGGAAATCTTCCCCTCCCCGGACGAAGCAACTCGAGAAACTCCTAAGAATCTATCCCCAACTGGTGGAACAATTTCTTCCTGTTCTTAGTACATCAATTCGCTTTCCTACATTAAAGAAGATGAAAGTTTTGTTTTTCGCGACAACATTATTAGTTGCTTCGATATTTTTGCAAAATGTTTAATTTCATTATAGTCCATTGATATGCCATGTGTGTATATTGTCTTGCTTGTTTGCTCGTTTAGATATTTTGATGCGTTCTGATAAACATAAAAAAACATCAAGTTATCGATTTTTTTAAAAATGGGACATGTATTTTGGATATATTTTAAAAATCTTCAGATTTCATAATTATAACATTCCAGAGAAGGTTTGGATATGACAAGGCTCTTTCAACATTACATCATATCTATGTATGTTTCTATTACCCATAAATATCATCTGTGCTCTTATGACATAATCGATCTGAGATTATCTTCACTCTCCTAACTAATGGATTGTTATTACGTCGAATAAAGAAACCTAACAAATAGAAGAAAAGCCTGCCTGAAATATCATGCGAAGAAAAATCTAATAGAAAGCAATATTCATTGATTAGATATGAATGAGAGCAGATGTATTTGCATCCTAATTCAACAACCCCAGAGGAACACTAAGACTACAGTAAATAATATGGAACTAACCAAACATTATACTTGATTAATGATGCATTTAATATGCTCTGAAATGAAGCATCATATATTACCTTACCGATCAAAGTAATCTTAATGATAATACCTTTTTTAGCTGGGATTGAATGTAAGGAAGATAAAATATACACAGGATAAGATTATGCCATCGATGAGTCTATCATATCGGGAAAGGCAAGCAAAGATGATTTACTAAATGCAAGGAAATTTATTCTTCGACAAATGCATCATATTCGAATAATAAGTGAATGCAAATGAATTCCTTTCTAATCAGTCTCCTACTTGGAATTGATTAGGAAGATTCAAGAACTACAAGCAAGAGAGACATTAAATCTGGTCTTAAATTGTATAGTGACCTTTTCTTTAAACCGAATAATAGCCCGCTAATTATAAAGATCAATGAAATTCAAACAATTATATATATAATCTAGATGAGCGAAGACTGTGTCAAATTTCTGAATGTGCGATGTCAAATTGATCGCGAAACTATAATGATTTTCGTAAAGGATAAAAAGCTTTTTAACTATGTCAATCAATAATTTATAATATCGACTGTGGATGGGAACAAACAAAAAATGCTTATTATTAAAAAGTGAAATACGATATTCTATTGGTACGGAATGGTGAGTTTAATATGCAAAGATAAAGGCACATATATGTACACGCGGCATTAAAAACAGAGACAAATCGAATGAAAGAAAAGAATAAGAAGCGGGGAAAAGGACAAAAAAGTAGGAGAAAATTAAAAACTTGCTGAGAAATAAGCATCGATCATCTAAAGAAAGAAAGGTAAAGGTAAGATTCTTCATTAAAATTAAGATTCATCAAAATGATGGAAAAGTAATACAATAGAAGTTAAAACAGAGCTCTATGGAGAGGAATGACGATGATGAATGCAGTAACTAATATCAGCAGTAAAAGTCAGAAAAAAGATGACAAACATAAATGAATAGATATGGAATCTTCCAAAATTGCCAAAATATACAAAAGGGATAATGAAGAATGCAAAAAAAAAAAAAATTGCATAATTTACTCTGTATTGTTTTACTCATAATGCAATAGCAAAATTAAGAGCTGAAACTTAAATTATGCTTCGAAGAGATGCAAGTTATTTTGAAGGGTTTATAAAGCAAAACACATGAAAATATACTAAAATCAAGGAAACAATAGAAGGAGATGTAAAATTAGAAAATAATTGCTATAATGAAGCAAGTTGTGCGGAGATATGAGATACAAGTGATTCATTACGAATAGAATAAAAAGTTTCGAATAAACAAACATGAATTTATGCAACTAAACAGTGAGCCTTTTATTTTTTTCCATTTGCTTTTGTTTATAAAATGAATCTTTTGTTAAATAGAAAAACAGCAAAAATTTTGGGAGAAACTACTGGATAAGTTTAAAATGTTCATCGAATAGGACAAATGGATTAAAATAATGCAAGACGAAGCCAAAATAACAAATATATCAGATTTAACGTTTAGTAAAATAGATTAGACTTTTGTTTCTACTGATCTGATGTCTTGTTTTCAATATTCTCCTGAATGCTACGAAATAGTCGCTGATTCTAGTACCTGAAGAAACATATGGAACATAGTGAGAAAACTTGGTCTGCTCACCAACAATAGTTGAAATGTTAACATAATGTCACATATATGATCGTTAGATATTCATTAAGATAGAAATAAATACATTTCGAGGTGTGGAAAAAATAGACTAGTGGATCGATTACAATTAATTAAATGATGACAAAATATTGCGAAAAAGTCCAAAGAAAGTGGCCTGCACTATGGAATTAGTACAATAAATAATTTCATATCACGTACATACATGACACATAGTGTTTTGGGATTCTCATGAAATCAGAAGATTTCTTTGAGAGAATACGAAGGGTGGAATATTTTTCTGATAATGAATAGCAGTGATTTTGAACAGATTGGTGAGAGTAAGGAGATATTCCAGGAGATGAATTCTATTTTCTTATTTTGATTGCAAAGATGCGCTTTTAATGGGAAAACTACCATTAATAAAAATGAAAGTAAAAAGATTAAAATATTTTAGGATTTCAGAAGTGAAGTAAAAGAAACTTCTGGAATTTATAGAAACAGGAAGAAACTTGGACTCAGCGTTTCGGTTTTTTATAGAGTTGAGATTACCAAGTCGACTGATATGATCATATTAGAGAATAATAAATTAAAAGAAAAGCACGAAAAGATTCACGAAATGGCTATGATATATAAGGAGAATAGTAGCTGATATAACGATTTGATAATATATTCGAAAATAATCAGGATGAATAGAATAATGAAACAACTGACTGTTGTTTCAAGAACTGCGTAAAATCTAAATACATCATTTAGTGATGAGAATTCAAAATCTAGATGAAAATATGCAATAAATCATTCCAATTGGACATTTCTTCTTGCTTAATAATACCAATGACGATAATAAATTCACAATAAAAAGAATAATAACGCCTATCAAAGTTAGTAAAATGTTTTCAATAAGATAAAAATTTTCTCGTGAATCCAATTCAAAATTTTATAAATAAAAATTTTCTCGTGAATCCAATTCAAAATTTGATAAATAAAAATTTTCTCGTGAATCCAATTCAAAATTTTATAAATAAAAATTTTCTCGTGAATTCAATTCAAAATTTGATCATTTGAATGAGAGAAGAATGAGATAATTTGAGTATTGCTTGCAACGTATTGAATATTCAAGTTTAAATAGAAATGGAAAAAATTTTAACGCAAAATAAGCTAATCCATTGCAAGAATTATAATTAAAAAAATTGAATTCGAAATTGAAAACAAATGAAATAAGGATTTAATTGAAATGTGTCACAAGAATCATTACCATTCGAATTGATATCATTGTAATAGCAGAAAAACGAATTCTGTTTGAAATAATGTGGTATGGTCGTAGATGATCGTATTGGTATGGTCGTATTCCCACCATTGTACTCGTATCGGATCGTTTGTTGTCCTACTAGTGCAGGACGTTCCAAAATTTCATTTAATTAAATTTCGATTTATAGTTAACCTCTTTTATTAATTCATTTTTAGGATTTTTATAAAATAACTGAAATTATATTTATAAGCGCTTTTTGGTTTCTTGGAGATTCCACGCAAAAATTAAAAAATTGATCAAATAAACTTTAATTAACGCTCTTTTGTTTGAAAGAAAAATCTTAACTACCGTTGTCATCCTGTCACTGATGAGTAAAACATCTAATGTTGGCATCACTAAAAAGTGAAAAGAATAACTGAAGAAAATTCAGAAGCCCATTAGATACTACCTGTCTAGTCTGTTTGTCCATCTTAATGAATGATTAACCTAGTTTGTTAAACAGTTTCTATTGGTAGTACTTAGCAAAATATAGGGTCGACAATCATGTGCTCTGTCATTTTTGAGAAGTCGTTGTTCCATCAAACAACATATATTTGCGAATCTAAATCTCAAGCAAGTCTCACTACAGAATTAATTTTTTCGATCAGTTTAGCAAATTTCTGATTAATCACTGCATAATTTCATCGTTTATTTGAAAGCACTTGCGTTTAACATTTTTTTGTCCAAAACATTTCATCTGAAAAAATTGTAGAATTATCATTATAACTTGTAATGATTTTATTATTGTGTTAGTCGATTTTTACTTTAATATATAGGAAGAATTCATTGTCAAAGAAAGTACGATAAAAAATTATAACGGGAATGCAATTCAATTTGAAGACAAATTTCATATTTTTAGTTTACTTTAAATAATAAATAAAATAATCGAATGATGATTAACGATATGATATTTTAGGCATGAGAATTTTAAAAGATATTGAGATTACCGTAGATCGAAGATATTTTGTAGATGATTTTTATGTACAAGATTCAGGATTAGACGCTGAATTCTTTTTATATATATTCGTGCAAAATGACTGAAGTCATCTTGCGAACTTTAAAGAAAGGAAGTTGGTCAAGATTTTGTAACTAATAGCAAAAGCACATATAGAAAAACATTTTCGATACAATGCTACCATCATTTTTGACGAATAATTGCTTGTTTAATGCATTCACTCATCTTATTTGACTCTTTCACTTTTTTCACTTCGAAAATCTGTTCAGAATGAATGCGGAGCAAATGAAAATATAAAATTCAATAAGAAAATTCAAAATCTTGAAACTCAAATTTGACATTCGAAATTTTTGTAATAGAATTAAACAATAAAGTGGTGAGGATTAATTAATGTTACGTTGGCAATACTCTGACAACTACAAAAATAAACTGACATAGAATTTGCATGTGCAAGATGCTAAAATATGTAGTTTTGTTATGCATCTTTTTTTTGAAATTGTATTTATCTTAAGCACATCATCAAGGACAACATTAGGTTATCATTAAATCTCTGATGAATCATAAATTATTTTTAAACAATTATCCAATGATTCATGGTGCAACGAGAAAAAAAGTTTAGATGTCACTTAATCCTCGTTATAGCCAGCATAACACGATGGGAATTTTAGAAAGAATTGAATAAATTGAAATTTCATAAATAAATGCAGATGAAACATTGTGTATTCAATGTGCATCAAAATGAAAATGCACATCTATATCTGTTCTTTGCTTTCTGATCATCACCGATTAATATTCCTCCTATTACTGGCATCATCGTATATTTAAATGAGACAAGAAAGGGTACCACTAGATATTACCCGAATGGTTTGTTTGATCATTCGCGCTGAACGATTCGTCTAATTCTTGAGCTCATGTGTAGACGCCTTTGTTAATGTATACTGAAACCACAACTTGCCAAAAAAAAATGGCAAGGGTGTGACGATTAGTACCCAACTTGGGAAACGGATCATGCTCTTAAGTAGGTTCATTCCACAAAATATAAAGTCTGATTTTCGATCAATCTGGCAAACTTTTGTTTATCATCCATTTGATAATCATTAAATCGATTCGAAAACAGCTTATTAATTTAGCAAAACTCCACACAAAGTGTATCTACAATGCCCAGGTTCCCCAGGCCATCGCCGATCTAACTAATCAGGCCCAACGTTTGTTTAACTTGACAGACCGGATGACATGTCGTGCTTTCAATGTGTGATTATAATAATGTCATAGTCTATTCCGTAGTTTGGAGAAATTAAGAAACACAGTTTAAAAAATATTTCTCATAAGTTCATAAAAATAAAAAATCGGAACCTCAAGTTGGAAGATTTCGAAGTCCACGCGATAACAAGAAAGAGATAATCGCGTAATCTAACGCATAAAAAATATTGCTTTCTTTCTTTAATTCCAAAATATTATCTAGCGAATTAGTTTTCATTATTTTTAAGCTATTTTGTTCAAACACATTCCAGATATAATTATTCGAGCGAGCTATGTTTACAATCATTGTTTTATAGACTCTGTCGTGCTGAGTTGTTTCAAGTAAATCCAAAGAGTGCCATAATTCCATTATTAACAGGTTTGTTTTTTTGCTTCATTTCCACACATCGATTCAGCATTATTATGTATGTTGGTTATTTCAATATTTTCTCCCAAGATTGCTTTAAAACCTGGACTAATTTAAATATACCCCAACAACCCGCTTGTGTAATATAAAGCAAATTTTTTTTTTTTGCTTTATTTTATGAATAATAGCATTTTTGTTTAGAAGTTATGAACAAATCGGAACAACATAAATTTAAATAATATGAATATATAATGTGCATGAAAAGAATAACAAATATAATGCAAAAAGTCAGACAATCCCATTGCAAGAGATATCTTTTGATTATTTAAATTTAGAATTTTCAATAAAATAAATCTGAAGAAAAAAGCGAAATATTTTAATGTGAAATTTATATTTCATATGGCTTTATTAATAAGAATGAAACTATAAAATATTACAATCACTCATTGTCTTTTCTTTAAAAGCAATTCAATTCAGAAATTCAAAGCAGTTTCTCATGTCTACATAATCTTTTTGCTCCAATGATCTTCATTTCTTCGTTTGTCGTTTGTTGAAAAGGCAAAATTAGATGCAAATTAGATGTTTAGTGGAATAAGAAAAGTCAATTAAAATTGGTAATGATCAGCACATTTATGATAAGCTGACTTATTTTCGATTCTATTTGCATAGCGAAACTTAAATAAAAATAAAAGGCAACTAATACATTAAGCTTTTCCACTTGTTCAATGAATTCCTTATTCAGAACTGAAGATAGAACAATCGTAAATACGACTGGCCTTAGAGTGAATTAAGTCTAATTATCATATTTCTGCTTTATGTGAATCGAATACATTCAGCCAACTTTTTAAATATAATCATTCAGTTATTGTCGGTAATTTATGGAAATATTTATTACAGCACAAAAACCGGAAATCATAGTTATTTAAGTATTTTTATGCAGAAGTGCATAATCAATAATCTAAAAACGGTTGAATTTTTACGGAAAAAATCAAAAATTTCAAATCAAATTTCGATTTTTATGTATCAAGTTATAATTGCAGGTAAAAATACATTTGAAGAAGTCGTCGGAGATTTCTGTGACGAATTAATATTTTAAAAAAGATTGAACTGAAAAGAAAAATATTGACGTAAACAAATGCTGAAGATCATAGGAATGTTAAAACAAAAAAATTGATCCAAAGCAAGTTTTCAGTAATTTAAAAATCAAAACATATAAAAATGGAAACGAAAAGAATATCGGAGGCACATTGATATTTAATAATTCCTCGATAAAAGGAATTTCACTTAAACTTACAAAAAATAATTGAATAATCAAAAATCCTTGCACTGAATAATCCAATAAATCATTTCATTACTATTAATATAGATGAAATCTTTATTTGGAATATGCAAAATTTAGTTAATTTCAGATCATTGAATTTCACTTAAAGACAGAAAAACGAATAAACATTCCAGAAAGTCAGTTTTTCTAAAAGTTTATTTAAATTTTGCTTTGTCAAACTGTTCTGTTCACTATATCTTTCATAAAATATATCTTTGCAATTTTATGTACATGACAATATATCGTTATTCGAGGAATAAAACATTGAAAAATTTTTCTATTAACATGAAGATTGATTTATATTGTATTTAACAACAGAAAAAATATGGATTTACAATTTTCTTCAACTTAAAATATTTTGCAAAGATTTTGCACTTTATTATTAAATCATAATATTAGACGACAGTTTTAACTACAATATTCTATCGACGAAAACCACTGATATGATGATTTTTTCTGATTTCTTACATTCGTTTCTTTGAAGTGGGATATTATTTAATTATCATCACGCGAAATCATTCAGCACTTCAATGCATTGTGTACATTCCAACGATGATGATTATGCAGAGCGGTAATAACTGATATAAAAATAATGATGCTACCATATATCGAACTACTGTTCGGAAAAATACTTTTTCCGATCTACTTAGAAAACGATTCGACAAAAGATTGAACAAATTTCTATGAAAAGTGTTCTCGACAATATCATTTATGCTAGCACAATTTCTGCATATCTAAAATATTTCATATCTATCGAAAATCCGAAAATATAAAGTATGTTATAATATAAATATGAGAAATAATCAAAAATTTTGCACAGATGAAACTTATGTTATTTATCAGACAAATCATTTATTCAAATCTCAGTATAAACATCCTTTGTTCATCTTTTGATCTGCTAATAAAACTTGCGTGCATTGTTGAGACCTATGCTAATTGTTTATAATGTTATAACGATCGAAGCTTTGCGCATGTTTGAATATTGCTTATCGCTCATTCTTTGTTCTAATAACTAATAAACTCCTCGCATGACTAATATGTGATAAGCCACCATTCACTATAAAGACCGAGAATCACCAATACAAAAATGGGTTCAGGGTTAACTGGCATATTTCAAGGAGTGGTTACTGAGTCAAGCAACATCAACGGTCTCTTGCATCTTTTAGTCTCATTCATGTCCTTCATTTTAAATCCTTATATTTCACTCTCGTTGTAAAGCTTTTTGTTCAACATAATTATTATCGAATAAAAATCATCATGATCGACGCGTTTACATCCGGAAGTTTAATTATTCAAGTTCAGACTACAATAAAGAAAATTTGCCTGACGCATCTCCCAGCAAGAAAATTTTTTTATGCTCTCAAAAAAATCTTAATCTAATCATGTGAAATTCTCAAACTAATTCCAAATAAATTACTAACAAATTTTCATATTTTGATCACATGAAATCTCGGTGTAACTCTAAGCATATAAATCACCTTTCCAAATTCTTGAAACCATGTAAGTTATCAAAATAATGTAAATAATAATGATTAAATTTTCATCTTAAATATGCGAATTATCTTAAATCTTGTAAAGATTTTTTACTACCAATATTGTAATTGAGTAAAATATATTACTAATGTTAGTCAACTATTAAAGTGATAATCAGCTGTAAATGACTTTCTGAGTTACAATTAGATTTTTGATCCTCGACATCAAGCGATGCTATTAAAAAACTGTAAACATCGTCATAAAAACGTTCGTTATACGATCTCGACGAGCGATTTGCCCCGACTGTATCAACAACCGAATAATATCTTTGATGCCACGGATATTTTATTGTTATATTTCGATTGCATCATCGGCATTTCTCCAGTATATTTTTCGTCGTAGTTGATTACGTTACATAATCATTTACTTTATATATATATATAATCACTCCTTTATGAAGAGAATCCATTCATGAGAACCTAGTCAATACGAAATAGATAGATAAAATCCTGCCGGCTTTGCCTTGTCTCTGATCCAGTAAGAATATATATGATTATCTGATAAGAAAATGTTGAGGAAAAATATTTTTCTTCTTTCCTCTTCAGAATTAAAGGAGAGGATCCTCTCATTTGTTTGTTGTTGATGGGAAATTGATCGCTCCTACTATTGTGACTTGGTTATGCTAACAATAGACTTTATTGGGTTATAAAATGTTATAACAGAGTATTGCGCTTACACGATGATATAAGTTGGACAAGATTATACGTTAAAACAACGGCACGAATTAAGCCATGATATAGATTTAACAAGCTGTTAAAACAGTGGTAAAAAATGCATAGCAAAAGAACAAAGGATATCAAAGATACTTTGGATGTTTAGCAGTATGTCGTATTATTGCCATCGATCTTCTTCCACTTTACACCATTGTACTGTTTTTGTTTACTCAATGTCACTGATCTTTGCGTATTCGAATTGTCGCTTGTGCTGTTGGGCTGATGAAGCCGATCTCTGAGCCCCGATGTTAATTGCGGCAGTGGTACTGGCGTCGTTACGGTATATAATCGAAGTAAATTATCAAGTTGAAATGGAATGTAGTTAATATGATAATAATTTATATGAATAAACGATGATATTCGTTGGCGTCTATATTTTATCTAAGTTATCGCCTAACCTTCGATAACAGTGAAGATAAAATGATAGCTTAATTGATTTGATATATATATATATATATAATATATATATATATATATATATATTTCGTTTTTATCATAATCGATTAAGTAGATTTAATAAGCATTTTAGCTATTATGCTCCCAACAAAATAACGCACACACATCTAAACATACTAATATAGTATGTAATTGTTATTTGGAATGTAGTTTAAGGCTGATCCTGTATATTTCAGTGGTTGGAATCCGCAAATTTGGTCACTAATATTCGAAATAAGAATTATTATTTCTATGATCTTGTTGCCAATAATCAGTGATCAATAATCAGAATATTCTTGCAATGAAAATGATACTGATTTCACTGAACATCAGTAGTTTCATCGATATATTGTTTACTTTTTGTTCTGAAGAAATAGATAATGTTTTCCACCATCTTTGTTCATATCGTAAATGCATACATGCAGTCAAAAAGAATCTCAAAACTGTCGGATTGTTGATGCCGAACT
The DNA here is from genome assembly GCA_024305405.1 of Dirofilaria immitis. Taxonomy (NCBI): domain Eukaryota; kingdom Metazoa; phylum Nematoda; class Chromadorea; order Rhabditida; family Onchocercidae; genus Dirofilaria; species Dirofilaria immitis. The sequence continues at coordinate 1,773,434 of JAKNDB010000103.1, forward strand.
GCTGCTCAGACTTCCGTGTTAAATCTTTATTATGATAATTTCTATGACACGTCAACAAACGCAACAACTACAATATTAACAATACAATAACAATTCTAATAGCGGTAGCATGATTCAAGAAAAAGAGCGCCTCAAAGATGCCCGTTCCTGGATCCAACCGATCTCGTAGAAGCATATCCCTTTAATGATTTGGTATTCGGAACTCTCTTCTTTCGTAGGTGGATCCAACAACGGGCATTTTTAAGTCGTCTTACATTATACAGTAAATACACGAGTACATATATATACTCGTTCATATGTGAAATCCAACACAAAGGAATCAGAGAATTTAATTGTTTCTTTGTTCTCCTCGCAATCTCATCGACACATGTTTCAGCTTTCGACGACAATACATGTTGTTAAAAAAATTCGGGGAGTTTTTTGTCTGTTTGTTGTTTGCTAAATGAAAATTGCGTCAGTCTTGCTATTGTGACTCGGCTTGAAAATTGCGTCAATCTTGCTATTGTGACTCGGCTTGATCAACAATAGGCTTTATGAGGTTATAAAATATTCAAACACAATTCGCGTTTACACAATAGTATGGACCAAACAAAGTTCTGGGCTAAATAGTGGTGTAACTAAATGCATAATGCACAGTAAATGAATAAACGAAAGTCGTTTGAATGTTAGCGGTGCTATTATGAATTCTCTTCATTGCCGTCAATCTTCCTTCACTATATCACTGTTGCTGCTCCTGCTTCTATTGCGAAAATTTGTTGATTTGATTTAATTAGGTTTGTAAGGATCGTGTTTAGTAGAAGATTAGAGAATTCTCCTTTTTAATTTTTTGAATTTGATAGCGGAGAAGCTTCTCCTTAATTGAATAGAATCATTGATTTTGAGTTATTACTATTCGCTGTAGCGAGATGAATTGTCAAACTGATTATCGGTTGCATCAAAGATATGAGACGGCATAAGCAATTCGATGAGTATAGTAAGACAATGCGATTGAAGCAAAATCAAAATTAAAGTATCATTGTAGAAACTGCTCACGACGTTGCTAAAGATAGCGAAAAGCCTTCTTTCCGACCAGTAAAGACCTTTATATAATGAAGATGTCTGACATAGGCGTGGTTAACCGAATGATGGATATAATAGTAAATAAAAAAAGTATACCGATATTGCTGATCATATAACCACTCCTTGTAAAATGCCAATTAATCACTTGAAGCTCCTTTTGGTATAGGTAATTCTTGGTCTTTTGCTGTAAGTGATAGCTTATCACAAATTACTTATACGAAAGATTTAATTATCATGACAAAAAAAGAGTGGACAATATTTAAATATGCACAAGCTTCGATCGTTATAATATTTCAGATAATTAGCAGAGATTATAATGTTCTATATATTGAATATAAATCTTGTTATATGAAACAGAAAAGAAAACCTGAAAATAAATTATTCCTTACATAACATTCGTTCATGTTAGATAATAAGTCATGCAAGATATAAAGTATTTTGATTATTCCGGAAGACGTTTATTTCGAAGTTTTTCCGCATTTCCGCTCCCTTAGTCTTCGGTCCTTGATGAATTGTCGCCTATGCTGTTGGACTGTCAAATAACCGCTGCTGTACTATCGATACTGGTTATTAGTACCGATGTTTGATGCCCTCAATTAGTAGTGATGCTAACTGCTAATACCGATGCTAACTGTTGATATTGATTGAACTAAGTTCCCAATCGAAATTCACTCTTTTCAACTTTTTGACGCTATTTCCTCTCTGATTCCCTTTGTTTTTCATGCAATGATTATTCTTTGATTTTGCTAGTATGTTTTCTTTATTTAATCTTCTAATATTATTTAATCTGTTGATGTATGCAATCAATTACCTCTTGCAGCTTTTGCCAACATATGTTAGCAATGACGAATATTTATAAAACGAATTGCTGAAATAAAATGAAGTGAAATGAGTAATTTTCTCATGAAGTTGTCTCACTTTTTTAGATATCGATTTAAATTTTTTGTCCGATATTGCCGGCTAAATGCTAATGGAAACCAAACTAATATTGAGAATTAGTTATTCTGGCACAAACATAGAGGGGTTTGTTCTCCAAATTTTGCATCAATAGTTTAAATTGAAGTTTTTATTTAAATTTCATTATCAAGTGATTTCGTAACTGAATGATGAAAATAATATCTAATATTCTAAGAAAAAGAATGCAATGGGTGATAGCGTAGATAATAGAGTTTATTTTGTGGACTGATCAATACTTTACCGAATGAATGATGAGTATTGTTCGTTTTAATTTGTAATCAAAATCTCCGTAACTGAAATCCATATTGCTTCACATTAAGACTTAAAATATAGAAAGATGAGTTTATTAGAATTTAATTGATTAGGATGCGACATATGAAATGGATACCCAAATGAATTTTATCAGGAAATTTAATATTGGAGCTTTTCATCAAACTGGAATAATGGGATTTCAGCCAAATGAGATAGCCCGAATTTTCAGGATAAAACGGATTGGTCATTGCTATTGCTAGTGATGATCAATTTATTCAAGAAAAAACTGATAATCAAATACTTAACACAATCGAATCACTCAGAAAGGATATGAATAGCACCAATTTGTTTTATTGCTCAATTGAACAAAATATTTTGCTAATTACCAATTTCTATGAAAAGTTCCTGGTGATAGTATTATTTATGTTCGCACGAGTTTTGCATAATAAAATTAGATTTTATAAAAATTAAATTTCCAATAAAATTTTGACTGCTGATAGTTGTTCTAATTTTATATTCGAGATAAACAATCAGTTAAGTGAAGATTAGAAATATAAAACATCATATATAGTGGTACAATAAATATTTTGCTTCCATATTCATGATCGCTATCACTTTGATATAGCTGCATAATTAAAAATTTCATAAATTGTATCGCTCATCGTCGTTCATTCTTTGTTTGAATTTTATAAAATGTTTTAAAATAAATATCAGATATTGTAAATATTAAATACTTAATTCATTTGTTTTAAAAATTTTCATCTAACATTTCAAATATCGATCAGAAGAATATCGATAACGTCAGAGTATTCATTAAATTATTTTTATTTTTATACTTTTATCCATTTGTTTGTTTTGTCATGCATTATTTTTTGTGTATAATTTTCACGCAAAATTTGCTTTTCTCTGACAAATCAAAATGAATTACATTCTTTATTAGTCGCAAAGACGTTTCGAAAAATCGAAACAATGAAGCACCAAAATTACATGTTCCATGCGAGAGAATATGTCGTAGATACGTGTCTCAGTAATGCGGATGTAAAAAGCAAAATAATATTGTAATGGTGCCCTTAGATTCTCAATAATAATGCAGTTTTTTTAAATATAAATTGAATTTTGAAAAGCTGCAGTACTAATTATTAAAAACGCTTAGACCAGCGACTAGCGGCTAGCAATGAGATACGAATGAAAAGTAAAACTCATGGCAAGAGAAAACTTCTAAGATACGGATTAGCAATTCATTTTAAAGTTTTGTATAAATCAGAAATATGAATTATTTTGTAAAAATTAGTCTTTCTACATTTATAGTATTTGATAATGATTTGACGAGAAAGTCAACTACTAATAAGGAAATGATTTTTTAATAAGAAACGATAATTGAAATGAAAAATTATACCTTCTTTTCATTTTAAGCATGATCAAAGAAAGATCATTGTTGCCAGATATCACTGATGACACAATTAGATATTATTTCAAGCTTGCATTTTCCAGAATTTTTTCCAAAACTTCGTTGAAAATTGAAAACTAGATAATTACTGAGTAATTAGCCAATCAATCATTTAACTGGCAGCTAGCAACATAAGAAATAAACCAAAAAAAAAAATTATTTATTAAAAACTAAATCATTGATTGAGTGAATAAAAATTAAATGATTTTTCTTTGAGAACGACAATTCATATGATTACTTTGAATGCAACTTTACATAATATTTCGATTTTCCTTTGTATATGAAGCATGAAAACAAATGAAATATAATAATGGAAATAAACTATTTCGAATTTGAAATGAGACTGCAACATACTGAAAAAGAAAATGATAGTTTTAATATCTACTATCATGTTATACTTTTATTCATTTTTACAGAATATATTTTTTCAAGTTGTCATTCTGGTGACCACTGTAAGTTCATTTCAAAAGGCTCATATTTAAATTGATTAAACCGATAACTGTTTGATGTTAGCCACAAAAAAAAGGCGTAACCTTTGCTTTATTATAATTTTAATTACTGTTATCTGTCGCAGTTAACTTCTTTCATTCTTCCAACCGATATCATTTGATATTTTATTATATAGCAATCCAATTCATAATTTTCCCAATACTTTTTGTATTTTTAATTTTTTTAATGAAGTATCAACCGTAAGTGATTATAAATGTAAAACAATTTCGATGCAGGAAATTATTTATGAATTTGTATTAAGTGAGAGAGACTTTCATCGAAATTTTTAATCGAAAAGATAATTCTATCGATAGCGAACATTTTGTTTTTTAAAATATTTTGAAACATCTATTCATTTGTAAAAAAAAAACATATATATATGAAATGACTGTAATTAGGAATTTATATATTTCAGGTGTTGAACCATTAAATTTCAATTTAAAAGCCTGAAGACAATAAGCGGAAAAGTGTTAGTATCACTGATGAAGTAATCAAAATTTGCGTATTATTTTTTAGCATGTTGTGTCTCTATTCAATTATTAAGTCATGAAGGCTTTTGTAATGAAATTTACCTTACGAATGCAAGCAGATATTGGAATATTTCTTAATTCAATTTTAGTTCGAATCAGGTTTGAATCAGTTGCAACAATTTTCAATAAATGTTGTCGTATAAAAGCTATATTGTTTCGAATTCATTTGATTACACATGGAGATATTAGAAAACGGCAAATAAATTTTCAGTAACACATGCATGTTAGAATATCAAAAATCTCATATTAATTTATGGTTTGAATTTACAAAAATGTAGTTTTACTTCTTCTTGGAAATTGCTGTAATTAAAATGCCGTTTCACTTTTTCATTGTAGAAAATAAAATAGATTTGAATAGCGCATTCTTATCATATTCAAGAATGATTATGCTTCATTTGTTATATTCATTTGACTGATATTATGGCTGTATGTCAAATATGATGATACATCGAGTATTGAATTATAGTTTAAAGAATGAGAAAAATGGGATGCAATCAGAAGTAATTGTAATTTATATTTTTGATAATTATTTCGGGAATGATTTAAATTTTATCCGCTTATTTCATTGCTGAGATGACCTTCGGTTTCTGAACTCCTGAAACATATTCTATAACATAATCTGTTATATCCCCGCATCGCCTTATCATGCCTTTAGATTGAATGTCACCAAATGATATCACCTTGAAAATTCATATAAAATTCTTGCCATTTATATAAAAAAAGACAAATTTGTGATTTGCATAAAAAATTTGATGATTAAAAATTTCCTATAGTTTAATGGAGGCATTGTCCTAAGATTTATAATAAAAATGAAGGATGAAATGTAAGAATGGAAATTACAAGTGAATTTATTAAATTCGTAAAAATAACTCCGGGATTTATTTGATCATTGCTAATTCATTTTGATTGCATATAAAAATTCAGAAATCAAAATGAGCAAGTAAATTTTCAGAAAAATATTAAAGAAAGCATTAAAAAAATTTATACCCCAATTTAATGCTTAATTTTTAGAAAAACGTAAATCAAGTAAAAAGTCGCAAATATAAATAAAAGTGCAGTGAAATAAAAGAGGTAATCATTTTTAATCTGCAATTGAAAAACCCATAATTATAAATTATTTTAAAATAGTATTTTATTATAGGAAGTAAAAAAATAATTTTTAATTTCTTTTAATTGTGATTTTAATAGAAGAATTTTTGGAATATAGCAAATTACGATGATTCTAAAAAAGGAGTAGAAGTATGATGTACAGTATAAAATTAATAATTAAAAGACTTTAATTGTAATTAATTATTGAATTTGCTGACATAAAAAAATTCAGCATGCCAATAATTCTGTTTTATAATTTTGACAATGATTTACCATTCTTGGCCGACAAATAATACTTAGGAATAACCGATATTTTTTTCCAATTATCCGAATTTTTTTATGGTTGGGCTTTTTATACCTTACAATGTGATTATATTTTTGTATTGTAAGTCTAGTAAAGTAATTTGAATTTATTTGAATTCTTTTAAATTATGATTTGTTTAAATCCAACTTGTAATTTGTCAAAAAATCCTAGTCAAATGCATTGCATGCATCTTTTGAAACAATACACTTTGCTTGATTAACTATATTATTCAAAATTATTCTTATTTTATCGATTAGATCAATAATTTATCTAAAAATTTAGCATGCACAAACTGCGGACAATAGAAAAAAGAATGATTTTTTTGACAAATTCTTTCTTAATTTATCTATTATCAGATGAATACTGCACACTATATTTACAAAATTTCTAATCTTAACGCTAAAAATTAATTTTTGATTGAATCAATCTAGATTATTATCATTCTTTATCATTTATTGATCATTCGTATATAGTAGCATAATTTTTTTTTGAAACAAATATTAATTATTCGTTAAAAATTTTAAACTAATGAAAATGGAATAATTGATGATATCAGAGAAAAGAAAAAGGGATGAGAGAAAAATTCTCTAACGGATATTAAAGATTAGCAAAATGGGAAAGAGGGACATATGATTACTTTTACTCCGAACTTTTCATTTCAAATCATTTATTTGGCATGACAGACATAGCAACTACAACTATTATCCTTTTCCTCTTTCTTCTTCTCCTAATTCCTACTTTTTTAAATATTCAATATCTTTAGATAGATAAATAATTATTGAATGTAAAAGAGATGTTATACTACTTATTGTTTATTAATAGTTAGCGCGACGCTTTTATAATTAATTATTTTATCCTTTATTTTTTTGTGTAACAAACAAGTTGATTTCAAAAAATATTCTGATAAGAAAAATGTTCTGATTTGTTCATTATATCTTTTGGAAGTTATTTACATTTATTTAAGTTTATCATTTTTTCATCAATTTCAATTTCTTTCTCATTCGTTAATATTTAGAAAATATTGTTAAAATTTTTAATAATTTAACGCATATATAAGAAAAATTTTTTTTGACATGTATTCAATTTTAATTTTTTAATTTGCCAAAGCTTTATTATTTATCTTTGTTAAAATGAAAAAAGAAAACAAAGAAAAAATAAAATATTATTAAAATGGAAAAAATAAAATTGTTGTTTAATAAACTTTTTATATATTTTAATAATAAAATAATATGATCTAAGTATAATCTATTTAATTGCTATCTTTATACACTAAATACACCATTTGTCATATGCGAATATTGTAAGTGGAAATATGAAGTATGAAAAAAAAAAATGGTTTATATTTATTTCGATAACTATAATAAAATATTTAAAGCATAATTTCGTAATCAAAATAAAAAAGGAGCGAAAAATGACATCATCATTATTTGATATACGATATACATATATATATATCACATGTTTTATCCAGTATATGATAATTAAAATTCTTTAAGAAAATTATTAATTGTATTTGGCATATACAATGACATCATAATTTCATTTCACATCTTGAATATCTTATAATTAAATATCATTTATTCATCGTTTATTATGTAAAATTGTTTTTGCTATTTTGAATCGTTTCTCTTTTTGTTTTATATAATATAGTTAAACATTTTAGACTTCATTTCTGGTATTTGTATATATGATTTCCAATATTCACATATCTTTTTTTATACATTTTGTTATATTCAGATATGTGATCTTCAATATCCTATGTCTGTCATATCTACAGCTTGAATATATATATTTCAAGATATATAATTTATAACATTCATATATTTATAGGTATAATTTAATATTCATATTTTAGCGATGATTTTAGATATTCATATATTTATCTATTCATATAAATTGTTTTTTGTTTATTTATTTCTTTATTGATTTATCGAATTTTTTTTATATTAAAATTGATTAATTTTATTCATTTATTTTTAACTTATTTATTAATTTCATCATTTATTAATATTTTAAAGACAAATTCTTTCGCCTATCAAATTATTCGATGATTATTAACTTTTTACTTTTTTTTCTCATTATTAGCTTTAAAAATTCTTATACTTGTTTAGAGCTTAAATCTCACTACTAATTAATCGTTTATTTTAAAAGCTATTCAATTAAAATACAATTGTATGGAATTTTCCTATTAAATTTTAAAATATTTTGAGATTTTGATAAAGGGACGAAAGCGAGAAAGAAAAAAAAACAAATATCAGAAGATCAGATTTACTTATTGATAAATATTTTAATGGGTTAATTGATAGATGGCAAGACCGACACGTTTACCTGAATTATATTCTGAAAAAACGATTAATCCATCGCTCGTTGAAATGGATAATCTAATTGGTTATCAATAACCCAATACGCCGTATAGGAGTAATCAATTACAAATTACAGATTTAGTTTATGTAAGTTTACTTAGCAATATCTTATTCATATTATAATTAACATAAAGTATTCAATATAAGATGTACACTGAGCAATAATATATTATTGATTATTTTAGATATTCTTTAGTAAGCGAAAAAAAAAACCTCTTAAAGCAAACGAATAAAATAATTCTGATACATTTAAAATAAAGATTAAACATTTGATAAATTAATATTTATGACTTAAAATTTATATTCATTCGAATTTTCTCCTCAATTTTGCTTTTTTTTTTATTCTAATGAATCAGTTTGCACCCTTTCATTTTTGTTTTATTTTTTTTATTTATTTGACTAAATTTTTTTTTAGTAATAAATTATTATTTATATATGCTTTATTTAATAAATATAACAAATTTAGGCTTTATTGATTTAAAAAATATAATTTCGTTAAAGTTTTATAAATATCAAAAGAAAGATAAATTGAAATTCAAAATAATTTTCTAAAATTGGTATTTATCAAAAACTGAATAATTATTCAAATTGATATACATTTGGTATAGTTGTTGTGAAACAGTCAATCAATTTGTTTTTCTACTTCATAAGGACAGATCTTTCATCATTTTTAAAATTTTATTATTGAATTTATCATTTTCCGTTTAACAAATATTTCTAAACGTTTTAGTGAATTCATGCGAAAATATAAAAAATTACCATGTTCGGGAAATATAAAAAAACAAGCAAAAAAAAAATAAATAATACAAATATAAAGAAATTATTTTTAACAATAATATTTTATTATTTTTGTTCCTTAATGCGTAATTAAAATTATAAAAATATAAGTTTATAGTTGAAATATTATTATTTATTAAGGAATTCATATCTTTTCAATTATATGATGATTTAAATTAATATTAGATATAATTTTTATGGATGCAATATTATAAAACATCTTTTCATTAAAATGAGAATTAGTTAACTTATTTAAACATTATGGTTTACTTAGTCTTCGATCTAATTAATAATTTACATAATTTTGATTAGAATAATGATTAATTTTTAGAATCGAATAAGCAAAATGAAAAAAACATCAACAATATGTCAATGTTCAGATATTCAACCCTCGTTATTAACTCTTCCACAGCGTTTAACAGCGAAAAAACCATATGAATCAATGCTTGATAGCCTTGCTAATGATCCAACGATACAAAAAGTATAGATTTAAAAAATTTCTGAAACATAGAAATAAAAAAAAGTTTCTAACAAAATTGATAAATCAATGCTCTAATAATTAATACTTAGCGCAATAGTATTTTTAATTCAAATTTAATTTATATGAAAGAAATTTCTTTTTGAAATTATTATATCAAAAATTTTTGTTGAAAAAATTATCCAAAAATTTGTACTAATTTAGGAAATATCACTTGGTATGCGAATAGGTTTTTATAATATTTGTGAAGAAATTGGTACAGGAAGTTTTCAAAAGTTAATCTTGGTATACATTGTTTAACAAATGGTTTGTATTTTTAATTTTTAAAAACATTTGAAAAGAAAATTTTATAAAAACCAACTGAACGTTGTAACAACAAATATAAAAAAAAATTTGTAATAAATTATAATTATAGAACAATAGTAGGACTAATAAAACAGAAATGCTAAAATATTTTTGAATGATAATGACTAATACAGAACAATAATTTTGATGATAATGATAATTATTATAAAAGTTATCACAATTCATCATTGTAAATGAAGTCATATAAATAATATCATTTGTAATTTCAGACAAAGTTGCGATAAAAATTATGGATAAACATAAGATGAATGAAAAGACACAAAACTTATTAATACAAGAGATAAAAGCAATGGAACAGCTTCATCATCCAAATATTATCCGTCTTTTTGAAGTAAATTTCAGAAATTTCATTTAGAAAAAAACAAAACTAAACAAATCTGTACATATACGTATTAATGGCTTTCAATTTTCCCCATAATTAATTAAGCATATTGATTTATTTGATTTGTTCAGTTCAAAACATTACAATTAGATTAATTACCACTTCAGATCTATAAAATGAATCCTTAAAAAAAGAATCCACTCATTTAGGAAATCTTAGAAACAAATGATGATATGATAGTATGATTAATTTAATCACTAATCTTTTAATACAGATTATATACTTTTGATAATTCGAACAAATTCATCATATGGCAAATAAAACAAAGTAATGAGAAATGAATAAATTAAATTTAGTTTAAATATTTAAACTAAATTTAAATCACTGAATTTTATTAGTGCGTGAAAACAACTTCTCGAATATATCTAATAATGGAATATGCTGGTTATGGAGAACTTTACACTCATATAAATAATAAAGGGAAACTTGCAGAGGATGACTGCAAGGAAATATTTGCTCAAATTGTTTCAGCTATTTCATATATGGTTTGTTTTATAGAGATAAAAATCATAATTTATTATGATAAAAAAATTTTTATAAAATTAAAAGTTATGAAAATGATATTAACATCAATTTATTAATTTGATTTTCTTTTATTTCTTTTAATAATTACTTTAACATTGAAAATTTACCTTTGAAAGCAATAAAATAAAAAAAATTTCACAAAATTTTTATAGCATTCCAAAAATATCATTCATCGTGATATAAAAGCAGAAAATGTGGTCCTATCAAGGCCAGATTGGATTAAATTAGCTGATTTTGGCTTTGCATGCCAAGTGAATCCAGATGATAAATTAACAACATTTTGTGGTTCACCAACATATGCTGCACCTGAACTTTTTAAAAATGGCGAATATTGTGGTTTGTTTGTTTCAATATAATAAAAAAAATTATTGTTTTTATTTCATATTTTTTTATTATATTTTTTTGAAAAATCAATAAAAATTGTCTTGTCTATGATTTACAAATTGTATGATAATTTTTTATTTTTATTTTTTATTTTTTGAAAAGAATAACATTTATATTTAAACAAAAAGTTATTTATTTCTGTCATTCCTTGAAATACTTCTTCATTTCAATCGATTAATATTTAAATTTAAGAGAAACCAATAAATGATACAATTATTTTGATGATTATATCGTATAGTAGAAAATATCTGAAAATATCTTATTTTAAAAGTAAAAAACTATTAAAAACTATAACTAGTATAATTTGATTATTACATAAACAATAATTATTTTATTATTTTAAATATGTTAATGAAATATTCAAAAGTACTGATAAGCTAGTCGTTGATAGATTAATTAGATTAAGCATTATTTCTTGCTATACATATTATAGGTTTCTCATAACCTACTCAGTTATAATTAAGTCTTTATCAACAATCAACTGTTCCATTTTTGTTGAAACGAAATATAATATACTAAATAATGTTTCTCGACGTAATAATATTAGGTGTAAATTGATAAACGAAACAGCTCATGATGATAATATGTAAAAAAGTATTATTGTTAACTTGAATTTAAAAATATACTAAAAACGAATCTATAAAATCATTCTTTTTAATTCTTATTCTAATCTAACTCAATTTTCATTAATCATTTATTCTATAATATATAATATTATTTCTATTTTCATTTTCAATTATGATTACTTTATCAAAAAAAAAGATGAAAAATTTTAAGGAAAAAGTGTAGATATTTGGGCAATTGGTGTATTATTATATTTTATGCTTGTTGGCAATACACCATTTCGTGGTGAAACAATCAACAACTTAAAACAATGTATTTTACGAGGAACTTATCCATTACCTAATTATCTAAGCACATCAGTACAACGTATAATCAGTCAAATGCTTATTATTGATCCCATGAAACGATGTACCATTCATGATGTAGAGGTATTATTTTAAATAAATTTAATTAAAACTTAAAACTTATTTTAGTTTTTTTTTTGAATGATTAAATTTAACTTGGCATTTCATTAGCTTTTTTACTTGCCAAATTTATCGTATTTGTGTTATTTATGCTATGCAATTACACTTTTTAATATATTTTTTTTTGAACATTTTTTTTTAAATGATTGTTATATTAAAATTGTAACATTTCTTGATGTGATAATATATATTAACGAGTTGTAAAAAATGAAAACAAAAACAAAAATTATTTTCTATTTCTTTTTTCCGGTTTAATTCAACTATCAAATTGAAAAAATTGAAATTAAAAATAATGTCATTATCAATCAGATTTAACTATTAAAAGAATTTAAATTAAATTGAATTTTACTATGAATAAAATGTCAAAGAATTAAATTTATGGATTTAATTCCACTTCCTGGTGATTTAATTTATTTAATGCATATTGACTTCAATTTTTCCTAAATTAATTATTATTTAAACAATTCTTTCTTTAACTTATAAAAATTGTGAATTTTTCAATCATTCATATTTTCAGAATTGTAATTTCCTGAAAGGTTGTAAATTTACTAAACCATACATACAATGTAATATGATACCGGATGAAAAAGAATTAATCGAGAATCCAATTGCGCTTAGAATACATAATACTTTGCGCTTCTATGGTATCAATGAAGCAATTCTTGAAGATGGTGCATCAAAAGGAATTGAAAATTCTGTCGCTGGAATCTACCATATTGTACTTCATCAAGCACAGCAAGATTACAATCAAAAAGAGAATCAGGTTTGCTCTTTTTTTTCATTTATTAATTCAATTCAAAAATAAATGTTATTTAAACTATACATAAACTTTGAAAGTAGTTTCTGAAGTTAAATGAAATTTGAAATGAAATTGATTGATTGCAATTAAATAATTTCACTCAAACTAAGCAATGAAAGAACTATGGGACTGATTTCTTTTTTTCAAATTATAAATTGAGCACTTTTTTCAATCAGTTCGAACTTTATTCAAATGAACGAGAAATTCTTACCAATCGCCCAATTGAAAACTAAAAATTGAACAAAATTTAAGTGGACGACCTTTGCACTATTGCAGACCGAAAAGTATCATGCAGTGATAAAAGAGGGAAATCACTACCAGCATTGATTAGTAAAAGTAAAACTTGTTCAGTCCTATAAAACTTCGACTTGCTCTTTTATTTCATTATTTTCGTCACAGGTGGCTTAATCATATTGGTCAATTACTTCCAACTTCATTTTTTTATGAATTTGCTCTTTGCCGAGCATGAATATTATAAGCTGTTCAAATAAATATAGAATAGCTTTCCAAATGAAATTACAAACATATGAAGTATCAGATTTGCAAAATAGACATCACTTTCCAAAAGAAAAAAACTTGAACCGAAATCAAGTAAAAATATAACAAAACAAACAAATGTACCGGTAGCTTAGGTAACCAACGTAATAAAATTTAATAATAACTGATAGATATTAATAATAATACTACAATTTTACTGCTATAATTTTACAATTACATTACATCATTTCCATAAGGAATATAATCCAACAGTAGTAGGGAAAAGTAATGAACTCCAATCGATAATGAAAGATAAAAATATTGCGGTGAAAACATGAATTGATTTCATAGTACAATAATTATAATCAATCGTTCCCAAATATAATTCATTAGTACAAATAAAGAATGAAATGCATGGATAAACTGATAAGCATATCAAACAATAACGAAAATTATAAAAATATCAATAGACAAGTATAAACTACTAAGGCTTTCTTAAAAATTCAATTCATTCTCTAAAAAATATTTTATAATTTTTCTAAACAATTCTATGCTACAACTAAAAACTTAATAAACTCGAATAATTTAAGAGAAACAATAATCAATCTGAAACAGAATTTATTTATATAGCATAGCACCAAAACTCACAGAAAAACTTGGGTATTAGAATAGGCGACATAACATCAACAAAGCAATGAATTCAAGCAAAAACATCACCAATAAAAAACAAAATCCACTTTAGGGCAGACATTTGGAAAAGAAAAAATCCAGATATTTCTATAAATGTACATATATCTGCTTCTTGATTCTGCGTGTTGTTCATAATTCTGGTTTAATTTTCAACTTCCTGATTCCATCAACTCGGCTGATTTTCTTGGTTCGTATCCATAAAAAAATGTCGAAAAAATAACAATCATTGCACCAATAGCAAAAATCCTTCAAAAAAGCAACGAATTAAGGCTATTAAAAGAAAAAAGATCGGATGAAAAAATGATAAAATTTTGGAGAATAGGAATATAACAATGCAATTAGAAATATTGTTTCGTTGTGACAGTAATAGAAAAAATTCCAGCCAGACATTCGTGAACATGAATTTTAAGTACTAACATTTTTTCCTCGCTGAACAAAAAAAAAATTTATATCGAAAAAGAATCACAGTCTAATATTTCTAAACTCGTTTTTTTATAGGACACTTTAGACCGGTTTTGTCAAAATAAAGAATTCTGAAGTCCGGCTTCCCAAACTTTAAGACAAAAAACTTGCAATGATGGTTGAAAATCATCCAACAACCAATAGGATATTAAGCTGGATAATACAATTGAAAGCGATACAGCGAAACCTTTTAGTATATTATCTGCATATTTCACTACGAGAGCCACAACAAGTCCTCCATAAGCCTGAAATTCAGTGAAAAATTTGAAGAAAAAAATTAATGATTTAAAGAAATTAGGAGAATTTCTGACCAAAAGCTAACTCAAGAATTTAGAAATCGAAGAGCGAAAAGATGATGTACATATTATATATATATATATGGGTAGTCTACGGATATTCGCAATGGAGATTTTAAAATTTTGCTGGTTTCCAATTGCAAAAGAATTAAAAAATGATAATGTTTTCTCTTAGTTCATACTTTGTCACGAAGTTATTATATGGTATGCAATACAGAAGCCATTACGAAATATGAATGAAGAAAATATATATAATGTCATTCCTTAATTCTTCAGTGAAATTAAAACTTGTTAATCGTATTTGAATGTAAATATTCTGAACAGTATTTTTTACTGTAAATTCGGATTTCAACTTAGACTGAGAATGCAACCGATACAACATTCATTATATATCCAATTTCACCTTATTATCAGATTATCAAATTCCTGTGTTCGACTGGGTTAAGCATACTTCGTATCAATCAAATAATCATTTCCTGCCTTTCTCATTTTATTGCGCAAACTTTTTGTATTTTCAATAATATTATAAACACTTTTAAAATTTCGACTGGAAATACTAAAAAATGAAGAAATTATATCTATAAGTAAAACCAAAAATGCAAAATTTCACAAACCTGAAGTAGAACAACAATCCAAATTATGCTGTTATATCCTTGGAAAAATCCGTATTCATTTACTTGTTTAAAATCGTAGAACCAGACCATAAAGAATCCACCAAAAATACTGAAGAATGCTGTAACACGATCACTTCAGGAAAATTTGAAAATTTCCAAAACAATTTTTTAGATATATCTTGCAGCTCCACTGCAGCAATTTTCTTTAAATATTCAAATTCATGGAATCTAGTTAGATTTTATATATCGAAATTAGGCTGATTTTCAGAAAGATGACATCGGTTAACATTAGTGAAAATTTTTACTTCAAAATTTTGCTTCAACTTAAGGTCTAACTACCAATTTTAAATTAAATTATAAAAACAAATTTAAAAATGCACCAAGTTGTAAATTCCGCATCCAGAGTGACACCGAAGAACTTTTCAAGACTTTTTCAAAATAAACACCCGCAAAACCACTCAAGAAACAAGCTGCAATGACACTGAACAATCCGACCATTTTATCCGAATCTGATGATAAGGAAGATTTTGTTGTTGATGATGCTACTTTACCCAAATCCTTAGGCAACTAAAATTGATCGTTTCTATGGAATTTGATGTTAACGGCAAAAGATAAAAAGAGAATCCTGGCAAAATAGGTTAGGTTCTCTTTGTTAAGGAATCAACTTATAAATCTTCTTTATTATTCTCAATTTTTGGGAGATGTATCAATCAGAGATGCTTAAAATCTAAGGAGTATGTTATGAACCATGAAAAATTTTGCAACAAACATACTTGTACTAAAGCGACTCAATCATTAGCAGCAATAATGATAACCATTTTTGACCATCCAATTTTTCCCTAGCAATGCTACGGAAAACAATGCTGTTGTGAGGATTTTTAATTGATAAGTTACCTTGAAAATTGATGAAAAACAATGAAATATTTACACAGATATGCAATTGTTTCTTAATTCGTTGCATAAATTTAACAAAAAATATTTCTGCAATTTTAATTTTATTATTCTATGTTAAAAACGGAAAAGCTACTATTTATTTGTTTACTTATCTAATATCTAATCTGACTACTTATCAAAATAACACAGAGCTACATTACATCTGCAATAACTCAACGTATCTTCACAAAATCCTCATATCGCTTTTCACTAATATTACAACTGAATTGGAAATTAACTACAAAAAAAAAATGAAATTATGATGATGTAAAGCTTGAAATAATTTTAATGTAAAACTTGAACGTTTAAAGTATATCTCTGATTTGGAAATCTAATCCAGTATTCATTTTAATTACTAACTCATTTACTATCGATACAGTTACCTGATAAGTAGCTGCATCAAGCTTCGACAGAGCCAGAAAAAGGAAATTATTTTGTACGACATATAGAAATGCAGGAACTGCCATTTTCAAAGCATCCTGCGATTTGATATAACATTCCGCGTAAACTTCATTTATGAATCCTACATATTTCCAGGCTAGAAATAATGTTAGTCTTTTTTTCTTAAAACTGAAGGGAAAAACAATTATATATTATATAAAACAATTTATTTGTAGGTCCTACATTTTCCACTAACTTCATGTTGTTAAAATTCAAAATAGAAAATTGGCAATCTCAAAGTTTCGAGATAACAGCATCTCACTAGTTGTCTAACTGAAGATAAAGAGAAAAGCATTCTTTTCGAAACAATTTAACTCTCAGCTAAAGACAACAACTAATTTTCACATTATTTTCGTTCTATAAGAATATACTCACAGTGCTGATATGCGATAAAGATAATACATGTAAAAAGTTTGATTATTTCAGCAGTAGCTATAGCTGTCGATGAAAGATATCTGAAATGAAACGCTGAAAGACTCCGCTTATACTTCTTAACCGCTACACGCTAAGTAAAACATTTCATGAAATCTTTAAAATTACTTTAAAATGAAGAAAGTCAATTCCTTGAAGATATAATTAAAACGTCACTTGGCAGGAAAATTCAACCTATTAAATTTGATTAAAACTTTATGCCAAATTTCTCTAAAGCTTTTGAATCTAGTAGTTAATATATATTTGTAGTGAAAACGCTCTCAACTGCACTAACAACGTAAAGGATGATGAATTCTCACTGAGCTGTTTAAAGTAATTTTGATATGACATTATACATGTGATTCGCGTAATCTACAACAAAAATAATTCATATAAATGAAACAATGTCAATTTCATGAATAATTACAATACGATATGAGGATGTACCTCACCTAAGCGAAACATATATGCAATAAACAAGTAGGTTAATCAGACTAATTACAAAAAAATCAATGGTTTTTGAATTAAAGCTTAAAATTTCAGGACAACTGCAAAGTATTTAGATCAAACCTTGGTCCATCGATTTTTGCACACGCGAATAGTGTAAGGTTAGGACAAGAACTGTCGTTTGAAGAATTAATACAATCAATGATAGCCATTTCAAATTCATTCCACCCGTCAAGTAGCAATACAACTTATTTCTCATCGACGAATGCTGCAGACAGGACGAAACCGATGAAAATCTAGAAGGCAATAGTGATTCGCCCTCTCGCTGATCCAGATGATGCACCATGTTACTTTTCATTACAATGCAAGTATCACTAATGCAACAACTGCTTCTCAACGTATTTCTTGTCTTCTTAATGATTGAAACTTAGGGTCGTATGCTGAATAATTGCTAACAGTAATTAAGTTTAATTATTATCAGCAACCAAATTTTCACACTAAAGTTTATTATGTCCAGATTGTTCTAATTTGACATAAAATATACCAATGAAGCGGAGTTTTCTCTGCAATATAAATCTTCATTGTGTTTGAATTATAGAAGAATGAATTTATAGCTTCTGTAAATCATAAGGATTATTATAAGATAGAAGAAATTTTCCAACTTAATTCTGATTTGATTATGACCTGAATAATACGGTATATTAAAGGAGTATCAACTGATAGTTGATTCCGATTTCAGTGATCGCTTATTCAAGTCAACAAATATTATCATTTGACTGCATCGTGATGTTTCTAAGCATTTTACTATTCTTCAATACTACCCTAACCAAGGAATCCACATGTTATCAGTCAGTCAATGGCACGTTCTGTTAATATATCCTAATGATAGCGCTTGATAGGATAGAATAAGGAGTGTCATCGTTCAATTTATTGATCCAAATTTTTAGGAAAAGAAATTATCAATGTTATGGAAAGTAAAAATAATTTTTTAGTTTATAAAACTAAAGGATATTTATAAGATTTTTGAATAATTCTATGAAAAACCAACATTATATTACTTTAGAAAAATTGCAAAAGATTTTATGTAAAAATTCGTTTGGAAAAGAGCTATTCATTCGATAGTTCTCAGGAAAGATAAATTATTCATTTGAAGAATAAAATGTCTCGAAAAACTTATTTTATGGAAATTTACGGAAAATGGCACTTTTAAATATGATTCCGAATGAAATTACTAAAAACTAATTCTGTGAAAAGTTTTGTCCTAAACTGAGAAATCACTTCAGCATTTATTTCATCGGTGCATTTTGCATAATCATCCATGTTAATCAAAATAAATCAGTTTGCAGAAACTTTTGAAAATTAAAACTAATTCAAAACATATATCAAATTTAATTTGAGAAATAATCTGTAATCATTTATTTAAGCATTAATTTAAAGAATCATAACATGACTGTTCTTCCTATTCGAAAGATAACGATGGAGTAGTAACCAAGACAAGCT
The DNA here is from genome assembly GCA_024305405.1 of Dirofilaria immitis. NCBI lineage: Eukaryota > Metazoa > Nematoda > Chromadorea > Rhabditida > Onchocercidae > Dirofilaria > Dirofilaria immitis. Next base: position 1,792,934 of record JAKNDB010000103.1, read on the forward strand.
AAACCAGTTTTCGAAATTTTCTAGAAAAAATGAATGGAAGTAAGAAATTTCAGTATCAGAAAGAAAAACCATACTCAAAAGTAAAAGTGACAAAATTTGCATCATCAGACTTCCGTAATTTTAAACTATTACTAATCATACTCTCGAATCATTCCGATTTTATATTTTTCTTGCTTCTATGTTCCACTAAACCAAAATTAATTTCCAACTTGCTTGGAATGAGAGATTCTAGAAATTTCATATTAGAAAAACAGCTATTATAACTTTCCAGATCTGCTATAAAAAACTATCTGAAAAAAGCCAATTTCATCAAGTTATTATTTTTATGCAGATATAAATTTAAAAGATCAAAATTTAGATTTCGACTGGTATCAGTAATATTCTAATTCGAATTCTGCATTAGTTTTACTACGACACTTTGAGTTAGTTTTAAAATCATTTTTGCAACTCTAGTAATTTAATTAACTAAACGACAATCATCATTCATCTGAATATCTTTTTCGAAAAAAAAGAAAAAGATAAATGAACATGAAATAAATTAAAAACGCAATACAAAAATATTACTATCATCAACTCTGAACTTCCTAATTTCATGATTTATGTAAAACTATGAAATAAGTACTATTAAAAACTATTGCAATAACGAGTTTCTGTTTTTCTCATTTCTTTTCGAATTCTTTGCTTTTTAAATTCATTTTCATACACACTGAGATGGAATCATACAACTATTACAAACAAAATTTTATTGTTTTTTAAAATAGTAAGAGGAATTTCTTTCTTACTATTTTGAGATTTCAATTTTATTTTCTTTTAATTTTTTAAAAATTTTAATAAATTTATGAACCTAGAAGTTGAATAAATTATGGAAAAACATAGAAACATCCTTTTTATATTTTTGAAAAATTATTAGTATTAAATTAATTGTAACGGATGGATTCATAGAATTTATTGTAGTAAGAAAATTTAAAAAGTTGACTGATAATTATTAGTTTCGCAATCTAATTACTTTTTTTCAAAATAATTATTAAATTTTTTTGCAAAAAACTCCCCATCAATGACAGATAAAATATCAAATAGTAATTGATATCTTTTAGTCAATTAATCAACAAAAGCCAATAAAGAATTTAAACGGTGATGTAATCTATAGATTAATGCTATTTTTAAAATGCATTTTGTTTAATTATTTGAATTAATTAGGTTTTAACTATAACTTTCTTGTCTCTCTATATTCTTTTAATTTTTTACATTTAATTTTCAGTATGTTATGGTTTTATATATCTGCAATAATATTACCTACAATAGAATGTAATAATTTGATGAAAATTTCAGCTAATATAACAGCTTGGTTAGCTTCCGGTAATCCACCAATGATTATTCTACAAAACAACCAAATGATTCCATTAACAATTGATTGCCATCAAAATGGAAAAATATACAAGGAAGTAGGGAATAAATTAAAAATTGTATTGAAATGAAATCGTTTAAACTTTTCATAAATTAAAATTTTTCTTAGTATAAATTCAATAATATTTACGCTTTTCTTTTTTGCATCAGCTACTCAAATTTAAAATTTAGGGCGAAAGTTGGTTTACAGGACATCTTCTGTATAAATGTTCAAAATTCGGCATTCACACCATACTCGGTAAGCATTTATGATTTGTAACAATTATATCATCACAATCGCATCACGGATTTTAACTAATGTTATTAAGAAATTTAAATAAAATTTAAAATTGTCTCAGTAATTTGCAGAAATGACTTCATCAACAAATTTAAATAAAAAGTAATAGAAGATTGAAATTTCAAAAGAAAAATCAAGTCAAAATAATAGATCGAAATATTAAAACTTATACTTTTTCTTATTTTTACCGCAAATTAGAAATTTTTTAGGTTGTCGTACAAGAAAAGGTCGACCAATGAATATCGGTGAGACATATATTGATGATTTTATCGCTTATCAATGTTTCAAGGAAAATTCCAATATATATTATCGAGAATCTCCGTGTGATTTGTTAGGCGAACCGTCATGTTCTTCATTTAAACAAAAGGGACCTATAAATTGTTTTATTGATCTAATGATTGCAATAAAATTTGCGATATTAACCGTTTTTCCTTTTCCAAATTATTTCACTTTTTAAAAATAATGTAAAAATGATATTTTTAGTAAGGAAAAGCAATGAATTAATAAAATAAAAAAATTATTTTTCTTTGTATAAAAGAATCATAAATAATGATGCAAATTTCAATCACAAAAAGTTATATTTCAGAAACCAACAAAGCTACCTGTAGCCAATTCATTGGATCGCACTGGTAAAATGAAATTCGGTCATCCATCAGTAATTTGCTTCCAATATTTATGCAATAGTTTAAAAAAAATTTCTTTTAAGAGCTTTCAGAAGTTTGAAAAAATTTTTCAAAAAAAATGAACGATGAATGATAAAAACTGAATTCTTGATTCGCTAAGTTCTCAAAATGACAGAATAATATTATCCAATTTTATAGATAGGTGATTTACCACAAGGTTGGAAGATCGTAGACTCAAATGGAGAAATCATACCGTTAAGTCGAATTAGAGTTGTAGCTTCCTATCTGGTAAATTCAACACCTACAGTGACGGTTTGTTTCGCTGCATTACGATCATCTCATTAATCACAGTTATAATAAGCAAGTGTAATGATAGTATTATCGATATGGCATATTTTACGATCAAAACAGAGTTTTCTGATAGGTTTTTTTTAGGTTTAGATAAGAAATAAAGATAAAATTATATAACCGATACTATTGACAATTGATGCATAACATCTATTATTTTTAGACAGAATCTAAAATATGGAATAATATTCCATTTTATCATTTTACAGATTCAGAGAAAAACTAAACGACAAATGGATAAGAATATTTCAACATCATAGCCATCCATGATAAAATGACAAAATGATAAAAGGTACACATGATTTTTGATGATGACATCAATTCAGTAAATCTGAAATAAAAAAATTCTTACTGCTGAATTATATACAGGAAAGATAATGATTAGATTAATGGTCTGCAAGAAATTAACATTAATTATTCTTACATCTAATATCTAAAACTTAATATAATGTTAGATTATTTAATGCACTAATAATTTTAATAAATTTCCAGCCCGATATTGTGATAAATAGAGAGAAGGAAATCAGCTGGATTTATAGCAAATGAAATCAAAACAAACAATTTATGCGTAATTGGAATCTGCCAATAAATAATATATTAGGAAAAAAGTTTAAAATTTCAACTGAAAGTAAAATTTATATGTCCAACAAAATGCACTATGTTAAAGTAATAGTCCTTCGTAATATTTCATTATGTCGATTTTAATTCTCATTAATTTTAATATGCATTTCAAATATCGGGATTATAAAAATAAAAAATCATTCAGTGAACACATTATCAGTTGTTTTGTCAGAAATTTATGCAATCAGATAACTTCCACAATTTCTATCAGATGGAGTTCCTAATGAGGTATAATCAAATATAATCATCATAATTATATACGAGTTTAATTTACAGGCATTGCAACTAATAAATAAGAAATTCATATAAATCTAAATGCAAAATTGTTTCATCATAAATCAGATTTACATAAACTATAATTAACAATGTTACCGCAATCACACAATTGAAAATCATGATTCTAACAATGAATAATTAAAGTAGACTGTCAATAAGCAATAAAGATGAAAAGAATTAGCAACGACAATGATAGTATAAGACAATGATAATTGTTGAAGATGGTAATAGCCATGATAAAATTATGATTACTAAATATGAACAATAAAGTGTAAAATGTTATGAAAGGATTTAATCATTATCATTAGATGGGGACGTCAAAGGAAAACAAGTGGGATCTAATAGGAAGGAAAATTAGAAGCTTTAAAGGAGTAAATTTCGATCGAAAGGATCAGTTTGTCAGTTTGGTAACTTCGATAAGTAACGATAGTTAACTCCAATACTTTCAGCAATTCAAGCGACAGCTAGATGGAGCAAAAGTCAAGGGTCAAGGCAGTAAAGCGGAAGAGTCACAACAAAAAAGATTTACGACGAAATCCTGCGACTGCTAGTATCATTTGTTCATTGGCTGTGGATTATTCATTTAATCTATATCATTGTTTTAACCTTTTGTTCACACCATTGTATAAATACAGTATTGTGCTATAATATTTTGTAACCTAATAAAACCTATTGTTGACCTACACAAGTCACAATAGTAGGAACGATCAATTTCCCATCAACAAGAAACAAAGAAGAGGATTCTGTTTTTAATTCTGAAGGGAAAGAAAAGAGCAATATACCATTCCAATGAAATTTCAAAATATTTTTCAAAATAGTGATGAAATAAATGGGATCCCGCTATGTTCTTTGCAATTCATCAAATTGAATCTTAAATTTCCTAATTTCAAAATAAAATTTTTGTGAATTTTAGTTATTAAAATCTCAAATTTAACTACTTCTTCTTTACAATTTTCAACTATCCATCATTGACAATACTTATGTCACCCTTTTGCTACTTTCATATATTATTGTCAATAAAACATCAGCAAAAACAAAGAGATAATAATTATCATCCATTTCAAAGAATTTGATAAATCCATTAAAGTTTTAAGTAATAAGATACGAGAAATTAAACATTGCTTCATTTAGTAGTGATAAAAAATGCTATTGACATCAACAGAGATTGATCTAAAAAACTGAAAAAGAAATGACGCTCCGCTAGTTTTTATTATTAGTTCCGGTCTTTCTTCTTTTTGTTTCTATAATTTGACGTCCTCATGGTCATCAACGCATAACGTTGAATTATGTATCCTTTTGAAATGAAAACATATTTTCTTCGATCTTTGACAATTTCTTGCTGTATAATCAGACAGTTTACCGACTTCAACAGTTTCTCGCATTATGCTTTATCCGTTGCTTTGCGATGGGATGAACTTAACTTTCGTTATCCCATCAAAAATGGTAATATACTGGTCCTCTTTATAAAATGAGCAAGGTGTATATATTATCGTTTAATTCCTATCGTTCTATTATTTCTTGAGTCGTGGATTCTCCTTTTCTGCTTCCAGAAATTTGTTTCTATGTTTCTTTGTTTGTTTCTTTGTTTCTATGTGCACTGATTTCTTCTCGTATTCCGAATTGCATGCTTGCATTCGAGTAACGTCGTCTTCCTAACCTTTTGCTTCGGAAAAATCGAAATATTTCATATTTTACATGATTCGCTATTTAACATAAATGAATGTTATAACGTTTAATCTAAAGAATCATTTATCTAATTCTCATCTTTATTCTCCATTCCATACATTACCAATCTTATCTTCAAGAGCGGAATACAGTAAATTAATTCACATGTAAATATTTCTAATGTTATATATATAACAAAGTTTATGTAGAATTCAATAATTTTTTCCCCATCAAATTCCAATTTAATACAGGATGGTATTTCAAACATTCCTATGGTGGGAATGTTTCTAAAAACATCTTCATATACGAGGGAGTTTTATTCATTTCAAGGGCTTTTTCCTAGAATCAGCAACTCAATGAGTGATTCATCCAACTTTACCAACTATCCCGAGCAACCTGTTTGCTACCAAATATTTTAGTTTTGATTACAATTGCGATTGTGCGATGACTTCTTTACTATATTGTGTGTATTGCTAGACGTCAATGAACGTTATTGCGACCAGTTTCGTATTATTATAATAGACTCGTAAAGTGTTCGCTATGCCAACGACATACCTTTTCATCAAGCCTCTCTTTCTTTTTCTCACAAGAAACTCAGATACATTTTACAATACTTGCTAATTTCCTTAGGCAAATTCTCAGTTTGTGATTGGCCGATACATTAGTTGATTGCTATCCAATCTATTTCTTTTGTTTTATTGAAAAGTTTCAAGACTTTCTTTTCGTTAGAACATCACTTACCACAACCGTTAGTGGCATTCCTACTCATGGCACTAAAAACTCTTGGAAAATTATTTTATGATATTTGGGGAAAAGCATGCTTTTGTTTGTGTGTAATTTGTTTATTAATGATTATTCTTGCTATTGTGATTCGGCTAGTTTAAAATAGGCTTTATTGAATTTATACGATATTATAATTCCTTTGCAACTATATCGTACTATTTGAACTTTAATGTTCCTTGTACACCATGATCATTTCCCTTTGTTTTTGTACTGGTACTATTTGACCTTTTGACATTCTTATCTGCATATAACTAATCACATATTTCGGCTTTCGCCGAAAGTATGATAAAACTGAATTGAAGATAAAAGTGATGAAACGCGCCATTTTAGTGATTAGCTTTATTTTTTCAGTGTATTTTTATGCTTTATTCCTATTTTGTAACTGAAATTTCAATTTTCAATTACTTTTCTTGAGCTGAAAATCTGGCATTCATACATATAAATATGGACAAGATGCAAATATACCGACTTCTCGAACATATTAACTTTACACCCAGGCCAATTCAATTATTAAGTATGGAAGATTTCGCTTTTAATTTTAATTTTTGTTCGGAGGAGAGGGAAAAAGAAGAAGGAGAGGATTTGTAATTTATTTAGTTATGAATTAATCTTCCATAGTTAATTTCTAACTCAAAATTCAGAATATTGCGACAAGTAATTAATTTTACATCATATGAGCTCTAACAGATATCGTTCCGTTCACGCGGTAAAAAACTTTAATGTGTAATTGAAGAAATAAATAATTACTGTATACAATAATTATACTTACCAAAAACAATAACCATAATCCGATACAAAAATAATTTTAAGTTATTATTTTGTGTCAACGTTCAGTGATACTGGCATTACCATTAGGTAAAGTTTGATGAAAATTGCATAATCGGAGTGACATGATTAATTTATGAATCAAAACTAACAAATAATCCTTTGCTAATAGATTTTAATAAATTGCGAAATGGATCGTTTTAATTTTTGTCATAATACATAAAATCAGTGCTTCAGCGAAAGTAGCACTATTACACTGTTTGATCACTGATAATATTATCACAAATATTCGAAATTTTATTTATAGTTAAATTCATGATAATTTCACCTCATTATGTCCAATAATAAGAATTGTTCGGTACTAATATAACCGCCCGAGTTATTGCACTACGATACAACAAAGCAGTTGCGTCTGATTAATTTAAAATGTAATTTGAAAAAAAAAGAAAAAACCGGATTGATCAGAACGATAGCTTGTTCATTCAAATATTTTTGTTTCAATGCTTAAATCTCAAACACTAAATCTTCAATCCATCATAGCAAAGTTGATATTCAAATTGTAATTACAGAAATGAACGAAACAAGAAAAGTGTAATGTCAATATAAAGTACAGAAATATGAGAAAGGAAATTTCTATTTTCTTTATCGATTAATATTAACGCGACTCTCTGAAATATTTTTAATTCGACAGACACCATCGATTTGCACTTCTTGAAGGCTGGATTTTTCGTTGGTCGATTTTGGGTTGTTTTATCGAGAATTCAATTTATGATTTGAAAAATTAAAACATTTATTATAAAAGTATGACCAAACTTCCCGATTAGGAATATTGTTTGAATAAATTTCTCGAATAATTTTTAAAACTAATCAGTAACTCTCTCGATGATAAGTTAGGCAAATTTCCAAATGAAATTCCAAATAATTGGTTGAGTTTTAAGTTTCAAAATAATTTTCCTAGAAATAAAGTTGTTTATTCGTTCATTCGCTTGGGCTGTTCATTGGGATGTCCCAAAAACAACAGGAAGAAATGTGAGTGATGTCATCCACGAACTTCATGCGTTATATATGAAGATACGGTAATTGGATGCTTTTGTTATTGAAAATTTTAAATTTTATTTCAAAGAAAGGAAATAAGTATTTGTAATAAAAACATTTCTAATTAAAAAAATCAAAAAAGAATGGTAAGGACGAAACCAGAAATCTTGAAAAATTCTCTTGTAAATTTAGATCTTAAATTTTATCATTGTCAAACAATTTACTATGTCTTATTGCAGAAAATAAATCTGTTGATAACATAATGGTAGTTGCAGCCAAAATTTATCGCTTACTGATTGATTAATATTTATGAAACAAAGCATTATTAGTCTTCAATTTCCTAGTTGTTGAAGATATTATTATTTTGTATTGAATAATAGATTTGAAAACCTTTAAATGCCATTCTGCTTTACGTCAAATAAATATGCCATGTATTTCTAATAATTTCTTGATATTATACTATCTATACAAATAACATAATAAATGATAACGTAAAGCTTTATTGAAATACATACACTTTAGTTTTATTACATTGTTGGGAGGAAATTTCCTACCAACTTTTATTTATAATTTTGTATTTTTCTGACTGTGCTTTAATAAGAATTTCATATAATTGTTAAGCCCAATCTTATACAAAAAATATATAAAATAGTTGAATTCAGTACCCTTCTCTCTTCTTCATCCCAATTTTAATTAAACTGATAAAATAAAGGAAAAAATATTTCCAGTTCGATTCATAATCATTTAATGTCAGGTTTGCATTTTAGTGAAATCACTGAATGAACAATTACCTATTGATAAGCAACCAAATGTAATCACTAATAGGAATCTTCAGAATAAAGTACAACATTTAATAAAAAACAATGGGAAACTAAAGTTTGAAATTTCAAACCTACATAAATACTGCCTGATCAATTATCATCTTCTTCATCGTTAAATGATAGTAATCTTGAGTTCGATGTGTCTACTTTCTTCACGTCTTCCCGATGCTTTCGTTTCTCAGCTATTTCATCACCAGAATGCTCTTCTTTCCGCTTCGTTGGCTTTTTGAAAATTATTTTTCCTTCTTCAATTTTCCGTTCTACAAAAGGATACTTATCTAAAACTAAAAATAAACCATCACAAACATTCATACTTGCCAAACACGATTTTTTTCCTTTCCTTTTCATCCTAAGTAAACTCCAAATTATATTTTTTTGCATTTTAAAAAATTTCTTAATTGAATTCAAAGCTATATTTCACACTTCCAAGATTAAGAACAAAATCCACCAAAATCACCTACGATCTTCCTCAGCACGCTTTTTTTCCAATTCAGTTTCTAGTTCTTTCTCGTCCAGATCCCTCTGAGCGTCCAAAATAACAATCTAAATGGATCAATTTCACTCACAAAGGATTATCTACAAATACAACAGATAAACAGATCTTACCTGAGGTCTGTCCTCTTGATTTATTCGCGACAAATCATCTTCTTCCAGATCATTTTCAATATATCCTTCACCTGCAGTCGTTGAGAACTATAATAAAATTGTAAGCAATAACCCCATTATTCTATATTTTATATTTATTGAGCTATAAACTGGCATAAAGACTCATAAATTTTCTAATGATGACCACTTAAGCAAGATTCCTGCTCATTTAAAAAATATAACGCATTCTAACTAAGATTTGATTTATAATTTCTGCTTCATGTTTTGACTTAGCTGACTTACTAGGAAATTAGCATTTATTTCAATCGCTCCATACATGTCTACTAATTATTATTTCTTGCAGTATTACTACATTATTATGCAAATGCATAACCACTTATCGCATAAATCAATATAATTTTACACTTTTTAAGCAAAAGTAATGGGTACACATTTCCAGTTTAAAATATAGAAAATTAATAACAGGAAATTAAAATTAAGAGAAATAACTTTATTTTCGATTGTTGGTGGTGGCTTGTAACCCAGTTTCTCTTTAATTTTTGTATAAAAGGTGGATCCTCTTGCAAAACAGCCGTTATCGATGACTTCTCCTTGTATGTCAATTTTCTACCCGACATTCTTCACAATTTTTCTAGCACCTGAAATATAAAATCATAAATGAGACAACCATAGCATATGAAAGAAAAAACAACGATTACTTCAATACCCATTCATAGACAATTTTATCAACCCACTAGAATCACTGTTAAAGTGATACCAACAGTATACACTAACAGAGAGATTGTATCGAATAACGAAAGAGCGAAAATCTAACAATTCAATCACTCCGTATGGACGGAATTTTACAACCGACTGATAGTTCGCACTGCTCAAATAGTCTGCTATATGACTCATCTTATTTTTGAAACGATGGATGCGTTTTTAATTTTATATATTTTGAGATGGCTAAGTTGAATTGTATCTTGGAATTGGATATTTTAAATCAACAATTTATACTTTTATCTGTAAAAAGTGCACGTCATCTTTTAGATTTCTAAACGGCATGATACATCTGGCTGAACCAGAATTGACGATTATCCTTACAGGATTTGGTCCATTTCAGTCATATGATAGTAATCCTAGTGAAGAAGTAGTAGAACAAATTGCCAAAGAAGGTACAGTACTCTTTTATCTGATATGAGTGAAATTCATGATACTTTTCGTTTTTTATTTTGTCCGCTTTATTTGACTAAATAATAGCTGGCCACACGAGAGAAATAATTCTATCGTCAGATTGGCGAAATATTGCATTGAATAACTGGATAATTATGTAGGGAAACTAATGTGCAACATTTAATTTAATTTGAGGTATCGAAGATATTCATCCAAATGCCAGAATTATTGTTAAGGTAATGCCAGTAGTATATGATGATGTGCAGTACACAGTGTGTGAAATGTGGGAGAAGTATCATCCCGATGTAAGTTTCATTTTAATATATTTGCATTATCTCGATTACTAACTTTGAAATGCAATAGAAATTATTGGTTGACATTGCCAGCACCAGCATTCTACTTCTTTAGTTTATTTTATGTTTGTGTAAACACAATGAGGAATCGGTATAGAATATATGTGATTTTGATATTGTTCATTATACTTATTATTTCTACATTTTACTATTTCAGAAGTGTAAATTTACATTTGTGTCTTTATTATGCCAAGAAGTATGAAATTAATAATTTCAGCGTCAATATTAGCAATGAAATGGATAACTAGAACCTATGTGACATACCAAATCATTTTGCAGCTTGTTGTGCATTTGGGAGTTCATTCCAATGACCATGCCATAAAGATCGAAACAAAAAGTTGTGGTATCGGTTATTATCAGCGCGATATTGAATGTAATTTCTTGTTGATAGAAAGATATTTATTCATATCATTTATATGTAATTTTTCCGAAGTTTAAAAACTTCGAACTCTTAAGTTTTATGAAACCTTCTGAAATAGTATATATGCATAATAATCAAGTTGCAGCAAAAACACCTGAAGACTATAGATGTCCACTGGCTGATTATTCTTGTGATGAAGAGAAAAGCATTATATACACTGGATTAGATTGTGAGAAACTTCTGGAAGCACTGAGGACGAAATTTACTGAAGAAACTGTGCAGTTTGAATTATCGGATAATCCAGGAAGGTTAAGATTATGATAGTGTTCTCATTTTCGCTTCCAGTTCGCTTATAGACATATTTCCAAAACAAATAAAATTGGGAATTTAGTCGGCAGTTCATCACAAGTATAATTTATGTTCGTAAGCTACTATCTTTAGGCTAATGGGGAGTCCAAAATAGTCAATAAATTATTTGTAACTAATCATTATAACTTCATTTGATAATGGAGATGATAAAATTTTGTCTAGTCTACAACCTTGTTTTTACTTCCCTTCTTTCGGATGTATACAGTGCATTTAAATCTCTCCCATTAATTCCTCCCACTGGATAGTTTGTTGTTAGTATGAATTACCATCTCATAAATTAATTAATTATCTCGATATAAATGAAATAAAATAAAAATTATTTTTAGATATCTATGCGCATATTCATATTATATTTCTCTTCGGCATAACAGGAACTGTTCTTTGTTTGTGCACATTCCATGCTTCGATAAGAGCTGTACCCTGGGACTTATCACAAAAATTGTCAAAGAAATCATTCGCGTATCACTACTACAGATCCTGAAAGCGCGCAAAAACGCGAAAGCCTGTATGAGAGCAGAAACAGCAGTTGTGTGATGTATAGCTTGCAAAAGAAAAATTTCATACTCTTATTAATTGTTCTTCCTGTACAATCCAAATCTTCTCTTTTGTCATTCATATTTTTTAATGCATGGACTATTGCTGAATTATATTCATTTTTCGTAATAATTCGCAAATGCATCATCTGAAATTTCAGAAATTATGTTCGATTCATGCAGTATCGGAATTTTTAATATCAACAGATGAATATATATTACTTAGAACCTAATTCAGGTATTGTTGAAACAAAAATAAAAAACATGTATTGAAAGTCGAGGATGTTATTATTTAGTTGATTTAAAACAGCCAAACGTAACAACCATTTTTCTACTACCACCGAAGACTTTAATCACCCTACTTCTATCTATTTATTATAGTATGTTTCCACATCATTTCCAAACTTGCAAATACTTGTTACATTGATGTAAACTTATATTTGATGATTCAAGAAGTGATTATTTCAATTAAATCAACTCGAACGTTTCGAGCGAAATTTCGAAGTTTTCAGAAAAATTAATATTTCATTCATAGCGTGCTTTGAATTGATTTATAAAAAATTGGTATATTTTTGTTAAATTTGTTACATTCCAAAATGAGGAGCTCATTGATGATAATAATTAATTTAGTAGAATTGTATGCAGGATGAATTAAATACAAAAATCGTTCACTGCAGTATTAGGTATATTTTGCTTTTTCTTGATTTTGTCGCTGTTGTTTCTCAATTTTCCATTTAAGGAGGAAATCATATGTAAAAAATTTTGAAAATTTTTGGATGGGAAGGTGATAAATGACGCGATTAAACTTATCAAAGAAATCGTAATATATTTTGTATTTTGTAGTGTGTATTATTCAGAGGCATTTCAGCAAATATCAAAACGATATTTGACTCAAAAAAAATTCAATTCATCGATCTTTTTGTAAATTAAGTATTGCTTTAATCCTTCATTAAAATGATGTTTGAATTTTATAACTTCATTTGGCATGTAACATTTCCTTTCCATTTAGAATTCATTTTTAATCTCTTTGCTGATACAAATTGTTCCCTCCCGCTTATTTTTATTTTTTGTTTATTTGAAGTTTTGGTGATCTTTGAGATAAAAAAGAATAATAGGTTTATAAAATTTATTTTGAGTCTTCGCCAAAACACTCAGAATTTTCCGCCTCTCAAAAGTGTATAATTTACATTTTTTTATATAATACGAATAATTTATATAATATGTTAATATTTTTCATTAAGAATGAAGTGAAAACCAATCTTATCATCTATAATTTTTATCGGCGTAACATTGTAAATTGATCGAAAAAATTTTAGAATTTCGCCAACAGATTTGCTATGCATTGGCCAACAGAGATTGCTATGTTGTACCCTTGTTTAATTAAAATAAGTGAAATTCGCTGATGATAAGAACTATTAAATATAGAATTGAATAGATGGTCGTTCAACGTATCTTTATTGATTACATTTTGAAGTTATAGTTTCAGGAAACAATAGATTTGAAATTTCTCACTGTGTTTGCATTCATGATGAACCATTGAATATTACTCAATATTACTTTTGCGGATAAAATTTTTAAATTTTCGAATTTAGAATAAAATTTTTAAAAAATCAAACGAAGTGATTCGAAAAATCATGCATTCGATTAATAAATTGTCCATATCTGGGAATGAATTGCATTGATTTGTGTATTTGCCACTTAAATTTTGAAAATTTTTGCTAGAATTTGGATGCTTTTTATTGAACTATTTAGAAAAAAAAATCTACCGACTGGAGCATTTTTATTTAAATATCTGAAAGACTGAGAGTATGGTGGTAATTGATCGAAAATTTCAGGGACGTTACATGAAGAAAATTCCGATGAAATATTAAAAGAATTATTCTTACTCTGGGAGCGGAAATTGATCAGTGCTTATCGAGCGAAGATTTAAAAATATATAATACTTGCATTTATCTTTTTGCAATATAGTATTGTGCTTCAAATATTTGCTAAAATTGAAATCGTATCTATTATTTTAATTATTAATTATGTAAACAATAAGATAATTTGCAGTAAATTATGAATTCTGATGAATTAGTTGGTTATAGTGATGAGTTATTTACTTATATCATTTTACAGAATCATGAAGTTAGTGGCTAATGCTGCAAACTTTGAACCAAACCATCTCTCCAAAGTACTGCATTATTGATATGATAAAATAAATCCTCTGCTGTTAGTGAAATTTTTGAAATATAGATATCAAAAGGTACATTTTATTCTTTGTTGTTAAGTTTTGGTATAATTGGAAAAATATCCTGTTTAGAAACATGTGCTTTATTCTTTATTCTAAAAAGTGTTTCCTTATTTAAATTCGAATTCATCACAAAATAAATCTAACTGAATTCTAATTTTATAAATCATAAAAAATTGTCTTATTTAAACTTTCTAATAGATTTAATGATTTTACTCTTGTCTCTAATTTCAGTACAAATATGAATTCGGAAATAATTGGGTAAAACATAGTGGTATTTTATTCAACAAAGAAAATCCGGCTCAATTAGTCGTAATGTTCGGCAAATACTATGGATGTATGATTATGTCGCATTAACGTATTTCAGTGTTTTTTTCCATAAGAATTTCATTGATATCATTTTTTCTTTCAATAATTCAGATGTCGAATTTTGCATATATAACATTACAATTTGCAAAATTTTCCGGAAGTAATTTATTTAAAATGCTAATAAAGCATATAACAAAAAATGTTTTAAAACACTTACTAATTCAGTTAATAATTGCCAAAAAATTCGTATGAAACCATTGCAAATTTTCTAAGAATCATTTGCAATAAATCAATAAATAATAATTATTCGTTGATTATTTTTGTTTTAAATGATTGATTTAAATTATTTAAATTTTAAAATTTTCAAATATTCGATAAATAAATAAGTACTGATTGCTTCTTTCAAATATTCGATAAATAAATAAGTACTAATTGCTTCTTTAAACATAAAAATTAAAAATTTAAAAGCTAGCTCTAAAATTTAGTTCTAAAATCGTTGTAATAGGTTATTTCTATCTGATTTGTTTATAAATTTATGCATGAACAAATTAATAAAAAAAAATTAAACATTTGAATTATCAAAAGAGATCGATTTAATCTTGGATCATTGCTAGTAGTTTCTTTTTTTTCCTTGCAATTGCAATCAAAATTTGGTAAGATCATTAGAATTATCATGTGTCGTATTAATAAATTTATCGAAATACTTCTACCTACTGGTGATCCGGAGTTCCTGATATCGTAAAATTCACGGAGATATGTAAATATTGCATAGTGTCACAGTTGTAATGAGAAATAATCAAGTCGTTCAATCGGTAGATGTTATGGCGCCATGGGATGAAGTAGTGCAAAGGTTGAGGATTGAGTGTGGTGGCTGTTAACCATTAATCCTGCTTAACTTCTTATTTGTTTGGTAGTCTTAAATTGTTACTTGCCTGTTTCATTTTATAACTAAAAATTTCAGGTAATTATAAATTTTTGATAGCAATAAGAGACATTGGAGAATCAAGCAGTATATATTTGCCAGCAACATATGAATAATGAATGATGGTTTCATCACAAGCAATACACAAAAGGGGATTATAACTCGAACATTGGGTAATTTAATTACTGTTTGGCCCCTTAATGTTCATCAGGAAAAGGAGCTTGTTTTCCAAGATAAGACACCGGTATCATCGCAATATATGAAAGTCGGTGACTGGATTCAGATGGAAGTGGAAAATGATAATGTTGTTTATCATGAAAAAATTGAACCCGTACTACAGACATTGGTTACATTGCGTGGTAATGTACAGGTAGTATTGACGATTATTCTAGTCTATAATGGATTGAATAATTGTATATAATTATTGAGAAATAAGTAGTCTCATGTTTGCATTATGCGTTATTATGCTTGTGAGATGCTGAAAATATTTTATGCTTTCTTTTTGATGTTTTTAAATTTCGCATTCAAGTGACTTTCATAATTTCTAGATAAAGACACGTTTATATTTTCCGGATGGAATAAATAGAAATCATGAACATGTGATCGGTTATTCGGACGATGTAGGACGAGTAGGTATTTTTTTCGAATGTTTGGAACTGAAAGCGAATTGTTTATATGACGTTTGGATATCGAGGTTAGTTAGTTGTTTAGATTTTCTTCATATTTCATAAATTGAACTGGATTTTAAAGGTCTTGTATTGTCAGAAAGTTTTTTTAATGTTATTGATGACTAGGCTTCAAAAAATAGTTTGAAAATCTATTGAGAGCATTAAAAAATTGAAGTACTCCTAATTAGTCATCGGTTACGACAATTTCTTTCCTTTTAGTACTTTTTCTAGGCCTCGCAAAAATTTGCATCATTAGGAAAGCGTTATAATGTGCATTGGTATATTATAAAACAACAGCCGATGATTCCGATAATTCGAGATGGTAATACAACAAGACTTTTGCGGAAGAATTGGCCGGTTGCTGACAATTCCGAACATTTCGACAATACATTAACTGAAAGTAACGTTAATTCACATGAAATCGATTTTTCATACGTGAGTTTTTGCTTTATTTTGTTCTCACTATAATAAAGTCTATTAATTCGTGCATAAGCAATAACTAGAATTTTGTGAAGTGATACTGAAGTGATACAGCTTGAGGTACATCCCACGCTACTAATTTTTTTTGTTTATAAATATTGAGTGAAGGAAATGAGATTAGAAAATATAAATCAAAATACATAATATTAGGAATTCTTTCTATTTTATTATTTAATTATTTATTTGTCAGGCATTAAGTTTTAACGATAATGCGCTGAGAAGATTATACAGTGACCCAAAAGTACGCGAAGCAGTTCACCAGTGCAACAGTGATTTCGCTAGCTCAATCGAAACTTATTTGAAGAGATTTCGAGATTAATTTTGATCAAGGTATTCGTGGCCTAGACTTTACTTGGAGCTATTCCCAACTTAAGTTTTGAAAAAAATTTGTTCTAATATTTTGGCATTTCATATATCATCCGTGGTCATTCATGTTTGCTTTTATATGATTATTATTCATGTTTACAACGTAATATCAGTTATAATTTAACGATATATCTTTTTCCTACTGGCTGCATTCAGTTTACGATAATATCATTAACGAAATAGATAATAATTCCTCTAACAAAAGAAATTGGCTTTAAAGGAGTTTTCCTGCATTATTATCACCCGTTACTAAAATCTATCTGTATGAGATGTCATTACATGTTAAATCTTACTTCATGAAAACATGAGAATAGCGTAATATCATGATGAGAGCGAAGTTACTAAAAATGACCATTCATAGAAATTACGATTTCAATTGCTAATTTATCATTCTACTATAATATGCAGTAACGAGTGACTCCTTTCAGTACTAGGTCACACTGTCTATGAAATATTTGTCTTGTAAATAAAGTGTAATAAATAAGCTGTTTTACCGAAATCTGCAGTTTTATACCAAAATTACAATCGCGAAACTTGAAAAAAATACAATCACTAGAAAGAGTTTTCCTAAAAAAATTATCACCAAAAGAATTTTTTTATATCACTAGGAAAAAACTTTTTTTATATCGTTTTCTCTCTTGACTGAAACATCTGTATTACGTCCCGTCGGCGGTAAATACGTCTTGATGAGCAGCTTCCCGGAAACGAAACTTAAATTTTTTCGGTTCCGGGGAAGTATGGTTACGGAAGGGCACCACCTTGGCAGAGAGATGAAGAATTAAGGGAATGATATGGAAATATTTTTCTAATATTTATATTATCTCATGCTGAAAAAAATTTAGTAAATATCAATATTCCAAGTACCAAGGGATTCTTCAATTTTCACGCATTGATAATTTAATCGATATTCAAAATAATATATTTCAATATGCTCTATTGTATATCAATCTTGTGTTTGTATTTTACGGGAAATATCGCTCTTCATTTTTTGATGTAAATTATGCATACTCGATATTTGAATAACTGAATTCCAGATTCATCATATCTTTTAACAAAACTTCATTTTTTTCACGGGATTCTTCCTATCAACAATCGATAATTGCACAAATAGCACAAGTGGGAAAGACGAGATTATAACAATTGTCGAAATAAAATTATACGGTTGTGCATGGAGTTAATTCTCGAACAAATCTCATATTTCATGTGATAAAAAGATTAGAGGAAGAATGAAATCACAATAGTGATATTATAAACTTAAAGTTCTCGGGAAATAAGAAATGTCCGGAAAGGGATTAAAAATAGTTCTGTGGAGAGAACAATTATAAGAGATTTTGGAAAAAATTGAATCACATATATTAAATTAAATTCTGACTGCATAGGAAATATATGAAATTCGAGATTGAAATTTCAAACTAAAGTAAGGGAAGTACCATATTTTCCAAATTTAAGGCTTAAAGATTTTTTCTCAAATATCCTTTCATTAAATACGGCCATCATGTGCCTTCAATAAGGCCAACAAAGTGCGCTCACTAGTTGAACACTGAGGTAGAAGACTAACAAAAAAGCGCCTTCAAGTCATATCAGGTCTTATTTCTCTTTTCGATCGTTTTTAGAGAAATATATTTGCCCGTGACCGTAAATTACTTTCCCATCCAATGCACAATATTGATGCAGGTCTGGCCCGTAATTGTTCTTGGTCGTGTTTCCGGAATGTTGTTGGTACTCGTTTCGGCTAACTTTTTGGTGCTTTTTCGTTCTATAAGAGGCGGATTACGAGATTATCTGACGCGCATAAAAATTCAATCAATATTCCCTTAACTAAATAACATTTACATATTTATAGAATCATTTTATGATGCTCGATTCCAATTGAAGTTTAATAGCTCTCAGAATGGTTCAGGAAAATAAGTAAGTTTTTCCTTCAATGTTCATTTTTTCTTAAAAACCAAATTTTCGAAATTTAATATAAATAAATTTTTTCATTTATTTAATAAATATTTTGATTTTATTCTTCAGAAGAACATGAATTAATAAGAAATGATATTTTTCAATAATCTTTTTTTTTCGAGCTGACCGAGAAATATGAAAGGAATGGACATTTTCTCATTCCCTTTCCTTCTCTCTCTTCATTGCACATAGTTTGGAAATAAAATGATGGTAACCAAATATATCGAAGTTTTGTTGTAGATTTATCATAGCATCAGATGCTGTTGTATGTAAGGAAGCAATTTTGGAAGGCGAAATAACGATTGGATCAGGTATTGCTAATACATGTCACAATTTTTCTCTCAAACGTGTTCAAAATCTTTCGTTCCTAAATGCTGTATGAATTAACTTAAGTAATTTCCATTTAGAAAGCGGTGAAATTTATATAGAATTAGTGATTTCCTATAAAAAAATTTGCGGTATTTCTTGCTGCATGTTAAAATAAACAAAATATCACCAAATCCTTTATCTATATTTTTTAAAAAATTACTTTATTGAAATATTTTGGAACATTTTCTGCAGTACTTCAGGAACTTCTTAAAAAATGGTTTTCGTTTATTATAGTTGAAGCTATCAATTAAAATACATTTAGGTACTGTTGTTCATCCCACAGCTGTTATACGCGCTATAAATGGACCCATTATTATTGGAGAAAATAATAACATTGAGGAAACCTCTGTTATTGAAAACTTGTGAGCAAATTTAAGCTATTCAAATATTGTGTAGAACTTCCTACAAAGACCGGAGAAAATTATTCTTTTAGTTTCTTCATTTTTTAAATTAAATGTGTTTTAGAAACGAAAATGGCGAAACACTATTAATTGGTCGTGATAACGTTTTCGAAATCGGATCGGGTGAGTGGAGTTATTATATAAAATTTGTATCAAAATTGTTTTTCGGTGTTTCAAGATTAATTACCAGTCTTATTGTCCCGAAATATTATATTATTTCTAGTCGTTCATGCTCCAAAAATTGGTGACAATAATGTTTTTGGCGTAAGATGTCAAGTTGGTCCAAATACGACGATTACGCGAGGCTGCTTCATTGGTACAAATTGCACAGCAGTGTTACGAGAAGAGCTGCCAGAAAACACTGTAATATATGGTAAAAACAATAATCGACGGGTAGCACATGATCCACCGCAGGTATGATAATTATTAGGACCATAATTTAAAGTACATAATATATAATGTTATATAACAGAAAGGGAACGTGAACATAATAAAAATTTGCAGTCAATTGATTTTGCGCATAACTTTGTGAAATACACTCAGTGTATTCAAAGGCAATTTGTCTAGTTGATTTCTTTTTTTCAGCTGCAAACAAGTCAACTGGAATATTTAAGGAAGGCACTCGAACGATTCCATTACTTGACAAAATCGTCATAGCGGCCCTTCTTTTTCCGCTTTCCTTTTTGTTATAATGACACAGGTACAAAAATTTAAAAGACAATTTTTTTTAGGGAACACTGAATTTAGCCTAATCTGTAAGCTTCGCTTTTCATAGCATCTTCCAAAATTTATAGTTGATCAAAAGGCGATATAATTATGGCAGGCTGTATCACAAATTTTTCCGAACAGGATGATAGTATTCGATGATTTCTTCAACAGTTTTGAAAGTTTATGCTCATATTATTATATATAATTATTAAAATTTTCTTTCAGCACTTCAACTTAATAACATTTAAAAATTATCCACATAAAATCAAATATGTTGGTTTTGAGGCATACTTTTTTTTAAAAGAAAAAATAAGAAAAGATAGGGAGACACTTCTGTTTTCTAAAGATATTAACAGTAGTATGTATGATTTTTTTGTAGAATGGTTCATCGGCGATTTATGAATATTGCCGATATTCGTACAAAGATATTTCACACAAGAAAATTAAACAGGGAAATCGGCAGAAATGTAGGTATCTAATTAAAAGACATATTATTCGCAAAATAAAAATAATTTACCAAAGAAGGAAAGAAGAATCATAAAAATCATGCTATTGATGAATAAATTCTTTTTTTCGTTTGAACTTGCAGTCGAAAAGTTTTATTCCATACTCATCTTTTCTCCAAGGCAAAAATCTGATTTTAAAACTTTGAAGAAAATTTATAACCCTCCAATCGATCACCAATTTATCCATTTCTCCTGAACTATGCTTATAAGAGATGTATTTGAAGTTCATCTTCAAAAAAATTTATCCTTCATTAAAGATTAGCTTCTTGTTGCGGCCTCCATATTCTTGCTTCCCTTAAAGCCTTCATTTTTTTGTTTGCATGCCATCAATGTTCTGTTTACCAACATGGACACGTCCCAGTTCAGTGCCAAACACATTCGTCGATGTATTTTTCCGTTTTTTAGCCTGAAAGTTAAGTTTGGATAAAAATTTTAGATGGCAGACCTCATTTTCCTGTTTTTCCTATACCACTGTTCTAAAATCAATGATCTATTCTTGCAAATCCTTTTTCCCATTTCAAATATCGGAACCATACAAATGTAATTAAATTCATGTAATAAATACTTCTTGATAGATTTTACCTGGTGCAAGAAGGAAATATTAAAGCTTTTGTCCATTTCAAACTATGTCATTCTTTACCAGATAGTGATAAGATACAATAAGCTAGTCGAATTAGTACAAAATTATGGTTTTTACCAAAATTTGTTTCGGCTGCTTTATTGCTTCTCGAAAAAGACTTTCATTGGCAAATTTATTTCGATGCACTCCAAAATCAATTCGAGGTCCAATTTCAACCAGTTCTACTCTTGGCGATGTACCTGTTGATTTTTTCAGACATGTCCTAAATTTTCGAAAAAACTGTTCAATAACTTGGTTACCGAATAACTAAAATAACAATCCAACAGTAAATTTTGTAAAAAGCGGCTAAAAAACCGCACTGACTAAATCTCGTCGTTTTACATTTTTATCATGTATTTAAAAAAAAAATTCTTACAAGTTAACCACTGTATTATTAAATTATTAAGCGCACCTGTATACTCGAAGATAAATTTTTTGTTCAAGAGCAGTCAATGAAATAACAAGTTCTAATCCTTGCAAGCATATATTCTCAATTACTGCACCGCGAAACCAGTCAACCATCAAATTACCAATACGCTTCATTGATTCATCCTTTTCGAATTCAGTTCCTTGCAAAACTATACAAGGTTTACAACCAACTGGTATTTTGGCTGTCTGAAATATCGTATTTTGTTTTTGCTTGATGTTTTTCGAAGCGAATATTTCTACGAGAAAAATGAAGAAAGGAAGGTAGGGAAAATACCACATTTTTAAAGTTATTAATTATTATTTATCATCAAATTGGACTGATTAAATGATTTTTCGAGTTTTAGAATTCTAAGACTGAGCGCAAATATAAGTTATAATTGAAACAAACAAATATTTATCAACTTGTCAGCGCTTTGTTTCAAACAACCATTGTAGAAAAATTCCCACAAATTTTAGCTTTATTCCAAAAGGTTACTAAAATGTTCGTATCGCTTATAAAAATTAATAATATAATTATAAACCAAGACCCGTAAACGATACTGTAAGCGTCAGATGGACTTTCAAGCTAATTTCACCATCACTATCTATTTAAATTTTGGTGCTGCAGAAGAATATTTATTAAATACATTTGAACCTGTATTTCACATCGCAACATAAGCCGGATAATTTATAAAATTGAAAGAAAAAGTTACAAGTTTCAGACTAGCTTCCGGTCGAACTATGTTTACTTTATTAAAATTTTATTTGCAAGTAAAACCCAAACTTTAGTAAAACCCGAAACTAACACACTGATAATTCCAAAAATTGTGTATTGAAAACAAAAGAAACCAGAACTGATGAACTCAAAATATGAAAAACCAAATCAAAAAAATAGAATTATATAAGGATGGAAAAAAATTCCCAAGCAAAAAAAATTTGAAAGTGAAATTAGCAATTTAGAAGTTGAAAAATACTTTTACTTTTTTAAGACAGAACTTACATCAAAATCTGCAGATTTAACAAAATTTTCAATCTGTAATTCCACCATATCAAGCACATGGTAATCATACATGCGTCCCATAACCAAACTATTTGGATGTTTTTTAGAATTTGAGCCAAACAGAAACAACGATGTGTCATATTTCATCGCAAAACTTTCCATTTCAACATCATTTTCAAACAGGTAGATTGGATTACGTCTGAGAATAATAAAATATCAAATTATTTGTCATATTATGTGTACGTATCATTGATATTTCGTATTCATCCAAATATTATGAATGCTCCAAATGAAATGTTAAATGATGAAACCTTGAATAAAGGAAAAAGTGATTTTGTTTAAGATTAAACCTTTTCATTCGCATAGCCAAAGGCTTTTTCAAAGCATAAAGATCAGCTAAAGCATCAGTAACAGTTTGGTTTGTTTTGCCACCTTTCACGATTATGGCTGTTTTGTCATTTTCAATAATTTTTGGTTGACGGTTTTCTAGAAATCGTTTCCCGCGACGTGTTTTGCCCTCCTAAAATGAACAACAAATTATCGTTTCGGTAGGAACAAATGGAACCCTTGTTAAAAATATAGAAAAAGCCTTAGTTTTTTAAAAAAAGGTTGTTAGAATTTATGGTGCATTATATACTAGAAAAATAATAAAAACATAACAATTATCGAACAACCAAAAGTATCGATGATTGAAAACGATGAGAATAACGTGAATAAAGCATTAGCAGAAAAGAAAAAAGTTCCAAAATAATTAGACAGATAAAGCATTAAAAATGGTACCATACAATATCAACTGTTATCATAAAAGTTTATTCAATAGTAAGTATAAACACAATGGAAATATGACAATAATAAGATAATAAATATAATTATTAAATAAATCATTAATATATAAACCAAATAGTGCTGGACTGCCCATATTTTAAAATAGCAAACATAGCAATAGACTTTCACAACTTATCTAAATTTCGGATAGTAATCGCAATGAACGTATATTAAAATACAATAAATTTATGAAATTGCAAAAGTATCGTTTATTCCTATTCATCGATCAAGCTTTCGATAATTAGTTAGTTGACCCAAGCATCTCATTTTTTTAAATAAAATTTCAACATATAATCAACCAACCTCAAATTATTAGTCATTGCACTTTTTCAACGAATAAAACAATGCTTCCTGTTTTACAGTCACTCTGAAATCCATTCATATTAATTATTCATTCAAATTTCAATAAAAAATATTCAAATAATTCACTTTTTTTCATTTGATAAAAGAATTTAACTCACTGTTACAATAGATACATTAGATATGGACAAAAAAGCTTGATTAATTGATATCTTTGATAAGAATACTGTCTAATGATTATTACCCAAAAATATCTTTGAATAGTATCCCAATACCTTTCAATTATTCCCTAAGATACTTTTAAATCATAAATTGAGCACTAAAATGTGCTCAATCAATAAATAATAAATGTATGAATGCTATCGTTCTAACGGCATCTTCTAATTAAATTTTAAAATTGTCCATTTATTTATAAATTTATCTTCATATGTCTTATTTAAAAAAATTATACACGTTTAAACTTAAGTTTGACAAAGTTGACGGCGAATGGTCGACTTGGGCCTTAAAATCTACAAATTCAAACTGAAAGTCAGAATTTCCTCTTTTTTTGAAGGTAAATTTTAGAAGCTACAATAAAGAAAACGAAAGGATAATTTGGGCAACTGTGAAATACCAACCAACACATTATAGACCAGGCAACAACTGAATGGGAATGATTAGTGATTTTTATGTTTCGGGGTTTTCGTTGAAGGCAAAAGATGCAACAAGGATTTCATACTCGTACTTGTACTTGTTGATGGTTTAGTTACACAACATTTGCTGGTATATATACTGGTGCAAAAGATAATCATGCGCGTAATATCCATTTACTACCGGAAATTCATGACAAACATCTTAACTAATAAAAATAATGAAGATGAAGTGCAATTGTTCGGCTAAATGAAATCCGACAAAACGTCTTCAAAAAGAGCTTCTCAGACAATCAAAGAAAACTAAAAACGAATTTTATCATCTATAGATCAGAATATTTTCGTAACGTAACTATCGGCGTAGCACAACTTAACAATATTGTTGCAAAACGTAGCTTGGTCTGGGAAATCGAATTGATGTCGTGCTACAGTAATCCTCTGGATTGAGCAATGTTTTACTGTAAATGCTGGCGTATGGCATAAGTGGGGTACTGTAGGCTTATCAATCTCAAAGAAATATGCAGTTTGATGAAATACTGAAAAGATAGCGAAAATGCTGTAGTCAATCATTTTTGAAATTTATTATCAATCATATGATTAAGAATTAGTATCACAACGGAAGGAATCATGGTAGACTTTGTTGTAACAACATATATAGTATGAATAAGAAAAATGAGAGACTGACGAATTGCTTTTGGCAGTTCGAATTAAGTTATCAAGTATTTCAATACGATTAAGCAGTAGATGGAATTAAGTAATGATTTAGATACAATTGAATCAAATATTCAAATATGTAAATTATCAAATGAATTTATATAAGTAAATGTCAAATAGTAAAGTAATCAAAAATGCAAAAATGAATGTAGTAGAATAAATGAATAAAATGAATGATAAACATATCGATTAGCTGTTACATCTGTAATAACAGAAAATAAAGATAACTATATAAATGCTATAGCTTGAAATTAAATAATCGATTATTTGAGTAAGTAATTAAGTAAGTCGTTTAATATAACAGATGAAGCTTTAGATTAATTATCGAAATTCGGCTTAAAAAGGAACAATAGGATGATACTTAATGTCCTCTCTTCTTATTATCATTGATACAATTGATAAAATGAAGAGAACAAATTAAAGAAATTTTTAGTTTATTCAAATCAATGATTATCATAAGTAAACAATAAAAAGCAAACAATGAAAAAATTGCATATATTAATAATTTGATATATTTTTTTGCTAATATGAATTAAATCAAGCATATTTTCGCGCAATCTGGAAGAAAATCTAATTATTACAAGAATATGCAAATTGTTGTCAATTAGTTCCCATCAATCAATTCATTTTTATATTACGAACTAACGTTGTTGATTAGCCAAAGTATTGAGGTAAAAGGTCAAGTGGATATAATTTCTACGCAATTAATCCGTTGAATAGCGTAACAATCACGTGTGATACATCTGTTTATTTTTCTGAAATCAAAATGTAATTATTAAATAATTTTATTTTTGAAAAATTTTCCTTCAAATTAATTGTTAAATTTCATATTTAACAATTATTCATATAAAGACATCATACTGTTATTATATATTAAACATTTTTCAATTAACTTTTAAAATTGAAAAAAACTAAGCTTTATGAAGAAAAATAATTTGATTTTATGCAAAAATATTATTTTTTTCATCTTTTTTCTTCACAATTTGTTATTTAATGGTTTAACAAATTTAAGACAGTTCAATTTTAAATTAAATTAAATTTTAGATTACGATAGGATTCATTTTATACCAATCCTTTCTTTTATTAAATAATGTTTAGCATTGGGATACATTCGTTGATTGCTAACAAAGATCGTTGCAAATAAGATAAAAGAGCTTTCTCTAGATGGTTATATTCTCGATTTTAGTCTCTGCAAGATTAGAGCGATATATTTTAGTTATATCATGATACTATATCTTTTTCCTTGGACAAATGAAACTTTGTCCTAGCCTAATTGCTAAAAAATTTCTTTCAAAATAGGCCATTTTATTTAATTTCATCTTAATTTTGCTGGATAAATTAAATATTATAAATGAAGGTATTATTATTAAAATTTTGAAGATAAAAGCAAATATTTTAAAGATGAAAAGTTCCGAAATATTTATGCATAATTAAGTAATTCTACAGAGGTTATTAACTTCCTAAATATACGGCTATTTTCAATTTTATTTTTTAAACATAATTTTTGAATAATGCAGTGATTAATAAAGTAATATCTTAGAAAAATGAATCATTTCAAGCAAGTTGGAATGATTCAATTATCTAAAGTATTCTCTAAGTCTCATTGAAGCAACTCATCAATTTATGATAGGATAATTATAATACTACAAAGGTAAATTACAATTTTTGAAATCTAATTTAATAATAGGATCAGTGGATAATATTAATGACGTATATATATATATATATAATTTTCTTTATGAATTGATTTAAATCTTTTAGCTATAATTGAAGCTTTTATTCAAATTTTAGGAAAAGAGATTTTCTTTCGCCAACTTATGTTTGCATATTGTAAGATTTTATGCCAAAGTATTACTAATTGAAAACCAAATCAAATTTTGAATTATAAAAAGATAAAAAGTTTTTCATTATTTTTAATTGAATAATCGATAATAATGATTAATATAAAATATAGAATATTGTTATGAATGCGGATAACTCCTTAAAATATATCATCTATTTTAATTGTTCGTTTTCAAATTCTAATTATTCCTGATGATTAGCAAAAGTCAAAATTATATTTTCAAATTTTTGATGACTCTTTTATCTTTTGCTTGAATTTTATCAAATTTTAATAATCCAAAATTTATCTGTCATATAATTTCTTCTTTATCGTATGTTAATGAAGAGAATGAAAGACGAGAAAAAGGATCGGAAGTGAAAGAAAAAGAAGAAAAAATTTTTATATTTAGAAGATCGATGCTTACCGTAATCAACTATAATATTTGGGCAGATGTGGAGGACAAGAAAAGGAATGAAATAAGCTAAATATATTGGTTTGGTTGGATAAAAGAGGAATCCATTAAACGTAATTGAGGGTGGAGCAACTATTACTAGTCCAGAATTCATTGATGTCCAGAATTTTTGTTGAATAAATATCCTAAAACCAAATTCTCAGTTAATGATTTCATCATTTTAATAACTAATCGCTTTCCCAAGTTTCAATTGATTGTTTCATTACCAATATGAATTATATTATTTCATTTTTCTTCATTTATTCTTTTGTTTAAAATTCCATTTATTACAATAAATAAATTCGAATTAAAATAAATAAATGATAAAAAATTAAATAAATAAAAAAATTTATTTATCCTTTTTACTTTTATTTTATTTTTTTGATTTTATTTAAATTCTTATTATTTCTAATTTATTTTTTTCCCAGCACTTATCATCTCATATATTATCCCATAGGATGTTTCAGTAATGTATCAATTTTAACATATTATCATGTAATTCATTTCATTAATTTCTACCATAATATATATTTGTTACAATAATTATATCATAATGTGTTAATTTTAATATAACTGTGAAATTTCAACAATAAAATTAAATTAGATGGTTTTGGATAACTTAAATTAAAAATTTCGATCACAGTATAATGAGATCTCAAATATACGGTGTTATCATTATTATACAAATATAACTTTAGTTAAAATTGATTATAAGTTTTTACATCTAATCAGAAGAAATAAATTTCATCATCATTAATTATAATATTAAATATTATAAAATGATACATCAATATATATACATTCATTTTAACTAATTCATTAGAGAATTTCTAAAAATTTTCTTTTCGAAAATGATTATATAATATCTTTTATTTCTACAAAGTTTATCGTTTCTTTTTGTTTTTTTCATTTCATTCATTTATTTGTTTACTGTAAGAATGGCATATTTTTAGAGATAAAAATAAATTTTCACAATGTTTCATCTAAAAATAATTATCAAATTTTTAGGATGAATATGGTAGATTATGGTAATTATTTTGCAGCAACTCCTGTTGCAACAACTGGTTATGATCGAAATACATTTGATGCTTTTAGCTTAAATCCAAACTTAAATTTTACAACAGCAACAAATACAAATGGATCATCAATGTCGTCTATAGCATACAGTAATACGCTTCAACAACAACAACAACAACCACAGCAGCAACAACAACAACAACAACAACAACAACAACAACAGCAACAACAACAACAACAACAACAACAACAACAGCAACAACTATATGAACAATATGCTAATTCATATGGACAATTGGCAGGAAGTACAAGGTGAAAATAAGAATTAAAACAAAGCTTCGATTATCATAAAGTTTTATAAAAATAAAAATTGGAAAAATTCGATAAAAGAAAATTTCAAAAATTAACTTATCGCAGTGATAATGGAAAGAGAAACCTCATTTTCCGAATGGAAATTGTTAAAATTGAATAATTATAATTCGAAATTTACTACTTAATTCAACTTTTAGACATCTGACCGTTGGACATCATCACCATCATCATCATCATCATCAGTCGATGTTACAAACTTCAATGCAAACCAGTTCAACAACAAAGACAATTACTAATGCAACTGCTGCTGCTGCCGCTGCTGCTGCTGCTGCTGCTGCGGCTGCAGCACAATCCTATCGTACAACCGATTCGTTACAAGCTTTCCTACAAACAGGTAACTTTAATTTTCCGGTTTCATGGATTCAATAATTAAGGTAATTTTGTTTTGTCGCTTTTTGTACATATATATATATGTGTGTGTGTGTGTGTGTGTGCATGTGTGTGTGTGTGTGTGTATGTATATGTGTGTATATGTGTATGTTTGAATGTCAGATATATAATGAAATGATTATGAAACCGCAGTGTTCATTGTTTTTTTCAATTTTTTTTATCTCAGAAAATTTTGATGTTTTGAAGAAATTCTTCGTTTGATAAAAACTGATTTCTCTTCTTTTTTGTTTTTTTTTTTTTTAAATTACCAATTCTTAAGATTTAATTTAAATTGTTTTCGTTATTATTTTCATTTTAAAATTGTATAATAGTAAATAATAATATTATATTTTATATTGATTTATTAATGATTTAAATAAATTGCTAATTTTAGATAATCACAATTGTTTATCATTAAGAATATGATGAGGAAAAATTAGATCAAATATGGTTAAAATCCTTTAATCTTATTTAAATATATTTTAAAAAGATCTATCATATTTTTGATTTTTGATCACAGATTCTAAAAATTTTCTTTTCTGAATAATTTTTTCTAAAAATAACGGATAAAAACATTTTGACGAATTTAGATATTCCTATATCAGCGATCGCAATCCATTTCATCTATTAAAATCATTGATATATTCGTTCCCAAATAAAATATCCCTTGTTCTGCTAAAGTTTTTTTTCTTTGCAAATATTATAAATCAAGGAATGGCACAAAGCTATTAAAGAAAATAAATTATCTACTGAAATGTAGAAGTTGAGTATAATTCTTGAAATGGAGGAAAAAATGAAAATGGAATAGTATAATCTTATTTTTCGTTGTCTCTTTCTATGATAATATATAGATCATATTTAATTTTCATAAACTTGTTCTTCGCAATTTGTTTCTAATTAAATATAAAATATTCAATTTTACTGTTAGAATAAAAAAATTCGTGTAGTTTTTCTCGACAGGTTAATTGGAAATTATCATTTGTGACCTAATTTAGAATTAATGTGCAATAAAGTTTTGGAAATTTGATATAAAATATATTGCGAAATGGAATATGCAAAAATTTTCATAGAATTCTATTCATTTCTAATCAAATCAAATTAAATCAAATGAATTCATTCAAATGACAAAATCGATTGATTGCTGAATTCCTATGAAATTTAAGGACTTCAATATAAATTATATCAAAATCAAACATCTTTTCTATCAACAGCTGATGCAATGCGCGCTAATACGGCAGGTTTAATGGCAGGTATACAAGGATCCTCACTTGTTGGTAATATCATTATTCAAAATTATGTAACTTCCGTCTCCTTCTATTTTTCTGAATTTTACAGAAAAAAAAGAAAGAAAGTAAGTAAAAAAGAAATGATGAATCACAAATAATCAATTTTTCATTGGGAATAATCGTCACCTTTTAAAAAAATCAAATTCCTAAAAATTAAACAAAATTTTTACATACGGAATCCATGGCAGAGATTACATTTTCTTCAATTTTATCATTTATCCATGAGAGCGGAATATTAATTAAAGGTGCCATTTGTGGTAGGAACAATCCAATGGAAAGAAGGAAACAACGTAGGATTCGAACGACATTCACATCCGCGCAGTTAAAAGAACTGGAACGAGCATTTTTGGAAACTCATTACCCAGATATTTACACTCGAGAAGATTTGGCGATGAGAATTGATCTAACAGAAGCTCGAGTACAGGTTAATTACTAAGTTTTTGTTTATATGGTCTTCTCCGACAATAAATACAGCTTTAATTATGAAAAATGTTAGCTTGAAGAAAATATAGAGAAATCAAAAGTTTGTCATTCAGATCTTCAAAAGTTAGTGCGTTTCTCGAAAAGTTTTATCTTGATATATGATTTGATTCTCGACACCTCAATTTCATTAAAGCCATCGTGATACCGAACCGACTCATTTTAGGTTTGGTTCCAAAATCGAAGAGCCAAATTCCGAAAACAAGAAAAAATGAGACGTATGAAAGAAGAAATTCGCGTCCAAAAGAACATACAATCCGGTGATAATAGTCTCGGACAAAATAGCGAAGATAATGATGAACAAAACTGTGGGCATGAAGTTACATCTAGTAATAATATCTTACTTGCTGGGATTCTACAATAAATATTCTAAAACACGAAAAGCAGCTGAATCCCTGTATAAATATAATTTGGAAATGGAATAATTCATTCAATGAAAGTTAAGGCAAAGGCTACAACTAAATATCCATAAAACATTCGCCAAAACCTGCAGGAATATTAAAACTAAAACATTTAGCATATTTAGCAGAATATATTAATTCTCCAAGAAAAATGTTCGCTTTAGACTTTCATTTCTAGAATTATTTCGGTAAAAAATGTTTCCAAACAATCAGTTGTAAATACATTTTATGCAGGCTTTCGCCTCAGGACCCATTTAGAGAAAGCACTTTAAATAACATATAAGTACAAAATTTTATCACAACCTTCTATTATTTTGAAATAATATGAATAGGAAAATGAAAACAGTGTCATAAGGCATATTCAACCCTGCCGCTAAGCAAACGTTTACGCTCCTCTAAATTATTACTGATTCGGAAAACCTTCTGTACCATTAGCGTCGCTGCTTCTGATGAATAATTGCCAGCTACCGAATCTCCAACAGAACGCATTTCTCGCTAAAAAAAACTGCTGTAAATGAACCTACACTAAAAATGGAATATTTTTGAACTTCTCAAATTTCCTAACTATTTGAAAGTTGGCGAAAGCAAACAATTGACTGATGAAAACTCAGTTGGGCTCCAGAGAAAAAAGTAAGAATTTCAAAAAAAGTAAGAAAAAGAGAATACATCGACACATTTCTAGACAAAGTCCTAATCCATAAATCATTTCATAGCCAACAACTTACTTCTATATATTTTACAATTTCCTGATCACTGACATCATAAAATTGCACAGCAATAAAAGAAATACTTAACAATACATCCAATTTCGTATTTACGACTTCTTCCGAAGTTTCCGGTATCAAATTTGTTGCTTGCAATAAGCTCCTACAATAAATCAGATATCTAGCTTCCAATAATGTTCACTATACAAATGGAAAATGAAAGCATTAATTGGAGTCCTAACATTCCCAAAGCAACTTTTAAAAATTACGTACTTGAAAAGAGGCAATGAGATTTTGTAAAACGCTTCTTCTCATCCTTGTTTTCATAGTGTCGAAAAACAAGCGCCAACTGAAAAAAAAAAAAGATATTTTAACACAGAAAAACGAAATAATCCAAAAATCGGACAATGAGATTATTCAGAATATGTCTAACGGTTTATGATAATGTACTCTTATCATACAATAACGTCTCGTAAATTCGAATTCCAAAAACTCGCTCTTCAATTACCGGCAGCTCAAACAGTCTGTTTTCTGCTGTAAAAAATGTTAGTAAATATTGAACTGTGACTACGTCTTAATCTGGATCTGAAAATCAAAATTCTAGACTATTAATTTTTATATTGCAGCATGTTTCCATACTACCGAACCTATCGCTGTGAAATATATATTCATTTTTTTACCATGTGAAATGTGTAGTAAATGCTGAATTGATAATGTGAAAGCCAACGGGATGTAGCGATGGGAGTAATTTTGCCAAGAAACATAACCACTCTTCGCAAATAGAAATTTTGTCTTGTACATCCGTTGTATTATTGAATTTGTAAGCAAAAACATTGTCCACTAAAGAAACATCATCTAAAAATTGTGGGATTTTAGTCTCAAGATTTGGAACTGTCGAAAAGTCGATAGAAAATGGATTAACAAATCTTCAAAACTGATCATCAAACCATTGCTTTGAACTACAACAAAACATACGTCTAACACTTTTCAACTTACAAATATAAATATTTAGTACTGCAAATCGATTTTTAACAAGAAATGTAAATTTAAAAACTTGAAGAATTGATAATAGAAGAGAAATCGGATACCCAGCGCAAAGCATTCTCTGTTAGACCCCGAGAGTTCATAATGATAATGGCTATCTACGCATTTTAATTCATTTATTGATGGAACGGTGAAGCTTCCAGAATTAATAGATAATTTCAACTAAAGTAACAAAAATTCCCTCATTATATTTATTAGGACTTCTTAATTCAAGATTGTAACATAATCTGAATTTTAAGAAACATAAGGTAACAGAAACTCCTGGATTCAATTACATTCTATAACAAAGTACTGTTTCATAAATATTATTGTAAAAACTTGCCAATGTCAAAATTTTCGCTGTTGTCAATTGCTTGTTGTAATTTCCCCAGTGCTTCATCATTTTTCTTTAACATTGATGTTGAAAATGCATCATCCAAATAACTGCTTTGTTCTGCATCGTCTGCTATATCAGTGTTTGTTTCTGGAAAAATGATGAAGTAATTTAATTTCAAATGTAGACATTTAATTCATATTTTATATAAATTATTATACCCTAACCGTATTTTATATCATATTCTTGAATATCATACATTACTTATTCTACTATTATGATTAACATATTGTTTACAAGGTTGTTCTAGATTAAGGCTTATTCCACGTCTTAGATTTATCTCAAACCTATAGTTTGAGAGGGATGAATAAGATGAGAATAAAAAGAAGAGATGGAAAATTAAGAGGAAAGAGAAATAGATGAGAATACTATTTCTTCTAAAACTGCATGCCCTTCCGACATAACATAGCGAATTCAAAGTTTCATTAGTGAAATCTAAAAATGTAAGACTTGCAAATCAGCGAGATAATGCTCCATATTTACTTGTATAAATCATATGTGCGCTATTTCAAACTAACTTCTTAACGATCGTCTAACTAATTCCTCCTAATAGTGAATGAATTTCCTTAAGAAAAAAAAATAAAAAAGATTTATATCTAAAAAATAATGCATACCAGTAGAAAACTGTAGCGCAGAAGAACCTGCTGCATCCTCGTCCATATTTGGAAATTTGTAACTTGGTGACGGTGAGCCAGATGGTGAGGATAATCCCATAGATTCTAAAATTTTTAAAAAATATGCATTCAGTATTAAAACAAATGAATAACAAGGCAAGAGAAAATCTTACAAAAGATATGGGATTTAAAGCAATTCTAATAACATAACTGCATATTTTATTAGGTCAATTCTCTTTGAATAGAATGTCCTGATATTTCAATAATGCATAAATTGGAGTATGGAAAAAAAGATGTGATATTAACTTTCCTTTTTTTTTATATTCATTTTTACTACTGTGAGTGATTTTGTATTATCGTCATAAACAGTAAAAGAGAATTATTTGATCAAACATAATTATAATATATTTATAAAATATTCTAGAATAACCCATTCAATCTTCCAAAATTCTTTCATTTTTATTGCTGCGTTATATAGATAAAATCTCTGGTATATACCTTCACATGCCAGATCAATATTATCGACTCCTGTAATCCTTTCCCGTATTCTTGCCCATACCGGATTATCTGAAATGACTTTCTTGAAAGGAACTATAAAATATCACCGAAAAACAAAAAATTAAAGTGAAAATCAATAAGAAACATTATGAATCTTTTTGCAATACCATTTATTAAGAAAAATTTGGCAAGGAAAATGAACCAAACTCAAAGGCAAGCTTACCACAACTTGAAAAACTTAAAAATTAAGCTTAGAAGTAATGTAAATAAAAAGAAAAGAAAATTAAGCAAAACATAACCATCAAGATTCCGGCCATTTTTGATGATGTTGACGATGGAGTACTAGTACCTCCAGTTTCACCACCACTCTCCACTTTTTCATCTACACTTTCAGCGTTGCTCATTCCGGTGTTTGAGTCTTCCGCCCAAATTTCCAACACTTCGCGAAGATTAAGTCTAAATTACTATAATGAAAGTAAAAGAAAAAGGCCTTTAAAAATTAGCACGGACTTTCGGTAAAGCAGAACCTATAGTTATGGTTTTCATTAATCTTAGAATGCATAAACAATAGTACAGGTTATTTAAACTTTGAAATGTCACAAAAACTTGGGATAAAATGCAAGCACAATGACTGCTATCAGATAGTAATAAAAATTTTGATACCAGACAAATAATTAATATGAAAATAACAGTGATCAGTTTTGAAACCTTTTCACAAGGTTCATTATTCAGTTAGAATAAAGAAAAGTAAACTGATAGAGGTTACGACACCGATGGAAATACATAACCTATTTCGATCAACGAGCAAAAAGTCAAAAAAAGGCGGGATAAGAAAAGTCTTACAAGATTAAAGTCGCTTTATCACCAAAATTACGTCACATAAGAACTAATTCAATCAACTTTCATAATGTGCATTTGAAAAATTGTAAACTGCGAATAAAAAAATGCAGATTATCAAAGGACAATTATGATGAGTAAAATATGAAAATATTAATTTTTTAATTTAATTGAGAACGAATACTGAAGCAGAAATGTCACAGCAGTAAATATGTAAAGAATAGAGCAAGAATAATATTAACAGAAAATATGTACGGAACAGAATACGTAAAACGTGAAGCATAAAGGAAAGGTGAAATACAATACCTATTAACTGTTGACATAGGCATACGGACTCCTATGAAACCAAAGTAAAGTGGTTCTAAACCAAGATATCGAAAATTCAACTCTGATGGGTGGTTTATGAAAAATCGTGTACCGGAAAATGGACTATTTCCGGATATTTTCCCACTCTCTCTTTGTTATTTGCCTTTTCAAATTTAATTTCAAACTTTTCCATTTCCTCACTACTGGAATTCTTGCCATCTATGCTAAAATTTTATTAAATATTCTCGAAGAATGCAGATAGCGAATATATAAATTATGTTATGTAAAAAAGATTGAAATAAAATAATTGCTTAAATGGAATCATTCAGAGTATTGCCATCATTTGTGAATATCTATAATGAAATATTTTAGACATAAAATATATATAATCAGTTTGCTCAAAATATTCAGAATGCTCATAATCTGATGGGCTTATAAAATTAAGGAATTATCATCTTTTAAACAATTAAATTAATTAATTAACCCTAAATATTTTTGACGGAGAATCACTCGACTTATCTAATTTATTTACTAGAGATTAAATAAAATTACTTGCACATGAATTATCTAAGAATTGCTTATCGCTTCGATTTATTATTAAATTATTTCATTTACTTCGATATTTGATAAAATTATTTTTGATAGTTAATTTATTTGAAAATACGGGAAAAACTTTTGGAATGATAGCATTTTGATTTCATAATGTATAGTTTTATCTAACTGCAAGAATTATTTATGTAATATGATAATATATGCTCTAATAAGATGTCATAAAAAAACGAAGAGTTTTTTTTCA
Source organism: Dirofilaria immitis (assembly GCA_024305405.1). Taxonomy (NCBI): domain Eukaryota; kingdom Metazoa; phylum Nematoda; class Chromadorea; order Rhabditida; family Onchocercidae; genus Dirofilaria; species Dirofilaria immitis. The sequence continues at coordinate 1,829,697 of JAKNDB010000103.1, forward strand.
ACGATTCTTAACTAACAAGTAGAAAAAAATAATATTTCAATAATTTTTTTCTCCATAATAAAATCAAAAGAAAAAAAAGCATAAGTTTTATTTGATCACAATGAACAAGAAATATTTAGATCTATAATGACTAAAAAAGTTTTTTGCACATCTTTTTAATAGCGGTAGGCTTGCCGAAAAGTAAACGTTATTGATACAATGATATCTAGAAATAGTAGAATATTTTATCGATTGCTATTATATTGTATTGTCTAAATGTCATCCAATATCACTATCACATCATAAAAATAATATCAAGAATATTTACATACTATAACCATGATACTACTATATTATCATTAAAGTAATAAGATTATATTGCTGGAATAGCATATAATACTATGTTAAATTACTATAATTATATTATTAACGTACGGTAGCAGGTTATTAAGGTATCTATCTTTTTTTTTTTTATAATGCAAATTCCGTTCAGTTTAAATTAATTCCCTATGAAAAAATAAAAATTCAAAATATTGCAAACTTCAAGCGAAGAAAATGAAGGAAGAACTAACCCACTGGTGCATGGTGTTGAAATATCCGATGCATATAAATCTTCCAAACTTGAACTTTTTGCTGTTCGTTTCCGACTTGCAATCCAAGCTCGATTTGCTTTCACACTTTCCAAGGATCGAAATTCGCATTGATGTGGTACTACCGGATTTTCTGGATCAGTTATAATACGACCGTCTCGAACAATCAACGTTGCACAGGTACCACGATTCAATTTATACTTATACCAACATTTTGTGCAACGATAGTAACGTGAACGGCCATCTTTCGAGGATGAACTGAAAATTGAAATTTTACGAGATTACGAGGTAAAGGGGAGAAAAATTAGCATCGAAAATTTATGACATAAAATTAAAAAATAGCATTTTTCTGAGAAAAAAGAATTCTATTTACAGGTGATAAATAAAAGAGAAGAATTATTATTAAAAAACCTGTAAGTTATAAGATTATTCGGCAAAAAGAGCGAGTAAATGATTCGGACCAGAAAATCAAGACAAAAATAATATGGTATTATTTACTTTTGGATTCATAAGGAAAATTTGAAAGTAAAGAAAGAAAATATAAAAATCATGACAAATACTTTTCCATCCTGGAAACCCAAACCTTCATAAATATGTATGAGTAGCAACACATTTGATGGATACGAACCGGAAAAAGAATTCAATAGCTAATTCAGGATTGGTTCTTGAACGATACATTATCACATGATTCTTGCCACCATGTGCTTCAACATAAACTGGTTCACCATAATCATCTGATGTATTTAAAGCATCCATTTTACTTATTGTTTCCACCGTATTTACGCTATCCATCGGTTTTATATTTCCTAAAATTTATAGGAAAGAAAAAAAAATGAATTTTAACAATTTTTTCCCTCAACATATTAAAATAAATAACGAGAAATGAAAATATTAAATATATTTATATCACTTTAAATTTGACTAAAATATTTCAACAATATTAATTATAAATGAAATGTATATTAATAGAAGTGTGATACAAACTATAAAATAACAATTATCCTAAATTGTTACAACTATCCTTCCTTCTCTTTGTTCCTTCATTTTTACAATCTTTTTTCCCTTCTTATATTTACTCCATAATTTCAATTCGATAAATCGGTTATCAATGATCATATCATTGTTACATACGCTATTGGTACTTTGAAATTTATACCATTCAACGCGATTAGATGATAATCACATCTAAATTTCACATATTTCGACCTATTTTATTTCGATAGATTTTTGAAATATAGTACACGTACAGACTTATATAAATACACATACATACATACGCATACACACATATATATATATATATATACATACACACACGTATACACATATATATATACATACACCTAAACCACTTTGCCGAATATTTTAATCAATGCGATGGTACTTCGTCTCGGTTCCATGCAATTGATATCTTGTGCATTCCACACTGGAATTGTTTGTGTGTGTATGTGTGTGGGTGTCTATCTGTCTGTTGTAGAGAATTATCTATCTACATCAAAATATTATGTGTGCGTATGTATGTGCACGTCTGTGTATGTGTGTACATATATACGTATGTACCCTATAGCCATTAACTTTGTCCTTGGATAGTCAGCAAAAATTGAGAAATTTCTTGTTGGTACTAAATCTAAATAAACCTATAGTATTTAGAACATATAACTATTTAATTATTAGAAGGATGCTTGGCCTTTTTGAATCCAAGCCATGATACTATGATATGTGGTACTTAAAAAGACATTATATGGTACTACTATGATATCTACCACAAAGAGACACTTTGTAATAATATTCTATCCAAAAAGATACAACATGGTACCATATGGTACTCATAAATACACTGCATGGTACAATGTGGTACCAATACACATGCTACATAGTACTGTGTAGCACCTGATACACTAAAGATACATGTACTATACTAAACGACACCACATGACCATCTAATTCTCGACATTTAAAATGACAATTCGTACATTCAAGTATCTCAATGTTTTTCCATCTGTAGTACCAAAAAGTTGAAAACTAAATATATTTTTTTAAGTGGTATCTGTAACAGGTGACAGAAATATGAGATAAATTAAAATTGATAAAATAATTGAGTGAATTATAATTTGTTCATCTGGATATTGATTTAATTTTCAAAGTGATTATTTTAAATCAAAAACGAAACAATGAGTTAATTAATCGCTGCCTTATTTATCAAAGAAGTAAGCTAAATAAAAATTATTTTGTTTAGTCATTTAATGACAAATAATGATGATTAAAAGATCATGAATCAATGAAATCTTCCAAAATTTCATCAGCATAAATCTTTTAAAAAAATCTTTCATGTCACAGGCAATTTGAACATAAGCAAAATTTATTAATATTTACAAGATGAAAAGAAAGATAGTTCAAATTTAATTTAAAATAAAATATTTCATAGAAAATTTTAATGTTATTTCGCAAACTAAAGAATTTAATATAGCATATTATCTATCAATTATTAATACAAGTAATGATAGACGTGTACTTTAATCATAGCCAATTTTAAACTTATTATTCAATTCCAAATCTTTAATTAAATCCAATCCAAAAACTTTTAATTAAATAATGAATGATTTACAATTATTTTGTAATGACTTTAAAATTTTTCCAAGCTATAAGCTATAATATACATTTGATCTAGGCTCAATGCTTATTCTCTGAAAATTTATCCAGGTTTTTTTTTTTATTTTATAAATAGGGCTAAATGATGATAAGAAGTTATTAATTATAATTATTGCCCTTAATGCAAATTGCATCATGTCATTTCGACCAGAATTTTTATCGAATTGTAATAAATACATACATATAATATTATGATAACATTAAATAAATCATGTTTATTTTATTGTCATATCATTCACGAATACATACTATCATATTATATCACGTTAACCTTACTGATATATAATATTATATGGGTAGGTTTCCATTTATGATAATGTATATGACAAATTAATTTTCCTACCTTTATCAATAACTAATTTGTTAACTTCTATTAAAGATTACTTTATTTTCTTATTCATTTCATCTCAAGCATATTATATTTTTTAGCTCTCTTCTAATATATCCTTACTCTCATTACCTTCATATTATTTCTATAAATCATTCGTTCTTTAAAAATTAGAAATGAGAAACTTATTTTCATCTATTTACCTATTCATTTGGAATATATAATATATCGTTTATTTTATTCTTCAAATTTATTCATTAAAACTAATTATGATTATTTCAGTATATAAGTAATAGTATTTAAATAAATAATAAGTAATAATAATAATGATAATAATAATGATTATTAATGATACTAATAAATGGAATATTCTTGATATTTAATAATGAGTGAAATATTTTGAGTATTGTAAAATTAACTAGAAATAAATAATTTACTCACTATTTTAATTAAAAGAAAAAAAAGAACTAATTAATAAGTGAGAAGAAAAATGTTTGATATATATATAAAGTGATACTGATAATGGGATTCATTTTCTTATGCTTTTTATACTCAGATAAAAAGTTTAGAAAAAGAGAACTGGATGATGATATGGAAGTAAGAGATACAGGAAAGAAAAGGTCGGAAGGAGAATAAATGAAGGAAACGGAAATCGCGGGAAATGAATATAGAAGCAAGAAATTGCGGAGGAATAAAAATGGAAGAAGTAAAGATCGTGGAAAAGTAGGAATACGAAGAAGAAATAGCGAAGAAATATATGATGGAAGAAAAATCCGCGGAATAATAAACGGAGTTAAGAAAAGGTCATGGAGAAGTAAATGGAAAGAAGAGGAGGTCATAGATATGATCATCTATGATTTAATTAAACAATTTAATAAAAGAAATTGAAAGAACGACGTTCAAATAATAATAATAAAGCAGCGGTAATAGCAGTACTAGTAGTAGTAGCAGTAGTAGTAGCAGTGGTAGTAGTAGTAGTAGTAGTAGTAGTAGTAGTGGTAGTAGTGGTAGTAGTAGTAGTAGTAGTAGTAGTGGTAGTAGTAGTAGTAGTGGTAGTGGTGGTAGTGGTAGTGGTGGTAGTAGTGGTAGTGGTGGTAGTGGTGGTGAGTGATGTGAGTGAGTGGTGAGTAGTAGTAGTAGTGATGGTAGTGGTAGTGATGGTAGTGAGTGGTAGTAGTAGTAGTAGTGGTAGTAGTAGGTAGCAGTAGTAGTAGTAGTAGCAGTAATAGTAGTAGTAGCAGTAATAGTAGTAATAGTAATAGTAGTAAGTTGTAGTATTATGTTGCTAACATTCAACTTTGAAACAGACTGGATAAAACGACTCATTCCATCCAGTCGACCCATTCGATCCATTCCATCCACCCATCCATTCCATCCATCCATTCATTCATTCATTCATTATCCATCTATCCATCCCGTCCGTCCGTCGTCCATTTATCGTCCGTCTGTCTATTCAATAGACAATGATTGGTACCACGCTAACGCACACATATACATACACATATACATCTATACACATACATATACGCACATAATAAACATATATTTACGTAGATAGACACATACAAATACGCACACATACACATACACACATACACACATACACACACACACACACACACACGTAACAACACTGGCAATGGTCGTTCTTCGATTGCTCTCATCTGCGTTCTCGTTCTCCATGTTCATCTAATTTTTATGTGTAATGGTACCGCTAGAATACCTTATGACCTGGAATTGATATGTTTATTATATTAAGGCAAGCCTAGAATAGATAAGAAAAGTAGTAGAAAAAGTAGTAATAGTGATAATAACATTATAGCCTTCCTTTTCTTCTCCGTTAAATATTTCTCAAGAATCGAGAACATCGTCATCCTCATCGTCTAGTTAGTACCAGATGAAGCCTTTCTATTCTTTTACTTATGTGGGAGAGAGAGAGAGGGAGGGAGAAGAAAAGGAAGAAAGAAAGGAAGATATATACATTGACTATTAGAAGATTAAAGCAACAGAGTAACAGAAGGTGAAAATCTGAAAAGATGTGAAGAGAGGTGTGTGGTACTAGACGAAACAGGTAAGCTATCTTTTCTCTATTGCTTTTCTTCCCTTCTCGAAACTTTCTTCAATATTTTTGCTTTTTCCCGAACATTTCATCAATTTCTAATTTTGAATTAATCCAAATCCCATTTCCAATTAAATTATTATATAAATTAGATTCATTATGTTATATTAATATGCGAAATGTATAAACAAATAATATTTTATGTATGTATATATATATATATATATATATATATATATATATATATATATATATATAATACATAAATAAAATATATTAAATATAAAAAAAGAAAAGATATGTAAAATATTTCTTATAAAATAATATATATTAGTAATGAAAAGAATTCCTACTTTTCATTAATAATATATAAATATAAAATATATCTCAAAATATTACACGTATATTAAAGAATGTTAAGAATTTGAAAAGAATTTTCAAAAAAGTATATATATATATATTTGAAAGAGATTAAAAAAGAATAAAAGTAGAAAAATAAATGATTGGAAAGGATTAGTTTAAAATTATTAATTATCTAAGTACATGCATTATTAACTAAAATGTTATTCTAAATTGTCGATTAAAAAAAGTGATATAATATAAAATTAATTAATCAATTAATCAGTACTCTTAATTTATTTACTATTTTATATATTTCAATAATCTTTTATAATTTTCATCCTTCATTAAATATTATTTAATGAAATCCTTCCCGAAGAGTTTCTAGCATTTCGCAACTAATAGCAATTCTGCCATGCATTTCTACCGGAAATTAACTCCTCGATATGAAAAGTAGAAAACATAAAAAGCAACCTTTTCTCTTTCTCTCCTTTCTCTCTCTCCTCTTTCTCTATCTCGTTTTTTTTCTTTTTATTTTAATTTATATCTATTCCTTACTCTTTTAACTTTACTTTTGTTTGTTTTAAAATTATAACTTAAATAAGCAAATTTTTCATTGTTATTCAATTTTTTTATCCTTTTTTATTAAGCATTTCTTTCATTTACCCTTCATTTTTAACTTTTTATTTTACATTAAAAATATTAATTATATTATACAAATATAATTAATGCTTAATAACTTTTCTGTTCTATTATTTGAAATTAAATTAAAAAGAACAGTTTTAAATATCAACAATAAACTAATTATAATTGCCAATACATTTATTTGATAAATAAGCAAAATAAAATAGAATTAGAGTAATGGTTCATTTTTCATCTATCATAATTATACGAAAACAATTGATGATACTAGTATCAAATGATATTACATTTCTTTATAATGCTCACTTCTCCTCTTTTCGTATTATTTTTTCTTTTTTGTATAAATTAAAAAATTATCTTCATCTATAATATCTGTAAATAATATTAAGGAATATAGATATCTGCCAAATATTTCATCACATCTTATACGACAACATTTATTATATTTCGGAAAGCTATTCACCGATGTACCAGAAATTTTTTTATAAATCGAAACAAATAAGAAATAGAACATAAATTAACATTTCAGTTTGACCATTTTCTTAATTATAAAAAAGAGTTCAAATAGCGAGAAAATTGAATGGAAATTTAAAATTTTTAAAAACATCCTAAAATGTTTGTTTATCTTATGTTTTTGTAAATGCATATTAATTAACAATCGGACTTTTTCGAAGTCTCATTTTTGCGGATTATTTTCGCGATACTTCAAAGAAAAATGATTGTCACCGGACAAGGTCAATCGAGGTCAAATATTAAGAAGCTAGTGAGTACCAAAGGTCATGAATCATTTACTTGCACTAACGAACATCATAAAAGAAGTACCAGAGGAAAGGTCATTGCTGCTCCTTTCAAGAATTTACCATCTTCTTTCTACATTTTCAGATACGAAATTTGATACTAGAATGTTGATTTTATCCTTCTTACCTGATAATTGAGAAATCTCGAAGCAATAAAACAACACATATTGTCAACTATTAATAAAAAACTGTAATTTATTAACTTTCATGCACTGCATTTAGAAAAACACAATATGAGATCAGTTATATCAAAATTCCTGATTTCAGTTATCATAAGAATATCACATCTAATACGATTAACGCTTTGAAATACATAATTAAATTCTCGAGAGGTTAAGAAAGATCAATATTATCAAGCCAACAAACAATAAAGGTTAATAAATAAAGAATTGATTAGTTAGAATTATTAATGATTACACCGAACGAATGTCTCAAGCAGGTTTTCGATGCATCTTTTTTTGAAACAAAAACGATTGCGTGATCAGTTTTCTTTTCTTTAATTTTTGATTTCTCATTTTTAAATATGTAACATTTTAAGTAATCAGGAATGGTACTATTACACTTGTAGATATTGATCCCTATAAATTTACATCTCAAATGATCAATCAATCAATCAGTTCGTCCTCTCAACAGAAGTTAATTTAGTCCATCAGAGAACATATACTTTTATTCTTATTAATTGTTAAAAATAATGTATGGAACATATTTGAAATTACTGAAGCAAATGCAAGAAAAAAACTGATCTATTAGTTTGATTTTTATTATCAGTTAGAAAGTATATATCACAAATTATTATTTTGATTAATTATAATCAATGAATGCTTATGCACTTATTAAATGCTTTTTAATTTAATTTCTTATTTTATTTAAATGAATAAATAAAGAATGACATTATCATAAAATAATAAAATATTTACAAAAAAAAAAAAGCGAAAGAAAAGAAAAAGGTGAGGAAAATGATTAAAATAGCGATCCATGCATCAATTAAATTACATGTTACATGCTTATTTTTTATTTTCTTTGATGTAATTTGCGAAAAACGAAAAGAAAAAAATTTTTGCAAAAAAAAAATAAACTTTAATTAGCAAATGAGTAAACAACCATAGAATAACTCAATGGCTGCAAAAATTGATTCCCAAAATAATACTTTTAAAAAAATGAAAGTGCAAAAGACATGAATTATTTTTTTTATTTCAAGAATTATTCATATAAATTGCTATATTACTTACTATTTAGAGCTTATGCTTATCTGACAGATAAATTTGAGAAAAAATTAATTCAACAAATTATTTATGCAAAAATATGGTTGATACAATTGTATTATTTTTGTTCATTTCTATCAAAATTAAGTGAAACTATTTTTAATATTTCTTACACGATTATCGATAATTAATAATACATAATAAAAAATATGCTATTAAAATATCAATTACTATTGATTAGCACAAAGTTATTTGTAACATATTTTACAGAAAAGAAAAATACCTCGAGATGAAAATATTAGTTTTTTATTTGTTAGAGAAGAAAGAAATAAGTTTATTCGAACAGGAAACATTTAAAAATAAAAATGATCAAAGGAGGAGATTAAAAATTCCTTACGTTCCTTCTTCTCTGATACATTTCACAATTCTTATTATTCTTTATCAGGCGTATTTCGCAATACTTATCAATCGTATTTCACAATACTTATCAATCGCTAACATGCAACATTCTCATTTACTTTATTATGTTTAGTCACTAAATTCTAGCATATTTTATGTCACTTTAATTAATTTCACTGTTCCTTATCCATTCATAATCTTTATCATTTCATATCAGTTTTATTATCAGATCTGATTATTTTTTAATTCTCTTCAAAGCTGTACCTACTTCTATTTTTAATTGTAATTGTTATTAGGTTTAAGAACTTTAAATTTTTTATCGCTTTGACATTAATTTCGGATTAAAATTCAAATTTTTTCAAAAATAGTTCTAAATTTCTAATAAAAACAGAAATATTGCTATCCATATGTTTTTACGATTATCATTTGATCTTGATCTCTAAATAAATATAGATATCAACATTTGGATAACTTTAATGATTTGCATATTGCAATAACAATTTTAGAACTGTTAATGTAGAATAAAAAGAATGTTACAATGGTAAACTTCCTTTCTATTTTGTTATCAAAAAGCTTATAAAATGTAAATATGACGAAATAATCAAAGATCTTTGCATCATAAAAATATCTTAGCATAACATTATGTGTCATATTAAAATGTTGCAAATTATGATAAGTTGCTAAATAGAAAACAAAATTGTTTTTGTAAAGTTGTCGTATTGTAAAAATTGATTGTACTACATGACAAGTAGTAAACAAATTACTGCTATAATAAAAAAAAATTTTGACAGAACCTCGAGCGGACCTTGACCTTAATATCTTATTAAATTTGATCTCTTACCGATGATGATCGTTTGATAGTATTTTATAAAGCAATAGAATCACTAATAGAGTAATTCTAAATATTAAGAAATATAAGAAAAAAGTGCCATATAAATTGAGAAATTTGAATTATTAACAACTTAATATAACAAATAAATTATATGAAAAAAATTTTTAACATGAAACAATGAAGATACTGTAACATCAATCCTACAATAATCGTTAAAAACATACTGTAAATAATAGCAACGAATTTATTATGCTTTTTTGCTTGTTAATAAACTTTTTAATTGAAAATGACACTTTATTCATAGAAAAAAAAGATTTAGTGCCGAAAATGCTTAGTTTTTTTGATCATTTGAAAACTGCTATTATTGTTTAAAACAAAATTTGATAAATTATCAAAGAATCAATTAGTCTTATCAATTTTTATCATTTGATTTCAAGTCTTTTTTTCTTCTACTAAAAATTTAACATTTAGTCAAGGATGGCAAGATGTTTGAATAATATTAGATTCATCCTTTACATGAATTCATATAATAACAACGTAGTTTTTTCAAACATTCATATTTTCTACATTTCTGTTTATTCCTTTCTTTTTCTTGTGTAACGCGTAATTCTAATAAATTTCCATGAATCATAATTGATATCGATAAGTATATATCAAATACCGATTTCAGCAGAATATTATCATTTTCGAATAGAATCTGATAATTTCAAATATATCATTAATTTATTTTAATCCAATTATATGATTTAAATACCATCATATCTATAATTAATCACTAATTATTTCCTAAGCTCATAGCTTAAAAAATTATACCTAATATATATTATCATCACATAATAGCTATCTAAAAACCAGAAAATTTACAAATGAAATTGTCCTGTGCAAAAATCATCATAGATGTGTGAAAAGAAATCAGGTTATCACCATTCTGACAATTTATGAAATACGCTGCAAAAAGTTTCGAAATTTTGATAAATAGCGCATAAAAGTCATTTTTCATAGCCAATATTGATGATTAAGCAGGTTTACGATTGATAATAATAATATTGGTAGTATTTAGTAATATTAATAATATTTAATAATAATAATAATAGTAATAATAATAATAATAATAATAATAATAATAATAATAGCGAATGAGTAGTTGCTGATAGTAAAAACAAATATAATAATAACAACAATATAAAAAGAGAAAACAAAATTATGAAGAAATCTTAATATGCATAATTATGATATAATAATAATAATAGTACTACTACTACTACTAGTACTACTACTACTACTACTACTAATAATAATAATAATAATAATAATAATAATAATAATAATAATAATAATAATAACCAGTAATAATAATACATTTTATCAAATTTCAAAATCAGAAAATGTTATGATATTTATTTGAATTAAAATTTAAAAAAAGTATATATTTTATTTCTTATTTCATTGTGTATTCTTCTTTTTCTTTCATTTCTAATAAATTATTTATTAGAATAATATTTATTATATATAAAAATAATCATAATACAGGATATACTTATATATACACACTGAAACCGGTATCAATTTCTCTCAATTTAATTGAAGCGGTGATCATATTTGATGAGAAAAAAGAAAGTAATGAAGAGGACGATGAAGAAGAAGAAGAAGGAGAAAAAGCAGAAGAAAAAGAAAAGAAGAAGGGGAAGAAGAAGAAGAAGAAGGAAAAGGTAAAATTTTATCGATAATGATTTATTTCTTTTTAACCTCAAAAAAGAAATTTCTTTTTCAAACATTTCGCTATTATTTTGTTATCGTCATCAACACTTTCTACATACATCATTATTACCGTTCTAATCGGTTATCGTCAACGTTATCGTCGTCATCATCATTATCATCATCGTCATTGTCATTATTATCATCATCACTATTATCACAATCATCATTAACCTAACACAGTCAAATACCAACCATCATCACTATCACCATCATCGCCATCATCACCATCATTATCATCATCATCATCATCACTACTGCCAAAACCACCGCAATTTACCGATACCAACATCAATTTATGATGAATACCTTACCAATTTTGGCTAGTCAATCAGTCGTATTTACTTTTCTTTTGTTTTTCTTTTCTAATTCCTTTTTGGATTAAATTTTATTTGTTGTTAATTATTTTGATTAGTTGGTTATCATTAATTAATACTCTAACAGTGAATTGTGCACATTATAAACTATTTTTGAAAGATAAAAATATAATGATGACGAAAGGATACAATAAATATTATTATTTCACTAATTAATAGATGAGAATATAATGAATAAATTATTGTATTTTGCTTTTACTAATGAACAAAATTTATAAAGAAAAAAGTATGAATAATGGATATTTTCATAATTTTTTATAATTTACTAACTTTATTTAATATAATTTCTATCATCTGTTATACATTAGTTTCAGAATCGATTACAGTAAAATTCATTTCTAATGGTTGAATATTGTGAAAAAACTCATCAATTCGAACGAACTTCTTCAATTGTCATTGGTAAAACAATTTATTATTGCAACAAATCAAATTAATTTTTAATGAGAAAAAAGTAATATTAATGATTGAATTTTTTAATGCAAGAAATCGACATTGCATATGAAATGAATATTAAGAATTGATCAAAAGAAGCATTGTCAATAACTTCAAATTTATCATCAAAAATGCAAAAATATCGTTTAGCATCGAATTTGCCAGAATGTATCTACAATTCGAATGTACTCCAGTTTCCAGTAACCACAAATGAAACGAGTATTCATAACTCTAAAACGTCAAAAACTTCAACGGAATTGTCAGATCCGGTTACAATATCAATTTCTAATGAATCCTCGATTGATTCAGTTGCTCCTGTTAAATTCGAGGCATATTCATTCCCAATTTAAAAATTTTTAAATATTTAATTATAAAAAATTAAGCAATTATATTGATAAGTTTTAGTTATGCATATGTTAGTTAAATTAAAATGACTATTGTTAAATACAGTTAGCTAATAATTTTATTATTTTAGATTAATATATTGAAAAGTGTATTATTAATTAGTATTGGAAAGAAAAAAACAAATTATCCATTATTGTTTTAGCTAAGTTTCGGATGTAATGATGATGCAAACGATAGGAATAATCTTTTATACAACGATTATTTTCAAGAAGAACCAGAAGAATCATTTAATCCGTATGATTTACTAATGCGAATACATTTTCCGATGAAGAAAGCTCGTGCATTTTCACAATTGGAAAAATTCAAAATTATTGGGAAAAGTATTCATTTTATGCAATATGGCGTAAAAATTCATCGAAGATCATAGCTGTCAAGAGCAAGATTTATGGAAAGAGGTTTGTTATATGTTTAAAAGTTTAAAATTTAAAAATGAAAGATTAAATTTCAATTTGTTTGCGATTTCAAAACATAAATTATTAATTAATTAATAGTTCATTTATTTAGCTTTTAATTAGCTATTTATTCCATGGTTGTATTTCACACCTGAATTATTGTCTAATCACTAAGTTTACTTATTTAATAGGAACAATTGATCGATTTCATTTTGCCTTCTAGTACAATATAAAATATTGTCTTAAATTAATATTGATTGATCAATTATTTAAAAATCGATCGATTGATTAGGAATTCCTCCTAGCATCAATTGAATAAATTTTCATTTTATTATTGCATAGTTTTATTTCAAGTTTCATTTTATTGTCGCATGTCCTGCATAAAAATAAAAATATTTCTGAAAGCATGAAGGTGGGAATGCTATAAAGTTCTTCCTAATACCATAAAAATATTTTCTCTTCTTCATTGTTCAATAATATTGCATTATTATAAAAATATTCTCATCTTTACCCTTGAAATATTCATGTCTTTTGCTATCTTAGTACTGCTCAATTAAAAAGTTTTTTTCAAAGCATAGTAATTAATATTTTATAAAAATTTTCCTTATATCTTACACAGTAGAACAATTTGGCATAATCTAAGGGAATATTATTACATATTCTCGGGATACACATATATATATATTATATTAAACTTTATCTTTACAGTATTATTTGTTCTATGATATATTTATTATATCTTTCCTTACCATTATTATTCCATGATACTATCTATATTAATGTGAAATAATTATTTTATTTAGCTAAAAATATACATTTCATCAAATTCATTTTCATTTTTATTAATAGCTATAAATAGTAACATGACACTCTTTTCAATTTTCACATCAAATTTTTAAATATTTAACAAAAAGATAGAAAAACGAATTAACAAAATGAAAAGATATGAAAAAATCAATAAATATATCATTTTATTTATTTATAAAAATGAATAATAAATCAAATCAGATTGCTAAATTGATCAGTTGGATATCAGTAAGTTTCATTTAATTCTGTCCATTTTCATCTTAGCAATTTCATGCCTTCTTGAACTTCCTCTTCGAAGTTCTTTGCACAAAAACTAAAATGTTAAAATTTCTGAACATTTTGTCTAATTTAGAAAAATGATATAAAAGTCTTAAATTATTTATTCATTTCTATTTATAATTGGCAATTACTTTCGGTTGAATATTTTTCATTATGTAATTAATAAAATTTATCAATTACATCTTGAAAACACAAAGACAGAAAAAGAAATCTCTTATGTAAATCTCCGATGTGAACCGAGGAGAAAAATAACACATAAAGAGAGAGAGAGAGAGAAAGAAAATTTAGGCCAGAAAATCTTAATCATTGATGATTTACTGCAATGATAATTAATTAGTGATAGATTGCATAAATGGGAATTATGTTAAAAAAAAGCAAAATAGGAGAAATTAGGATTTTTTGAAATAATTATTTAGTGATTAAATCTGATAAAATTTCATGAAATTTCAACTTGTTCATAGCTTTTTGATTTTTATAACAGAGCTATATTTTATTTTTAATTATTCCTTTATAAAATTTAAAATGATTCAATTTTTCTATCTTTTTTTGCATATTGATAGAATTAGAAACTTTCATAACAAAACTTTTGTGGTAAAAAGTTAGAATAAAATTATTTGATATTAATTAATATAAATATAAATTATTTTCTTTATTATTTTACTTGTGGCTTTTGCATAATGCTTATTATGATTGAGCTAAATTTATTTATAATATTTGTAAATTTTGCACATTAATAAAAATTTTGCTTATCAGATGTTATTATTTATCAATTCACCTACTTAATAATTTTATTCTAACTCTTTTATTTTATTTTCAATGATTGTTATTCTCGAACAAAATTAATTAACAATTGATAATAATTTAATATTTTCTTCTTTATTCAAATATTTATTTATTTATTTATCGATCAATTGTTGGTTTTAGTTTATTTGCTCAGTTTGAAAACCATTATTGCTTGTTGTTGTTTACAATAACGTCTTAATCCTGTAATAAAATAGTTTATTTGGAAAAAATAAACAATTTCATTTTATAGTTTTTCGTGGAATCAATACCTCATTTATTGATCAATTTATTCCTAACATTTTATGTTATTGGTGGTGCTGCTGCATTTCAACTAATTGATGAAAATATACAACATGAAAAATTTTACAGCGTTATTCAATTTACCTTTACTACCATTGCTACCGTTGGTATGTTTTAATTTGTTCCTTCTTTTCTCTCCTGAAATTTAAAATTATTCGAAAAAGAAAATTCTATAAATTCATCGATAATTATAAACTTTTCATGTTAGATGAAGAAAAAGTTCATAATTTTTTTTGTTTGAATGAATGAATTAATTTTTTTATTATTAATTTGAACGAGCATAAATTATAATATTAATCAGCTTTTAAAAAGTAGAATAAATCTTTTAAAATTAAATTTTGGATAGATTTTAATTGTCTACAAATTAACTATTAATAATTAATTAATTGATTGATCATCTAATTTATAGCATAATTATTTATTAAACAAATCCCTATTAATATCACAATAAATAGTATTCTGTCATGAAATAATCCTAAGCCTAAAATGTTCGATGTAGGCCTAGTGACAATAGTAAATTAAAATCACTATATATATATATAAAAGGAAACGCTTGTTATAATGTATTTCGTCGATTATTGTGCTGTAATTGGGACCATCGGTATTATTTAATCATTTTTATAGAAAGCTGGTAACATTGTATAACTTCATAATAATCTTCTAGAGAGTTATTATACAGTAATCTTCACGAGGAATCTATTCTTTAACTATGAAACCATTTTATTCATCCACTGATGAATCGAATTAGCCTATCTTAAGCAACTACTATTAAATATAAAAATTTCTTTTTGATTTCATCTTTAGGCTTAATTTTATCATTCGTGGAAGGAAACCTCAAACTTTGCAAATTACGATATTATACAAATTGGGATTATGGTAACTTTTGCAGGTTATGGTAATATCGTTCCAACAACAGATGCAAGTAAATTATTTTGTATATTTTATACATTAGTTGGTGTACCACTTCTTTTCCTGTCACTAACAAATATTGGTCAATTTATTGCTGAAGGTTATTGGATTTTTCTGGCATCACTACGAAGGACACAAGTATTGCTTATAAATTAAAATATAAATTTCTTAGTATCAAAAAATAATTAAGTGAAAATTATTTTAAAGTAACTATAAAAATATCGAAATTTTCGCATTTAAATAATGGAAAGATTTTGATTTGCAAAATTTCACATTTCAATTTTTATTAAAAATTTTGATACAAAAAAAAAAATTGAATTGTATTATATATCTATTTATTTCTAAAATATGATAGACTAATTTAATACATAATTGTAACTTTTTAATTTATAAATGCAAACAAATAGTAACAGTAGTACTAGAGCAATTGTAATTTAATTAATTTGAATGCAAAAAATATATTCATGGATTTATTCCATTTTATCAATATCATATTTTAGTGCATTGATGCAGCAGACGAACGCCGTTTACCGTTATCAGTTGTTGTTACGTTATTATTAACACATTCAGTTATCGGTGGTTTGTTATTTCATTTTTGGATTGATCAAATGCCTGTTATTCCTGCAATTTATTTTAGGTTAATCATAAATTTATTATTTACTTATAGATAAATTTATTTCATTTTATTCGTTTCATTCATCTAAAATTTTTGCACTAATTAATATGCCAATTTTTGGTTTATTTATTTGTTTTAGACTTTTTTTTCAGTTTTGTTTCAATTACAACAATTGGTTATGGTGATATAACACCAACACCAAATAATACTATTCAAACATTAATTATTATCCTTTATCTTGCAATCGGAATGGTAAGAAATGTTGAAATTGATAATGAAATTTATTCTGAAGAATAGAGAAGATGCGAAAATGATAAAGAAGGATTCAAAGAATTTAAAAGTATGATTGATTCCAATGTAGTCCCTAAAAAAATAACTTGTTTAATGTAATTATCATTTGTATTTAAGTCTTAAGATAATTTTAACAAATATCTTATAATAAATGATAAAAAATTCACTTTTCAGGTAATAATGTCAACATTTATTGCTTCACTTCATAATTATCTTCGAAGGTTACACTATTTAGGACGTAATTTCAGTGGAGCAGCTCATGTTGAAGTATGGTTTGGTGGTACTAGAATGTCAGTATCTGAATTACTTTATATTGTTGCAGAGGAATTTAATGTTAGCAAAGTTATTTATCATTTCATAGAAAAAAAATGTTATTTACAATTAAATTGCTACTTTTCGATTTCTTTCTTTTTTCTTATTAGCAATTATTGCTTTAGTATACAAATTGAAACTTTAATACTAATCTGAATGTATAAATATTATAATTTATTTAATAAATTATTTTAATTATAAATAGTTGTAAGATCCTTTTTAAAAATTGAATTGATCCTAAAAAGGATTGAAGATAAACTTGAGGTGGCTAAAAACAGGAAAAATTCTAAGCAAATGGACACTAAAAATATTTCTTGGGCTGAAACTCTTGGGCGTTGCAAAAATAAGTAATTCAGGTGCTACAATATGTATAACATATAATTAAGTTCATTTTAGCTTTATAATTTATAGTATCGAATACAAAAATTGTCTTTTTTTTTCATTAATACAAATCTATATTCAAATCAATTTTTTCTTAAATGCATATATAAATTTATAAATCGAAATGTTTCAAATCTCTTTTTCTTTAACAAAAACTTAAATAAACTCAGGTAAATTATAAAATTGATTTGTTTTTTTTTTAAAAAAATTTTGTAGGTTTCACCAAAGATGCTTTATGATGTATTACATGATTTGGATGATATAATTACGGAAGCAACAGATCCAACAATGAAGTCAAACATTGAAGAACTACAAAGTCGTCGTCAGAATCGACTTTCACGTTCAGAAAATCGTGAATTTCGGGAATACTTCAAAAATGGTATTCAGTGATAGAAATCAAAGATTCAGTAAATCCAAAAAATACGCAAGTAAATTTTGCATTCATTTAAATTTATTAATGAGACGGTTAAGCAACATAAGATAATGATCATTTTTTTATTTGTATCGTGATTTTAACGCTAGCTTTTTCATTTATTTACATTAATTTTCAGGTAATGATAAAAACTGATTCTACCAAATGCTTAAACAGAATTCCAGAAGATCAACGTGAAAATGTACGTAATTTTCTTTATCACAAATATCGTTCTGGGAATTTGATGATGCAGTAATGGGATGTGTGATATGTGTGTATTATCCACGTATAATACGTGGATCATCGAACAGTTTCATAATGTCAACCGTCAAATTGTCCTATACTATTTGGGCGGATTTCTTCTACTTTTCATTGCTTAAATACATATAGTTAATTTAAGAAACATTTTATTAATGACATTTTATTAATGAAATTTAAGTATAAATTCAAATTTCGCTTATACTTAATATTTTAAATGTAATTAACGATATTATATAAATGAAATCAATTTCAAACAGGCGATGCAAGCGCTTGGAATGTTTCATCATGTGGTTAAGACAAAATCAAATCTTACAAGTAAACGACGCTCATCATCAGTCTCGACAAAACTACAATTATCTATAAATGCTTCAATAATTGAACCAGGCTAATATAATTCATCTATAGAAATTAATGTAAATAATAGTTTTTGTAAATATTACTTTAATTTTAACATGTAAATAAACTCATTAGAAAATATTTTTATTTATTTTTTGGGACGATATCAAATTAACAGTTGATGATTAAGATAATAATTGAAGAGAAGCGAAAATATTTTGAAATATATACCATTATTTTATAAATGATAATCTTTCTCTTTTTCTTTCTATCAATCATGTTTTGTCATAATCTCGATTTCTAGATATAATTTTAATTCTTTAACTTATATCTTTAAATGATGCTTTCCAAAATAAAAAACAAATCAGGTCAGTTCATTTAAAGTATAAGTTTAGAAATAGAAAATAAAATGTTTAGACCACTGAAATTTACAAATGTAAGTTGAGAAATTTGTATCATTAGTTGATTTTTATCATTTAAATGTTTCATTAATCTCGAGTCAAAATTTTATGAATCTCATCCGTTTAAGTGATAGTATTGAAATCAAGAAATTAAGAAAATTTCTTAGTAATAAACAAATGAAAATAAAAATATAATTACTGATTAACAAATTACTAGGAAATGAATGAAATGAATGTGATAAGAAACAGAAATTATTTTCAGCCAAAAATTAATCCTAATTTTTTGTAGAATCAGGATTGATTCCATTACATTATATACATGATTTTGTTTACATTGTAAATAATTTTCTTATTACTTAACAATAAGCCATACTTCAATTATATATATATATATATAATCAAGAAGAGATGAGGAATATGAAGCAATATTTTGCTTTAAATCAGTGACATCTGACTGTTATTTATATTTCTCTCAATTAATTTAGCCAAAAATAAAAAACAAAAATTTGTAACATTAATAATTTTGTTCACACTGTAAATAATTTTGTTGTTATTTGGCAATTGCGATAACTTTATATGACTAAGTTGATTTTAGTGTATATTCTAGCTAACAATTAGCAATATTATTTGTAGTTGTCCATTTTTGATTGATAATGATGATTATATTAAGATTATCAGCAATCTTGGATTCTTATCAATAGCATTTTGAAAATTTAGTATTTCTCATACCTTTGCTTTTATAATTGTCAAAATTTAGGAATTTTTCTGAAATTTTATTTTCCAACTTGTCAACATTTGTTAAAACTGGTCCAAACAATATGATCTCTCCTCTTACATCATTAGTTTGTTTCATATAATCTAATCATTTCATTATATGCAAATATTCTTTTTCCAATAAAAATTTGAAATAACGTTCAGATTGTGTTTACCGTTATTCAAAAAGTTCGCAAAAATCAATAATATCATTTAAAAAATTGGAAAACAATAAAGACAATTGATGTCTGGAAAATTTTCGAAATCTAACATACTAAAAGTGTTATAATCTAGATAGATCAAAGTTGCAAAATTAGTATCAAAAAATTTCAGGACAACTTTTTAATATGTTAGAATACCTTTTAAATATTGCACAATAAAACGAAGAATAATTTGGATTAATTCAAAATTATCTTAATAAATTTTAATACATATTCAAATGATAACATATGATTTGGCTGTTATTGCAAATTGTTTTTAAGAGACAAATATTGATAGAATGAATCATTAACGTTTTTATATTGAAATAGACATAATAAGCTTTAAACATTTTGTGCCAATTCAAAACTCATGTAACGACAGCATTAGCTTAAATTTACCACTTCGATTTAAGCAAAATTTTTCATTTTTTGAATGGAAATTTACCTGAAAAAGTAGGAAAAGTTTATCTTCTTGCTTCAAAAACTAATCCGTCACAACTTCAACATGGTCCTTTCTTTTTATTGTCTGTTTTGATTTTCTTGCTCTAATCAATTCGCCAAAGTTAGATTTTTACTAAATGATCTTGAGTAAGATTGGGTATCTTATAAACTCCTTTTTAGCTAGAACCTTAGCAACTTCAGCATCAACTCTTTCAATTTTTAAGTAATTTATAATCATTAAATACCAAAAATGTGTTTAACTTGATAACCTAATCTTACAATTTGTATTTAATGCCTATCTTTTACTCAGTATTTCAGCATAGTAATCTAGATATATCAAAATAATATGGGTTTAATTTACTTAATTCTACTTGAGTTAAATAATTTTTATAATATTTAACTCCACTTTTTAAAATCTTGTCCATTAGGAGTTCATGTAGAAATAAGAGCTAATAATGATTTATCATGACTAACTCGAGAATACATTAACCGTATTATAGCTAACTCATGAATCGCACAATTAATCTATATTACATTTTTGAGTAATGCTGTTTATGAGCAATGAACTTCTAAAATTGATTTGAGCAATCGAGAATAATTGTTCCAATTATATTCTATGACACCTAGATAATGACACTAACATTAATAGCAAAAATAGGCAGAGATCTTACAGAGTTTGTAAGGTACTGCTTCTTTTGTTAGGCTGAGAATATTAGTCATTCCATGTGTGCAGCTTATTATTAAATGGAATATAATGAACGTGAAGCAATGATATTTGACGGTTTAATTACCCAAGTTTGAGGTAATTGAATGTTTCAGCCCAGAATTATATCTGCTGTGGCTTGAAATGAAATTTTGGAAAGTCCTACATTAGTGGGACAACAAACGATCCGATATGAGTAGTAAGCGGTACAATGGTGAGAATTTTTAGAAGCATTGATAGAAAATATGGGAATTTGATAGATATTTTTGTAATTGATTATGTCTACGACCATACCACGTTGAAAGCACGACATCTCGTCCGATCTGTCAAGTTAAGCAACGTTGGGCCTGGTTAGTACTTGGATCGGAGACGGCCTGGGAATCCCAGGTGTTGTAGACATTTTTGTTTTTGAAAACTTTTCATTATTATTATTATTAATCAAGCCATTTTTCGATGCACTAAAATGATATATGAATGAAGGAATGATATTTGACGGTTTAATTACCCAAGTTTGAGGTAATTGAATGTTTCAGCCCAGAATTATATCTGCTGTGGCTTGAAATGAAATTTTGGAAAGTCCTACATTAGTGGGACAACAAACGATCCGATATGAGTAGTAAGCGGTACAATGGTGAGAATTTTTAAAGCATTGATAGAAAATATGGGAATTTGATAGATATTTTTGTAATTGATTATGTCTACGACCATACCACGTTGAAAGCACGACATCTCGTCCGATTTGTCAAGTTAAGCAATGTTATGCTTGGTTACTGTAATCTCTTTGTTGCTTTGTTAACTTTGTTTATTGATCGCAAAAATATGTCAATAATAGATTTTTGTCAATTAAAATTTTAGATTTTAAAAAAGTAGATCAAGTCTTATTTTGATTCTAATTCCTTATATTAAAATCAAATTACTGTCATTCATCACATTCTCATTTATTTCTTATATCACGTAAATTATGTTTTATGCATGAAAAATGCATGAATTCAATATTTAGCTGAGATTGTCCTCGAATTGAAATAATTTTGCAATTAAGTAGTTCGATTTAATTTCATATAACCAAAAAGGTTCAATTTAAACATTTCTATTCAGATGAATATTTCCTTTTCTTCACTTATAAAATTATTCAAATACTCATTTACATGTGCCATCGTATATAAAAATTGACTTGTTCAAATATTAGCAAATTTAAAAAAAAAGCAAATTTTTATTTTTTCTCAAAAGGATCATTTCATAGATAGTAAATAATATATCATTTAAGCGAATACATCAGTAAAAATTCTTTATTCTGCTTTGTTTCACTTTTCTTTTATTTCAAAAATCAAATTGGAAAACATGAAATATATATATTTAAGATATTTTATCCTTAACAAATAAGCACGATAGATTGAAAAAAAAAGGAATAAATAAAAATAAACAAAATATTTCACAATTGCGGGATTTTATAACTGAAGTCTTGTTTTGTAACATTAGGATATGGTTTGCCTTCCTTTTGCATCTGCAAAATAAGAAAAACAAAAGTTTCATTTTTATATCATCAATAAATGAATGTAAATTATTGATTTGCTAAATTGTTGAATAAAATATGCTTTTATTGCTTGAAATTTTTATTTTTTTTTATTGGTTTCAGGATTCAACCAAAGAATGAATTAGATTCGGCGAATTGAATTGACGGAATTCAACCAGAGAATGGATTCGGTTTGCCGGATTGTTGCAACTGAAAAATCGGTGAAAAATTGCAACAATATATTAGTTTGGTTAATTTTTTTAGTAGTAGTGATGGATTAAGTAAGAATAATTTGATGCAAATAAATTTTCAATACTATTTACTGATTGTAATTCAAAAATAATTAATAAAAAATTTTATTTCTATTATCATGGCACAAACTATGAATTGGAATACTGTGAATATAATAAGTTAAAATTAGAAAGTTAAAAGAAAAAAGCGTGTAATATTGAATGCATGTAACATACACTAAGTGTTTGCATTTAAGTTTAATTATCCATTTTACTTAAGACTGTGCATAAGTGCATAAATTTGCTAAAATGCATGATACATGCAAAATGTGCGTGAAATAAATGAGTATATCATAATGCTAAGATAAATTTGTAAACAGGATTAAAATTTATAGATATATGTTAAATGGTAAGTAAGTAAATGTATATATTCTAATTAATTGAATTGTTTAAATTAATGAAGTAAAATTCAAAAAAATGAAAATTTAATTTGGCTAATTTGGAACGATGGTAAAGAATGGTAATTTGGAACGATGGTAAAGAATGATAATTTGGAACGATGGTAAAGAATGATAATTTGGAACGATGGTAAAGAATGATAATTTGGAACGATGGTAAAGAATGATAATTTGGAACGATGGTAAAGAATGATAATTTGGAACGATGGTAAAGAATGATAATTTGGAACGATGGTAAAGAATGATAATTTGGAACGATGGTAAAGAATGATAATTTGGAACGATGGTAAAGAATGATAATTTGGAACGATGGTAAAGAATGATAATTTGGAACGATGGTAAAGAATGATAATTTGGAACGATGGTAAAGAATGATAATTTGGAACGATGGTAAAGAATAATTTAGAAAAGTCGATTACGAATGCAGCGATATAATATAATACTATAGATAATAGTGACTTTTTAATTTAAAATATTTTGAATATGTGCGAATTTTGCTATTTAAATAAAATTTTGTTAAAGAATGCTTGTAAAAATACATTAAGAAGAAGAACAAACCTTTCGACCAAGTGATAATAATGTGACGCAAACAGAAAAAGATCGCGACCCTCGAAAAGATCAACTGATTGAAAAGTTTCCTCGGTTGGTACACCCATCTTTTAGCCCAAGCAACGAATGAGTTAATATTTTCCATGCATGCAAAATTTGAAATGGGTTTTTGAATCTTCTTTATAGCATTAGGTTCAATACTATTTGCTAATCTGAAATGTAAATATATTAAATTAATTTCACGTTAAAAGACTAAATTCATTTACTGATCTTTAATTCGTTAAAAATTTAAAAGAAGTAATTTCAAAAAAGCAACTCGTTTAACTGAATTGAATTTTTTGATACCTTAATAATAATAAATTACTCTGATCAATTTTTGATTGTTTGCTGTTTAATTGAAAAAAAATATTTCGTATTATTTCAATTCTTTTCTCCAAAAAAGGAAAATGATACATAGTTGAAAAAGAAAATTATATATATCCTTTGAACGAAATATAAAACATTTGAAAAGAAGCAAAAATACTTCATAAAAATTCGACAATTATTAATATTACTCGTTTAAAATTTTCTGATAATATCATAAATCTTTTGGAACTAAGCAAAAATGATAACATAACTTTGAAAAAATTTATCATTCATATTCGAAAATAATATTTGTTCAAAATGATATCTGTTTAATTTTTATGAAATTGGGTGGAATATTTTATTCCAATTCATTATTGATAACTGATAATCTTTAACTTATCCATAATAATTTTCATACTATGACAAGTATTTATTGATATCTGTTTAATTTTTATGAAATTGGGTGGAATATTTTATTCCAATTCATTATTGATAACTGATAATCTTTAACTTATCCATAATAATTTTCATACTATGACAAGTATTTATGAGTAAATTTCATCAAAGAAGTTCAAAAATTCAGGAAATTAAAGCTTCGAGAAGGATTTTTAATTTAAGTAAAGAGTAATCAAAAATACATGTATAGAAATTTTTTCAAGCTAAGCTTTTCCTTATTCTTCATCCAATGCTCACTGATATGAAATGTTTATACCTTAAATTGATTGATTTCTATTACTAGTAAAAATAAGTTTATTTCAATTGATAAGATTTATCATAAAATTAATAATGAATGCTGCGGGAAGTTATATCAAGGAAACATAATGCTAGATGGAAAAAATTCGATGATTAATGATTATTAAAAGCTTAAAATAATCATAATTTTATTAAATGTCTTAACTAG
This sequence comes from Dirofilaria immitis, assembly GCA_024305405.1. Lineage (NCBI taxonomy): Eukaryota > Metazoa > Nematoda > Chromadorea > Rhabditida > Onchocercidae > Dirofilaria > Dirofilaria immitis. Next base: position 1,855,052 of record JAKNDB010000103.1, read on the forward strand.
AAGATATTCATATTTCTGAGATTAGTTAGTTAACATTCAACTTTATAAGAAATACTGATAATAATTGATAAAAATAAATAATGATCGCCATCATAATCATGATGATTTAGCGATATAGCAAGATTCATTATAGCCGATATTGAAAATCTCATTATCGAGAAAGTATTTCTATGTTTCATGCCTATTATTGCATTTCATAAATGAAAAATTAATAACGAGTTATGAAGTGAAAAGATTTTTAAAATAACTGCAGATCTTTTACCACTATCTAAAAATTTTTATGATTTTATGATTTTTTCAAATCATTAATTAATGCTATTTATGTTAATCTTCAATTTCCTAATCATAAAAATATGAATTTTTTTAATATTATCATTATGTTTTACCAATTAAGATCCTATAATGAGCTTTTTTTTAATTTGAATAATCAAATTAGGCAATAAATTTAATCACCTGAAATGATTATAAAATTATAATAAATTAAAATATATCAATCAAATCTACTTGCAAAGAAGAGTTCCATCCTTTAGTAACTTCGAAAAATTTTCAGGTGTTCCTTCAGTCGAAATATTTTCACCACTCATCTTTTTGATCCATTCTAACAAGCCTTGTGCTTCGTCACTGTTGAATTTTGATGCTTGCTAAAAGTATTTAATATTATTTTATATACATATATAAATAAATTATTATTGTTATTTTCATTCTTTTATATTTCCTTTTCATACATTTACTTTAAAATTTCATTGTCAAAATAATTTAAATTAATATTATGAAATGATATAATCATATCATATAATAACAATGTAATGTACATAATTTATTATCCAAAAAAAAAAACAAAACAATATTTGGGAGATATTTGATTTTTACAGCGATATTTAAATTAATATCTGGCAAAGAAATAAGTTGAATTAATAATGATAAAAGTAGAAATAGTAAAAATTCTTGTTAGCATACAAAACTTTTACACTAAAATTTTATAATAAAATCATTGATTTGATTTTTCTATCTTTCTTTACCTTTGATAGTTAAAAGTTATTATAAATCAATTCAACTGCTACAATTCGATAAAAAAAAATTTAAGTGAAAATAGAAAAATATAATAGTATAAATGAAGGATCCTATTTCTAAATTTTGCTGAAATTCATTTTTAAGCATTAATTGTTAATTTGCAAATTACATTCAATTACAAATAAATGAATGATTGTTTCCTTAAGTTTACCTTTTGCATAACAGCAAAGCCAATGCCACCAGCGGTCGTACGAGTTGACATTTTTGGTATCAAATGTTATTTGTTATCAAATGAATTGCAAAAGGGAAATTCGAATAGATTTTGAATTTTCCACTAAATAGATAATATTTGCTTTAGTGAATGCAGCTGTTAACTGGAGTGACGAATAATAGGCTTAGTGAAATGGTGTAAAGTAAGACTAGGAATGAGTTGATGTTGATGATGATAATGGTTTATCTTTGCTTAGCAGAAACAATAAGTATGGATGGTAAGATATATAGCATTAAGTTTGAGCTAAGTTCAAACTTTCAATGAATAGATATCGTTTCTCTTATCATTTCTTTAGCGATTTTCCGAAGGATAGACGCACCCACTCATCTAAGAGATTACAATTTGCTTCCTTTCTTTCAAATGCTTACATTCTTTTTCTAAAGAATTTTTAAAAAAGAAAAGTGACAGATGTAATCCATCTTTTGGAGGGCGAAGAAAGAAATCAGGCGAATAAAATCAGAAAGGAAGAGAAATTCAGATTATTATTAAGCAATCTATTTTTTGATCCTTTGATTCATCCTTATAATTGTTTATTATTAGTCATCATTTACATATGCCCATCGCTGACTTTCATTTAACGTTTTTTATCTGTCAATTTTACTTATCAACCTATCCATCTGCATAAAATGTATAGTTGTATACATATCGATTTTTTAATCTATATCTGTCGTTTGAAAATTTTCCCTTTTATCTGTTCTTGGTAACTCTGAATTCAAGATACTAAAATATTTATTAATCATACATCTATTTTGTACTGGAAAATATCGGGAATTGAAATGTCTACTAATCATTTTCTCTTTCATTTGTTGTTATATAAAAACTAGGAAATATTGTTTGAAAAATGGTAAATATTTTCACATATGAAGAAAATACTTGAAAAAATAAATTATGTTGCGAAAAACGAGCAACTGTTATTTGCTGTAAACTTTCAAATTCCTGTACTTTTCTTGAAGGGCTTTACTAATAAAATTGAAATTTCTTTTAAGATGCCTTTTTATTCTTTGCTTTACTTTTCACTTCAAGCAATTATATTATCGAGAAGAAAAAAAAAGGGAAAGTAACCAATTACTTTGACGAAAAATCAAATTGTAAATGGATAATGTTATAAAGTGCTATTCATTTTAGCATTTTTACTGCATTAAAAATTAAGATTGATTGTTCACAAATCATAAGATTATACTAATTCATTTTGTTAATTTCAAATTTCATTATTATTCGAATTGATGCGTCGAGACAAACTTTTATAATTTCAATAGCAAAAAAAAAACTATTAAATCATGGAATGAAATTATTCTGCGGTTCTGTATATTCGGCACACAAATAGAGTTTTACATATTCACTTTTATAGCTGGTTTATAGGTAACTATTTCTTTTATCACTTTATAATATCATTTGCAATATACAACACTATAGCTCCAATATGTATATTTTTCTCTTTATATATTAATTTCAGTGATTTCATTCTAAAAATATTTCTGTTTTAATAATTTAATCAACAGATTCTTCATTTTAAGCATAGCAAATTACGCTTATCACTTTTATTGCTATCATCATCGTCATCATTATCATTATCATTATCGTTATCACCTATCCATAGCTCTAGCAATTTCATCGCTTACAACATTCGATTTTAGCGAGCCACAAAAATCATTAAACTGTCAGCATTTAAAATATTCTAAAAGCAAAAGTTCGAATGAAATATTTAAAAGAAAGGCAACCCAAATAAAAAAATGATTCAACTGAAGATCATATTAAAAAATACGTTATTACAGAGAAAATCCTTGAATAATATTGTCTTCAAAACAAATAAAATTAATTTTTGGCGAAATTTTAAATTCAAATATCATATAAATAATGAACTTTGATTAATCTGAAAAATTTAAGCGAAGCATAAAATGACAAATATTTGATTCATTGCATAGATGCGATCAACAAAAAAATCAATTTGAATTCTAAGGCATCTATTAAATGATAAAACATTTCTTCATCATTTTTTATAAGTAATGACTGAACAATGGATTATATCTTTTTTTTTTAATTTCTAGAACAATTTTTGTTTAATTTGAACAAGAAATTCATAAAATATTGTAGTACACATTATAAGGAAGGAATTTTCATCATTTGAATGAAATTGTAATTTAATAGGAAGAAAAGGACAACGAAAAACAAATCCATGAATTAATTAAAATGAATGATATTTAGCAATTCGTAATAGCAATTAATTTCGTACATAAAATTTGGAAAAACAAATAAATAATAATGAAATATTTGTAATCATTCAATAATTGTTAACATTTTATATAAATTATATATAACATTATCGGAAAAAGCCTGAAAGGAAAATATACTACTCAAAAACGATTTATTTTTAAGGGAAAATGTAATACTCTGAATAAATCAATGTTTCGAACTTTTCCAACTTCATCTATTCCATTGTAAGTAAAGAAAAGCGAAAAAGCATGAAGATCTTTAATTAGAATTTGTTGATTAAATGATTATAAGAATAAATGTTTTTAGATTTTTGATATCTTGATGTTATCTAATCAGGAGAGAGTGTTAAAGCAGAATGTCAAAGAGAGAGTGAATTATTATCCTGTTACGTTGTTTTTGTTCCATTATTATTATTATGAGTGGGAAAAGATAAAATTGGGAGAGAAAGGGTAAATAAAAATTAGGATAATACGAAATATTTGATATATGCATCTTAGAAATTCATATTTATTATTTATGCATCAAAACATTCGAATTTTATATTCGATAATTTACTTTTCTTCATTTGCAATTTTTTAAAATAATTCGAAATGAGAAATGAAAATTTCGTTTTCTATTATTGTGAGAATTATTTTCAAGTCGTTAATTATAAGCTTCAGAATATAAAATAATTATGATTATTTTTTTCCGGGAGATGTTATATGATGCACATAATTAATATAAATTTTATTTTATGGAATCAATTTCACGATTTAATTTCAAACGAATCATTGACTTAATTTTCTTTTTTTTTAATTTCAAAATTTTTTCTTTTTTAAGCTATAAAAATTATATATATTATAGTATATCTCAAGTTCATTTTATCTTTATTGATATATGCGTTATCAAACCATCTAGTTGGATTAAATAAATATCACTCGCAAAGATAAGTGAAATGGCATAAAAAGATATAGAAATTGCAAGAATAAACTGTTGCAAGAATAAACTGAAGTTCTTTTAAATTAAAAAAAAAAATATTTAATGATCTATTGATAAATAAACAAACATGAAAAAACTGTTGAAAATTTGACTATTCATAAATTCTAGTGACTAAGAATGTTTATTCTCAAAAATTTATTTCTGTAAAGTCGTAAATTGCTATAAACAAAAAAAAATCATAAACGACAAAACGAAAAGTTTGGTTTCCATTCCTTTTCAAATAACAAATTCAAGATTATATGAATTATTTGTATTGCTATTTTACAAAATCATTTAAATTATATGTTTGGAATTGGCTATAAGTTCAATATTTTAGTAAAGTATTCGATAAAGTAAATTCTTTAAATCCACTAATTTTAATGTCAAAAACCAAAATATATAATGAACAAAAAATTAATTAAAAGCAAGTCTGAAGAAATAACGTATAGCAAGTCAGACGAAAATGAATTCTAAACGAAAATAAGGGATTTTTATGCTAAATCAATCATACAAAGTCAATAATCATTTCGATCAATATTATTAAAGTATTTTTCTACAAAAATCAGTGAGATCGATTTTTTTATCAACAAAATATCACTTTCATATTTTAATTTTTTAACCATTTTTTATTAAAAATTAAAAATCACTTATTATATGTCTCAAATCATAAAAATTTTTCATGGACATTTTGACAAGCTATATCAGCAAAATTGGTGCTGCGTTATTTTCAATGATAAGAAGTTATGAAACAAATCTACCATGACGATATTTAATTAAAAATAGAAAATATAAAATTCACTTAATAATATTTTATCTCATCAATTATTGTCTCATATTTCTAGTCTATTCAAAAGTATTACGATTATAATTAAAACGAGAAATATCCTTCCTTTACTTATTTAAAGAGGTATAGCAGGAAATATGATGCTTCAGGTAAATTTCGCTTCACTCATCTATCATCCTCTCAATAAGAATTTATCCGAATTTTCTATTAAAGAAATTTCGTCCAGTAAATTAATGCTAAGAATTTATACTAATAAGTTAGTGCTTGATAACTTATTTCAAAAAAATGCTATATTTATTAATATTCGATGTTAATCGACAATAGAACAATTTCTAAATTATGAGATTTCAAGTCGTATAATGCAAAATATAATTTTACCAGTATTTCATTCGACTTATTAATTACCACTAGTTTTTTGCAATTTACAATATCTGTTCAGTTTCCTACAAATTTATCTAACACTATTTTTCTGTATAGTCAAGTCGAATCCGTTAAAACTAAACTTACACTCACTAAAAATTATTGTCCTATAATTATTAACCTATCTTTTTATTATATAACTTTGAAATTTGAAAATTGTATACATATTGACTTTAAAATTCGAAATCTGACAGTTAACATATTCTTCATCAATTTCATCTAAAATTACTCTAATTAAATATTAGTTTTTAATCAGTGTATGGTTTTTCTCGCTTCTAGTACTAATTAAATGTAATATTTTAATACCATTAGTGCTTCAGCGAATGAGAAAAGATGAAACTAATTATTGAACAACATATTTTGATTTAAATTTCGGATAAAAAAGTAAAATGGTTTAAAATGTTTCATTTTGTCTCAAAATATCACATTCAGGTACTGATTTTAAGCAATACAAAAGGTAGAGTGCATTTTCTTAATTCGCTTTCTCTAAAATTAAAAAGGCATATATCCCTGTCCTTGATTCTATTCGACTCTCTGCCTCATATTCATATTCATATCAAATGAATTTATATAAAGTAAATATAATATAGTTAATCATTGAGAGAGGAAGAGAGAGAGATAGAAAGAGAAAGAGAAAAAAATGGGTCCTATAATTTCTTGTTTGCTTGTTTAATAAATTTATGGTTTGATATGATAATTGCATTATCAAGAGAATACAAGCATTGTTTAATGCTTTCAATTGTATATCAGCATTGAATTAGCTAAGAACAAACTGTACGAATTTGAAAATATAGCTATTTTCTGAATAGTATATGTGTAACGGTGATGGAATATTTAAAATAAATTTCATATGATCTCGGTGGAATGAATATCATTTAATGCATAACAAAACAAGATCTTTTCGATACTGATCGATATTTTATTAACAAAATAATATAACGTTAATGTGCTCATACATATATATATATATATTTGAGAGTGTTTAGGAATAAAAAGTTTTAACTTATTTTGGATGTTAAAAAAATTCAAACAAAATGCTTATCTATATCAAAACAATTATCTAATCAGAGTTTAATTCATAGTTGATAATTCAGCATTGTTGAAAAAGATTTAAATCAAATTTTAATCGAAATACTATTTTTCACTTTTCGTTTCCTCAGAATCACTAAATTCATCATTAGATTTTTCCATCTCTTCGTCTCCCGTTGCACTTTTACTGGAATAGCTTGGAATAGAGTCTGCGCTAACTTGTGATTGATTCGTTTCCAGTTCCTTCATACCCTTTAAATATAATAAAATTTGGTATTATTAATGACCTGATATGCAACACTTACATTAACTTACATAATAATAATAATAATAATAAGAGATCCATTAGCTCATGTCACAGATAACAAAAGCCAATTTAATTTCTTAAACAATTAATTAATAAACGAGTGATAACCCAATTGTTGGTTACAAATATTTTTCAGTATAGTGTGTCGTTTTAATAATTCGTCAAACACTGTTGCAAATTTAACGAGAAGTAATTTAGATAATTAAAGAAAAATGACGATTCAGTTTAAAGTGACATGCTAGAAAGAATGTAGATATTTCAAATACGCTTCCAATTCATATTAAAACAAAATATCATATCAGCAAAAAATCAATAAAATCAAGGGATCATCATATTACAAGATTATAAAGAAACAGTCATCCCATCCAAAAAATCAAGTGAAAGAATCAAGTTCAATATCGCTATCAATAATTATTTTATAATGGCTTTTCATAAGGAATTATTTCAAAACACAAAAAGATTAAAAATATATTTTGTTACTTTTTCAAGCTTAATAATTTTTCTAAAGGAATTTCACGCATAGTTTTAAGCTCGGTTTTATCATTTTCACATTTCAACCAGCTGTCTTCCGTGGAATCTTGTGTAAGATTTGAAACCTGACTTTGATCAACGGGAAAATTCACAAAATTCTGAAAGTTTCTAAAATTCTGAAAAGGTAAAAATTCTGCAAGACTTTATTCTAAAATATTTCATATTTCAAAATGGATTAATATTTCTATATGATACTTTGCGACTTCTGGTTTCGTATAGAACTTAAATTATATTAAATCTATCAAAACTGTAAGTGCTTTATTTAAAATTAGCCAGATCATAGTGTGGCTCAAAAAAATGACTTCATCTTGAAATAATTCGCTTTCAAGTTAAATTTTTAGCAATTTGGTATTGATTTGTTAATACAATTTATCTTGTTTGAATCTTCCAGAAACTTTTCCAAATTTCAAAAATTATTGAAAATTGCTTATTGAAATTATGGTTTTATCGGGATCACACTTCAAATTGTTTAAATGAATCTTAATTGTTATCATACCTCATGCCAAACCAAATTTTGGATTATCAAATTTTCATTTTGTAAACTTTCTTGATGATTACAAGAAAATTTTCGAACAAAAGTTCTCAATTTAAATCTCACCATTTTGGTTCCTGCTGTTACTACTCCATTCTCCAGCATTCTCATATTTAGTTGATTTCTCATAAGAGATTTTCGGGTAGTTTTGATATTAAAATTCTTCTTGTTTTCTTTACTTGATTCCTTTTCTATGCCTATTTCTTGTTTCTCCTCAAAATAAAGTTTATTTTATCAACGAAAGCTACTAAAAAGAGCACTAAGAGAAAGAAAGAATGAATATAATACGTTGAAATTAAATAGATATCTTAATTCTATAAATTAAAAACATTGAATTTAATTAAATTTCAAGTATGTACTTTTATGGCACCTATTTCAGTATCTTCCTCAGTAGGTTCACTATTTAACGGTGTTACATCATCTTTTATCCCCTTATTTGAACCGGATTTTTCTTGATTTTGGTCACTTGGAATCTGAGTAGGTTCAATTTTCAAATTTGAATTTTTATTCCTCTATAATTCAATGAATATAATTTACAAATAAAATTTTAATTAAACTACATCGATTTTTGCTATGCATTTTTGATAAATGAAAAATCAAAGAAAGTACTTTCATTTCAAAAATAGTTGCTAATCGTTTGATGATCTTAATTTGGATGTTGTCAAGTTAATTTCCTAAGATATTTAATTAGATGTTCAAAGATTCAATAATTGCAACGGAAATCTGCGAAAGATTACTAACATGCTGGAAGAAAAGTTTGGTTCAGTAGAAATGCTTGAATCTTGTCCATGCATTGATACTCGTACAATTGATTCATTATTTGCCGAATCTATGGTAACATCACATAAATATCGAGTAAAAACATTTTATAGCTATTTTATAACACAATAGCTTAATTTCTCATAATATTTCAAATTTCCTTAAATTGATAGACTAACAGTTTTTTACTTCGTTATTTGATATCTAAAACAGTTAAAGTTATTAAAAAAAAGAAAAGAGAAATTAGACGATTTTGAAATTCATTGTTATCAAAATTTATTCACATCCCTAGATAATGCTCATTAACATAATTCACATAGATAAATTATAGAAACGAGAAATGAATTTTAAGTGCATAAATATAATTGATTATATCAATAATTCAAGTTTTTTTCTTTTTCAGAAATTTATATTTTAAAAAATTGTTCAACCTAGTATATTTAAGAATTAGGAGGAAGTGATAAGATTTGATTCAAAAATTATCCAACTTAACAATTCATTCATTGCTATATACTTTTGATAATTTTTTGAAAATATCGCCAAGATTCTTTCAAAATTACGAAATTCTAATTTAAATTCTGAATCAATGATATTTATTTATGGTACAATTTGCATCAAATAAAATAAAATAATACGTTTTTGTGTATTCATCTTATTTTTCTTTATTTTACATAATAAAATGGAGAGAGTTGTAATGGCAGTAAATGTCATCATTAACGCAGGTGCAATTTGTTTACCATAACTGCACAGTTCAATTATACAAACTATTGTCATCGATCTTCTAGAATTTCCGATACATGCTAATATCATTTCATTAATCAATATAAATAATCGCCTGTTTCTTAAATGATTAAGATAAAAAAGGTTACTATCATAATAAAAGATATTCTTGATCTACATGGTGTAGAAAATCGGAAAAAGATTTGTTGAAAACAATGTATTAAAAAAGCAATCTGGTTAAAGTTTAAGACTCGCCGAAATCAAACACAAAAGAGATAAGTTGTTCTGATTCACCTTGTATCAGTGTTTTATCAAATTTAATCATGAAATGTCAATAAAATTTATCGTTTAAATAAAAATTAATACTTCACATAGCTTATATTATGAAAGTGGGAATAATGCTTGAATTTGAAACTTTCTCTTAAAAGTTCAAACAAGCTTAATAAGATACTGCTTTATAATGAAGAACAAGTTGATTGTTCTGGTATTATAAACTGGAAAATTCTAATCAACAAAGATAAGAATGCTTTGAGATTTTATGAAATTATACCGTTGTAAACACAATTTGTAATGCTTCCACACTACTAATTAAATATAATAAATTTCTAAAAATGCAATTAATTCTTACTTCAAATAGTCTTTGCAAATGTAAAAATTTGCATATAAAATATATATGAATTAAAATGAAATAGCATTTGGATAAGTTAGAAAAAAAAAAAAAAAATAGATCAATTGAAATACGAATAGCTTACTGACATCTGAAAGTAGCATATGGAGAGATTATTAAAAATTTGCTTTTTATGAATATGGTAAAACAACAAATATAAAAGTTGGCACAATTCAGATTATATTTGAAACTTTCCAACTTTTATATATTTCGTTATTTTACTTTGTTCAAGGAAAATAATATTTTATAAGAATATCATTTCATTCCGTTCTTTAAATCCCATTTTTATAGATAATAATATGTGCGATCGCCATATCATTTCAATTTTCTTTTGTTATTTTCCTTTGCGACATAATTCCTAAAATCAAGCTGTAAAGTCTTATCATATTTCTATAATTTATTCTTTATAGATTTCCTTTGAAAGCAATCAATTGAAACAATTTTTGTCATATGAAAAATAGAAATTTACTAATAAAATTATCATTACATTTGCACAATGCGAATATTCCTTGGCTTAGGACACTACCATCATTAATTATACTTTAATTAAAATTAAAAATTTATTTTGCTATGAAATCAGCAAAATTTATATTTAGCAAAAAACCAAGAATCCTTTCCGCAGATTGTCAAGTATTGTTTACTTTTCAGATAATATGTTTGTAAACAGATTTAGTTTAACTAATAAATGATAAGTATTTCAACAATTTGTTAAATTTAATTTCGCAATTATGCAAAAATATGTTGTTATTTTACATTTTGCAAAGACGATCAAAGCTTCATCAATCAAAGTCTCTTATCTGCGACAATTCACACTTACTTAGTTTCTGGATGAAGTTAAAAGAAGAAAAGTAATAAGTAAAATTTTGCTGATTTCATTGTTGATTCTGTCTACCACTAGAAATTCGGTGTTTGATAAAATCCGTGAAATAGTCTGTTAAATGGATCATATGGATTTTTAATGAAATAAATTTGTGCTAATTTATCTCGAGCATAAAACGCATTTAATTAAACGAGTAAAGTGGTATCTGTTTGTGCTAAAAGTTCGTTGGATCCAATTTTAGATTCAATTTAATTTTTTAATATGAGACGACGAGAATGGAATTAATTTTTGTTTTAAATATTAGCCTTAAAATAAGTTTGAATATCGCTGTTCTCATTGAATTTGTTTGAAATAGACACGGAGCTTCCTTTCAATTTAATTTTTTAATTTTTATTTCGTAGTGAAGGTCGTTCAATAAAATTTGTTATTTCTTAGATTTTACGGTTATTTCAAATTATTCCTATTTCGTTCTCGTTTTAATCCATTAATAAAATCATAAAATTTTGTAGGAAGTTTTGAATTTTCTCAAATAATTATTATCATCGACAATGATATTATTTTGATTTTATCTCTGACAAATAATAATTGATTTTACTATAAATCGAGCATTGCATATTTTCGCATTTCGTTTCAATATTAATTAGTTATTCCTAATTACGTGAAAAATTTCAATTTAATAAAATCGAAATCAAAAAAATTTATTTTAATCGGGAATTTTTGAAATATTCAGTGAGAAGGAATTTAATAATAATTAAAATTTTATTTGGAATAATTTTATTAGAATGAAAGTGAAAATCGATTTTGTATCACTGATAAATCAATGGCATTGCTGATAAATGAAATACGAATTACTGATAAATGAAATAAGAAGAAGAAATTGCACATCTAAATTATGAATATAATTTTTGATCGATCTTGCATGATAACTTAAAATACCCGTAATTAACGAAATTGAATTTATAATAATGCACTGTACTGAACGGCTACCATATTTGAATTCATTACAAATTCACTCTGAAGATTATTCATAGGACTAAGCAGCATATAGTTCTAGACTATATTTTTCAAATTTAATTTTCTAAAGTTGATTATTGATGACAAAACATATGTAGCAATGTGCATAATATATTAGTAAAAACTATTATACTGTACTGCACCATACTGTATTGTACCGTACTGACTTATAATTATTGAAAATAAAATTCTAGATGAAAAATATTTCACAGTATTCAAGTGATGTATATATCTCTTACCGTCATATTATTAACTTTTGAAATTTTTGAGTTCTCAATTTTTCCAATATTTTGATTATGCTGCAAGAATTTTCAATTGATTTCATTCTTTCCCTTTTCAATTCTTTTTTAATTATTAAATTCTCCCAATTAGTATATGCTTTTTATTGAATTGAATTTTATTATAATTATTCTTTTCATAGTATTATTCTATTATTATTAATTAAATGAAAAATTCTATTCTATAAATTAAAAGGTAAAAAAGAATTAAAATATTCGAAAAATGCGCAGAATAAATCATACGGAAAGTATGTAATTTGACTAATTAAAATTTGAATTAGATTGGAAAGATAGAAAGTTTAATATTTTGATCAATTTGTCTATATGATAATAAAATTAGTTAAAAATATTGAGAAGAGAAGAAAGACAAATTAAACTTTCTTTTTCATAAAAAATTTTTAACGATTTTATAAAAGGTCATAAAGTATACAATTAATAATCTTTCATATTTGATATTCTCCTTCCTTTAACTGCATAAATCAATTCAATGAAAATCACTTTAATAAATTATCATGAGTTTATTAATTATATAATGTGATAAATACATTAGCAATTAGTCCATAATTAATTATCAATTCTTTGATGACAAAATGAATGATTATAAATTAAGCTATTAAGAAAACATAATCGTTGTATTTATTTTAAACATTAAGTAAATTCCAATTAAGTATTTATGTATTAGCCGTGTTTATATTTATTTGTTAAATAAATAACCAGCTGAACAAGTAAATGAAGGAGTTTGGAGAACAGTATCTATTTATGATATACCAGCTTATTTAAGAAGAAAGAAATAATGCAATTTTGGCCACTTAAGTCAGAGCCAAGTGAATAGTCATGGTAAGAAATGGGAAAAGAAAAGGTAGCTAAGTTTTATAGTATATGCAACTATTAAGCTCAAAGCTATATGAGGGCTATGAAGTTAGATGGCTCTGCGCTTTTTTATCATATAGGTAAAGAAAAAGCGGTACTTGAGATAGTTGAGGCCTTTAAAGAATAAAACTTGTATTTTCTTCCTTATATTCTAGTTCTAGTTCATTGCATATATTGTATGGATCTGTGTATCCAGGCTCTAATATTGGGAGGACAAATTCCGCAATTCGGATAGCGACACGACGTCTAGCACTATTGCTATCCATATAGGATGAAGATTTCTTTAGCAAATCTTCATAGATTATTTTATTTATTCTGCAGAAATTGCAGTGTCAAGTGGGACAATTATATTGTTAATTCTTGCTTGATGTAACGCTATTAATAATAACTATAATGTTTGTATTTTATGCAATTCAAATAATATTCAGCTATTTATAACAAAAAAAAAAGAAAATCTCGCATCATTAAGACTTCATTCTATGAAGTTTTGTTAATTCTGATATCACTGATTAGAAATGAGTGTAAATTTTTTCTCGAGATTACTGTAATATAGAATAAATTATGCTAATGCAATCGTTCTATCATAAATGGTTGGTGCACGAAGAATAATAATAATACTACCAATCGTACATGCTAAAGTAAATAAAATTAAAAATATTCGATCCATCACCATTGACACATATTTCCAATCTTCAATTATCTAAAATATAAAAAATATCGTCTAATTAAAATAATCAATAAATTATTAGTTCAATGATTATCAATGCTACAATAGACATTCTTTGTTATCAGAACCTTATTGATAACAAAATGATACCGTTAGTTACTTTTTCTGAAGCATAAAAAAATTATCTGGCCTGATTAACTAATTAATTAGTTAATTATTATTTACACATTTTTTCAATGATTATCATTATCATTTTAAATATTTTTTGTTATTAAAATCTTATTGATATGATAAATGAATTACTAATAGTCATCTATATAAATTATCAGAAGACAGCACTATCATAAATCGATAATCATATCATATTATTTCATTCTATTTTACTTTTTATTTAATTACTTATTTATAAATGGAAAATATGAATCGGATAAATGGATTTATTATACTTTTGTTCAACTTAATTTCAAAATTGTCAATCATAAAAAATTATGATATTGTGGAGAAATTATCAATCGTTACAGATCTCCGATCTTATCTTTTGCTCTCGATGAAAACTGTTCAACTAAATTTTTGATGTTCAGCTAAAATTTCAATCACTTTATATGTAATATTTCTTGATCTACAAATAACAAAAAGTATTTGAAATTTAATAAATAGCTAACCTGACGATCGTTTTCATTATTCTTCAAATGATTAGCAATAAATGTAACATTATCAGAAGCATTTTGTAAATCTATTGATTCGTGATATTGCCGTTCGGGAATTTTTTCAGCATATGTAGCAAAAATGGGAGAATTATTTGTTCGACAAACAAAATGTTCCTATGAAGTTTTTAAATCCATGGAAAACAAAAAAAAAGTCAAAGAATAGGGTAAATTCAATAGAAACGAAAATGTTTATCACAATATAATTTTGAATTTGATTTAAATTTAAATTTTGAAACTTGAATATTTTAAATGATACCTGTTTGAAAGGTGTCGGCGGTACTGATTTTTGATTTGGATTTATTGTTCGAGATAATCGTAAAGAAGACTGTTTTGTTAAGAATATCTAAATTAATGAGTATCATTAAATGATAATCGTAATTATGCTCAAATTATTACAATGTTTAATCAAAAATTTTGCAAAACTTTTTTGAAATTAGAAGAATTTAATAAAATTTTATGGAATTTTACTGTTATCTGCCCAGAAAAATATTACTCTATCATGTCTTTCTGCGATAATATCAGGTATCATTTTTTAGCATTAACATAATATTATATCAGAAAATAAAAGATAAATAATGATAAAAAGGAAAGATATTAATAAATTATTGATAAAAAATGTAGATATTCTAATTTTTCGAATTCCTTAGCAAATTTTCAGTAATAATTTAATGAACAGATTAAGACTGGCACTAACTTAATAATAAATAAACATTTTCCTAAGTTATTTATACATCCTTTCTTTCTTTACTTTTTTTAAATTTTCGGTTAACTTTTTCAGCAAAATAGTCTCATTTGAATTATCGTTATCAACTGCTGTTAGTTCAATTTGCATATATGTTGGCCGCTCCATGAATAAATATTTGGGTAACCATACGATAAAAAATTTCTTGGCCCATTTTGGCATTACATGTGTTGTGGGTGATCGATTATGAACATTCTAAAAGATAAAAAAATTAGAATTCAAAATGGATTTATCGATGAATTTGATAAGATATTTTTTAAAACTACAGCTGAACATTGTAGAATTTTAAATGATATATGAATTTGATAATATTATTGCGAAAATTTTTATGCTCAAAAAAATTTGACGCAATATTTTCTGAAATATTCGAAAAAAAAAGATTATTCTGTTGACGGAAAAAAAAGACAAAATTTATATTTGAAATTTAGATCATTTATTCTAATTAGTAAAAGAGAAATAATATTTTGATAAAATTAGATCAGTCATACCAAAGTTATGATAGTAACGATAATTGATAAAGTTACAAGAATCATTGTAAACAATAAATATTTTCCAATCAATGGAATTACCAATGAAGTTGATGGAGTTATTTCAACTGTAAAAATTTAAAAATTTTTTAGTAATAATTTAATTTTTTAATAACAATTTTTCATTTGTTTCAAAGAACTGAAGAAGTTTCAATTTCCAACTTATTAGCTTTCTCGAAAATTAAAAACTTAATTTCAAATATTCTATTATTAATTTTTAAATATATATCACATACATATAATTTTGTTTTAAATTGGCTATTATTTTTAAAACTTTATTCAATTTTTGATGTTAATGTCATATAGATTGCTTTACAAAACTATACATTGTTATTAACAAATAATGCAAATAAAAATATTATATTATAATTTATCTAACATTCTGATAAGCATATTTAGAATAAAAGAGAGATAAGCATTAAATATTATTTATCCAATATCCAACCAATTAATAATACTAATAGAAAAAGGCTTTTTTAATCGGAAAAATAGGTATAATTTTCAATTCGAGTAAAACAGAAAATGAATATTTTAATTGAACAATTTTGATTATCACTTTTATCAGTAAATTGTGCCATTATCGATATGCTAATTAATTAATTAATTAAAAGAATTAAACAAGGTGTTTCGTATTCAATAAATTTAATTCATTTAGTTTAATATTTTAAAAGATTAATAGCATTTAGTTATTAATCAAAATACTAACTGAATACATATTCATTTATCACCGTTAGGAAAATTTCTTAGATATCGCTGCCTATCAATAATTTATCAGTTTAAAATTTGTATAGCATTACAACTACTTATTGAAATTACGATATCAAGTTTGAGCAGAATTTTAAACTGACACGAATACGAAACATTTATATTTCATATGACAAATTCTAAAAACTGTTGAGCAAAAAGTTATTTAGGATGAAACTTTTTATTTGTTATTCTCGACATCAACTAAAATTATTATGCATAATTATGGAAATGTTGTATTTTATATGCTATCAATAATATTTTATACAATTTATCTAATAAAAAAAAATATCGTTGCTTTATTTATAAATAATAATAATAATAATAATAGAATTATTCGATAATATGAAAGAAACTTCAATTTTAATTATATTATAAAAAACAGGCTGTTATTATTGATATGCTAATTAATTGAAAAAAAATCAAACAAAACATTCGTTTTAATCTACATAATTTACTTATTTATTTTCATAATCTGATTAATTATTACAAAATATTATTCATGATTTTTCTTATTGATAAGTTTTCTTGAAATCATATGGGTATTATTCTTCAATTAACATATTATTTATATTTTATTTCATTATCATTTGAATTTATATGCCCAATATGCTTAATATTTTAAAATATATTTATCTGTTGAATAATACGATAAGATAATTTTATTGAATCGTTTGCATGAATCATAATATAATACATTTATAATAATATATATCAAATTAATAACATTTTATATAAAAATTTATTTCACTAAAAAAACTTTCAAATCTTAGTTAAAGCATTTTTCCAGAGTTGTCGAATTTAAATAGACTTACTAAAGAATAAATATTTTTATTGTTTTGTTATAATTATAGCAATGAATTGAAAAATATTAATTTCATCTTATCACACTTATCATTTTAGGATAAGTCAGATTGATATTTCAAAATGAATTGATTAATTTATTTTTAACGGAACAAGTCGGTTTGTCAAATAGATAAGGGATTTCAAATTTTATTAAACGGAAAACTGAAGAGCTAAATAAGATAAGACTTCAATATAGGTTAGCGTATGTGAAATATGAATTAAAAAAATACTTATTCATAAATATTTGATAATATGATCAAATGTAAGACGTTAATAAGTTAAAATTTAAAAGATTTTGAATATAGAATTTTAATAAAATTAATCAATTACAATTTTGATAAGCAAGACATACCAAGTAATAATAAAAATATGGTTAATGAGATCAAAATTGATATGCAAAATGAAATTTTTTCACCACCATCAGATGGCAAATAGAATACTAATGCTGTAAGAAAACTGAAATAAAACAATAATGAACTTATTTTTTCTTTAAAAGTCAAATTAACCAAAAATGATTAAATTGTCAGATGAAGTTTCCGGTCAAATAAGTTGAAAGATTATAGCTAAAAAGATGCAAACTGAAGTGATCTATAACTTTAATATAAATTCATCCTAGAATTAATACAAATTAAATTATATCTACCTGATTCCAACAATTGGAATAATAAGATTCATCGTATAAAATAACGTTTTTCGACGGAGATGAATTTCGTACGTAAGATCAATAAATGGTGATTCACAACATGGATATCTTAAATTTAGATGAAATATTTGAAATATTAATTAAAAATATTTAAATGAAATATTATTAGTGAAAACTAATATTTTTCTCAAATTTGCTTACATCATTAAAAAAAATTAATGATCATATAAATTAAAAATTCATTTTAAATTTGAAGAATTCACGATACCTAATTTCATGACGTTTGCTAGGTACACCAAGTATATCCCATTCTCCGCTAGGATAATAATCACTTAGATCAATACCTAAATTAAAATTTTGAAAATATTATAATTTATGAATTCTAATAACAAATATTTTTAATAAGTTTATGAAAATTTTCTATTCCTATTCTATCTTTTCAATTATTAAAAATCGATTATCTTTTGAACTAAATAAATTGATATTAAAAATCAATAATTCATATATTTTATCATATATAAATATACATACATTTATTCTCACCTTGATCAACAATCCAAATTGTTTCAATATATTCACCATCAATTCCTGGAATTATTTTTTTTCTTTTCGTTCAATATCTGATTCTTTATGTTTCAAATCAACTTCTAAACCATTATATGTCCATGAGCCTATAAAGTAGAAAGAAAAGAGAACAATTCTGAAAATGTCTAAAATTTAATAAAAAGTTGAAAATAATTTTCTTCCTATTTTTAATTCAAATTATACCAAATTTCATTTCGCATGTTTGCTCATCAAATGGAAACCATTCCACATTAATTTGACACATACTAAAATTATTTTTTTATTCTAAGTAAATAACAAAATTTAAAAATCAATAAAATATTCAATTAAAAAAATAGAAGGAAATAGTTTCAAGTAATTAGTATGAAAAATATCAAATTTTAGAAAGCTAAACCTTTTGTAAGTTGCTGGCGGTGCCCATTCTACAGTACCATTAAAAGATAATTTAGCTTTTGTCAAGGATGATACTTGATAATTTCCATCAGCGCTGTAATTGTTATCAATTATAAATCAAACTATCTATAAGTAAAAATTATCATTTGTCTTCTGTTTTCTGAAATTTAAACTCAGACAATTTGGCGGGATGAAAAAGTTTCAAACTTATTATAAAGAACAATATCTGGAATCCAAATCATATCAGATGGAATATATAATACATTTACTCCACCATATTCTTCTGGATTCCACTTCAATTTAATATCTGTCCATGTCTATAATCAGAAATCAATCATATCAAAACTATCATTTTTGAATTTTTTAAAAAGCTGCAAAGATAATATGTTATTTTTGATAAAAGATTGTAAAATGAATAGAATTAATTACTATTATCCCTTTAAATTGATGCAAAAAAATGATAAAACTAATAATTCAATAAATCATTCAATTTTTCAAGTGTTATATATTTATTTTCAATATTTAATTATTTATAACTAAAAATTTTTACAAAATTACATGTTGAAGCCAAACATTTGTCGTCATAATTTGATTTTTTCATGCTGAAAAAGAAAAAAAAATTTAATTAAAAAAAGACTGTCTTTCATAAAATTAACTAATTGATTATAAAATATATTTTTCAATCTTTAAGTTTTGAATTTAAATAAGCATAAAATATGAAAGCTAACCACATCAAGCAGTTGTGATAATTTTAATTTAAAACGAACAACCAATGCATTTGTTTTATTATTTATCGGTCGAACAAGTTTATTGTAATCAATCAATAAATCCTCCAATAAACGATTGGCATCTTTATTACAATAAATAATTGGTAATAAGAAACTTGGCAAAAGATGAAAGTTGAAAATAGTTATCATTTTGAATGAATACATTCCTGAATATTCTTTATTATTTTGATTATTTTAAAGGTTAATTATTATTTCAATTGTTATAATTTAATGCATTTTTTAAAAGAATAATTTGATAATAAAATTTACAAAATGATAATATTTGATAATAAAATATACAGAATGATAATAAAATTAGCTCAAATTAATGAATGAACTAAAAGAAATAAAAAATAAAATATAAGATAGTATTTTGAGCCATGAATGCCAAGAAAGGCAGAAAGTAATGACGAGAAAATAGCAAACTAAGCTCTAAGAATTTTAATCTATTTTAAAGCTTTTTAGTCTTAAAGTTTTTTAATCTTAAGGCTTTTTAATCTTAAGACAATAATAAACAATATATCAGAAGCACTACGGCCAGTTTAATAATCGTAATAGAATTTTCAAGCTGTGAGATTGATTGAAATTTATAGGACGAATGATTTTCAAAATTTATCATATATCAATATTTGTCGATATATGATAAGAAAATTGCTAAGAAATTTTCAAATTTCAGAAATAAAATTTTTATTTATCAATTTTTTATCATTTATTCTGAGCTGATATACTTCATGATTAATGCAATATATCAATATTGATTTAATTATCGTATTTATATACCTTCAATTGTGTTATCATTAATTTGTTATGATCATTATCACTGTTTCATTGATTGCTGCTATCTATTATTACATGAATGCATTGCATGATATATAAAAAATGTAACCTAATTATTATTAAAACTGTAGGTTTTATTTTAGATTTAATTATATTATAAATTGAATAATTTAATTGTTAAAATTGGAATTAAATTTCATATATATCTATTAAAGGTATTATAAAATTGACTTATTTAATAATTAAATGTTTTTTCAATTTTGAATTAAAAATTTCGGAATAAAATAATAAGCAATTTAAAGAATGGGTGGGATTAAATTTTGCATAAATTTTATAGGATTGTGATTGCATCATGAAAAGTTGACAGTTATATATAACATTTGAATAAGGAAAACAAAAATAAAATTTCATTCATTTTTCTGACAAGTTTTCGATCCAAAAACTTGCCAAATGTAAATAAATTAATTTTAGGGATATATGAGGAAGAAACAAATCAATTCTTTTTTTTGAAATTTGGAATGGATTTGAAGACAAAGCATCGATGAAAAGATATGAAAGGAAGAAGAAAAAAACGAATGGGATTTTCTACAATTCATCTTTTTCAATTATAAAAATGCAAAACATTTACATAGCGAATATGACGAAATACTCGAGAGTGAAAGGATGGGACAATGAAATGCCTTTGACTAAAGTTTGATGCAGAAAACTAAAAGAAAAAAATTCATTGACACATCAAAAACTATTTCAAATTTCTTCTTTTTTGGGATAGGAGTGAAAGTTAAGAGATAGATATCTCAGGAGAAATCTTTACTATTGCATTTCAGAGAACTTCAAGAATCTGTGACTTTTCTATTTTTCATTTCAAATTGAAAACAAATTGAAAATGAAAAACTTTATTAGATTGAAATTTTGGATTTATCATATATTTTGGAACTAAAACAGTAGAAAAGAAGGGAGGATCATTCAATTTTTTTTTTTTGTATAAATTATTAAAATGAAATTTTGATTTTATTTTCTTTCTCCATGTATTTCACATATGCTTGATAATATTCTTTCGCACTTCAGCAATTAATTTAATAAATATTATTACTTCTTATTATAACAATACTTGTCGAGAATGCGTAGTTTTATTTCATAACAAAAGCATCATTGATTAATATATAGTAAAAATAATTTCTTTCCTACCAATTTACAACATGAAATTTATCTAATCTTTTAATCTAACAATTATCATTGGATATCCAACTGTATAATAATTCACGTCATTTTATATATTTGGCTAGAAGAGAAAAGAAAAAAAGTTCCATAAATAAATTCATATTTTAAGTGGAAAACTTCAAAGAGCAATTAAAAAACTAAATGACATAATGGTTTCACATAGCATTTGAATTTGTCCCATTTTTACTTCTTCTCTTTTCATCAAAACTTTATTGAAAGTATTGTTGTATAATTGATAATAACCATTTGTTGTTTTAATATTTTACTAATATTATTCTAATTAGTTTTTTTTAATCGAAATGTAAAATTTTATTTTAAATAATTTTTAATTTTCAAAATATTTTGAATTTATATTATCATTTCACTAAAATTATCCAATCCATATCATGAGGCAAAAAAACTGGGAAAACATGATAACAAACTGATAAATGTCCTATTTTTAAAACGAAATTAAATTTTGCTTTTTCTTTTTCATTTTATTTAAAAATTAAATAATTATAAAAAAGATAGATATGGATAAATTATCGAAGTATGGAGTTAGAGGCTTAAAAAATTTAATAATTAAACCGGTATATTGTTGTTTCATTTGTTCTATAGAAAGAGAGAGAGATAGAGGGAGAGAGAACGAAACAGAGAGAGAATAAATGTGCTGTAATTCAAATGTAAAATTTTATTTAATTAATTAATTTTATAAATATCATAAGTATCTAAATGATTTACAAGCATATCAAAGTTATGATTTAATACGGTAAGATATATTTTTTAATAAATATGTATATGTATGAGAAATAAATGATTCATATATTTATTATGCATATACATATATACATACATATATATGTATATACAAAATATAATTTTATTGTACTAAAAGATTGAAATGGTTTAATTTTTAAGAAATAAAAAAGTTTGAAAAATATTTATGAAATGTTTAAGAGTTTAGAAAATTTAAATTTAGAAACAAATATTTGTCCATTTCTTCAGTAGGAATAAAAAAATGTAACTCTTTGCTTTTTGTTTTATCAGAGAAAAAAATAAAAAAATTTTCAAACAAAAATATATTATGGCATTTTAAAATAAATTCAATCGAATAAATTTAAAATTAACCGCCAACAAAGTACAATGATTTTTATTTTTTGCTTTCTACATCTCTCATTCCGATTTTAATCAAAAAAATAGCAATTAAAAACGAGCAGAAAAAAATATTCGTAATTTAATGATTTATCTTAACTTTTCATTTCCCTCCAAAATTTCATTTTTCAAAAACTTATTTTCTTTTAGATTTTAAAACTTAATGAATTTAATAAATTTAATCATTTTAGATTGTAATAGCGCTTAAAAATTAATTATATGTTATGTAATTATATCATTATTTCTCACATTAAAATTTAGATTTGTGTTATGTACAAAATTTTTCAGAGAACTTAGTTTTCACTTGAAATAATTGATGGAAAATTGAATATCAAATAATGGAAAAGTATATTTATAATGGAATTTAAAATTCCAATTATACGATTTCCTTATAGGAGATAGTTGGGATTTTAAAATTCAATTTCGAAGCTTAGATTTGATGTTGCTTTTGATCTCATTAAGAATGATTTCATTTCTTTTTTGTTTGATAAATTCAGTATAGAGCATAAATCAAATTATACTTCACGGAATCAAATTGAGTAAAAATGAATCCAATTAAATAGGCTGAAATAATTAATCTCAATAAGGTTGAAAATAATTTGTCTAAGTATGTTGCAAAGTTTGCTTGCAAAATTTTGATTATTTTATATAAAAATATCATGGCAATATGTATATATACATATATATAAAATTAATTATCGAAAAAAACAAGGGAGAGTAAGCATATAAATTTTCATTTAAAACTCTTATCAAAATCGAAAATTTCAAATTCTTTGAGGAATATTGCAATCTACGTCCTAAAATTATAAATTACCATTGCTGATATCTGGAACTGATAAGAAAGAAGGACAAACACAATACACGATCGAATTGGAATTACTTGTTATATGAAATCGTTTTGATGATAATGATACGGAAAAGTGAAGAAAGAAGGAGAGAATTAAAAGGTTAGTGATTATTATCATTAACAATGATATATTGATGCTGTTGACAATAAGAAATATCATCACCATTTATTTATATTTACTATTTTACCTTTCTATTAATAGGTACAAGAATGAGATCGATAATAATGGAATAAATTATTCCTCATGGTCATTGTGTTTTTTAATTCATTATTAAATTATTCCAAATAATCGATAATCGAAATATTAGCTAACTATGATTTATAAAATTATGATAATCATCATAATATAAATAAGAAATGCTATTGTAAACGATTGTTATTATTATGAATTTTTTAGAAATAAAATTTTGCCCAGATTATATTGACAACAATGATGATAATAGTTATCCTATTAATGTTGCAATTTGTTACTATCAAAATAATTGATGATGATGATGATGATGATGATGATGATGATGATGATGATGATGATGATGATGATGATGATGATGATGATGATGATGATGATGATAAAGATGATGATATGAAAGTATGCTAAAAATCAATAATTTATCAGAATACTATCATTTTTTATAATATTTAATCTATTGTAGATTAAAAAAATAGAAGCGATAAATAATTAAAACAATTTAAAGAAAAAAACATTTAAATTATCCTAGTATTATAAACGAAGAAATGATATTAATATAGATAACAATAATATTAACAATGGCAAATTCAGTAATACTAATGATAATAATGATAATAACATTAAAAACTATCATTATTACAGCTTTATTTATTAGATTTCTTATTGATTCATTAATTAGTGTAATGGTAATTGTCCTATATATACGCATATTTAGAATATAAATCGATTTACTTATTCCTTCATATCTTTCAATTAAATTTAAAATTTTCAGAAATGAATATTTCACTAATCTATTCGTTTTCTACAATGATTAACACTATTGTTAATCACAATCATTAATGATTGAATAATACGCTTATTCGAGTTAATTCCATATAGTAACAAATTTATATTTTACAAATTCAATTAACTAATTGATTTTCAATTTAATGTATCAGTTGGATTTTCTCTTTTCCTCTCTTTTTTTTTTCTGAAATGAATGAATTTCGATAATTTTGCGCTAAAATTTCTTTATATAATATTAGATTGTCTGGCATTTTTCATCGCATAAATGTACAGTATATATATACATATATGTATTATTATTGTTTATTTAATTTTTAAAAATTCTTCAAATTCAAATAAACAATTTTGTTAAATTCATTCTGCCTTCATTTCACATTATAATATTCCTTTTTTTTTTAAGCAAAACTATATTAAACAATATTTCATTTATAATAATTATTATTTCTTTTATAATTAAAATATTAACAAAAAAAACAAATTAGAATTTTAAGGAAAAAGCTAAAACTTTTTCCTTAAATTTACTTTGCATTAATCGTTTAATTTTTTTCTTTTTTGCAAAATTTCATTTATTTTTTATTTTCTAAAATAAATAAAAATTGCTTATTTTGAATGATAAAATTTTGAAATTTGTATGAAATATTTTATTTTTAATACACAATAATTTCGCACATATAAATGATAATTAGATACAATCGAAAAAAAGGAAAATTGATAAATATAGTGATAATTAATTGATAGATGATAATTTTCATATAAAGTGATAATTTAAAAAATGAACAATAATTGAAATTATTTTGTAATGATTATTTTATAAATTAATATTTTAGGTAATAATTTATGCGAAATCATAGTATTTTGATTGGTTAATTTTTTAACAAAAATTGTATGTATTTCACCTCTCTTTTTTTTTCCTATTTACCTCACCATTTTTACCTCTCCGGTAAATAAAAGGAAGAAGGTTAAATGACTTATTGATGATTGATAAACTGTTGTTTGCGAAATATATGGAGTAAGAGGAAAATTTGCGAATGATTGTTATCGCAATTCTTACGTCCTATTCGTCTTTTTTCGTTCCAATAATATGATAAGTTAAAAAAAAAAGAATAATACATATCGCATATAAACAACATTTAATTTAACAATTATACCATTTTTTTGTTAAATTTAAAAATTTAAAATAAAATTAATTTTATTTCCAAATTAATTCGATTGTTTATTTAATTAATTTTCGAATGGATAGGTTCGTTAATATCTATTTTCAATGAATCAAAATTAAATTGTTATTTTAATTCCTTTTCAATTTCTTTTTATTTCATTATTTCTTTTATCAAATTATAATTTCCTTGTATAATCAATCGATTCTTTCAAATTAATATGATATATATTACATTCTTCCTATCATACATATCTATGATTAATTATGTCATTTATTTTTATAAATTTATTTCTTAAATTTTTATATAAAAATTTAATTTTGTAAAGAAAAAATTCCAAAAGCTGAAATACAGCATTTTATATTTTTACGTCAAACTTTTTTTTTTTTTACAAAATGATTGATAAATTATCGATTCATTCAATTTTTTTCTTAATTTAAAACATTTTTAACCTGTAAATTTGTTTTCTTGAAATTTCTTTTCCATGACATATCATTTTTAAAGTTTTGATAATAATTTTCGCAATCTGTAATTATTTTTAATTATGCTAATTGAAGTGAATTAAATCCTATAATTTATATCGTAAATTTAAAATATTTTAATTAAACACAAAACTATAAGTCTGTAAATCATAAAAGTGAAATTTACAATTATAATTGATCAAGTTATCGAAAAAAGTAGAATTAAAAAGTTATTTACTAATAATAATAAAATTAATGTGTACAAAATATCTTTATATAATAACTATATTAACGATAATAATAATATCATTATTAGCAAAATTAACATAAGTATATTATACTTGGATAATAGATGATTTTTCCTATAAGAAAAAAAAGGAAATATTTGAAGGAAAGACAGAAATTGCTAAAGATTTGGGATTGTAAAAGATTAATGGGTTAAATAAAGTTTGTTATGCTTGTTGTTTTTTTCTTTTGGATATTGAACTTAAAAGAAAGGAAGAGACTTTTTCCATTTTCATTTGAAAAAAAAGTTTTAGATGAAATGATG
This sequence comes from Dirofilaria immitis, assembly GCA_024305405.1. Classification (NCBI taxonomy): domain Eukaryota; kingdom Metazoa; phylum Nematoda; class Chromadorea; order Rhabditida; family Onchocercidae; genus Dirofilaria; species Dirofilaria immitis. Next base: position 1,881,947 of record JAKNDB010000103.1, read on the forward strand.
AAGAGAGAAAGGAAAAATGAAATGAAAATAGTAGTGATAGGGATGAGTAGAAAATTGATGAGTTAAATCAAAACTTTTTTCTTGGATTTTCTTCATTTTTTTTTCGTTCTTCTATCTTATCTACTTATCATTGAAATATCCAAATATGGGATTTATTTCAGGACTGAGCTTTTTGGCCAAAAATGATTAATGCTTTGCTTATAGTTTTTGGAACAAAAAAAAAAAAAAATTGAACATTTTCATATACGAAATGCTTATACATTATATATACATGTATAAACCACTCAAACAAAAATCTTTTTCATTTCTCTCTCTCTCTCTCTCTCTCTATTTCTCTTTTATTTCCCTTTATTATTCACAATTTATTTTCAAGGATATATTCTCATTCTTACGATTTTTATGCTTTTTGAGAAATAAAATTTAAATTTTTAGAAGATAGGCATTGATAAGAGATTTTAGTTAAGTTAAAATTATCATTTTAAAATAAACGTTGTTAACAAATAAATTGAAATGTTTCATTTCGTTTTGTTTTGTTTTATTTTTTTTATGCATAAAATTATTCATCATATCAACCATTCTTTAATTCAATTTTTTCTAATTTAATAAAGTAATTTTAGTATTCGAATATTTGATTATTAAAATGCGATCGATTAAGTATACGGTAATATCAATTTGAAATTAAAAAAAAATTCTCGTAATATATGAAGTGAACCTTCCGTTTTCACCTCTTTCACTTTTGAATTCTCATCTTTTTCTAATTTAATTCAATAATTCTAATATTCCGATTATAAAAATATGCTATAATTTCAATTTAAAATAAAAAAATGTCATATAATATTTGAAATAAATCAATTCAAATTTATATTTCTTATTTTGTCTTTCATTTCTGTATATTTACTAATATAATACTTGTATTAAGAATATTTAATTAATACATTGAAATTAAAATTAAACAATTCATGTTTATTTATATTAATGTTATTTAAAAGTTTTAATTACGATGATTTTACCAAAAGTTTTTTAATCTCTCATAATGTGAATATTTATTTTGTGTTTAAAATATTTAAGCAAACAACAAAAAGAAAAGAAAATATGATAGTGACAATAATGGTAGTAATAATAATAATAATGATGATGATGATAATGATGAAGATGATGACGATAATAATGATATAGATTGAAGAGCAATGAAAGGACAAATTAGAAAAAGAAACGAATCATTCTCAAAATTATTATTATTATCATTATCGTCATCATTATTGGAGTACAAATAAAATAAAATTAATTTTTAATGTAATATTGCAATTTAAAATAAACTAATACTCTCTCCTATTTTTCCTCTTTTCTTCTCTCTCAAATCAATTCTATCTAATTTTCTTTAACTTGCCCTTCTTTCACTCTTTCTCTAACTGAAAATCATCTCCAAATTGATTATAAATTTAATTTTTCAAACATTAAAATTGAAAGCCTTCCATTCATCATCATCATCATCATCATCATCCTCATCATCACTATTATCACAATTATCATCATCATCATCACTATTATCACAATTATCATCATCATCATCACTATTATCACAATTATCATCATCATCATCACTATTATCACAATTATTATCATCATCATCACTATTATCACAATTATCATCATCTATCTTATTTATTTATTCCTTGACATTCTGCCCATTTTTATTCGTTCGTTCAATTCTTTCCCAATGCTTTTCGATCTTTCTTTTTCTTCAATCTTAGCCCTTTCATTACCCAAAATTTTTCTTGTTCCTTTCCAAGAAATCAAAAATAAAAAACAAATGACATTTTTTGCTTTTATAATCATTTAACGAACAGAAAAAAGAAGGGAAGGAAAGGTAAGGAAAGGAAAGGTAAGGAAAGGAAGGAAAGGAAGGAAAGGAAAGGTAAGGAAAGGAAAGGTAAGGAAAGGAAAGGAAAGGGAAGGGAAGGGGAAGGAAAGGAAAGGAAACCACAAAACAATCTTTTGTACTTTCAATCATTTATTTAATTAATAAAATTTAATAAATTTTGATCAAAAATAAATAAATAAATTCATCCAAAAACAATTAATTTTCGAAAAAGTACCAAATTTTTTTTCTTTCATTAATGAAATAATTATTATATTGAAAGAAAGAAGGAAAGAAAGAAAGAAAGAAGGGAGGAAAGGAAGGAAGAGAGAAAGAAGAAAGAAAGAAAGAAAGAAAGAAAGAAGGGAAGAGAGAAAGAAAGAAAGAAAGGAAGAGAGAAAGAAAGAAAGAAAGGAGGAAAGAGAGAAAGAAAGAAGGAAAGGAAGAAAGAGAGAAAGAAAGAAAGAAAGGAAGAAGGAGAGAAGGAAAGAAAGAAGGGAATGAAATAATCATATCATTTTTCATCTTTCTTTTTTAAATTAATTTTTCCTTTTTTTTTTCTAAAATCAATTAACAAATATTATTGTTGATTATGAATCAAAAGTGAAGTTATCAAATAATATCATTTTTCTTTTATCATCTTCTTCAAATTTTATAAATTATTTATGCTACTGATAATATCCTACTTTCATCTTTTCTTATCTTATATTTCTTTTCTGAAATTGCATATCATGTTTGTTTATAACATTATATCACTTATGATTGTAGAATTTATTGTTGTTATTTGTTATTATCATTTTAATATTATTAAATTGTTCTATTGCAATTACTATTATTATTTTTATTAGATATTATAATCACTACTATTGTTAATACTATTATTAAATTATTACTACTATTGTTGTTGTTATCGCTATTATGATAATAATAATGATAAATGTTATTGTTCTTCATTATATTATTATTGTAAGAACAATAATATCATAACTATGCAAATACATAATATTGTTAATTGTTATGCCAAATGTTTTATTTATTTCTTATTACCATATCCATTCCTTAATCTTAGTTTTTAATCCAGAAGATTTAATATGGCAGATAATTTTCTGATTCATTTCATTTTAAGATCTCTTTTATTCTAATTTGCTTAGCTGCAAATGGGAAGGAATGAGAGAGACAGAGAGGGAAAGAGAAATAGAAAGAGAGAGAGGAGAGAGAGAGAAAGAGGAGAGTAAAAGAGATGGTATAATTTTGATTCATTTAATCGAATTTTGAAAATTTCAAAAAATTTATGATTAATAATTTTTCTTAATATCATTTTTCCTTTCTTTTTACTTCGAAAATTTTATCATAATTTTCTTTATGGCATCTTTTATTAATTTTCAATAAGCCGATGAATAAATAAGTTTTAAATTTCATAGATATTATAGAAATTACAACGATATGAATTATGAAACTTAGTCTCAATTGCTTCTAATAAATTACTATACAGCAAAAAAAGAGGAGAGAGAGAAAGAGAGAGAAATTATTGATGATTAATAATATAAATTTCTATGTGAAATAAAAATCGGAAAATATGCAAAAGGAAAAATTTTTCTCTTTTTCTCTATAGAAAAAGCAAGAAATTGAAAATTTAAATCGTTTTTTAAGGAATGAATTTTTGACTAAAATAATGATAGAATAGAATCAGATAACATTTAAAAAAATGATAGAATAGAATAAGATAACATTTAAAAAAATGATAGAATAGAATAAGATAACATTTAAAAAAATTATAATTAAAATAATACAATAAAATGAAGTAAAAATGATAGAATAGAATAAGATAACATTTAAAAAAATTATAATTAAAATAATACAATAAAATGAAATAAAAATGATAGAATAGAATAAGATAACATGTAAAAAAATTATAATTAAAATAGTACAATAAAATGGGACAAAAACGATAGAATAGAATAAGAATAAAAATAATTTGAAGAAAGAATTAAATAATAAAATGATATTGAAATTAAAATATAGTCCAGAAAAAAAAAGGCATAAGTAAAATAAAATAAAAAAGAAAACACAAAGGTATGCAAATGAGATGAAAAAAACAGGCGATTAGTTGTATGATTGATTAAATTGAACTATTAAAATTAGTGCATTTTAGTTGAAATGAAAATAAAAAAGAAAATATGTTGCCCAACCTTCTCATTTCATTCCTTTCTTCTTCTTCTTTTCTTCATTTCATCTTTTTTTTTCATTCAAAGAAAAAATAATAAATATGAATAAAAAATAAATAAATAAATAATTCGGAAAAAACTTTCTAAAGTTTATATTGATGAAGATATGGAAGAGGGAGAGAGAGATAAAGAGAGAGAGAGAGAGAGAGAGAAAGAGGGAGAAAGAGAAAGGGAAATGCTAGAACTATTATTTCTCTCTTTTCAAAAAGCGCTCATTCGTCTTTTTTAAAAATGCGCTCACAAATCAACAATTTATTGTAATACTACAAAAATCAAGCTATTAAGTTAACTTCTTTTTTTTTTTTGCATTAGAAAAACATACAATTTTTGATGAATGTTTTGAATCTATCCGATTTAATTTTAAATAGTTCTTCTATTTAATATTTGCCAGGTTACCGGTTAATATGCCAAATAGAAATGAAGAAATAGTTTGTTTGATATTTATCACTTACTTTTTACACTAATTTCTCATTTTACTTTTAAAATTTAAAAAGCAATAAGCAGAAGGCATCAAATTTTTATGCATATTATTATCGATTATTTTATTTTATTTTATTAATAAATTTGATGCATATATAATTTGTAGAAATTATCAAACATACATGTATATATATATATATATTAATCGAAATCGATTACATTTGCATTTTGATCACTTCTATTCTATGCTACACTTACGACATATTTGCTAATGTAAAAATAAGCATTTAAAGCGCTAAAAATATTATATATATAATGATTGATGATATTTTATCCAGATTATGGCATTCACTTTTAATGTATTTTATTCTTTTAATTCAAATTTAAATTTCTTTTTTTTTGGGATTCTATTTTAAGAATATATCATGTTAAATTGTACATATATGTAAATATAATATTTATTGATTTTAATATATAAAATAAATTATTTCCTAAAAAAAATTAATTGTAATATTTAAATTTATTATTTATTTATTTATGCCAGTATTATTTGCAAATGCTAATTTAATTCAATTTTTTTTCTTTTTTAAACGATAGCATTAACATTTTTGTTTTACTTTGATTTCTTGTTTTCCTTTTTTGTTTTTTGTTTTTTTTTTCTATTTTTCTTTTCATAAATTAATCAAAATTTTTGTTTTTGTTTAAATTTTTTGGTTAAAAAAATGTAAAACGTTCGTTGATGTATACTGCCTCTCATATTTTATTTCAATTACTAAACACACTTATTTAATGGAAGTAAAAAAAAAATTAATAATAATGATAATAATTGAACAAAGGTAGCAAGCAAAACAAAACTTTTTTTTTTTTTATTTGGCATTTAAAATAATTTTTGGTTATAAATGGATATAAATAACGATAATATTATCATCATCATCATTATTTTATTATCACTGTTATTATTACTATTATTGTTTATTACTATTACTATCATTAGTATTACATTTGTATGTAATAGTGGAACAATAACTGTGTGTAATTGGGAAAAAAAGAGAAAAGTTTGTGCAAATATTTCAGCTATATTTTTATTCTATTCTTTTTTTTCTTTTTATTTGAAATAATTTTTAGTTTTTTTTTTGTTAAATTAAAAGTATTATATACCTATTTGTCTATGATTAAAATTGTTTTAATTGTATTGTGTTCATCAATCTATCAAATTGCATTTTGAACAATTTCAATCATTTCGAGCAAATTGCTACATACTTAAAGTGTAATGTTATTTTAAAACTTTTCCTCTTCTTATTACAGTTTACACCTTTTCGTACCTTTTAATTCAATATTCACTTTTGCTAAATTTTGCTTTATCAAAATTTGCGCCAAATTAATGTTTACATCAAATGAATTAATTTTCTCCTCCTCATATGTATATATGTTTTTTTTTTTTAATTTCCTTACTTATCGAACTTTTCGTTTTTTTTCTCGAATGCAACTGTCAAAAATAATGCATATTTGTAGATGAAATGAAGTATGATGAAAAATAATTAAAATAGAAATGGGTCAAATTAAAATTAAAATTTTATATAAATAATTTCATCAAATACTTATATAATTATACTTATAGAACAATATTAATAGCTTTAATCATCCCTTAAAACTGTTAAAAAGTATCAATGATTTCGTTTGAATTTTAAAAAATGATAGGAAGATTGATTTTCAAAAAATGCAAATTGAAATATTTGAAATAATTTATGAAATGTTAAAATAAGCAAATTAATAAAACATGGATTAAATTTATTTTTTCTTATCAATTTAGTTCATTAAAAGTAATAGATTAAATTTATTTCCTCTTATCAATTTATCATTAATTTTTTCCTGATTATCATGCATTATTTAATTTTCTCTTCTCTTTTCATTATTATCTTTCGATGCAAAATAATTTTCTTTGATAAAAGATAAAAAACATAACTATCAATTTTTTTGGTATTTTGAAAAAATTTTCATTTGTTAAAAGTCGTAAAAATGAATTGCTATTTTTGTATTAAAATTACATTTTTCAATTTGAAATTAACAACAAGAACTTTTTGATATTATCGCTTTTCTATAATCTTTTTGTGGTTCCTCCTTGACTTCTTCCTCTTTTTTTTATCTTTGATATTATCAATAGGCTATTAAAAGATAAAATTATATTTTGCTTCTTTTTATTTTAATATAATCGATATTTTACAAATTTATTTTATTTTATTTTTTTAATTTCTATTATGCTTAGATAAAAATAGGCAAAAAATGAAATTATTTGATATATTCTTTTTTTTCTTTGACATATATGTGTATACAATTTTTCTTTGCCATATAAAATGATTTCTAATTTTAATTTAATTTTTCGATCAAAATCATTCATCGTTTTAGAAAACATTCCTTCTGCTCTTCCACCCTCTCTTTCGTTTTCTCTCTCCCTCTCTCTCTCTCTTTCTTTCCCTCTCTGATATTGCCTCTTTTTTTCTTAATGCATTTTTAAATTTCACAATTATTTTCGATGTACTTGAAAAAAGATTCTTTTCTCCGATTTTTATTATGATTAGATGATGATTAAAAAAAGAAAGAAATGAGAAATTTGACCGTTTTGATTTTTATTGGCTTTCATTAATTTATTTTTCAAATTTATCAAAAGCATTCTTTCCAATCAAATCTGAAAAAATATAATTAATTTCATTAGTTTGTCAATTCTACTAAAGCAGCTGTTTTTGTTAAAAGATTGGTTGATATATGTGATTTCAGTATTTATCAATGAGTGTATTGAATTTTGATAATAGTGATAACAATAATAATATTATGAAGAATAAATAACAGAACCAAATATTTCATATTTTTTTTATAATCTCGAAAATCTTTATTTTGAACTTTTTTAAAATATCTGAGTAATAATAAAAGAGAAACAAAAAGAGACAAATTAATAAAATAACAAGACGAATACTTCTTATTAATTAATTTAGTATCGATAATAACAATATTTAATAACAAATGCAAATTATATTATTGATAATAGTAATTATAAAAGTAATTATTTTATTAGATATATTTAATAACTAAATTTAACAAGTTTATTAAAATGATTTGTATTATCAATAATACAATTTATCTTTTAGTATTTTTCTATTTTTTTGTTTCCAAAAATTCGTCATTTTTATATTAATAATATTGCGAAAAAAATGGCTCTTCAAACATTTTCAAATTGAAAGGATTAAATTTGAAAAATTCGTTTGTTTGAAATTGCTAATAATTTTGAAATTACAGTTGAAAATGTTGATATTCTATTTAATTTGTAATTTGTTGATTCTATTAAGTTTCAGAAAATTTGACAAATTTATCTTTTTTCTCTACTTAGATAAAATTTAATTTTTTTGATAAAAATTTCAAAGAAAAAAAATTTTCGCTTAGTTTTAAAACTGATTATATTAATTACATGTTGTTACAAGTACTGATTAACTTAATTACGTCCTAAAACATTTATCAAGCAGTAAAGTGTTTCTTGCACTTTTTTTATCATTTTTTTTGTTTTTACTTCTTCATCATCCTTTTAATTTACTTTTATTTAAGCAACAAAAATGATGGGAAGAAAAAATAGGAATAGAAAAAGTATGGAAGAAATTTCACTATAATTAATTTATAATACAATTTTAAAGTGAATGAATAGTGCTATTTTGAAGTGAAAAAAAGGAATTTATTATATTTTATTTAAATACTTAAATAACATTTCATACATTTTGTTTTGCCATTTTAAAACGTAAAAGAATTTATTAGTTCTATATGCTACAATAATTTTTAAAAATTTCGTTTTTTTTTTCATTCTTTAAGATTGTTTTGATGATAGATATCTGGTTAAAAAGTACGATATGTTGTAATGAAAATAAATTAAAATTAATTTTTAATTACATATTTGATTTCGTTTTTTTCCAAAATTTATTAATTTTTTTCTTGGAAAATATATCTTTTTATTTTTTCCATTTTACTTTAATTTCAACAGTTTTTGCTCATTTATCTATCGTTATTATTATCGTTATCACTTCTCTTTTCGTTATCATTTCCTTCTCTGTTTACCATAATTTGTTTTTAGTATTTGTTTTTGGAATTGTTAAAACAAACAAATCTTTTTCCTTTATTTTTTTCAAACTTCGAATTTTTTAATCGATATTTTTACAAAATATTATTTTTTATATTTTTCTTTATTATTTTATTTTGATAAATTCGAAATTTCATCTACGAAATGAAATCATTTGATTTGAAAATTGGCAATTAGCCGAAATTACTTTTTTATGATAATTTCAATTAAGTCATTATCATATTATAGGAAGAAAGATATTTTATACTGCGTGGGAAAAAATATATATATAGGTTAAACGATTAGGCATAATATGCTGCTTTTATATGATTGAAGTACTATCTCGTATATCATTTCGATAATAAATGATTTAAATAATTAGACAGATTCGTTCTTCCGCAGAAATAACCACCATTATGACCTTTGGTCAAAATGGTAAGCTGCTTCAACTAATATATGCTTCGCATTGATGTATGAAATTTGATAAATTACATTTGGCATATTAAATTTGAGTCATAAAATTGAAAAAATATAGCATTTGATAAAATCGAGACATTGGTTTAAAAATATCTAAGAAAAATTTTTGAATAGAACTTCTTCTATTGATGTAATAAAATGTATTCTTCTTTTTTTTTATTTTTATTTTTTCATATTTTATTCAATCATTTGTTTTACTGTCAAATCTTTTCTTTAATTCTAAATTTGAAACTTTCTTTTTATTTTGAATCATTTTTTCTCTCTTCTCTTTCTCTTTCTCTTCTCTCTTTCTTTCAAAAGGTTTTGATAAAATTCGCAGCTGCAAATTTTCTAATTTTTCAAATTTCCTTCTTTAAACTCATTCGATAGACTACAATTCATCAAAATTAAAAAATGTGCTATAATTTTGGGTAAAAATAATGAAGCGTAAAAAAGTGGTAATTACTGCTAATATTAATATAAAAGAAATTGATAAAATTACTTGTTTTCTTTTATTTTAATCATTAAAAATATTTTTTCCATATGTCATCAATATTATTTAAATTGGTAAATTTGTTAGCAACTGTTTATTAATAAGTAATTAAGCTAAAATAATTCGATAAATAAATTTTAATAATATAAAGAAAATTTTTATGAAAATAATTTGATAAAAATAATACCTCTATGATGCAAATTTCATAGTATATTAATAATGATTAATTAATCTTATCTATGATATTAATTAATATAAAATTTGAGCAAATTATTCTCAAGCATAAATAGTTGGATTAAAAAAAAAGTAACAATTTGAGTTTTAATAGCTTACTCAACCGGAAATTTCTATTCATTGTTGTTTTTTTCTGAAAAAAATTTTGAAAAAATTTGCCCTTTTAACTTTAGAAAAAAAATGTTCTGATTTATTTGATAATTGATTTTTTGAAAGCAACTGTTTTCGCTTATTTCTTATCATTGTTGAAATTAATGAATTGTAATGAGATGATTAAACTTCATTTTAGTTTTTATTTATCACCAAAAAAAAAAGAATTTGAGAATTTATTTTCAAAAATAACATTGACTGTTTAAAAAATTATACGAAAAAAAGACTAAGCAAAACATATAATTGTTTTTAATTTGTGATAATATTCTTTAAATATAATTTAAATTACGTATACTATCGTTTATAATAAAGTTTAATTAATATTTTTAATAAATATCTTCTTATACAATCACATATTTATATATCTCATTCTCGACCTTTTTCAATCATCATATTTATGTATATATATATATATATCTCATTCTCGATCTTTTTATATAAATTATATTTGCATAACGGTTACATAAGATTTGTTCATTGAAAATTAAAGATATTTTACGATAGATTTTAAAAATATGAAATGATGTCATCGATAATTTTAACCAACAATTGTAGTAATGTAAAATAGTTAATGACCGTCATCAATTCCTCTCTTTTCAGAAAATGTTAATATGACAAAGTCGACGATCGTAAATCTTCAACATAATTTTGCTCTCAACATTTAAATAGCAAAATATAATATAATAAAAATCTTTTAGTGTTAAATTCATACTTACCTGATCCAAATACGATCAGATACTTATCCTTTTATAATAAATTTCTGATATTTCAATAATTAATATTATCCATTTATTTATCAATTTAAATTTCCAATTTTTGTCTACGCAAAAATTTTCACATTTTCCTTTCAATTGTTTTAAACTTAAATCAATAATCAGGTATCGATTGCTTATTAAACAATTCATTGAATAAATTAGTCATAGATTACAAATAATATATTGTTTACATATCGAGAAATAATAATAATGAAATATTGATAATATTTCGAGGAAATTTCGCAATGTTTAAAGTATTCTATACCATCTTCTAAATATAAGTATTACTAAGATTTGGAAAAAAGCTAGAAGAAATGTAATTAATTGAATTATCTCATTCTTTCTAATTCTTCTTGATTTTTATTTTTGTTTTATGACTTTGAAATTCATAAATTTGATATGATCTTAGCTATGAACAATTCAATGATAATTAATTTTAAACTTATCAATAAGGAAAATGTTCTTTTCTTTTAAAAATTCTAAAATTTACCTTCAAAAATGAATTTTCTTCCTAAATAATTAATATCAAAATAATTACTATTAATTGTTTTTATCGCTTAAATATTTTTTCGTATTTCAATCATTGTTATGAACTTTTTTTCAAATTTATCACAAACTTTAATTTTTTAATTTCGATGAATTTTTATTGAAAAAGTTAATTGAAAATTTCGAATTTAATTTTTAGTAATTAATTTCTTTTATGAGTACAAATAAATTGTTTGTTTTCGATTAAAGTCATTTCTGAAAGTTTCATTGGTTTTAGCAAATTTCAGGTATTAGAATAAAAAAATTTAGTTGTTGACATTACAGTAAAGTTGATGTTAGCAAGTTCAAAATTTTTATAAAAATAGATTTAAACAAGAGTTGTTATTTTATTCAATAAGTTTTGTAAAATTTGATAATATTGAAAATTAAACGAATGAAATATTTGACATCATTAAAATTAATCATTATGAACAACGATAATTAATTTAGTTCGTTTCTTTTTTCGTTTCTAAATTTTCAGGAATTCAAATTATCGTCTTCTTAATTCCGTTTAGATGTGAACATAGAGTCGGGAAGATTTAAAAAAGTATGCAAATTGCAAATTCACAATTTCCCATTATCATAAATTTATTTATTTTTATCATTTTCGAATATATGTAAGTTAGTTTTCAATCTGATATGTTTAAAATCAATAAAAATCGATATTTCAAGAGATCATTCCATTTTCTCTTCTCTCTGTTCGAAAGAGAAATTAGCATTCATCTCTGCATTTTCTTATTCTTTATTTCATTTCATTTTTTTTCTTGTTAATATATTTCAATTTCACTAATTTTTACTACGTGTTCGAGCTTGAACTCAAAACTTAAGCTTTCGAAAAATGACAATTAGAACGAAATGGAACAACTGTTCTATTAAGAAATTTTAGCAAAAAAAAAAATGAAATGAAATAGAAAATTAGGAAGTAAGCCCTGAAATAGATTATTTCCTGCTCATTTTGTTGATTTTTCATTTACTTTAAAATTTTTCCTTTTTTAAAGAATTTTTAGAAAAAAAAAGTGTTTGGAAAAAAGAGAAATTAAGAGAGCGAAAGAAAGATTGAATAAAAAAATAATAATAAAAAAGGATGAGAAATATAGATAGAAAGTAGAATGAAAAAAAAAGAAAATGGAGAAAACAAATTGATGCAAAAATCAGCTTTTTGGCTTTTCTCGGATTTTAATTGCAGGCTGTTAATTGTCCAATATCTTGGGAGGAGGCCGCCGGCAGTTCTAATTTAACAAAAATTTGAAACGATTATTTCTCGGAGTCATTTTATATGCGATTTTCTCATTTACCAACGATCAGCTCATTACAAATGTTATCTATCGATCTATCCTAAAATGCTTTTTAAAAATTTTTTTCTTTTTTTTTGTTAAATATTTAAAAGATTATTCTTTTTCACTTTTTTTTCTTTGTCAAATTTAATTTAACAATTTTTATTCGTTGATTTATTGCCATATCTATTTGACCGTTTTGCTGTCTAAGCATTTGTTATCTGGCATGTCACGGTGCTACACTAATTCATTATAAAATGAACAAACACTTCATCATTCGTGGTTTTCCTGACCAATACGAAATTGAATTATATAATTATTTTATACTGATTAATTTTGATTAGTATCGAAAGAAAAGATAATCAATTGATAAATTGGAATTAATCAATTGATAAATTGGAATTAACTAATTAGCCAAATAAGTTCCGATTAAATAAGATTTGTAACTATTTTAAGTTGTTACTATTTTAATATTTTAAGTTGTTACTATTTTAATATTTTAAGTGATATTTTATTTTTTTAAGTGATAAATTTTACTATTTTAACAATTTTAAGTGATAAATTTTGATTAGTACATAGAACAAAAGAAAATCAATTGATAAATTGGGATAAATTAATTAATTTAATCAAAATTGTTAGCAAATTATCAATATAACAATAAATGTTATTAATAGATGAATTGGCAAATTTGATATTAAAACTAGTAAAGTATGCTTAATAAAATTAAAATATAATGAAATACTATCAAAGTTAATTGCTATAAAACGCATATTTAGAAATTCTTTAAGGCATTTTATTTCAACTTAATAGAGATAAGCTGAAAGATAATATAATAAGTTGAAAAGTTGAAGATGAAGAAAGGGAAGAAAAGAACGAAAGTGATATTACAAATCATTGAATGCAAAATGCTTTGGAATTTGAAACACTGATTGAATTCATAAAATTATTATCATAATAAGTATCTGATTGAGAACCAACTGACTTTGTTTACGACATATTATAATAGATTAAGGATGATTAAAAAAAAAAAAATTTCTTCTTTTATTTATTTCGTAAAATAACTATGGGTTAGAATAATATTTTAAAAATTATTATATACTATGCTTATTTATGTTTCCTAATTAAAGAAGTATGAATTTTAGCTAAAAAATTTATGATAATATTTTAAAAAATCGCAAAATATCAATTTTTATATTAAATTATTACAAAAATTTTCATTAAATAATAAAAATTTTAGTTAATACAAAATTTAAAAGACTTAAAATTAATTAAATAATAATTTGATATTAAAATTATTATTTATTTTTATTAATCCTTTATTTAAGCCTTAATTAATCTAAAATAATAATATAAGTTAAATTTGTTTAATCATTTCATAACTTTTTGCATTAATCAGATATACTAATTATTAATCAATATAATAGCAATAATAAAAGTAATCATGATTTTCGCATTATTTATTCTAATGGAAATCATATATCTTAATACTTTATTCAAGAGTTTTCCAAAATTTGCACTGTATATTCAAATAGCAATTTGTTTGCAATTAAATTAATAATGATTAATGAGAGATATCGATGTTGATAATAACAAGAAAAATAATAAATGATATTAGTAAAGATGATATTAATAATAATCGTTGATAGTATTGATATTAGCAAGTGTGATGTTGATAATAATTTGCAATTTCATATTGATCTTAGCAATAACAATATTTGATGATAATTAGTTATGATATCGATATTAATAACATCAATGTTAACAATAATTTAATAAGCATGACATAAGTCATCGTCATTATGTTGTGTAAGAAAACTAGATTTATTTATGAGTGATTTGTTTATTTATACACAATCTTAATTCGTAATATGTCTGCCCACAGTTGCTTACTTCTGCTCATCGTTTGAAAGTAGTATATTAATTCATCCTATCTATTGACTTATCATTATTATCCTAAGCATTATTTTCATTCATTTTAAAAATCCTTTTAATATGCCTTAGTTTAGCAAATTTTACTTCTTCTCCTTTTTGCTAATTATATATCCAATAAAAAGTCTTATATATCTTATAATTTCTTTTCTTTTCTTTTTTTTCACTTTTTGCAATCATTTTTTATCTTATCACTCTTGAATTCTCCATCCACATTATCAATATCATTTTCTGAATTCAGCATTTTAATAAATCGATTATATATAGCTTTTTGAAAGTTATGTAAATAAAACATTCCTGTAAGATTGTTTTAAGTCTTTTTTGAGAATGATTATTGTAACTTTATTTGCATCTTACAATGAAAAACTTCAATTATTACCTGTTGCTATTAGTTATTACTACCATGTCATTTATCATGAATTATTATTATGATCATTATTATGATATATCACTGATTATTGTTATCAATAATATTATAATTGCATTTTCATATTAATTCAGAAATGAAAATTTACATAAATGAAGAATTCCAAAAATTATTTAAAAGATAATATGGTAAATCTGTAATACGATGATATGGTAAATCTGTAATACAATGATAAAAGATAATATGGTAAATCTGTAATACGATGATTTGTATATGTTTAAAAAATTAAAAAAAAAAAATTGAAGCACGAGTTCGTTTCTAATTGATAATGTAATATGGCATAGAAAACTTTTAATGAATCAAATTATCCTTAGTCAAATAAATTTAGTTAAATTTAATTTCAATTTAAATTGATTCATTCATATTTTACTTGTTTTTCTTTTTTACCTAACACTTCCAATTAATCTATTTTTGTTCCCATTATATGAATCATTCAATTTTCATTTTTGAATTTTCATTCATTACATTTTCCATCGGTCATTGTTCCATCATGCAATTTTAATTCCATCGGATTGGATAAAAAATTGAAAAAATTATCAATGATTGAGGAAATTTATACATTTATGAGAATTTTAAAATGATTAAAATTCTCATAAATGATCGAGCATTAAGATGATCATTGAATTTAAGATAAATTCTATCCAATTCCCGAAACTGATCCATTTTGATTCCAAGCTGTCTATCCATCCGTCTGATTATTGGAACAACTGATGCTACACCATTATTTCATTGTCCTCAACATCAACAATAACTAATAATTTTTCTTTCTAATTTAAAAACCAATTTTTTTGACATTTTTTCATTCATAGCAAGCAATTTATTCTACGAATCATTAAAATGTCTTTTTTTTTTTTTACTGAAATCCGTCCATTACTTCCGTTTAAGATTTGTTAGCAGAATATAATTTTATGTTATTATAATGAGTTATTAGGATTTTGTATTTTCTGAAATAATAAATTCATTTTTAAAATAAATATTCCATCTTCCATTTTTAAATATTTTAATTTTATTTGTAATTTAAATATCAAAATTTAAAAAGAGCAAAATATTTAAATTATTATTTTTAAAGATACTAATGGCTTTTCGTCTAAAATAAATTTATCAATTTATTTTTAATAATAAAATGAGACATAAAAAGATAAAATTTTATATGTCAACAATAATAAAACTTATTAGTTTCATACATATAGAAATAATTATAATGGTTATAAAGTTTCGTAAAATTTATTAAAATTCGTTAATTAATTGATAATCAAATAATTAATTATTCAATCAATTAATATATGTCATTTGAAATGTGAACAATTTATAAAATATTTGCAACATCCATTTGATAGATATATATATATATATATATATATAAGACAACTTTTTTTTCTTTTTGTTTCTCATCTTCTTCAATATTTTTATTTAAAATTGTAAATATATAAAGATATTGAGTTTATTTCTTAACTTTTTCGTTGCATTAATGTGTCATTTTATTTAATTGATTTCCATGCAAATTGATAAATGTTGGCATATTTTTATTGCAAATGCCTTTGCCTATTCATTTACCAAAATATTTACACATAATAATGGGTCTGATAAGTGGATTAGGGCGGAAAACTTGGGACACCATTAAGGCAGGCTTCCAAACATAGCTATAAACCTTCTAAGCAAATCATAATTTCTAAAACTTACTATGCCTTTCTTATTGATAGTCAATAAATTTCAATCAATTTATAAATTGTAGCTAATTTTTGATAGATAAAATTTTGCTAAAATTTGAAAAGTTTTAATATTCAAATTAAAGGAAAATAAATGTTTGTTTAGTAATTTAAAATTATAAAATTTGAGATAAAATAATTCTTTTCTATTAAATTGAAAATGAATATTATCAGCTATTTATTTAATTATAATTTAATTAATACTTTTTCACCGATCATATATGATTCAAAAGTTTTTTCGTTTTATTGATAAATATTTCACATTCCACAATCAGTATTTAAGTATTTGGAAATTGAATCCAAAAATTAATTGCTCTATTACAGGTATTTCTAATTCTTTTGCGAACTAATATGATCAATGCGAAAATGATCTAATCGTAATATTCAATACTTGAATTTGATAACTTGGATTCTATCTTTTAAAATTCTGAAGTTAGAGCAAAATTAAATAAAATTTGAAAAATATTAGCATTTTCCTTAAAAAAATTCTTAAATTTATTTTCATCAAATTTAGAGAAATTATTAAAATTATCAATTTTCCTACTATATTTTATATTTTGACTAAATTTAGAAAAAAGTAGAATCCACGACATTACCTGAAATTGCTTATTTTATTGTAAAGTTTCTGTATTCACTTAAATCGTTTTTTTGTTTTTGAAAGGCCAGAAGAAAAAATTTAGTAAATATTTCAATACGCTTATTTTTTTAAAATTCTTATTTGTAATTACTGATAATAAGATTGGATAAATTTTGAACTATCTGAATTATATATTCATATTGCTATAATTAATAATAATTCCTTTAAATTCTAATAATTGCAT
This sequence comes from Dirofilaria immitis, assembly GCA_024305405.1. Taxonomy (NCBI): domain Eukaryota; kingdom Metazoa; phylum Nematoda; class Chromadorea; order Rhabditida; family Onchocercidae; genus Dirofilaria; species Dirofilaria immitis. Next base: position 1,899,313 of record JAKNDB010000103.1, read on the forward strand.
AAATATTTATCTAATTGATTAAATCGGTAAAAGATAGAAGATGAAAAAGTGTCGAATTTTGAAAGAAGAACAGTTTATAAAAGAGTTTAATTTTAATGATTCGCTTTATATCTATCTTATCTCATCCAATTGAATTTTCTTCGATGGCACTTGTTTGATTAACAAATATTAGGACACTTCACGATTAATTGTATCCATTGCTTTCTATTCATTACTAATATTACTATTACTATTACTATTACTATTTCTATCTATCTATCTATCTATCTATCTATCTATCTATCTATCTATCTATCTACTACTAATACTACTATTACTATTACTACTACTACTACTACTATTGCTACTACAACCACTACTACTACTACTACTACTACTACCACTACCACCACTACTACCATCACTACTACCACCACTACCACCACCACCACCACTACCACTACTACCACCACTACCACCACCACTACCACCACTACCACCACCACTACCACCACCACCACCACCACCACCACCACCACTCACCACCACCACCACCACCACCACTACCACCACCACCACCACCACCACCACCACCACTACCACCACCACTACCACCACCACCACCACCACCACCACTACCACCACCACCACTACCATCACCACTACCACCACCACCACCACCACCACTACCACCACCACCACTACCACCACCACCACTACCACCACCACTACTACTACTACCTACTACCACTACTACTACTACTACTACTACTACTACTACTACTACTACTACTACTACTACTATTAATAGTATTACTAATACTATTAATAGTATTACTAGTATTAGTAATACTATTAATACTATTACTATTACTATTAATACTATTATTACCACTTTCATATTTATTTCAAATTGATTAATTATATATAAATGGTATTGCCTAAATTTTTTAAATATTTTCTAATCTTGAAAGAGAGATAGCGAGCGAGACAATATGTAAATATAATTCAGGCTATGATCATTAAAATTTTGCACGAGACAACTGTCTTTCTTTAAATTTATTTTGTTGATCATTGATCGTTTGTAAGTATTTTACTTTTTAATTTAATTTAACGTTGAAAATATTTGTTGCAAAAAAACAGATACTTTGAAATATTTATTTATTCATTTACTTAACTTATTTTATAAAGCTAATTTTCTCTTACATTTGACCTTGATCTCATCATCATCATTGTCATCATCATTATCATCATCATCATCATCATGTTAAAGGAAAAATGAAAAAGAAAGAAAGAGAGAGAGAGAAAAAAAACGAAATTATTTGAACATTTCATTCAACTTGTCAACAATCAAAAAATTTTTGGTAGTATTAGTAACATTGAGTTAAATAAAATGAAATACTAATAATAATAATAATAATTATAATAGTAGTAGTACTAGTATAGATATTGTAATATTCAATACACAATACATAAATATCATGGTATTATAATGATAATCACAGGTAAGGAAAAGGATCGGATAGATGAAATTATTCGTTGAATAAAGAAATATGACTTTTTTTTCGGATAGAAGAGAGCATTTTCTTTGCGACAAAATTGTCAATCAATCATATCAAATATTATTCGTTTTTTCCTGACCCGTATTTCTTATATGTCAACGATAAATATGATCGTTGTTATTATTCTTCGATAAATATGATTATCGTTATTATAACAGTTGTAGTTATTGTTATTACTATGATTGATATTATTAATTATCGTTAATGTTATTATTATTTAATTTCACCAACATTAACACAGTCGAATTATCAATAGCACAATTTCTCTATTATAATTAACTTTTTAATTTTTTTATCATTTCATTTTTATCATTTTATTGTTATTTTGGAGGAAAAAAATTTTTTTCTTTCGCATAATATAAATTATGCGAAAATAATTTTTTCTACTGACATAAATTATTCGATAAATTGATAGCGATTAATTATTTTGATATGGTATAATTCAAATAGCCATGAAATAACAATCAAACGAATCAAAATATGTCAAGAAGATTTCTAGCTAAGATATACATTGAAGAATGATAATCATGTCTTAAGAATGTTTTGAAACTATACATCAAAATGAGCCAATCATGATAAATTGTTGTTCTTAATGTTTAACATTGTTAAATTCTGCTTATCTTACAGTTATCTAACTTAAAGAAAAAAGAAAAGACTTAATCTATCAAATCAAATTGAATATTAATGAAGAATTCAAGTGAATGTCTGTCAAAAGTCTTCAGAGAATATAATTATTATATATGAAAATTGTGTAATTTTAATATTTTCTTTTCTTACCAATGATGATAATTTCCATCCAATTTTCAAAATATCCATTGTGATGAAATATCTATATTACGGTACGCAATACTCTAACAATCTACTCTTATAAATTACTGTTGACCTTGTGAAGAGAATATCTATGAGAATATATGCATATATATATATATATATATATATATATATATATCAGCTTTCAAATTATTTTAATTAAGCAAATAACAATAATATAATTCCAAAATAGCAATCTGAAATTAAATATAATATTTTCTACAAATTAAATTTCTGTTGGAAATTTTCCAAATTTATTGAAATTTTTAAATTGATAATTAAATTTAATACACAAAATAAAATATACTTGATAGCTTTAACTTCTAATACATATAATAAGATAATAATATATAGGTTTAATATTATTAATGATACTATTCCTATTTATTTTAAATTTTTTTATTAATTACATAATTGATTCAAAGAATTAAATTTAATGAAAATTTATCAATGGATAAAACTGAATAGTTAAATTTTATAAATACAAAAATTCTTAATAGTTATAGAAAGAGCTAATTTAAATTAAAAAAATTTAGGATTCATTAAAATTTTAATTAGAATCGTAAGGATGCAATCGATTTTAAAGGTTATTTGCCTATTATAGCATGAATGTTATGTACCCAATTTGACTTGACCTTTATTATTAGTGGCCATAAAACATTCATCATCTGCAAACAAAAGGAATATTTGCCCATATTGCCATAAATGGAAGATGCGGCCGTTATAATCCCGGCTTCAATCGAATTATGACTCCCTTATGATGCTTTTGTTATACTTTCTTCCGGGAATCGGACTCTCAAAATGCCATTTGTTATCCTTTTCACCCTCAATATGTTTGTTATATTATTTTATTATGCAAAATATTTCCATATATTTTTGCCCTTTCAAAAAATAATCGTTATTAATATTAATAATAGTAATAATAACAATGATAATAATATTAATATTAATAATATTATTATCACTAACTAAATTGTCATTAATCTATTTTGGTTTTAATTAATTTATGTCTATCTTCTGCATCATTTATATTTATAGATTTAAATTTTGTATTCATGAAAACACTTAAATGAAGAAAAAGTAGTACTATGAAAATTTGAAAATTGAAATATTTCAAAATGACAATTAGCATTAGTATGTTATGAAAATATTTTCATAACATACTACATTATTTATTAATTTATAAGATAAAATAATTTTATTAGTTATAGCATAAATTAATTTTTATTATTAAATAATAACTTTTCATCTTTAATGATGATTTAATTAGCAATTAGTAAATCATTATTTTAGGGCAAAAGTGTTTTATTTAAATCAAATTATTATTCAATTTTCAATATTTTCTGATTTTAAAATTTAGTATTTTGCTTATTCAATTTTTTTTAAATTTAGTATTTAATCATTTTGTTGCAAATAAAATGATTAAATCAATTTCTTTCCCTAAAATATCAATTTATTGCTTAGAAATATATTTAAATTAATTGTGGCTAAATATGCGAATATTTCTAACAGATTGGTATTTTATTATTATATCACATCGAACAAGTAAACAATTTATCGAATCAAATATTATTAACTTTCATCCATCTGTTTGATTTAACAAATGTTGAACAATATAGGATGGAACTTTCAAAATTCTCATTATCCTTATAATTTATTGCAATTGATAGAAATTTATTTGAAAAGTTTTTTTTTCTATTCCAGTTCATTATGATTTTTAAATTGATTATTAATTTATAAATATTCAAGCTTATAAATTATATTTTATTTATAAGATAAGTTTTAATTTTATCATTTTTATCGTTTCATTCTTCTCGTTTTCTAGTTTTTCTTTCTTTTGAAATAGAAATTTTTTATTTTGATAATTAATCATTTTAGTATTGATTATTATATTCCCATATTTTTTAGATTTCCTTCTCAAATGAAGGCGTATCAAATTATTTTAGAAACTTTTAAACTTTTTTCATTTTGTAAGATTTTTATCCCAATATATTTATTTTGTTGTTCTTGAAATAATTTTTGGAAATTCTCGACAAAAATATAAAAGTTTTAGTTATCTTATAAAGTTTCTGATGTTTGCTTGTAATTTGATTTTTGATTATTCTTTATCCCGAAGAAAACTTTTTGTTTTCCAATTATTCGATGTAAATAATATTCGATTAACGGAAAATATTTGCTATTAGATTGCTAATATTTGAAAAATTATCACATTTTCCAGTTTATAAAATGATAAATAAAAATGATATCGAAATCGAGAGATATTTATTATCTCTGAAACAGCATTTAATCAATTAATCATTTAACAGTAGCAACGAATGTGCAATATTATTTTCATTTTTTCAAAATTTCATCATTTCATTGGTTTCATCCGATTCGATTAACAATTAAGATCTTAAAAGCAAAATCTATTATGAAATTAAACAAACTCAATTTAAAATTTTTGAGAAATAAAATTTAAAATTTTTTTTTGTTTTGAAATTTGATTAAATATTAGGATATATTGATGAAAGTGTGGCAGTGTCATTGTAGCTAACAGCCTTATCATATATCTTAAGCATTTTCAATCATGTTATAACAAAGACAAGACAAGAGTTTATTTTTTCATTTTTGATTTAAACAATTTTTCTTCAACAGATTATCATTCGAAAATCCTTCAGGAGCGAACTTATAAAAATCATCATTGAATTAATCCATTATTATTATCTTATCATTAACTGTAATATGTAATCGATAACATTTTGCATTATTTTTGCAAAATTTATTATCATTTATTTCATAATTATTACTATCTTTCTTTGATCTCTAATGAATTTGTGCATTTCTGCTTTATTTTAAAGTGTTCTGTTATTACAATCTTTATACTAGCTATTGCCATAATCATTTATTTTTCTTACTCTTCTCATAACTATTATAATTACTGTAATTGTTATAATCTACAAAAAAAAATTTCATATAATATAATTATTTATAATTTGGTAGAAATTATTGAAAAATAATTTTTTCAAATTGTTTTCAATATTTATTTTTTATTATTTTCATTTATTCGTCATAATATTCCTAACTATCACTGTCGAGCTTTTATTATCATTATTAGAATTTATATAGTAATAACTATCATAATCATAATCGCAATCATAGTCATAATCATAATCACAGTCATCATCCAACACTTATCTTTCTGCAGCAGAATTTATGATAGCACCTCTGACGGGTGGTTCGATTTGATGATTATTATAGAGATGCTCAGAGAGAACAAAGCTCCACCCCGACCATTCAACCAATCATATGCTTCATATTGCAATCCTGCTCTATCCTCTGATCGGTCGGTCCATCCATTCATCCTTTGCCCCCTCCCTTCATTCAATACTACAACCACTATTATCACTTCGTTTATCATACTATTCTCATACCAATCATTATTCGTTTATCGTTTAGCGTAAACGTTCTGATTTGCTGGATTAATTTCTGGAATGAGAAAATATAAATTTAAACTATTGATCATTTTTATTTCCATTTTCAGGATTGATAAATGTACTTCATACTGTATTATTAATAATATTTCTAGGATTAATTGTTTTCATTTCATTCAAGAAATTCTTTGAAAAGAAGAAAAAAATTAATTATGAAAAAGCTATTAATAATTTGAAATAGTTTATTATTTCATAAAGACTATTTTACAATAACAAACTTTTAGCATATTTGTCTAATTTTTCTTTCGTAATATACAATAATATTTTAATATAAAATATCATATAATGCTTTTTTTCCTTTTTATTAATACAAAATATTATATAATATATTATTTTAATTTTATATGAATTATTAAGTGATTACAATAAAGAAAAATAATAATTTTAAAAAATTTATTAATATGACAAATATTTCAGTTTGATTTAATTTGAATGCTTCGATATGTCGATAGCAATGGAAACAACGCCTGCATCGGTATCTTCAGCATCCGGTGATTTAAATTCTGATAAGACTTTGGATCAATCACAACATGCATTACCGATGCAATTATCCTGTAGTGCCTCATCAACTCCACCACTGCAGAATGTATCTGAACAATCCGGTGTTTTGCAATCTGATTTAAGTACTAATCTATCAACTATTCTCAATGCTTCAAAAAATAATGATGTAATTCATTTTCAACACTATTGGTTTTCCTTAGATCAAAAAGCTGTATCAATACCTTACTTTAAAAGTAACTTTTCGCCGATCGTCTATCCTAAAATGATTTATAATCGTAAAATTATTACCAAAATTTCATCGACTTTGAATAATCAAAACATGAATGAATATTTTTGATAGCTTCCTAAAAACTTCTTTTGAGGTTAAATTTTCGACGATTAATTATTTTTACTTTATTACATTTATTTCTCTGTTTGATTGAATCTATGATTTAATAAATTTTTGCAATTTTTCGATAAATAGAATTGAATTTTTTCTTAGAATTATTTTAATTTACAAGATAAGAATAGATTCTTCGTGATATTTTTTCTTTCATAATTTCTAGAAACTTTAGATTAAAAGTGGGAATTCACCCGTAATTGATGATGATGCAAATTCGATGTTAGAGCGCGAGCTTGAAGTTCAACAAAAAGCCTTTCAAAGGTTTACTTCCTCATTAAACGGTACGATTTAATTATATTTCATCGAAAATTTTTCAATAATACTAAAATTTGATTAAATTTGAATAGCAATAGAATAATTCAAGTTTATTTATTCAGTTTGCAAAACAAATTTCCATCTCATTGATTCTTATTTCTTCTCAAAATTTATTTTTTTATTTATTTTGGATTTGAAAATAAAAATGATTTCTATTAGATAAGAAATTCTATTATTCATTCATTTTTTTAACATTTTTTTCCATAAAATTTAATCATGCCTTAGGAAGTTTATACTTGTAGATCTCAGATTTCGGTCAACATTTCCAATTAATGTTTTTCCACCATTTTTGGCTGCTCTCCAACAAAATCCCTTAACATTACATAATCAATTCGCGGCAGCTAGTAGTAATCCGAGAAGTTCCGGTGTATCACCTGGTCTTGATGATGAGGATGAGAATGAGGCACTGGCAAGCACCGAACCAGAAGATTTGACTATTAAGTAAAATTTGTCCGATTCTTTTTTTTTACTCATTTCTATCTTTTCTCCTAATGAATATAAAATTTATTGAAATCGATTTACTCAATAATATAAAAATAATTTATCAATTTCCTTTCATTTTATTCATTTTCTTTAGAAGAAATAAGTTGACATTGACTTTTTTTTTTAAATTTATTTTTATTAAATATAATTTTTGGAATTGATAAGTTTTTCGTGTGTTAAATAAATGTAAATTTATTGAAAAGAAATTTTACAAAAATAATATGAACTTTCTTTAACTTCAAGCTTTCGTAAAGAAAAAAAGGAATGTCTTACGGGAGCTGGTGGAAGTACTGGTGATGATAATGCGGATTCAGATGCTAGCGGACAGCAGAATTGGTCATATGAAGAACAATTTAAACAAGTAAGTATTTATGAGCTATTTTAGCGAAGTTTTTGCATTGTATTTTTTGAAAGTTTGACATTTAATTTTTATCAATGATAAGTTTTGAAAAAGTGGTAAATCGTTGATTGAAAGATTAATAATAGATTATTGCAACTTAGGTATTCAATTTCGTAAAAATATCTGAGTTTTTTTTAAATTTAAAATTGTTAAAGTTCGTATTCATCTTGTCGGGAATCTAATTTGTATTTTAGTTTATCCATTCGTCTATCTTTCCGCCTGTCCATCTGGCAATACCTGTTAGATTAAACAGTTGTGCATTATATTATTTAGCAGCAGTTTTAAGCTATAAGAAAGCAAAAAGCAAAAGGCTTTCTTATCTTAAAATGAAATGTGATCTTCTTTTTTTTACTATTATACCTACAAATATATACTATATATATATATATATATATATATTTGTATATTTCTATATTTAAACTCCTAAAATTTACTTATACATAAACATATATGAATTCTTTTAATTATATATTTCTTAATTCTAAAATTTCTATTTACGATATGTAAAAATTTTTAGATTTTTATTCATATTATTTTGAAATTTCGAAATTTTTAATGTTTATTATCTTAAAATTTATCCAATTTTTTTATTCATTATAATTCAATTTGTTTATTTAATTATTAAATTAAAAAAAGTTTTCATTGCATACTTTTTATATATAAATATTCATATATAATATACATATATATAATATAGCTATATGTTATCATATCTCTTTGAAATGATTGCATTTTGCTTAAGAATTTTTCCATCACATCTCATTCATACATAACTGTTCTTTAAACTAAAGAATGGATAAAATTTCAAAAATTTGTTTATTTTAAAAATTTAAAAGTTGGAAAAATTTTGTTAAGAAAAATTAATCTTCTTATCCCATCATTTTGACTAAAACCAAAAATTCATTGATGATGATGATGATGGTGATGATGATGATGATGATGATGATGATGATGATGATGATGATAATGATGATGATGATGATGTCAGCGATGAAAAACGAAATTTTGTTTGTCTCAAAATGTAAAACGATTTGTAATGTGAACAATTAGATTGAATTAGACGAACAGAGAAACAAACAGAAACGAACGGATGTAGCTAAATGAAGGATAGAAGTTTTGGAAATTTATTTAGATAAATAGAGATTAAACCTGAGCCTGAGCCTAAGAGAATCATGTAGCCCATTTATCATCATTCCAATCTTCTCTCTCATTCTCTCTTCATCTATTCTTCTTGTCCAATCTACAACAGGATAACTCGAATGGAAACATTTTTGATGGAATTAGATGTCTGACAACAGCGTACGGGAAAAAATAAATCGACCGCCTAACAACTGTTTCAATTTCATTTTCGAACTAAATTTTTGTGTTACAATCCGTTCCAAAACTTATCATATACACAAATCAAACTTTGCATAATTATCGGAAAAGCTTTTTAAAAAGAAAAAGAAGAAAAAAAAGAAGAAACTAGGAAAAAGAATTTAGGATAAAATATTGTATTTAAAAATTTTTTCTCTTATAAAAGCTAAAAAGTCCATCAATATTTTTCCTTGGAGCATTATAATCATATTTAAGATATTATGTTTGTTGATTGAATAATATCATTTTTATGATTTGATAAAAAAATATTACGATAAGCGCTACTATAAGCTTATCATTCAACACAAAATTACTTATCTTTTTATCATTTTATTTTTCCAAAAAAAATCAGACTTTTTTGGCTTAAATTCATTAATTAATTTGCATTATTTCCCAGAAAAACAACCTATGAAATTTATTTTTTCTTTTAATTTTTAAATTTCAATCAAATGATACAGTACCGTTTGATAGAATGAAAGGAATGTGGTGGGCGTGGCTATACGTGTTCTATGTCTCAAAAACACGTGACCATTCATGATTGCTTGTTGTCTAATCGTATTTCTTGGAAATTTAATCAAAATTTGATCTAATCAAAATCGGAATTAAATTATTTTAATTTAATTTTAAATTAATAACAAAAGAGATTAATTTCCTAATGCATATTATTTCATTTTATTTATTTTGATAATAATCGAATTATACAAAATCGCAATTGTTATTAAAATTAATTTTTAATTATTTTATTCTCTTTTTTCTAAAAAAAAAGAAAAAATAGATCGCATGAATTTGACTGACATATTGACTTCTTCTTATCGATTCTTATATTCTTAAAAATGCACGTGACTTTTTAAACAAAACTTTTCATTTAAATTCAAGTTGTTCAAATAATATTCGGTACAAAATTCGTCAATTTGGAATTTAATTTTCAATCATATATATATATATTTATATATATTTATTTACCGTATATCAGAAATATTTTAGAGATAACCATTGGAATGTTTCTTTTATTTTATTTGAATATATTCCATTTCAATGTTTATTTTTCTAAATTTTTAGATTTTAATTTTTTCAAGTTTATTAAAATGTTTTATTTTGTCAGGCTAATTTTAGTATATTGATTATTACTATTTTAAACAAAATTTTTAAAATTCGACATAATTCTCCAAAATTATATAAAATTTTAAATACGTTTTATCATATTATTTATATCCTTTAAAGCCCGGTGTTGCAAAGATAATTTTATCAGTAAAATTAATTTATTTTAATTGTATAGCATAAATCATTGACTAATATATTTTAAAGAAAAGTAATGATTATGAAACATTGCATTTGCCTTTTATTGTCTTCAAATAATTTCAATTATATTTGATTCCAATAAAAATTTATCAATTTTATTTTAGAAGAAATGGTATGATCAATTTTAGCGCGTTTCCTAAGTAATCTAATTACTGTAAACTGATGAAGAAAAGATTCATTCTTATCATTTCATGATACTGTAATAATTTAATAATTTTTTTATGATGATAATGATAATTTTTTAACAAATTTGATAGTGACATTTCTTCATTTTTTTCAAAGGCCTTATATAAAAAGAGCATATGTTAATTTTTTGTGAAGTTTTAATCTGATGAAATTATAAATGAATTTGCCTTTATACCTGTATTCTACGAAAGAATTTATCGAATAGATAAACTTTTTATTTTTTTTTTTGTAAATTAAGAATAGTGAAACATGTCAATACATACTGTAATTTCTGATGTTATATGGTAGCTATTCAGCTAATGTGATATAAGGATAAATGAAACGAACAGATGCGATAGAGATATTAGAAAAGGCAAGTTTGAATTAGTGTCCCATTTCTGAGAATATATTATAGAGAATTATAATTATCTAGAAAATATTTCAGAAAGAAATAAGCTTAACGGAATTGATAGAGAGTTTAGAAGGATGAAGATAGGTTGAAAGAAGTTTATAAATAATCTTAGATTAATTGCATATGAATGAGTCGCAAGAAGTTCTGGATTGAACTTCAGAAATCTTAGTATGCCTTATATTGCTATTTGATCCCCTGTGAATTGCTGATGTAGATATGAATATGAGATAGGAAAAGATGGGATAAATAAATGCATATGGCAGCTAATGGACGAAGTTCAAAAATAACACCGACATTTTAATGCAAGTTAAATTAAAGAATTTAAAATAAAAGCTTGAAAACATATATCTGATTGATTCATAAAAAATTTTTCTTTTTTAATTCAATTCAATTCAACTGTACGGAGAAATGGATTGCGAAAATTTGTTGCTTAAATTATCTTATTTTAAGACAAATTATCCCATGAGCTTTTTCAATCTCTATATTGCTTCAATATATTTCTTTTTTGAAAAGATGAAATTTTTAGATTTTAAAAATTTTCAGTCTATGTACATTTTTCATTTTCTAACCTCTTTATTATATATTCTCGATTGTCATAAATAAACAAACTAACTTAACTACAATTTAGAGATATAATTTGAAATTTTATTTTTATTTTTGCATTAGTTTTAACATCACATAAAAGTAGTAATTATTATTTCAAAATTCATTATTTTTATATTCAAATGAATAGCAAATTATATTTGAATAATTTCATTGCTTAATTTCTATTTTATTTCAATGATCTATGAGGAAAAGAAAGAAATTAAGATATTTCTATCTATGATCTAAGATATGAAAGAAACTAATGAAAATTTCCGATTACTAATAGAAAGAAAAGAAAAAAACAAGAAGAAATTTCTGAAAGAAAAATGTGTTGCCATGATTATAACCTAAAATTATTTTTTCAAGAATGAATTATTCTGTTAAAAATGCACAAGATTTTCTTAACTGTATAACCTTATTAGAATTATGCTTTAAAAATAATGAATAACATTTAAAAGGGACAGCATTAAAAAGAAATGAGCAAGAAATGCGGATAATATTTTAAATGAATATTTAGATTATTTTTTTAAAAAAAGGATACGGTCAAGTAATTTTGAATCATCAAAATCGAAAGTAATAAATTTTAAAATTTTCTTTTTCTTTTTTCATAACAATAATAGTTTGAATAAACAAGCAACATTTTGAAAAAATTGTTTTCCTTGACTATTTATTGAATTTCTTTTAGCAAACTTTAAAAATATAAAATCAATAATTGGCTTAAATACTTTCAACTAATTTGATCCATTTCCATTTCCATTATCACATATGGTATCCTAAAATTATTGCTTAATTTTTGCATTATCAATGGATTGTAGAATAATAAAAGGAAAAAACTTTTGATAATAAAATCAATAACAGCTATTACTAAATTACTATAAACAAATATAATAATTTATGTTAAACAAGGAGAAAGAAAGCCAGTTTCATTAAGTGAAATAGAATGATTATTATGTCAATCTTAATTAAATAATTGCTAAAATTCTAATGATTACATTGAAATCACAAATACATTGTTTACACTACACTTCTATAATTCAATTTATTCCAGTTCTTTACTGCAATTTTGGTTCATGTAAACATGCAAACTATTAAATTTTTGCTAAAAATATTAAATTTTAAATTTATTAAATCTTAACAAGAAATTTAATAATAATAATCAAAATTAAAATAACCAATAATAAAGTGTTTTTTGAAGTTAAATATTCAATAATAAAGCAATATATGTATGAGCAGATCAATAGATGATCGTAATAAATCAATAATGTTTAAACTATTCTAATAAGTATTTATTTTAAGCTTATTAAATTAAACAAAGGAAAAATTCGTATATTATTAGCGTTTGTTCAAATTACTATATATTTTTCAAACATATAAACTATCCCATTATGCATAAGAAATCTGCGATATTTTATTGATTTTTATATTTTATTATTTGTAAACATTTTATTAATAAAATTATTTTTAGCTATATGAATTATCAGATGATGTTAAAAGGAAGGAATGGTTGGATGATTGGCTTGGCTTTATGCATCGCATTGGTAAGTTTTATTTTAATTTCGCAATGAAATAATTAATTTGAAAAAAAACTTAATCTTTTGTTTTGAAATTTGCTAAATGAATCTATACATATTGAAAATAGTTGTGTAGGAGCAAAGGTTTGAGCAAATTTAATCTTATCATATCAATGCTTTTATATTTTCTCCATGTGGATTTTGCTAATTTTGTTAAAAAATTATAAAATTTAAGGAATAATTTTTATGCAAAATTTTATTTTAAAACTTTTTCGTTTTCGTTCTTTTGATTAATCTGCTTGGATAAATGCAAGTTTATTAAATATGCATAAAATATAGGCTTTATTTGGACTATTATCATTATCACAAATTCAAAAATTATTTTCGATTTGACTGAATAACATATTTAAATGTAAAAATTGTAAAGGAACATTTATGGTTGAATGAATTCGATAAGATTTTCATGATGCATCTTTTATCTTAGTAAGCATTGATAATGATGAATAATTGATAGGTTTTTTTTCTTTTTTTTTTTATAGGCGATTTTCTTGCAAAATGTATGAATAAATGAGACTTCAGATTTTGGACTAATTTCTCCCTCCTTCTTGATCATAATTCTCTCCTTTTAACTCTTATTTTCCATCCTGATATATATTTCATCCTGATACTTCAATCGAAAAATAGAAATATTCATTGAAATCAAATATTCTTAAGCAAAAATTTATCCCACTTTATGAAATTTATCCAAGGACTCTTCAAAAATCCCTTTTATCAACTAGCGATTATTTCTCGCATATCAAATAAGCAAAAATTTAGAAAAAGAAAACAAAAATCGTAATAAAATAAATTATTAATAAAATACGAATTTACTGATTCGAACGCTGATAAAAAATTCCTGAAGTTTTATCCATATTTCTGACTTAAATCTTTGTTGGTAAAGTAAGTAATTACTTTTATTATCATGATTTGCAAAAAAACTGATAAAATGATAAATGATCTGCGGAATGCTTAATATCACATAAAACAAATGTGATAGACTGATTGTTTATTTGTTTGATTTTTTTCCGTTCCGCAATAAGATCATTTATATATGTTACGGTGGTACATCGGAAGCAATTTTTCTTTGATATTTAAAAGGCGAGAAGAAATGTACTTATTTTGCGATAAAAATTAAGGTCAATATTATTGCTGATAGCTTATCATTTGAAATGATTTCAGATGTAGAAGGGCGGATTTCATAATTTTCTTTAATTTTGTTTTCAATTTCATTTTTTTTAGAATCTACTCCACTTCATTATCTACCATCTTCTTTCACTCTCTAGCAATTATCTTTGATAAGCTTGATTTATCATTTTGTATTTTGATGATTATTTATTACAAGTTAGCTAATGCTACCATATCAATATCAGTATTGTTAGACAGAAGAGAAAATTCGCGAAAAATATTAAGAAAAACACTATAAAAGTATGATTGATTATTATTCTCTGATATCTTTCTTTATTCATTCATCATATTAATAATAATTATTAATATTATTTTCATTTTTCTGCATTATTAAAACAATCATCTACATGATCATAATAATGATAATGATTTGATAATTCGAATTATTATTATTATATACATTGGGAGATAGAAACAAAAAGAATAGATAAAGTCGGGAATAGACATGATAAATCTGTAATTTTAAATTACATATGAAATAAATTCTCAAATTTTTTTCTCGAAATAATTCAAATTACGCACAGCATACTGTTGATAAAATAAAATGAATAAATCAATAATATGAAATAAATTTACATTTTATATAAGATATCAGACGAATGTAGGAAGTAATAAGATATAATGATTTTAATCTAACATGGTATAGTATATAGTATAATACAGAAAATATATATATGTATTTAAAATTTCTGAATTTTTATTGCAATTATTAAATTAAAAGAAAATGATAAATATATTTATTATATCCTGATATTGCCCAAATTATAGTAGATGAATATCATATCATAGCTATTAAATAAATTTTAAATTCTCTTTCGATTAAATAATTATATTTTGATGAAAATTTATACTTTATATAATCTACAATTAGATATTTTAAAATTTTCATGAAATCTGATAAATTTCGAGAGAAAATGAAAAGATCAAAATTTTTTTCCTATGGATAACTATTAATCATCATGAGTAACCATTATACAGTAAACATTAGATGATAATTTATTGTAAATGAAAAAAATTCTTGATCAGTTATCATGATTGATTGAAAATTTCAAAATTGAGGACTATAAATATTTCATGAATAATGACAACAAAAATGTTTTAAAAAGTTTTTAATTTTCATTTTTTCGTTTTTGCTCTTTCACATGTTACTTAATGTTGCAGGAATATGTAAACAATCGGACGAATTGAATATTCGTAAAGTTTGACGTAAAGTTAAAATTAAAAGAAAAAAATCAAATAATATATGAGAGAGGAGAAAAATTAAAATTAAAAATGAAATATGAAAATTTAGGCAGAGTTATTAATTTAGGCCTTAAAATATTTTCTTCATTGTCATCCAATAAAACAAAAATGGAAGAATTTCAGGAAAACCAGTAACACGAATACCAATTATGGCTAAACAGGTGTTAGACTTATATGAACTTTATCGATTAGTTGTACAACATGGTGGTTTAGTTGAAATTATCAACAAAAAATTATGGCGTGAAATAACAAGAGGACTAAATTTACCGTCATCAATTACCTCCGCTGCATTCACGTTAAGAACACAGTAAGTTGTAGATTTTGTAAAATATTAAAATAACTAAAAATTGAAATGAAATTAAATGAAACTATAGATGATATATAGAAAGTTTCGTTTCGTCTGTCATAGTGAGACGTATCTTTTTCATATTTTTTATTTCATATATGTTACTATAATTCAAGAAAATTTTAATATTTAATAATTTGATTGATCAGTAATTTATTCTACTAACCAATGTCTTTTCTAATATCTTCTTTTCTTTTTGTGATAATTAATTAAACAAAACAATTTATCAATAACAATTATTTGAGCAATTGGTGTTGATAAAAAATTTTTAATTATCAAATGAATAAATAAGCTATAATTAAAAACGATATCATATTATTTTTCCATGATTTTTATATCATAATTTCTGTTATTTTAATAGATCAAAAAAAATTGTGGTAAGTCATTTTTTTATCCTTCACTCTTTTTGCTTTAATCGTTCATCGATTCTATTTTTATGACTTTGTTCAAAATGATAGAAATATCAAATTAATGGCTAAAAATTTTAGGACAATTAATTAATTATTGTTCGAAAGCTGACTTTATCATAATGGGATGAGATGATAAAAGAGCGAGAGGAACAGGAAAGATTGAGAATTTTTAGTTAAATAAAGCGGGAAGAGGAAGGAATTAAAATTGATGAAAAATGGAAGAGCAGACTTATCAGTCGTCGGTTTATGGATTTGATTGATAACATTGTATTTGTACGGAGAAAGAAGGATATAATGAATGAGGAAATTCGATCAAACTTCTATGCAAAACAGTAGAGATTGAGGAGTATAGCAGTGACATAACAGATCGATTGATATATGATATTTCAAATATTAAATTTCTACAAATTGACGGTATGAAAATGAAGTATACGGGGATCGGAATGGATCAGAAAAGAATGAAAAATCAAAAAAAGAAATGACATTAGGGATGATATAAGCTGAATAAATAAATACAATTTATTTATGCAAATGGAAATATATTAAATTTATATTTTAATATTAAGAAAGATAAATTTTAATAATTATTTTATTAGGAATTAATTTTATGATATAATTCTATAATAATTACAATGTCTTATTATTATCATTAGTGTTGCAAATTCTTAATTGCAAAAAATAAACTAATATGTCAGATATAACCATAGAACTAAACGTAGAAGACAAGAGACTCATGGCCAAAAAACTATTTTGCTTAATCTACCATACTACTAACTAGGCTTTCTCTGAGATACCTTCTTTTCATTTTTCCTTGCTTACTTCAAATTTTAAAAATATATATATGATACTGTAATGTAAACTGCGATCATTTTGGCTAGGTTGAATTATTCAAAATTTTTTGTAAAAAAGTTTTTCTAGATATCTAGAGATTAAAAAGGTTAAATATTTTAATACTAGTTCTATTATAAAAACGTTGATGAATTTTATTTGATTTGAAATTTAATTATGTCTCTATGAATCGTCAAAAATTGAAAGATATATAATATTAAATATCTGAGCATATTATATATGGTTAGATATTTAAGGTTTAAATTTAGTTTAAAATGTGTAAAACCTCCAATTAAAAGATAATTGCTGAAGTTAGAATAAATTTTAAAATTAGCAAAATAAAATAATTTACACGAAAATCCAATGGAATCGAAAAAGCAAAATTACGACAAAAAAAAGATAATGTTAAAATGCCAGATGTTATAAGTATTATTCAATTTTCACTAATTTGGCAAATATTTTCTCTTTTTTGCTTCCAAAATTTAGCCCTGCAATACATAGACGACAATATAAAATTGATAATTGAAACAATATGTTGTATTTATATATTTATGTTTGGATTTTTAGAAAATAAAAATTTGAAAATTGATAAAACCATTAACTAAGGGGAAAAGATAATTTTAAACGCGTTATATTAATTTATCAGTTCATGATATTATTATCATTATTGTTGTTATCTGTATCAAAATTTTGATCGCTTTTGTTTTTACAAATCAATTATCAAAAAAATATTTATTTGTAAAATAATTTATTATTAAAAATATATTTCCAATTATGTAACAGCGAAAATATTTAAGTACTAAGAGTCTAATGTTTTATCTTTTTGTTAATTTTTCTTAAGATAGAAAATGAATTTATTTACCGAATAGTAAATATGGGAAAATTGATTTAAATAGAATAGATGATATATGATATGAAATTTTAGGATAAGTAAAATTTACATGAAAAATCAAAAATTACTATTTCATTTCATTTTCTAATTGATTGAATTTTTCCTATTATAAGTAATTAACTTAGACTTAAATTATAATAATAATTCATTTTATTCTAACTATTTTTTCAATGTAATTTTTAGCGTTGAAAAAGATTTATTTGTTATTTTGAATAAGTTATCGTTGTTATATCTTCATTTGAGCTAATATCTAATTCCACCGATTTAACTAATAAACACATTTCAATGAATTTTTGTTTTGTTATTTAGAAGATTTTTTTCTGAAACCGATCATCAGATCAAATTTCACTTTTCACTTTTCCTTTTCGTCAAAAAAATTGTAAAAAAATTTTTCATTTTTCGTCTTTTTTTTTGATGAATATTTCATAAACTATTTTGCTGTTTAAATGCTGAGAATAGGAAATGATGATAAACTTGATGTTTTTTTCTCATACTTTATCCTCCTTCTCTTCAACCTCATATCATCTTAATGTTTTTTTTTTTTTTAAATGATACCAATGAAATAAAGAATGGAAAAAAAGGAAAAGTAGTAGAGAAAAAAATGAAGAATGAAAAAAACAATTTCTTTTTTAAATCTATTTTTTTTTATTTTTTCTTGAATCTATATGAACCATACATTGATTGGCAACATAATATTTGACGAAGTAAATATGAGGGAAAACAAAATGAACTTTAGACAAAAATTTTTATTTTAAAATTTTAAAAAATTTTTTTTTACAAAATTTTTATTTGCCTTCATTTTTTAGCGTATGCTCAATTTTTTTATAACTAATGAAAGCAGCTGTTTTATTACGACAATTTCAATCCACCAAATAAATAATAGATAGATAGATAGATATTGCATTACACTTCGTGTATCTATCACTTTTTCAAAAATTAATTATTAAAATGAACGATTTAAATGATAATGAAAAAAAAAAGAAAAAAGAAAGAACGAAAGAAAGAACGAAAGCAGAAAAGAAAGAAAAATAAAAATGTAAAATAATATATTTAAAAGGAAATGAAATGAAAATTGTTAAATAATGGAAAAATTAATTTATGATAAAATTTTTGAAACAATAATGTGTTACATATTTTTAATTTACTTAATCCTAACCATCGATAACAATGATGATAAAATGATAACTTAATTGATTTGATATTTCTTTTTATCATAATCAATTAAGCAGATTTAATAAGCATTTTAGCTAGTATGCTATCAACAAAATAATACACATACTACATATACTAATATGATGTAATTGTTATTTATTTTGACATAATAATTTTTAATAACTCTTAGCATCAAATATTTTAAATTAATTAAATTTTTTTTAAAAGAAATACGCTAAGTTTATAAATTTTTATAAGTATAGATTATAATAGATGAATAGTATTTATTATTAAAAAATATTTTAGGTATCAAAAGTATCTGTATGATTATGAATGTGAAAAAGAAAGTCTCAGTACGGCATCCGATTTACAGCAAGCAATTGATGGAAATAGGCGTGAAGGAAGACGTAATGCATCAACCGGATCTGCGAATTATCCGCAAGTTGGATATTCGGTTGCTGCAACTGCTGCTGCTGCTGCTGCACATAATAACTCAACGGCATTACTTAACAAACACCTCAATGGTACTCTAAATCTTCGAAATGGTAAATAAATAATGATATTTATCTAATATTTTAGTACAGATAAATAATAG
The DNA here is from genome assembly GCA_024305405.1 of Dirofilaria immitis. Taxonomy (NCBI): domain Eukaryota; kingdom Metazoa; phylum Nematoda; class Chromadorea; order Rhabditida; family Onchocercidae; genus Dirofilaria; species Dirofilaria immitis. The sequence goes on from JAKNDB010000103.1 coordinate 1,919,232, forward strand.
TTTTGATATGAGCTGTTACTGGAAATCAATTAGTAAATATAGAAATAGCTAATTTTCCGAAAAAATATCTCAATAATTTTTAGGCTTAGATGATGATGCTGGTTTGGGCCCAGCTTCACAACAAGCAGCTCTAGTAGCCGCTTATCATGTTGAACAATTGGCTGTTCTGGAAGCACAACAAAGGCAGTTTGAGCGAGCACAAAGGTAAATTATTACTATATTATGAGCTATATTATTAGATATGAAAATTAATTTTGATAAAAATTTGATTAAAATTTAAGCCATTTCAAACTATCTCATTCATTAATATTATCGAATATTTTCTCGATTAGCAATTAATTTTTAAAATATCTCCTATAGTATTTGATTTTTATTATCCAGTAGTAGTAGTAATAAAAGGAATTTTTATTAATTTAAAAAATTTTTAGAGCTGCAGTGGAAGCGGTTACTCGGCATTCAGGACATACACGTAACAAAAATAACAACATAAATAGCAATAATAGTAATAATAGCGGTCATTCACATATGTCGGGACGCGAATCAACATCATCTGCAGATTCTGATGGTGCCGCACCTGCAAAACGAGCCCGAACATATTCGTCAATTACTGGCACCGCTGATACCACTAATGCTGTTGCTGTCGCTGCTGCTGCAGCAGCATTAAATGATGAAAATGGTCTCAGCAATAATTTATTGGCTAATTTGGCTACAGAACGATTGTTTGGTAGTATCCCATCAGCACATCTTAAAATTACCAGTCGAGGAGGTAAATCAGTTTTTTAATTTCAATAAACTCATCCAAAAATTAGCAAACCAATAAGATGACAACTGCTCGTGGTAATCTTGAATACAACCTTAATTTTTGGCTATCATGAATTTTAGAATATAGTATAGATATTATTTTTACTATTGTTATATGTTATACTTCTCTTTATCATCGTATTTTCATTCTTATTACTATTGTTATTCTTGCAAATTGTTATTATCAAAATTAATATCATATTTTTCATTACAATCCAATATTATTATTATTATTAGTAGTATCATTTCTTCAAAGAATTAAAAAAAATTAACGTAGGAAATATTAATGTAATTACTAAAATGTTGTTTATCATTATTACTGATAAAAACATTCAATGTTATCTGTTAATCTTAAATTTAGTTTCAGAAAACTCCTTGGTAGTATCAATGGAAATTAATGGTACCATGTATCAGGGTGTACTATTTGCATTAGGCAGCGGTACCGGTGCTACAAGTATTCCGCAAAATCCTTTCCAGACTGTTAGTGATGCAGCAGCAATGGTAACGGGGTTAAATTTGGCTACAACGCTCAAAAATCCCTTATAGTTAATACTTTTTAATAAATATTAATTTTAAAAATTTATGTATGTAAATAATAAATTACATAATTTTTTTCATCTCAATTGTTTTGCTTATCAATGTAATAATCAGTGATAATGCCTTTATTCTCATTTAACGTAGTTTTTGATTAAAAATTTTAAAATTATTGAAAATTTGATAAAACTTTTATGATATTTTTTCTACTTCAAATGATTTGTATATATATATGGCACTATTCAATATTACATTGATTGCAAGATTAGCTTAGAAGATGAATTTTAGGAAAAAAAGTAGAAATTGTCTTATAAGTACAACGAATAAACATGCCAGACAAGCCTATAATGCCCATACTTTCCATCTAGTCTTCCATATTTTTATTAAATTCTTTTTTTTTATAAAATATTTTCCTATAATTAATAGAGAAAAGTATTATTAGATATTTCTACATTTATTTAAAATGATAAATAAAAAATTTGATAATAATTTAGAGCATCGAAAATTTTGAGTTCTTAGTTTAAATTTCAGCCCAAAAATTTAATAACTAATTTAAATTCAATAAACTCTAATGTATCTTCAATGTTTGTTGTAATAGATTTTTTTCTTTTCCAGCAAAGAATTTTGGTGATATTAATACTACTATTATTATTACTTTTAATTATTCTTTTATTTTTATGTGTGAGATATTCTAATGCATTGTGCTTTTTTTTGAAATAAAATTTGTTTCTTTTGCTACTTTTTAGAAACTATTGTTCGACTTCATAGATCTATAAATTTTATTGTGATATTTAAAAAGCATGAACTCTATATTTATCATCAAAAATGTTTGCAAACGATTAGCACAAACATCAAATAGAAAAATTGAAATTTTCATATTTATCATCTAATTTGCTTACTTCATGATGAAATTGATTTTAGCAAGAAAATTTTTTTATAAATATAAACTCAATCTTATTTTGATTCCTCTTTTTCCGCTTTAGTTGCTTTATATCGTTGTATGCAAATTTATTTATTTACTTGCTCAATGATTAAAATCGGAATGGTAGCTATAATCGAAAATAAAATTACGAATCAATATCAATTATGCCATGGAACAATAAATCACAACGGATCGGATTTAACAATTCTTTTGCAATCATTGGTTTCATACCAACATTATCACTATTCTTTCCTCGTTTATCACTCAATTCATCAATTAAATTTCCCACATTTGCAGTTTCATTCAAATTTACTACATACATCGTAAACGAGTAATAATTACCTTTAAAAAAAAGAATAAATTTTGGTAACTATCATCATTTATTCAATACTCTCATTATTTATTAACATCATTATGAGAAGTTAAAAAAAGGATTTAATAAAGCTAGTGTAAAAATTATAGTTTTTGTTCTTCAAATTTTGCCAATTCCAAAAATTACGGTAATTGTAAATCGCATGATTTCATAATGATAATATTTTCACATTATCATAATATAAGATAAGAATGCTTTTCTCTGCTATCATTATCATTTCATCATTAATTTTGTTATATTAAAAATTTTCTGAATTTCAATATTACTAACCTAGTACAGTATTCATAAGTACCATTTGTTGATTCGGGAAACAGAGTACTTTATGAATATTTGGTGATATGATATCTTTTTCAATTTCCATTGATAATGTGATAAATTTTGCTATGTCACTTATATTCATCTAAATTAAGTTTTTAATGTTTAGAATTTGGATTTCAGTAACAGGTGAAATCACATTATTTTGGGAACACATAGAACTTAGTGAGTAGAAATAGGTGGAAACGACTTGCTTTTTTGAGTGGTGACATAAATTTGATGAAACCAGGTAATACGGTGGAATGTGTTGACCGTATAAGAACATGAATTTGTGGAGTTTTCACTTTATGTACCTTTCTTCGATCAGTGATATATTTTACCTGTAATCTTTCTTTTCATCTCCATCACTGCTGTACTTTTATGATTTTAAAATATGTTAACATTTTTGATTTCCCAGAATCATAGTTAAATATATCAAAAAAATATTTTATTATTTCATATAATTTTTAAATCGAATTTTTATTTTTTTATATTAAACAAATTAATCAAATTCAATAATTTCTTAAATTTTAGAAGTTTCAGAATGCATATAAAATGTATTATTTTTGTAATTTACCTATTGAAAATAAAACATACCTCAGGAGGTATCAACGTTTTAAGTCCATCGAAATTTTGCGATGGTTTATTGGTAAGCAATATTACAGTTACTGGTGATGTTGCATTTATGATATCACTATAAATTGGTGCATCGTTGAGTCGTGTAAACTAAAAATTATTTAATAATAATTTGAAAAATAATTTTTAGTGAAAAATTTTTAATAATTATTCGATATGATAACTCATCATAACAAAATGATTACTCATTAAATGCAATTAAAAACATCTACTTTTCGAAGCGTTCAGGAAAACCTCAACACAATCAACAACTATCAATTAGATAAGTTTGTTCTTATTATAAAAATGTACAGTTACAGTAATCTATATTTGTATTTATAGAAATTCAAATATTTGTACAGAAAAGAGAAGATTTATTTAATTAATTGCGTAAGAAAGGAATCAAACTTTTTAGTATCTTTAGACTTGATATGCAAGGATTTGCTGGATCGACAAATAAACTTGATGAGATAAATATACCTCAAGTAAAGTTCCGGAATGCGATTCATGGATAATAAAATTATAAATTGAATGTGACAGTGATAAACTTAACAGTCCGCACCAAAATAAACAACCAAAACGTTGCACTTGCGCTGAAAACATCTTCCTGAAATTTGAAAATATCATTATTAATAACAATATATCTTAAAATGATAATAAAAGAAAGGTAAAGCGTTTTGTAATAATTAATAAAAATTAGCATAATATGTTGCAAATATATTTTTCGTTAGTATTTTTGTATTAAGTTTTATCAGAAGTTTTTCTTTAAAATTACCAAATCATTTCAATATGTATGAATTACGGGCTAAATTTTATACAAATTTTGAAGAACGAAAAATTAAAATCGAAATTAACTTATTTCCAATCTAAAAATTGACAAGATAATAGCAATACGAATATTTTTCCCGCATAAACTTTTCTTTTTCGTTTTAAAATTCGGAATTTTCAATAATTTTTAAGTATTTCGATAAAGAAGTTTGAAATTTCAGTGTACACTTATAATTTTATAAGTGTAATATCTAGATTCTAAGGTTGAAGAATCAAGAAATCTTTTCTTGTTGAAAAATAGTTATCGAATTAGAAAAACGAATCTACATCTGAGACGACTCTTCCCAAATGATTTATACTTTCAGTGGTGTATCATATATGAAGTTTCATAAAGCATGATTGATGCAATTTTTCGAAAATCAAATTATATAAAAGATTGTTAACGCAAAAAAAACAAGCGTAAATCACGTTTGGGACGGGTCGAAGCGATTGGTTGAAGAGCAATTCAAAAGCAAGCATTATTTTCTGTTGCAGAAATTTCTCGAAAAGTTATGCACTAATAAAATTGAAAGAATTTTTTTATGCTATAAAAATTGAAAGAAAAATGAAACAATCCTATAGAAAAACATTAATAGTTTTTTTTTTTTAAATGTCATTTTACCTGTCTACTCAAGTTTAAATTTTACCACAAAAGCAATACAATTTGGTTCCAGCAACAGGTAAGTAAATGTTAAGAAAGATGGCAATGACTTATGATAGCAATATGAAACAAGATGATTGGAAATAATAGTAAGTTGATGTAATTCTTTTTTTTTTTTGAAAAAAGAATAAACAATTTTATTCTGCCATATTTCATAGTTTTCAATAAAAAATACCGCTCAAAATAGTATCATTTCAAATTATTTCAGCAAAATAATTCTAAAAAAAAGAGAAAATCATTTTGAATTTTTTATTGATAAAATGAAATTTATTTGTGGAAAAATTATTTAGCGTACATTTAAACAATACGATATTTTGATGAATAATTTAAAATTGGAAAAATATTACAATTATAAATTAAATAACTGAAAATATATAAAGAATAGGTAAATTTTCTCTATTAATTTTTTTATTCATTTATTCGATTTAATAATTATAAATGATTTGTGAATGAAATAGGAAATTTGGAAAATTAACGCAAAAAGAAAGTTTTAAATTTAGGAAGAAAATCCGAAAATTATGTTCTCTTTTTTCGCTTTAAATGTCGTATTTCTTCTGTTATTTTCGATTTTTTAAATATTTCATAAAATTTATAATATTTTATAGAATGCATAAAAATATCTGATAGTTTTATTAAACAAACTATTGAACTATAAATTAATTATATCATATCAAGCTAAATACACGAATATGTTTCCTAATTTTCTTATGTTTCATATTCTTCGATAACGAAAATATTTGTATAATTTAAAGTGAATGAAAAGGGATATAATTAAGTTTAAAAAAGAAAAAGTGCTAAATATTAATTACAAAATTCTAATTAAAATTTAAAAATTATCATTATCATTGAACACGAGATTAGAGAATCAGAAACTGTGTGAAAAAAGTAACTCTACTTCATTCTTGTTTAAAAAGATGGATGATTTGTTTGAAAAAAGTTAATGCTAATTTCTAATGCCATCCTTTGAAACATTTCAAATTTTAAGAAGAAAAATAGAATTAACATATGAACACGCATAAATACAAAATACATTCGAGCATCCTGTTTTTGTACTTTTACACCATTTTTCTACCGAAACCTGTTTACAAAATTAAAGTAAGGATTGACGAGATATTACAATTTATTTGTTGTAAGATGAAAAAAAGAGAGAGAGAGAAAAGGAAAACCTAAATAAAAAAACTGATAATGGTTGGAAAAAGTAATATCATTTTACGAACATTTCATTGCTGTAAGCGATTAATTGCAAGATATCAATGCAAAAGCAAAAAAAAAAAAAAACGAAATATTTAAAAATTTCGGTAATTCCAATACTAAATGTAAAAAAAAAGAAACTTGATTATAATGAGAAATGAAAATATTCTAACTAATACTATTTTTCTTTTTTTTTAAATATTTAATAATTTTAATCAAATTGTGTAAACAAAATGTTACGGATGAATGAGCATATTTTTTTGATTATTTCTGAAAAAACATATTAAATTCTATTGATAACTAACTAATCAATGATGTATATAATATATACATCAATGATTAGAACAAAATTTTCATCTGAAAATTATACTGAAAACATTTTCGTAAATTAAAAAATAATATAAAATTTCTAATTTATCGAATGATTCAGCTTTTAAAGAACGAGCAAAACTCAGGATATATTCATCATTATGAAGCAATAATTGAAATCATAAAAATAAGGCACTGAATGAGAAGTAAATATTAAAAATACTCATAAGTAACTACTGATTTGATAAAGATACTCAGATATATCGTGAATAAAATAGATGTGTTGTTGTCAAAATAAGAGTCATGTGATATTCTCTTGTCATAAATTTATGCAAGTTAATGGAAAGCATCGTAAAAAAATTTTTGAAAATTTTTTGCTAAAAAGCCAAAAAAATTTTGTATATGATTCTAATTTTCAATTTTAATAATGAATTTGTTTTATTTCAGTATTCGGAAATAATTATTGTTGAGAGAAAAAAGAAAAATGCTTAAATTTTTTTATCGTTTCAAGTATAGAAATTTATTTTAATTCTTACCCCTTAACTGTAAATATCTTTTGGATGCCATTGAATCATTTCATTTAATATTTATACTAATTTAGCCTTTTGAGAAAATATTTTTCGCCTTGATAGAATAGCATAAATTTCTTCTTTCATCCAAAACATTGACGATATTTGTTATCGATTTAACAAGCAGAAATATGAAACTTTGAAGAAATATTTTAATTGAATGCTTTATTAAAAACTTCATTTCATCAAAAAAACTTTTTCATTTTTTTAAAATTGATTCAATGAAAATATAGTCATTTTCCAGTTCCAATTGATCAAACGTTTTTCGCCAAAATTTATCACAAATAATTTCATGCATAGATTATAGATTACAGTAACACTAAAATAAAGTATAAATTATAATTTTATTCATAAATATAGATGTCAACAAAATAGAATATGGCGAATTACATCCATAGATATAAATGTAAATAAAATGTAAATTATAAAATCCTTTCATAGATATTTCAAATGAATTAATCGGATTAAGAGGCTGACATGGCTGATACCTATTGCTTCCAAAACTTTTTTAACACGTCGCTCACTGTGAATGGCTAAAAATTTTATAGCAGTTATTTTAAAGCCCAAAAATTTTGTATCCAAATCAGTATAATCAAATTACGAGTTCAGCTTAGAGTCAACCTTTCCGAATTTCTACAGTGCTCCATCCATACGAAAGATACATCGCGCTTTACTCTTGCTTATATATGTTTCATGATTGGTCATCTCAGTTTTTTTATTCATAATTTTAGAATTTCATTCCCTCATTCATTATTTCGAAATTCCAAATGAAATTTTAAGGTGTATCGTTTTATCATAAGAATTTATCTTTTTCTAGGCTTCATCAATATCCGTTCTATCGTTTTGTTTTTTATGCCTTCTTCTTTGAAATACTAAAGAAAGAAGAAATTAGTAAGAATATAGCATTATTTCTTTATATATTCAGGTTAAACACATTTTGCTTCAACAAAACAAACATACAATTTATTGAACAATGATGTCGGGAAAATATCTTGCCAGGTAAGAACGGCATCCATGTGATTCAATTATTTATTATTTATTTTTTCTATTAATTATCGCATAATTTTTAACTCTCTACATGAAATATGTAGAGAAGAAATTTACTATCATATCTTAATTTGCCAATATGATCTGAAATTTAGATGTACTCAAAAGTTGAAAAAATCATTTTGTTACTATTAATTTCAATGAAGTCATCGAGTTATAAGTGATGAAATTGGAATGTAAGCATAAGTTTTCTTCGAAATGTATAATATTTCGATGCCTTTTGTAGTATTATTGGTTTTCTTTTGGTTGCAATCAGTTACGCTTCTCCGATTCCAGAGGAAGCGATCACTACCACGATTGAAGTGAGGCTTTTATTATTATTATTGGTACTATTAGAATGATATGTAGGATACATTTAATAATAATATCTATTATTTGACAAAGTATTCGTCAAATTTCAAATTCATCCATCATAATAACACAACTTAGAAAAAGAATCTAGTAGCAAATCAAATAAAAATAATTAAAATGCAGGTAAAGAATGCAGGTAAGCTTCTATTATGTACAGAAAACAAATTCATGCTAAATAAGCTGATCTAAACTTTACGATATGACGATGTTGAACATCGCTCATTTATTAGTAATAATATGTATTAGACAAATGCTTCTATTATGAAGACTGTATCATTAAGAAGTCTGAAATATAGAAAGATAAATATAATCATAATGATACCTATCACTTATTATATTATATTTATATAACTTCAGAATGCTATTGTATAACTTCAGAATGATATAACTTCAGAATGTATCTGAGGAAAGAGAGATACAAAAGAATGAAGCAAACGAAGTGGAAACAGAAGTGTTAGACTCAGAAGAAGAAGAAGAAGAAGGCCTGTATAACATACCAATCATCGTTTATTTTTTCGATCTGTGGTCATATCTATCTAACGATGAAATGCAAAAATTTCACAAGCAACTTTAGAAGAAATTTTACAAGGAGATTTAGAAGGAAATTCACAAGAAAATTTAGAAGGAAATTCACAAGAAAATCCTGAATGACTAGATGAGAAGGACGAAAATAAGAAATGAATAAGTGATTGTCATGAAATAGTCAACCTTCCTGTTTATCATTTCCGATCCTATTCTGTTAACAATAAAATATTTAATTGATTGCAATTGTAGAAATTACTTCTGAAAAGAATACACAAATATTCGTATATAACAATTACCTCATACATCAAATGAACCCTCAGAAAATATGCCCGCTATTTTCTATTGAAAACGTGCGATGGAATAAATCTTCAATTTAATCATTTCATAATTCTGAATGCTGTTTTTACTGTAAAGTTCTACATTAATTTCCCCGGCTGGAAAGAAAGGAGAAAAAGTGGGAAGCAAACATTATTAAGGAAAATCGTTGAGAAATGATACACGGGCCGTATAAATGCTCTGTTTTCAAGTCATGATGTATAGGAATGGGGAGATTGAATTGTTGGCAATGTTTTCTGGGGAGATGTGGTAGTTTCTGCTTTACAGCATTGGATTGGATTTACGAATATCGATATATTAAATTTTTAAAGAATTCGGAAAAATGGCCGAAAATTATGCGACAAGATTGAAATCAGAATCAGGTGGTATTGAATGATTCGATACATTTCATCCTTCATAGTAGTCAGAGTAATTTAAGAATCTCAATATCACGATTGCAGAATTTCTTTGCACTGAGCTGTATTTAATTTGCAAAATAGTGATTACAAGTTTTATTTTAAGGCTTAAGAAAAATCAAAAAGCAAAGTTTTACTATGAGTTATCCAGTGGCTACGTTGAATTGAGGGAACTTTTTGTTTTACCTTCATTTCTTCTAATTTTCGTAAAGCTTCATTTGAATTGTCTGTATTATTTGCATAAGTTATGTTGAATGTATAAAATAGAGTGTTTTATATTCATTCTTATTTATTAAATAAAAAGTTTAAAATAATGTACAAATTGGATACATTTTCAAATCGAATTATTTATTAATATCTTTTGTAATTTATTTAGTTATTCATTGTTTGAGGTCTCAGCTTGCATGAACATCAAATTCTCGGTGTGAAGCATATACTTCAGTGGTGCGCTGAAGAACATGGCGGAATTATTGCTGATGAAATGGGTTTGGGTAAAACTTGTCAAGCAGTTGCTGCTATCGTTTGCTTGCTTAACGATAATAAAGCAGGACGGCATATGATTATTTGTCCTCTTTCGGTTCTCCAACACTGGCAGAATGAACTGTTTAGGTTAATTTTGATATTGAAATTACTGTCATGTTTTAATTTTGCTCAAGCTAAGTATACTTTGCAAAATTTTGCTTCTTGCAGCAGAAAAGATTTTATATATTTTCATATAATCTCTTTGAAATCTGAAAATTTTGGCTAAATATATCGACTAAATTTGTCTGGGTTTTGGTATTAATTTAATGAGAAGCGTTAAAGTAATAGAATTATTGTATTAAGTAAATGTGACATTGTTACTTTAGAGAATTGAATATCGAATGATTTTATCATTAATAATAAGTTTTTTTGCTTCGATTAAATTTTTTTTGGGCTATGGTTTGATTAAAAACTGAGGAACTTCCAGAGATTTCAGATGAAAACTTGTTTTTGGAAATTCTTGAAGAAAATATTGTGTAATTGTAATGGTTATTTGTCTTTTCACATAAATTTCTTAAAATGTTTGAGCTTCACTCATTCTATACTATTCAATAAGAAAATATTTCTCAGATTGCGGAAATTGTAGACAAAATTAATGTAAATAATGAGAAGTTGCAGATTTGGACTTAGAAAGCTCCGAATTGTAGTGTACATTGGTAATGCTGATGCAAGAAAAGTGATTCGGGAAAAGTTGCAAAATTCCCAAGATTGGAATGTTTTAGTTACAACCTATGAGGTAACTTGCATACAACATCATATCCACGAAAGGTTGAAAATTTCTTTTATAAGGATTCTTCCAGTAGCTGGAATCGTTTTTATAGATGCTGATAAGCGATGAGCAGTATTTTCATCAGTCATGGTCTTCATTATTTGTCGATGAAGCACATCGCTTAAAGTCAAACAAATCTGTCCTCCACCAAATTGTCCGGAAGGTTTGAATTTCTTTCTTGGTTGTCAAAAGAATTGGAACATTTCTAATTAAGGAACTTTTTCTTTAGATGTCTGTGGAATTAATGGTATTGATTACTGGAACACCTGTGCAAAATAATATTAATGAACTTTATTCATTACTTTCCTTGATTGATGCGAACAGATTTTCGCTTCCTGAAGAAGAACAGTTTGTCGCGAAATATCGTAACACACATGACAGTAAAAATTTTGAGTAAAACATTTCTTGAAAAAGTGCTCAAAATTTAAAAGTTTTTAAATGACTTATTAAAGAAGAATTTTTGAAATAAATAAAGGAATTTAAATCGGTTTCAATAAAATTACTAAAGTCATCATTATGGACTTAGTTTGTTTGGAAAATTTCCGTTGATATTTCTCTTACTGCTTGTTGCATTCGTTGCTGTAATTTGGCCTTTTCCCTGCTGCCATACTGCCCCACTTCCAGCATAATTAAAAACAAAATAAAAAATATTCTACTTTAGAGGTGTACATCATATTAAATTTAATTCTTCAATCAGTTGTAATGATAAATATTTAAAATAAGAGATGGATTTAATTTGTCATTTAAACTGAGCAAGAATTTTTATTGTAGCTGCTGCAGAGCTTCAGCATATACTTTCCAAATATCTTATTCGTCGAACAAAGCAGATGCTGCGTATTGATATTCCAGATAGTTCAGAACTTGTAATATATCATGGAATAACAGAGATACAAAAAATATATATCGTGCAATACTGAGCAAAAATTATAGTTCGTTGATTTTCTTAATCTCATTCGTAAAGTTTAACTTCATCAGTTCCATTCCTTGTTTGAACATGGAGTTAAAATTTCGCCATATATTGCCCAGGATTGTTTGAGCTATTAGTGCTTTGTTTACGACATTGAAATATAGGAAATATAGCAATGTTTAATTTTTTATAGTACCATTTAAATTCGCTTTTACTATATAATCAAGAAATTTAAAAAAATAGTCAAATTTTAGGGAATTTATTGATTTATAAGTTTCTTTTTGTCCTTACTGAATGATAAAAATATATCTTTTAACTTTTGAAATCATGATCGGTGTGATATTTCGTTTTCAGAATACTTTGAGAATATAGAGGATAAGAAGACTCAGCATGCTGGTAACAGAGTGTCATTACTTAATGTGTTGATGCAGCTACGAAAATGTGTTGCACATCCTTATCTTTTGATGGTAATTTTTAATTGTTAGTTTACTAATGATGATTTAGTGACATCATCAGCACGAAGTAGCAAAATTCTCTATGATCTATCTGGAAAATTTTCTTTTATTCCGGAAGAATTTTATTACTTCTCCATAATTGTTATAATTTATTTTGCAGGTATTACAATATCCTCTTGATATACATTTACAACAAAATCATGTATTACAAATTTTTCAGGTATAGAACCAGAACCATTCAAAGAAGGTGATCATTTGTTTCAAGTGAGCGGGAAATTTTTCTTGCTGGATCGTCTGCTTACATTTTTGGCCGCAAAAGGCCATCGTGTACTTATTTTTTTCGCAAATGGCACGTTTGCTTGATATTGTCCAAGATTATTTAGTATATAAAGGTAACGTCGAATTTTCGTTATATTTAGAATGAGAAATAAATAAATCTTGATAATTTTGTTTCTCTTTTCAAGAAATTAATTTCAGGCATATAAAAATCGCTTATTCATAACGCAGTTTTCAAGGACAATAACTTTCAGTGAAATTTCCTTAATCTTTTTTGATAGGATATAACTATCAACGATTGGATGGAAGTGTACGAGCTGAGGAGCGGTTTTCTGCAGTAAATCGCTTCCAAGTTAATTCAGACATATTCTGTTTCCTACTGTCAACTCGAGCTGGAGGCCTTGGATTGAATTTAACTGCTGGTGACACGGTGATTTTTTGGATTCAGATTTTAATCCGCAGAATGACATTCAGGCTGCAGCAAGATGCCACCGAATTGGACAAACGAAGTTTGCTCTCAAAAATATTCTTGATTTTAAAAATTTCGTAAAGTTTGAATAGGAATCATAAACTTTAGTTAAATCTGTATCCATCAAAATTATTTTCCATCATTCCTTTCACTGAACTTATCTTTCGCTTGTTCGCGAGTAATGGAAATACTTCAGTCTTTTAATTCAAAGAAGCATTTCCTTATTTTCATTCAACATTTCATGCGTTGATGTTCATCTTTAAGGCCTGTGAAAATAATACGTTTGATTGCGCGTTATACGGTAGAGAATATGATTCAGTGGCGTGCAACTCGGAAGCTTCAAATGACTCAAGATATTTTGGAGGAGAAAATGATGCTAATAAGTCTACAAGTAAACTGAATTTCTGTGAAGTGAAGTCATGATGAAAATGTAAAACGATTTTAAACTGATCAGATTGAATTTATATCCTTCTGTTTCAGGGAAAGAATTAACATTTGCGGAAATCTCTGATATGATAATAAAAGGCTTGAATCGACTCAATAATGAGAAAACTGATTTTGAAGAATTAAATATGGAAGAAATTGAAAAGTTGGTTGGTAAAACCGATGAAAACAATCACTGGATTCATGACGCAAACGAACAAATTGTGATTAATACTGGATGGGAAAAAGTTGGTAATGAAAGAATTTGCAATAGAAATCGTGGATATAATGTCTTCCATAAGTATTATGTTTAAAATTATCGCATAGTAGTAACTTGTCTTAATATGTCTTAAAATATAAAAATTAATTCCAGTTCTCCAAATCATTTTTTAGAAAAAGGATTTTTAAGAAATTCGATTTTATTAGCTTTATTAAGCTTCCATAAAAATCTAAGTTTTCGTTTTTTTTTTTTTTTTTTTCTCAAAAGTACTGGAGTGTGAGCTGTACTTTTATAATAAGATTTTAGAAATAAAGTATGCTTTCCTTCATTGAAAGAGTATATCAAGTATATGAATGCTCAGCTCACTGAACAGAATAAGATAAGTTCTATAAAGAGACTTTTAAAGCTTTAAGCAGTCACTTCTAGAACAACGGATCAAAATCGAATGAGCAAGAAAATGGTGTATTAGAAAATATGTATATCTTTGAAGGACATGATTACAAACAGGATTTTGCAGTTCTGCAGAATATTTTAGTTGAATCTAAAGCGAGAGAAATAGAAGATATTTCAGTTGGACAGAGTAAGTATTTGAATCCATAATTTTTAAATTTTGAGCACACTAATTGAACTGTGGTGGCTTTGCGGTATGATATGAACCATTGTGGAATTGTCTTCTTTTTCCAATTTTCTTTACACATTCATTTTACTATTTATTTTTTTAAATATTATTCTAGACAGATTATGAAGGTTTATATGGTAATATTGAGCGAATTCAAATCCTTTATGTTTCATTTTTTAGTTCTGATTTATAAAACTACATAGTAATTTGAAAATGGCTCACATAAGATTTTGAATTTCGTCTGCTAGCAAATGAATATAGTGAAAGATTAGATAATTGATCTTTTGAGCTTTGTTTGGATGATTACGAGAATCATTTTCGATAGCAAAATCTGGGTATTCTAAAAATCTTGTACATGAATAAATTACTGTTCATGTCACTGTATAATTAATTACTGTCTTTTGCATGAAATTGTTGAGGAGCTAATATTGATTCAACAGTTGAATAATTTTTTATATATTTTTATATATCCTTTTTATTTGTTAACTGTAGCAGTTGAAAAACGAGCACGCAAACAAATATCGAAGGAAGAAATGCAGGAAAGAGTTAAAAAGCGAAAAGAAACATTGGATTGGAAGAAAAAATTGAAGGAACAAGAAACTGAAAGGCGAAGAAAGGAACGAGAAACAAGAAAAGCTATGAAATGGTTTAAGAATAGTAAGTTTTGAGCACTCATGTTTTTATCTAATAAGCTATAGTCTCGGGAAATTCTTTAAGCTATGTACTATTTGCATTCATTACAAAATTAGAAAAGTTTAATTTATATACAGTTGCATCTTTTATGCACTAGCCTGTCATTGAAAATGATTTGCTTCGCAACATTTTATAGTCAGAAAAATAATTCGTTGCTTTGAAATTCAGATTACAAAAGTGGCGCATTACCATTTCAAGAAGTGCCTGAAGTTCAACATGTCGAGAGCAATACAAATTTTGGCCCTCATTTTGTCTATGGTAGTGTTATAGATACACAAAAACTTCCCATGACAATTCAGATCGTGCGCTTATTGTTCATGTTGTGGATAATAGTGGTAAATTTCGGCAGTTATTTTTTTAATTCAAATTTAAATTTAATTCAATTTTTTTCCACTGACTTGTACTTTTAAATCTTTTAAATCAATTTCTCATATTAATTTTCAGGCGTGTTTGGTCATGGAGGCGTTTTTGATGCTTTACGACGCAAAAATCAGCTAATAGTAAACACATACGAATTAGCAGGTAGGATGGGCGATTTGCATCTTGGTGATGCACATCTTATTGAAGATATTGCTGATGAATTGCCCATAACTCTTGTTGAACAAGGTATGTATTCTTTGATTACTATCCTTATTTTTCTTTTCATTTCTAGCTTTAATTAATAAATATACCATTGGAAGGAGATGAATTGGAAATAGTCTTGCATCTTTGTACTAGTAACATTAATAACAAGGATTTTTACAGTATTGAATTTAGTTTTTATTGGGTTTAAAAAATATCATGTACTTAGAAAATATGCAAGATTATCACTCTAGAAACTGAAAAGTATAATAATTTCGAATTTTACATTTACATTTATTAACGGTTCTTTTGTGGGTGATCCAGTTCTCGATTTAAGTTTGTGCTTCTTTCTTTTAATAGTTAAATTGTTCTGAAGAATAGCTTCTATAACTTTTCACCTGAAAAATGATCTTTTATTAATTTTGCTACAATATTTTTTTCAGATGAACGATCAAGAGATAATAATGATAATGATGAAGCTGAACAATCCACTTCTAAAACTTTTCTTTCTAGGAGAAAGATTTCTGTGGTACTACTGGTAGCACAGCACTACCGTAGAAGAGGTTTGTTTGTGTTGGATTTAAATCTCAGTCTGATTTGACATTTTTTGAAAATTTCGAGTTCCGTTTTTTACCAAAATTTGTTTTTTAAGTTTCTTCATATCGACGGTTGAGAAAGTATAGTATATCTATTTACTATTGCTACACATTAACTCTCTTTTTTTTTGCCTATACATCCTTAGCTGTTTTAATTGATGAAAATATTTCAAGATTAATCGCAAATAAAAAAATTACTTTATTGCATTTTATAGATGTAATTGACCAAGATATTTTGGCAAAATGTCTCAAAAAGCTTTCATTTTATGCAATAAGCTCGAATATCTTAAGCATACATATGCCACGAATTGGCTATGATAAACGAAATGTCAGTTGGTATGCAGTCGAGCGACTTATTAATCGCATTCTTGTTTCTAAGGGCATTCATACCTATATCTACTATTTTAACCGAAGAGAGAATGCTGCAGCTAGCAATTCTATCTCGATTAAGTTTTTGAAAATTTTTTCAAGAATTTCAAATTTAAAACTCATGAGTAATTGGAATAAGGGATTGGTGTTTGTCCTGAGGAAGTGATCATAAATATGATTCCTTGAGGTGGTAAATTCAATTTTTCACTAGGTTGTAATCATTGTTTTGGATGCAAAAAAATTTTAGTTTCATACTATAAAGTACTGAAATAAGAACTAAATATCTTAAGCTATAATTCTCGGGATTTATAGGATTCTAAGCAAGTACTTTAAAATTAATTCAAGTGAAAAAATTTAGAATAAGAATCGCTTTGCAGAAGGAAACGTAAGCAAACGTCCAGTGAGCACGCAGATAAATATAGAGCGGAAAAAATGCAGGATGAATGATAAAGCTGAAAGCGATTTTGAAGTAGGACATTTTTGATATAATTAGTTAGCTGTTTATTTTCTGGTGTAATATTTCATAATTTACATTTATCATTTTATTTGAATCGAGAAAATTTTCATATTTTCTATTAATTCTGAATTCTATCAGAACTTTTGTTCTATGTTGGCCTATTTGGAACTAGGAGGTTTAGGTAGATGTTTAGATTTTATTTAAGAAATGATTTTTCGAAACTCATTGTTCTATTACAAGAATATTAAATGTTTCCTGCTGATTTTTAGGATAAAGAAATAGAAGATATGGAATAAAATGAAGAAAAACAAAACAAAAATTTATTCTCTCATCTTATTTTCAAGCAGATCAAAACAGCAACAAGGAAACATAGAAATAACATAACGAAAAGCCAAGATTTTATAAGCGAAAGTGAATTTATTGAATTCCGCAGTAACTTTTAAGAATAAAGCTCTCCGCATTTCTTCTTGCCTTCTCTAGTTTTCCCAAATTGCAAAAAATTGGAATCTATCTTAAATTCTGCAGTGAACCAAATTCTTTATTTAGAACTTGACATATCAGTAATATACTTTTTATTTAGCACATTCTTTTGTTGTATATGAAATTAATTTAAATAGAACGATGAAAAAGCTATTTGTCATATAACTCATTTTTCGAAAAAGAACAGATATTGATTTCAGAATTCTTGAAATTCCTTAATGTTGATTTCCATTTACCTTGCTGTTAACTTTTTGATTAGACTGAACTGAGGTTTGAATTTGGTGGAAGTTGTATTTGGTGGAGAAGCGTTCTTTGTGAACGAATTCAGGATTTGTAAGGATGTAGCACAAGAAGAATGTAATAATAATTTATTTTAAAGATATATTTATACATAAATATTTATAATTAAATATCAGTTTCGAGAAAATTCTCGACATACCTAATCGCAATTCCATTTCATTTTTCACTTCCACTATGCTTTACATGCAACATTTTGTTCATTGTATCTCATTAATTCGGTGTATATTGTTTTACATTTCTCATTTCCAAATTCCCCAGTTTTTGATTTTTTAAATTTGAAGAAAATTCGTATTCTTTTTGAAACCACAAGTGTTTCAATAAAACATTTTTGACTCGTCTCAGTAAATCTAATTATTTTCCCGCGAATGATTAATCTTATAAAAGTAATGATAAAAGGATTAAAGGAGTTTATGAGATCAATAAAGTATTGGTTTTGGTGGGTGGATTGGATCAATCGTTTTTATCATTCGCATGTTTGGCTTTCACGTAGACGTGAGGAAACGCTATTTCTTTGAAGAAAAAGAAATTTCACTGTTCAAATATCTTTTTAAAGAGAGTAATTTTGCGTACAATAAAAATTTATTAGATATAGTTTAAAAGGTATTGTGTATTACCTGAAAATAATTCGGATACATTTGCAGAAAAGTCTGCGTAAAATAAAGGAAGGAGAAGAAAAGCATATTTTTAATATCTTAGAAGAGTTTTGATACTTGAATAATTGTATCATTTGCTTGATTATATAATATAGAATATACATAAGTCATCCAAGATAACCAAACAATAAAACAGAGGATGGAAAATGCTTAGGGAAGGGAAAAAGAAGAGACGAGGGAATTGAGAATTCCTTGTTTCTTGAAAAAACCCTATCTCGAATCTCTTATTTTTAAATTGCTATGGACTAGAGCAAGTTGCAAAAATGAACAGACCTGTGAAGAAATGAAAAGACATGTTTGTCATATTCTTTTACTGTCGCCGTCTTGAAGATATTATTATAGAATATATACAGACATGCGTATTTGATTGAAACATGCAATATTATATTATATACACTATATTGAGCATAGAATGGATATATTACATTAAAATACGCATAAAGCTATATTTTAACTATTGATTTAATCGACGACTGGATATTATTGATTTATGCGTCTAATGATGGTTAATTATGGTAGGCGAATTTTGAGTATGACGCATGCGTGTGATTTATATTTTTCGATTATTTAGTTTTCGCTATTTAGATATCTTCCTGATGTTCCTTGTATTTTGGATGGTAAGAAGATTGGCGATATACTACTTGAAATCATGCAATATATGAAACATCCAACTATGCAATGATATCCGGATACGATGATACGAAGTAGACAATGAACCGTGCATGATCACTTTCATAATTTTAAAAAATTTTCAGTTGAGAAAATTACTCAAATCAAAGAGAAATCCTCGCTTAGAAATATGTATTTCATTTTATAGTACATTTTACTTCCCAATAAAAGAAGGAGAATTAATTGTCTGCAGAAATTGGGAATTAACAAAATATTTTATGAACTGAAATCCATCCATAGATTGAAATATATAGATTTTTTTGCAAAAATTTATCCCATACAACTACATATTGAATATATTATTATCTTTCTTTAACTATGGGAAAGTTAAAGCTAAATGCACTTCTAAATGTGAGATCATAAATGAAAAGTTTCAACAACAAATCAAGCTTAACCTAAAAATGTAAAACCTAAGCTTGAGTCTAAACGTGAATCATAAATCTAAAGTGTAAGCATAATCATCGATCTCTTATCATTCAATCATCAAAAAGTTGCATGTAACTTTCATAGATACTATCAATAATTATTGTCATGTTATTGTTTTATTGTATTCGATACAATCATCCAACGATGAAGTATTGAAATATTCCTTTGTTCTACGAAAAGATTCATATCGGATATCTGATTACCAATGAAATAGATTATTTCTCGCTAAGATTCACTCTACTGATTTTAATATAAATAGTATCATAATAATTTAGATTTTTAATTTTTCTTCTGAAAAACTTCAAAAGATCAAAATTTGAAAGTTTGGATGGAAGTTTACAGAATTTTAACTCATTGTGCACAATTAATTTCAGATTATCAGTGCAAATGCATCTTTTCAACACTTCCCTATTGGTTGTCTATGCTATTTTCATGATCAGGTGAGTTTCCTAATAGAATGTTTCTAAGTGAGAAAAGTATGAAAATTTTTTTTTAATTTTTTCGGTGGCTTTTCACAAGTTTCAATTTTAGGTTTGTGGTCCATTGAGGAGAGAACCGCCAGGATCGCCAGAATGAGATGGGCAAGATGGAAATTTAGGAAACTCAGGAGCAGGAAGACGAGAGGGACCAACAGGAAGACAAGGACCGGAAGGATAGCCTGAAATTCTAGGTTCGCAAGGCATAAGAGCTAATTAGCTGTAGGAGAGAAAGACGATATGAGTGATAAAGGAATGAGAGGTATAAGAAGACAGAATATGTTAGCGAGATAAAAACAAGATGGAATATGTCGAGCATGAAGCAGTCCTTCTCAATCATTCCCTTATTTTGATTGTCTTTGTTTACACAAAATATATCGTATTGTCATATCATTATTTCTCGGAATCCATAGTTCTGAAATAATCGATATGCTAACGGAATTTGCTTATGAACAGTACGAAATTTAAATTTTGTGAAACAAATGTATTTTCAAATTATAATCTTATCAGTGTCACTGTTGAGTAATAAAATATAGCTGCTCCTTTGTTGGAAAACAGCATTTTCGTAATCAATAGAATTTGTAGAGTTAGGTGAAAATATTTATTACAATTTGAATTTCATTCATCTCCCTTGTTAAACATTTCAAATACCAATCGATTTTCTGACTCGGCATCATTGATCATTATCTGACGATTACTATGGAAGTTCGCATAAAAATGATAATTCAAGAAATTAGCAAACTTTCAAACTAGCATAACAGGTATTATGAACTTATAGAGTCAAATCAGAAAGTAATTTTTGAAAATCTGACAATCTTATTTAATTATTATTTCTGTTATGTAAATGATTTCACAACATTAATAATATATATATGTATATCATATGAATAATTCAGATTAAATTGAAATGAATAAAGAATTAATGGGAGCGAATAAAATGCCAGACCTTCTAGTAGTCTAATTTTTTTAACTTTCTTTACTTTCAATACCTACGACAACGATTGATGTTGTTTGTCATAACGATAGAAGGTTAACACTGAACTATCATGAAATCGTATTCAATTTTTTCTAGTCTGAAATATCCGCTATTTATTCATAAAAATTATTCGATTTTGAGATCATCAAAAACATCTAATTTGAATTACCTACCCGAATTATCAAATTCATACCCGATGTCTATTGAACATTCACCGTGAATATCAATGCAATTAAAAATGAACTTCCTATCTCTCCCTGCTTTTCTAATTAAATTCATTTCGTAATCAAGAAACCATCAAATGTAATTTGCTTATTATCTCAAATATCCGATTAAGTAACACACAAATTACGATATATTAATATCCACATCTTCTCTGAATATATCAAAGCATTCATTTCAATTTTTACATTCCAATATTCACACTATACGGCAAAAATATTTCACAAATTCATTTCTTATATTCTAACATTTATAAATAAATTCGTGCTCTAACGGAATGATTATTTTTGACCTATAGATTTCGTGAAATAATGAAAAGAATACAAACAACTGCGATAGATTTATACAAACAAATGACTGGAAAGGAGTGTTATGTTATCTTCGACATACGTTACTTTTTTCTTTTATCATGTATCATCAACACATTCGATTCTCTTATATATTTATTCATTCCTGTATCACCCATATCAATTTTTATTCCACCAACTTCTCTTATGCCTGGTGAATCTAGAATTCTAGACTCTTCTTCCGGATCTTTCTTCCTGTTTCTCTCTCATCCTCCTACTCCTGAGTTTCCTAGATCTTCATTTTGTGCCCTGGCGATCTTATCGATTGGTATAGGTCTAAAATTGAATATATAAAAAGATTAAAATTTTTTCATACTCACTTCTATTTTCATCCATTTCTACTAGTAGTAAAAAAAAATGGGTAGTGGCCACCCTTGGCATTTTTACAAATCGTTGTTCCAACAGCAGCGACAATATACGTCAACAGCAGCAAATAACCTTCTCAAACAGTCTCATTTCATAAAATGGTAAGATCTAATTTTCGATCAATTGAACAAATTTCTGGTTATTATTTATTTGATTACAATGGAATTGATTTAAAAACAATTTAGTTTGGCAAAAATTTTCGAAAAAAAAATATATATCTACAACATCTGCGATCCAGGCCATTCCAATCAAGGACTAAACAAGACAAACATTTTTTAACTTGATAGATCTGACGTAATGTCATGCTTTCAACGTGATATGGTCGATAATCGACTACCCCTATCATTGTTTAAAATTTTCAGCATTATAGTGCTAAATAATATTTTATGAATTGATAAATTAAGTGATGTGTAATTTCATGATTTTCTTTTTACTTAATTGTAAATCCAATATTTTTTTCAAAATCTTTATAACTTGAATTAAATGAATGACAATTAGGAATTTATTAGATTGAATGAAAATTATGCTTTATCGTTTTATAAAATAAGCCTGCTTGAAAACATGATCTACTTTTATCGATCGATATATGCTATCGCTGTTGGAACAACAACTTTCCAAAAAATGACAGAGCAAATGATTGTCCGCTACGCTACTCAGTCCGCTGCGTAACTATTCATTAATTACTACCAATGAAAACCATCGAACATACACACTTCACAATCAGGCTAATCATTCATTAAAACAAGCAAGAAAAGTCATACAGATAGTAATTAATGAACTACCTTACCAGTATACATGAGTCCTTCTCACCTATCCTTTTACTTTTCAGCAATGCCAACATTAGACAGTTTATTAATCAGTGATAAAGTATATAAAAAAAAAGAAAGCTAAACGAACTCTTGCTATTCTTATGATTATCGTAATAGCGACAACGTTGTTGAATTCCAAAATATTTCATGCAATATTGAACTTTTATAAATTCGTGAAAAAACATTTTAAAAATAGGAGAACTGATATCATCGTAGCATATAATCACGAATTTTAAATTATCAGAGTAGCGTTTCTCATTAAATCATATGATGATTTTGAGTAATTGAATTAGAATAAGTTCGTAATTATAAAATTTCATCGATACATTTCCATTTAATATTATTGAATCTCAACATTTCAGTAAGACATAGATCTTGTTAGGTTAATAATTTTTTTATAACAACAATTATTCAATACTATCATATTATTACGTCGCATTTAATTGAATCATTTATTCGCCGTCAATCGCAAATGTTGTTGCCACCATTTTTGAATAATTAATGCGGCTAAATTTCGTAACTGATATGGAAACAATCCACCATTACGTAATAAATAGTTAGCAATCTTTAAAAAAAAGTACGATTGAAATATTTAACAACCAAACTTATTATATATGTTCCGAGGAAACCATGTGTGATTCTGATTTTTCAAACTGAAGAAAAAATAGCATTCTTCAAGGTTAATAGTAGAAAACTTTTATTTCTGTTTAATTGCATTAAATTTTGAAGTTATTTAATTTAAAGGAAGTTTTTTTATTTTTGAATTGCTATCTAATTTTCATTTTTCCTTTTTCTTAACTCATCCAAGTTAAGATAATAAAGAAAGCAAAAGGAAATGAAAAATTCATTTTGAATTCCAATACGTTCCTTCCTGATTTCTGATCATAACTGATAATATTCCATATCACTGTTATTTTTTCTTATCTTCTATTTTAATCAGCATATCTAGCAATATTTCGTCACAATTTACAGTTAGTTAATCTAATTCAATGAACTTACATTTCCTTTGTATTTTCTAAATCTTACTTATTGATATCTATTATCTAATCTTATTATGACCATTAGTTATTCCTTATGTCTTCTAAAAATTATATGCTATCATTGAAGAGCTATTTATTTATACCTTCTGAATCTTACCTGTTGATGTCCATTAGCTTGAGCACAGCTTAACGGTGTGCAATCTTCAATACGATGCAAGCGCATTTACAGCTGCTCCACATTTTAATAAATATTTCACGCAATCATATTTACCTCTTTCACATGCTATATGTAATGGTGTAAATTGATCCAAATCATCTTTATGAATAAGACAATCCTGTAAAATAGAAAAAGTTCTTTACTGATAAGTTCTATATAAATTCTAATATGAGTTATTCTTATACTATCTATTCTACATATATGTCATATTTCTTTCAAATGAATAAATAAGATGCTAATTAAAACTCAAATTATTTCAACAATTTTTCATTTTTTTTAAAAAAATGGAAAATTTCAAATTAGTTAAAGAAAAGAAGTTGAAACATAGAGGATCAATAATATAATATCATTGATTGAATATAATAATTAGTTATATATTAATCTTTGTTGTGTTTAGATTTTAACATCTGATACCATAAAGCATCAAAACTAACAGCTTTCATCAGGAGAACTTCAATGCATGCAATATAACCACCAAATGCAGCACAATGTAATGCAGTTCGTCCAAGTTTATCGGTATGCATTATTTTACAATTCAATTCCGTTACCATAACACTTAATGTATGCGCTTGTCCTCCCAAACATGCGTAAAATATCGGTGTCCTAAAATTATGCATGTTGGGATAATAAAATATATTTGAAAAAGAAATGATTTTAAGTAATTTAAACAAATTTTAAATAATTTTATTATTGCAACAAAGTTCATTCCTTTTTAAAAAAAATTTATAATATATGAAAATTTGAAAATTTCAGCAAAATTCGAATATATTTAATAATCTAAAATTAAATTCATTTCTGCTATATTTCAGCATATTTGTTTCCTAATAATTCAGAAATATAATTCAGAAGTTTACAATAGAAAGATTATCACTGATAAAATAACGATGAATAAAATAAATCATCATCTTATCAAAAAAGCATAAATGATTGAAACATAATAAATATCGATTATTTTTAATCTTTTAAATTATTTCAAATTTTCTTAAATTTTTCAAAAATGCTTATATAAATTTGCAAACTATATACGGCACATGTAAAATCCTTTTCAAATTATTTAATTATTTCCAATCATCAATTGTCAAATAATTCATTAATCGAACTAATCTTCCTTGTTGATCGATATGTTCACAATTAGCACCAACCATTACTAATAAACGAGCAACATTTGTAAAACCTTTAGCTGCGGCAAGATGAAGAGATGTTACACCAGCATTTTCCACTTCCTAATATTACTGATCTAATTTATTATTATTTAAAATTTATCCTAATATTAAATGTTTCTTAAACAATTATTAAAAGTTAAACAAAATTTTCTTATGCTAAATTTTATAATATAAATATAATTAACTTTGAACGATAATTTAAATGAATATTTCGTTTATTTTAAATTAATACTCGAATAATTATTCAAAATCGAATAATTTCATTAAATTTTTTGGTATAAAATAAATAAAATTTAAAAGTTTTGAAAAGAAATATTCAAATAATTGGACTTAAAAAAATTTAATAAAAATTAAACAATTTTTTCTTTTTCACATTAAAATGTTATTATTATTATTATTATAAAAATCGTATTTGAATAACTTACATGAATATTCCATCCTTCTTTGACTAATAATTTTACTAAACGTAAACTTCCAACATGTGCAGCATGATGAAGTGCTGTGTAACCATATTTGTCCTTATGATTTCGGTCTGGTTGATAATATTCCAAAAAATGTTGAACTAATAATTCTTGATCAGCAATTACTGACCACATAAAACATGAACGGCCGTCACTATCATATTGTTCCTGAATTTTTTCTTTATCTAAAATTTTCTTTCTTTTTAGTATTAATAATAGCTTTAGTAATAAATTGATAAGAACTGACCATTCGGCCAGCAGATACTATTAATCGATCAACAACAGCACGATGACCACCTTGTACAGCATAATGTGCTGGTGAAATACCAAAACAATCACGAGTAGCATTTCGAGCTTTTGCGGCTAATAATTTTTGACCACTTCATCAAGACCATTTTTTGCTGCATAATGTAGGGGTGTACGAGCATCATTATCAAATGTCTAGAATTTCAAAATTTTTATTTAAAAAAATTTCGTAAAATTTATTTCAAAGTTTTTTTGCAAAATTTAATTCATCGTATTTTTCGAATGGTTTTTTCAAAACTATAATCTTTTAAGAAACTTTGAATTTAAATTTTAATATTTTGTTTGATTTATAAAAAAATAAAATTTTCAAGTATAAGAGACATAGCATAACTAACTAACTTATAAAAATAAGCATAATTAAATCTAATACAATTAATTGATAAACTCTAGCAATTAATTGATAAGACTTAACGAAAATGATAATAAGAAAGACTACAATATTTTTCTGCTAGAAAATAACTTGTAGCATCAAAAATTTTTTTGCAAATTAATTGATTGTAAAAGAAAAATATGCAAAATAAACGAACCTCTGCCGGACATTCTAATATGTTAAGCAAAATATCAACAATAATCGTATTTTGAGCAATTACCGCCAAATGCAGCGCCGTACGACCGTCATTATCACGGGCTGTTACTGAACTTAACTTTCGACTTCCCAATAAACGTACAACTTCTGATGCTATAAATAAAGAAAAAAGTTAGTAAAATTTAAAATTTTTACAAATTTTATAGCAAATTTCCGTATTAATAATAAATTTATTTTTTGATAATAAAGTATGCAAAAACAAAAAATTGTAAGCTTAATTTTCATTTTAAATGAAAATTAATTCGGTAAAAGGAATCATTTATCTAGCGAACAATTTTATCTCAAATATTTAAGCCATGATAGATGATATAGAAATTTTGGAAAAAATTTTAATTATTTTATTTTATAAATATTTATTTTTTTCTAACAAATAAACTGTCTGATTTTTTTATGCTTCCAAAATAAAAACAAATTTTTCTTCCTTCGTTATTTTTTTCATTTTCAAAATTATTGAAAAATGAATTGAACCATCTGGATAACAGCTAGCAGCAGCACACATCAATGGTGTATGACCATCCCGATCTTTTGATCCACCGGTAATCCAAGTCTTTCATCAAGTAATACCTCACAACATTCCAATCTTGCGGTACATGCAGCGTAATGCAGTGGTGATCGACCACAGTTATCATTTACCATTTGATAAAAATTTTCACCATCCAATACAGTAGATTGAAGTAACATCTGGAAATAAATTGATATGCATCATTGTATCTATCAATCGTCAATCGATTTATTGCATTTTATAACTTATATGAAATAATACTAAGTTTCTTGAAATTGTGTCAGAGCCAAAAAAGATATGCATCATTAGGAAAATAAAAATTTATATTTAATTTGATGTAAAAATCGATATATCTGTCATACAAAAATATTTAATTGAAATTAAATTTCCTGAAATTTGAAAACATAAAAAATTTATAGTAAATCTGATCATTTAGCGGTGCATTTGATATATAATTTCTATATTTAATTCTGAAATCGTATACGATGAAAAAGTTATGCATAAATTTATTTAGAATATTTTTCATAACGAAAAGTAACATTGAATAATTTGTAATATTCATTTTTTAATTATATATATTAAATTCATTTCAAATTTCCCGAATATTTTAAAATAGAAAAATTAAAAATTATTTAATGCGATGATATATGCTTTGATATTTTACAGTATTTTGTTCGCATAGTTTTAGATCCTTTTTATAATAATAATTAATAATTAATCATATTTTAAAAATTTGAAATAGATTAAAAATTATGAAATTAAAATATTTCATAATAAATTAATTATACTTTTAAAATTTTCACATGACCGTAATGTGCTGCAAGATGAATGGGTGTAATTTGTCGATTATTTTTCATAACAATCCATGGTATTTCGGAATATTGTCGAGGTAAGCTTAACAAATATTTACAACATTTGCGTGCATCAAATTTTGCAACCCAATGTAATGCACTTTCCGGATTTTCTTCACCATCAAATGATGATGATGATCGTCTGAAAATAACAAAATATATCTCTATAATTAATTACTAAATATCATTAATTGAAATAAAAATATGAAACAATACATATGGGACAATACATATGGGAAAATTTAATTTTCCATTTCCAATAGGCATTAATGAATTTCATTAAATTATCATAAATTTTTTGATTTTATCCTATTAAAATCAATAAAAATTATATTATAAATAATTAAATCAAACTTTGCAATAATTTGTAGAGCTCGTAGACGATCATAAAGTAAGGCATAAGTAAGTAAGGAACGTCCACGACGTCGAATATCAAGTAATTGTGGAAATTGTTTTATGAGCTTTTCAAATTGTGTCACATTATTGTCTCGTAATAAATCGATTGCTTCCACAAATCTTCCATTCATCAATATTATATTCTAAATAAAATTTCCTTCAAAATTTCTAATTTTTCAAATAAGAATTATTTTCTACATTAGGAAAAAGAAAAAAGAAGAAGAAAAGATGATAGCAAAATTTATTTGTTCAACACAATAGTACTTACTATTGATTGAACACAAAAATGAAAAAAATCGGACAGCATGACGAATATATAATTGAAATTACATCGTATCATCACTTATCTTACTAATATATTTACTGATATATTTTATTTACTGTATTATCTTCTAACTTTCTTTACTTGCTCATTTATTTATCATATCATTCACTTACTTATCAATCTATTAATTTCAAATGTGAGTCATATTTCAAAGTAACATTATAGCAATCCACTTCTCCTACTTCTCTCATTCATCTTTACCTTTTTAAATATTAAATATTTCATAATTTCTACTGTTTCACCTTCTCCAACTTCTTGCCCTATTTTTCTATCCCATGTCACACTGGTGATGATGATGATGATGTTGAGAGTGATAGTTTAACAGTGTCATGTCATGTCTACTGAATCTGTCTAATGCATCTATATATGTATATATATTTGACAAAAGAATATTTCATTTCATTTTACAAATATTATCATACAAAATGATAATATTTGGCAGAAAAGATCTTTCCGCATATTTAAATATCAACAACAATGAATGACCTTTATATGATAAGATCAATTGATCAATCATGGCAACTATTGATTTTACAACTTTGAAGATAATTAAATACATGTCATCGAAATTCATTTCTGTAGTTCCATTCAGATAATCATGAAGATGATAATGATATTTGATAATTATAATAACTAATAGTTACTACCTGTTTAAATCTTCCCAGATTATCAAAAAACAAATAACAGCTAAAACTAGGGATGAAGACGGGTATTTGCATACTTGGTAATTATATAATGTAGTAGGTTAGAGGAAACTTTTTAAAAATTAAAAATACTTATCATCTCTGTAAAAAGCTATTGCTGCTTATCTCACTATATTTAATTTTATATTATATCCTCAAATTATATTCATATATATAAATATCTCTAGAGAGATAGAGAGATTACTTGAATATTACATATCTTAAAGTTTGAATAATTTTATAATTGAAAATTATATTTCCATTGATCAATGCATACGAACAAGACAATCACTTCCTTGTCAGTATTATTTTTTTGATAAATATCATTTTTAGTAAAAATGTTAGCATCGCTTACTTTATCTGTTATAAAACATAGATTTTTTCATTTGTTACTTGGCATTTCCTTAATCAAATTGTTCATTTATTTATTTGCATTATTTACAATTAGTTTCTTTATTTATTTAATTTGTTAATGATTATTAAATAGGGTAATTTTAATTATTACTACTAAAAGGTATTACATATTTTCATGATTATGTTGAATCATTTATCATAAAAAGCGATGAAAAAAAATTATAATTGAATATCGCAAGCGACAAACAATACTAAATAATTTATCAGAGAAAACTTCTAGTTGGAAAAGTTTAATAATAGAATTAAAGATAAAAAATTAAGTATTTTTAATACGATCAGTTCCTATAATTATTATTAATGCACAAACAGCAACAATTTATGCGATATTAGAAACTGATCAAAAGTTAACAAAATTAAAGAATATGAATGAGTCCTTCGTAAAAGATTCCGAATTAACTATCTGAAATTAAATGAAATTTTCATTAAATAATTATTAAGAAGAATTTTTAATATCGCATTTGAGATGTGAGAAAATCTATGAAATATTTCACTCCATTTCTCAATGAAATCTTGCCCGAATCAATCACATGGAAAGTTCTTGATCGAAAAAAGATTAACATGGAAAGCAGAAACCTATAACTACGAATCATATGAATGAACTAAGTTTTCTCCAAATATATTCAAGCTTCAAGCAACAAAAACGAATATTGCAATAATGATTTTTCTTGCACAATTTTTGAATTCAAACTAAAAGAGTCAATGTAATGCTATATTTACATATCAAAAATTACTATTTGACCTATAAAGAGCAACTTAAAAATAAATTCACTTTTCGAGAACTGGAACAAGAAATCATCTGCTACTCTCTTTGCTTTTATATTACCCATCACTAATGCATATATTTCATACCATTGTTAGTTGCTATTTACATATCACTACTTTTGTTTATAATATATTAAAGAGATTGAAGAATAATACGTGTTGTGCAACATTTAATGAGATATAATTGCAAATACATGCTATTTTTATTATTCGGATTTAGCAATAAGTTTAAAAAAATAATAAATAAAACTTTGGGCAATAGCTTTTGTAAAAAATATAAACAGCAAAAACGAAAAAAAACGTTATAACACTTACCATCGTACATATCGTTTGAAGGCAAACAATAAATTTACCAGCTTCAATTTTACAAAGAAACTAAATTTGCAAATATATGTGATTTCTTAAGAAGCATACTTTTTACAAAAACGATTAAGAATATTAAATAATGCAATTATTGCCATATTTAATGACCAAATTAAATTATCGACAGTCCAATTAGTCAACTATTAAGATTAACTGGTTATTTAATTGGCATGATAAGAAATTGCTGAATTTTTATCATTTTCAATTGATAATATGATTCAAAGATCATCTGGATATGTTCGAAATGGAATAAGAAGATAACAGATATGAGGCAAAATTGATACTTATTGGATGTCCAATAAATAAATGTGTATGACCAACTGAAACTGTATCACTGTGTACAATAATGTGAATAATCATATTTCTACAAATACTCGAATAATACTGAAAAAGATTTCCTTAATAATATCTTCAAGTTATTATTCATTTAACAAATTCAATTAAAAGATCTATTTAATGGCAATAAGTGCGTCACATAGTTTGCAGATCATTTCCAAAAAAGACGATTATTCATCATAAAATCACAAATTTCTAATTTCATAACACAGCCGTGCTAAAATTCAATTGAAATTATATACAATCATTGGCAAGAAAAAAAGTAATACATATCGTGCAATGACTTTTTCGCCTGTTTACAGAAAAAGTTTGAAAGACATTGAAATTTACTGAAAATATCGAAATATTCGGAAGTGTTTCTGATCTTTCACATTTTTGATGTTTTTTCTAGAAAGATTTTCACAATTTAAATTTCAATTTTTTAATGATATGTGCAATTAAAAGCATGTTTGGGTTCGAACAATAATATTTCTATTCAATTAAAATTAAATAATGAAATATCCTAAAGCAGCAACAAATAATTGAAATAGTAGCTCATACTACTAGTCAAATAACTCGCAGTTAGTTTAGAGTGTACTGCAAAATTTTGTTATAACTGCCAATGCTCTGCAAAATCGACATATAACGCATGTTCCAGTCGGTTGATTGCAACCTTATAAGATGATGAACCGTTGAGAAAATGAGCATCTCTCAGTTGATCCGTCTGAAATTCACTTTTCTTTCATCAGAGATAAGCTCATTCAATTCTAAACTCGATGCTGTCCTGTTAGTGATATATCATATATCTAACTCTGATTTCTCAGAGTTAATTGGTGTATGAATATAAGATTGCATAACAACAAGATTGCAAGACTGCCAAGAACTATTCATATCTTTTGTTAGATTAACAGCAAGATATATTCATATCTTTGTTAGATTAACAGCATATCTATTCTTTTCAAAATATATTGTTGTCTTTCCTAGATTATGTAACCAATCTCAGTTAGAAGTCTTCTTCTCACATATCTGCTTTTATTACTACAACCAACTTTAAGTCTCATGTTTTCAATTCCTGATAAAATTCCAGAAAAGATTAAAGCAGAGAATTTTCTGAAGTTAACTTTTAAATTTAAAAAGAAGTGGACTACCTTATCAAAGGAAAACTGTGTCGTCAAAGCGCGTGTTTTATTCTGGGTTGCGAGCGCCATGAAAAATGAACGTAACTCACTAAAGCTTGTAAGTGTTTTAACATTAATCAGTGATGCAGACATGAACTTCCGACCATGAGTTGATAGTTGACCATACTGAAAGTGAGCAAAAATAGTGGAAAAAAATCGAATTAAAATTCTAAAGCAAGCAAGCAAATGATAAATTTTCTTACGAACATACTTTATTACGAAGTAAACGATCGATACGACTCGCAAATGGTACGAATGAATCGATATTACTTGCAGCTACCGAATTTACAAATGCCCAGTGGCACCTACAAATGAATTCATTTTCCAACCAAGAGTCATATTAATGTTTGAGAGCGTTGATCACAGAACTAATTAGCATTTCAGATTTTGCAACTAAAACAAAAGTTAAGAATTTATACCCGCTAACAGAATAAATGTCAAAGAAGTTCAATACTGCTTACATTTGAAACTGGGCTAAGTAACCAGCAGGGAGCGTACATAACGTTTCAAGTAGTTTACATGCTGCAAGATACAATTGCATCCATTGATCATTTCGGTCACATTTTAGATCATCCGAAACGTTTGCTGTACCAGATAACTGTTGTTCAATTTGTAATAACACATGTACCTAAAATTCATTCTTTTGATGTCTTCGAAAATCAATAACTTGTTTTGAGTGAGAGCAAGTGATTTTGGAAATTTCAATAGTTTCAAAATCTTTTCAGTATAACTTAACTCAAGAATATGGAAAAAATAATTCCGCACTTCTACAAACCAAATAAATTACCAATTCCGTAACCATCGAAGGCCACATACTAACAATATGTTGCGGTTTCTGCCTGATAAGCAAAACCCGATAGCAAAGAAATACTTGAGCATGAACAATTGGAACTTGTGACAAACGCAAATTGTCCGATAAGCGTTCTGGAAAAACGCAATTTCACATACTGATTAATTTCAAAGATTCAAAGAATGTTTTCTCGGCAAAGTTTTTCCTCAAGTAACTTTTTTCAAATATGTTCGTCGCAACAGGTAAACGATAAATTTTACAAAACATTGTGATATACTCAAAGCTTGAGAGGAATAGTATTTAGCATCTACATGTGATATATAGACAATTCATACATAGCATTTCAAATAATATTCAGTACAAATAAATTTCGAAAGTCTTCAATTACCTTGTATATCAGGCAACTGGGCTTGATACTGACCAAGTTCTGAACTTAATATTATAAATGCCAAACGTTTCAATGCCTGAGCACGCATTTCATATTCGACTTCCTTGCTAGTTATCAGACTTGAAAGTGTCGAATTTTGTGTTGTTGAAATCCTTCCTGAAAATTTGAAATTTTCTGAAAATGCAAATAGACTACATATAATGATGATGTTTGGCTTAGTAATTAATACCCAAAATAACAATAGCCACTTAACTAACAATAATTGATACAGTAAACCTATTTTACTAACTTCAATTAATTTAAACCGCATCTCGTGTACAAATTGGTTTTACCGCAAAATATGGGAAAGAAGAATAAAAAGCTCCTATAAACTTGATAATCTTTGAGACAAAGCGTAATGGGTCATAAACTATCATTATATATTAATTTCTATAGCATCAATCAAAATAGATGAAGAACAAACCAAGTAGCTCTTTAAAGAAGTTTTATCGTAAGTCATCAAATGATCCGTTATGACCAACCAATGCTTCAATGACTGCATATCCATTTTGAAGAATGCTAAAATTTCATGACTGGCAAATTAATTCTATGGCAATGGTGAATAACTTTGATAAATAATAATACCACGTGTATTTATCTTTGTTTCGCCAAGAAGCAACCAACGAAAGAATGAAATGCATCACGAAAAGGAAATTAAAGCTAACTACACACCATAATTATTATGGCTTCGACCAAAGTAATAAAAGAAAATGTAGTTAATCTGTAAATCATAAAACAATTACCTGGATCAAGTAGAAGATCTAATGTAGCTTTACGCCACACTGGTCGCATATAGTTAAAATTACTCATCGATGCTAAGAGTTGCGAACTAGCAAGAAAAAATCGAGCATTTCGAGCACTAAATTGCAAATTAATATTTCGTAGTCGTTAAGAAAGTTTACATAACTCAATAAAAATTGTATTTTGATAAAATTTTTTTAATTCAAAACCTTTTTAGATTTAAACAACGAATTATTATTCTTAACATGTGCAAAAAATCTCACTACAGCATTTGATGATTGTATGGAGTACTACTAGTAATTTTAAAACATGAAGAGCGCAAGATCAAGATTTTTTGTTATTCAAATGTCTAATGGACAACAAAAATAGACTGAAGAGATTGTAAAGCCAAAAGCTACTAACAAAAACTAAAAGAAGGCAATCAAATTTCATAGATGATGGTATAATTCATTATATAGAAAATACGTTTTTCATTTTTCTGAAAGAAACATACTTCTTGGCTTTCAAATACGGCAACGTATTACTCCAAACAGCATGAAGCAATGGCAGTAACCTCTCCTTATCTTCGCTCTTACATATCGAATCAATCAGTTCAGCTAAATGCTGAAATTAGAAGCAATACCAAAACACTTCCGTAAAAGCTAATTTTCAAGGTTCAAAATATCTAAATGCAACTTCAGTGCTTCAATTATCTATTACATTTCAGGTATCTCCAAAAATATGAAAGATCAAAAATTCATGTAATAAAGTGTGTTAATCCGAACCATTATAAGAAAATATTATAGAAATATCTATAGTATTTTCTTTATTCTGATGTTTATTATAATTTATCATATAAAATTTAAAAATTCAAAAGTAAATATCAGATCTAAAATTAAAAATTTAAAACCGTCATTCTATCTGGATCATTTTCCACAAAAAAAAAAAAAGAAAAACACTATATAATGAAAGGAAAAAGGAATACCTCCGCAAGCAAGAATAAAGCTTGAGTACTGTGAGTCGGATCACGTTTTAGGTTATTCGAATCTTTCAAACTTGACCGCATATTTGATATATTACGTCTGTCGGATGCTGAGATTGAAGTACCCTGAGATGATACTGTTATTTGTGTAGCTGTGTCGAAGGTAGGGATTCTGAAAGTGATCAAATTCAATGATGTAATGCCATGCAAAAAAGATATCATAGAAAAATGAATTTATTTGGTGACTTATTGTGCAATTCTAGCTTCATTAAATTTTCAAGACATACAAATGTTTATTAATTAACCTTGATGGTACTAAAGATGATGTAGAACCACGTAAAGAACTATTTTCCGAAGCAGCTAGTGATGTTGGCGCGGTAGCGAACTCCACCACCGGCGATGTTTCTTGTGATTTTTGCGCTGTAAAGACTTGATATTTTACTATTTCTGGACTTAGAGCAGAAAATCAGAACAAATCTAATGATTTGCTTTCATCAAATTTTAATGATAGTTTCACTCAAAATCAAAAAGTAATTTTATTTACGTAACCATTCAAATATTTTAAAAAAGATCATTTAAAGTAACAACTATTTTAGAAATCAACATTCACCAGATGAATCATGCTTGACAACCAATGTCCGCTTCAACCAAGTAGTTTGTTCTAACTGCCAACCAACGATAACATTCATTGCTTCCGTAAGTTTTTGACATGCATCCTGAGCAGCCCGTGATAATTGTTTATCTTCAATGATGGCTGAACTTGTAGCAAGTTGTACGAAATCCACAAGCATACTGGAATTTAAGACAAAATTAGATTAGATAACAATTAAACAAAACAAATCAGAAATCTTGTACATTAATCTAAATATGTAGTTCTTTCACATAAATTGCCATATTTACCAGGATTTGGACAGATCTGATTTTTTTATGGCATAATAAAATAAATAATAATGCATATAAATGTACAATTTGTATAGACCTAATGCAATTTCAAAATCAATAAAAAATTTTGAAAAAACTTTTTAAAATTTACATGAACTGAATGAAAACAGCCTTTGGTGGTAATGACATAATTGGTGATTCAACAAACAGTCCTTGTAATGAAGGCCAACAATTGCAAACGGCAGTGGATGGCGTAGTTCTAATACAGCCATGAAGCATTTCTAGCAGTGCAAGTTCAGTTGGAAAAGCACTTTGCTGTAACCAATTCTGAATAAGCAAATGTGAAATAAGTAAAAAAATATTGGTATAAATCCATAATACAATATCTTAAATGACTCAAAAACTTGATACCAATTATGAATGAAATGTTGTGAGAATACAATACTTTACAAATATATCTGAAAAAGGAATTAATATTCTACTAGCACTTCAGCATTTTTACTATTTATGATTACTGAAAAATAATTAAACCTTTTCTAGAGCTACACCCGATTTCACGATTTTCGATGCACTTTCCTTCAGTGCTTCAGCAACCGTAGAAATAAGATTTTCGAATGGAAGTATTTTGATATTCAGTAAAAGATCGGCGATATCGAGTTGTGCCATTGAATAATTAAACGACGGCTAAAAAGTGACAAAAATGAAATGAAACAATCCATTTGTAATAAGTTGTGCATATCAATCAATTTGAATCAAAATACATTCCAAAATCTAAAGGAGTTTTGTCAAAATTCATCAATTTCCTTTAACCATTTTCTTGTTACATTTTAATTAATTGAAATTTCTTATCGAAAAAGTTTAACAAGACAACCTGGTCAGATTCAGTGCGTGTGGTATGTTGGTTCGGTGATGCTAAAGAACTTCGAGTCATCCATACCAATGCAAGTGATGACAAAAATGCTTGTTGATGATGTTGTACTATTGGCGAAAGCAGATCAAGAATTATTTGACGGACAATCTTAATATGTTTACCGTATTATTTCACAGTACTGATGTTTGAATAACAAAAGTATTACGTTATCGACATGACTTTAAAAATGTGAAGAAATACCGCAGGATTTCCAATTGGTAGATTAGGTTCTCCTTTTCGCAATTGCGTCCAAACATCACAAAGTGTCGCAAGAGCATGGGGAAAAGCGTTAAGTACGTCCGATCGCGCTTGTTTCCAAACATCCTCAGCCGTGAGATCAGCAAATTTACTGAGTGCTGCATTTGATGACTATAATTATAATTCGAATTACAATGAAGGATTGGATGAGGAATAATCGAAATTGAAATTTAACGTACTCAGTTTCTTTTCAAAACAAACAATGAATGTAACTCATAAGTGTTTCAAATATTCTTTCTCTAGCTTGACTTTAGTGACTGAGTTTAGAATTAATTCAAGATTTAATTGTTTCAAATTCATTGTAAAGCGCCAGTCCATATATACTCGATATGAAATAATTAAATTAACAACCCATGATCTCTCACTAACTAGAATTTTTAACAAAACTATCAGAAAAAGAAATTTTCCCCATATTGATGATTACAAAAAAATTTATAAAACTAAATTTTTCAAAAAATAAAAAAATGCGGTGGTATCAATTTACCACATTAGTATTATCGCTGAAGGAGAAAACTTTAACAAGATTGGAAATAAGCTCTGTAGCACCACGTGTACCAGGTATAGCATTCATTACCGAAGATGCCAATGATGGATTACTGACCTGAAAACATTCCATGAATTGTTAATTATTTATAAGTAATCAGCTTTCAATAAATCAATATAATTTCGAAGGCTGAGAATTTTGTAAACCACTACAAAATGCCGAAGATTTTAAATTTATTTAAACAAATTAATTGGCAATGCTCCATCTAAATGAAGATTCCAATTAAGTTGCCAAGATCATTAGACTATATGTTGGATCAGTTCTTTAAACCAAATAATATAATCCTAAACAGTCTAAGTATTGATTTGGTCCACTAATAGATTCATCGTCCACTAATAGATTCATCAAGTTATCTAACTTAATCGGCTAAAATATTGCACCATCGGACTACCTAAACATTGTCACACTAGAAGAGAAAAGATATCAAATCAAGGTCACGAAAGCAAAAAATATACCATCATCTAGTAATTGTTAGGTAATTATAATCTGCACAATAGCTTGCCTTCTGTATAAAATAATCAAAAAAATCTTTGCAATGCAATATTTTATTTTAATTTACACCAATTTTTTTAAGCAACACCTGTGACGGTTGACTGGCAAGTGCTAAAGTAGTACCAGTTTGAGATGTATTATCGATAAGGCAATAATGAAAGAACATATTCAATGTTTCCAATATCTGCAAAAAAATTTTATTTTGAAAAGTCAGCTCTCTAAAGTTTTCGCATGATTCCACTTAAATTCGTCAGAGTTGAAAAATATCTCTTCTTGCTCCATCCTATTTTAAGCAAAATCTGACTACGAATGTAAAGAAGAGAAAGCTCTGAATGATAAATCATGCAATTCGTCAGCAAACATTCTGCTGAATTATAATATGATTTCATTTGGAGGATTTTAGAAAAAATATTACTTGTAAAATAAAGCTTACCCCGATAGCATAATTAGTCGGATAGTTTGGCTTATCTTGATTGATGCCTAAAGAATGAGGACGAGCTGATTCAGTCGATGGAATACTGCACACTTTGTCATCTGTAGGAGAATATGCGACATTTACAACAACTTCCAGATTTTTGCACAACTGTTCGATAATATGTACCGAAAATGTAGATAGCGATCTAAAACATATTTTCTAAGAAACTAAATTTTTATTCCAGCCTGTTTAATTCCATAAACAATTTTGAAAAACAATTATATTTGCATCAAAATTAAGTTTATTAAGATCATGACATATCCCAAAATTGAGGAAAATGTCAGAAAAAGATTTTTATCCGGTAAAATGTTTATTTTATCGTTTTATTTATTTGCATATTTAATTTTCTTCTAATCACAAAAATATTAATAGACCTATCAAGAAATGGTAGTATTCGTACGACAAATGTAAACCATTGCTCCTGTTCAGCTGAATGCTTTTTGAGAGCATTCAGAACTGTTAGCAGAAACATACGCAATTCAACCATGCCAATATATGGTTCACGAAACGATGTACGATGCTGCGGAGAATTATAAATATGATGATTTATTGATAGTTTATCTATATTACTGCTATTCTGAAATTTTGATTAAGCTCTTTAATATCAAAATTTTCCTAATGCGCATCTTTTAAGATCTAAAAATTCACCAGAAATCTTTACTTACAGGTTAGTAGTCTACTTATATTATTAGTATATATATATATATCAAATTTCACCTGTTATATAATAGTTATTCAATATTTATTTACTGGTTTTTCAGTCACTGATCATTTATAAATCTATTTAATACAACAGCAAATTTATTCATTCATATTTATTTGTCAAAATACATTTTTGAATTATGACCTCCACATAATTTTCTGTTTGACGATTTATTATACATTGACTTAGCTTATTTCCAAATTTTCAAATCTGTTTTAAAACCAAGTATATTAAAAATTAATTTGAATAATTACTTGGTCAGTAAAATTTTGAAATCCATTTTTGATCACCAATTCCAATTGTATTACAGTGGCAGTTAAATCTAGAAGTGAGTTTTGATAACCAATAATTAAATCACAAAAATTGTTACTGGATGTTGCAGTACCATCATTGAATTCCAGTATATCTACTGATAATGGAACTCTGCAATGCAATGACATTTGAATTATAAGAATGAGAATGAAAGCCTTAAGAATATTGGAAAATGCTTTTAAGACATTCATTAATTATTCGGTACTTTACTCATTCATGTTATTCGTATTTTTAGAAAGTCTTAGTTAAACAAATGGTAAGCATATTCACTATAATCAATTTTTTGATCGCAAACAATTTTCGCAGTTTTCAGAATTTTCCAAGGATTAAAAATTACATTTCAGCATTATTATGTTGTCGAACATTATGAACAGAAGTTAGAAGAGAATGCAACAAGCATTTTTGAAGCTTTGAACGTTGCAGAAGGTTATGAATATAAATAGTTAAAGCGCGAGATTGATTTTCCTGGATCATTGCTATTAATCCGCGCATTAACTCGGTGAGAAAATCCAAAACTGCCATCTAAAATAAACAGCATTAATTAATATAAGTCCTCATCGATAAATTACTTTTTAACATTACGTAGTTATTTTTATTATTATTTTTAATGATATAATACTGCAAGAAACTTCTTTCTCAGCTTTCTTTTTTCGATCAGAAGATAAAAGTTTGAAAATGTCAAAATATTCATGGAAATCAATCGTATATCTGAATCTTTAACAACTGCTTTTGTCATGCTGCCTTGAATCCATGACAACGAATTTTAAATAGACTCTAAAATTTACCTTACATTTCCAAGCATTGCGTAAATCAAGACTAGAAACGTTAGCAGTGGGAGAATTGACAAAATACGATCGAAGGAAATGTAAAGAAATCTGCAATATGCTATATTAAAATTCCAAATCAATTTTAATTGAGTCACAGCACATTAAATAGTTATTCATAATACTGTTTTAGATATGGAAACATTCCAGAATTGTCAAACATGAAAAAGCTTAATTATCCACATAATTAAATGATTTAGAAAAATTTTGAAAAGAACAAAACAAGCACCTCAAATTTCTTCACTTACTCTTCGAAATATTAATTAAAAAGATTAGAAATGCATCAATATAATAAATTTACGGTCATAAAGAGTTCAAGGAAGGTATAATGTTTATATTTAAGTGTATCCGTTCCGTTTGCACTGTCCAACTCAGAAGCCCAAAAGTCTTGCCCCAATATAGAACGAATGTGACGTGACACAAGGTCCATTAAATGTCCAGAAGCAACGTTTGAAGAAGATTTATGAAGCGAAGCAGTCCCAGATGAAACCATGCAACTAAAAATTTGATTTCCTCTATCGAGCATTCAGTTTTTCATAACAAAAATTTGATTTTCCATTATATTTCTATAAATTCGAATATTCATCTTTCCAGCCAACTTTCCTAAAGTAATCAAGCAGAACTTCGAATGAGAACCTAAAGTAATTTGAAGTAATACATTTAAACGTTTACATGGTAAGTTGGAATAAATTCATAAATTAACTTTAGACAAGAAATATAAACCAAAAAACAGTGAAAATTTGTTCAGGCATACATGTAGAATTGATAAAAATTGTAATTTTAGACGACTCACCTAATAATAAGCCTGGGAGTTAGAAAGTTAAGCTTTGTACGCAGCAATGCAATTAACATTCGGAATACTTTTTCAGAACGCGCCAAATCCACCGTTTGGCCACTCTCTGCATACAGCAACATATGTGCATGTAATTCGTGGCATAATGGTTGTACTTCATCGCCAGTTGCCTCCAGTCAGGGTAATTCCGATGTATCGAATAACCTAAGTAAATGTATAATTAACTCTTTGCAGCAAACAAAAATAAAATCTTAAAGAAAAATAATAATAACAAAAATTTTAAAATACAATAATAATAATACTTTTTGAAAAAATAGAAATAAAAATCCTAAAGAAATAATAGTAATACAAAGCATGGTAATAAAAGCAAGTCTTACTTAAGTTCTTGTGCAGACATAGTAAATATACTTTCTTGCAATGAATCTTGCCTTCGATGACCCTTGCAGCGCTTCAAATTCTCAGAAATTGGTGGACCATTCTCAGTAGATTTCCACGATGAAACCGCAGGAACTGATTGTGATTCTATTATTCTTTTCTGTGATATACTTGCTACTGCACTGGAATAATTTATTTGAATTCCGTAGCCAAGCAAATGTTATAAAAAAATACCATAATTTGATGAAATCTGCGTTTCCATGAATGTTTCCAGAAAAGATACAAAATGAATTCGAATACTGTACATTCAACAATAATCAATATACGGTGTTAGCTCTATTAATACTTAAAATGGGAGATGTTACTGAAATAATTTTAGCTTACACAAGATAAAAATTATTCAAGTAATTTATCGTTAAATAAAAAGTTCCATATGATTCAACAATCAAAAAATCATCGCAATGATTCGAGGCAAACGCAAACGCAAATGCAAACGAACCTGGATGACCCTTCTTTCTCGCTAATTTCGCTTTCAGTACAATGAGTATCACTAATCAATGTTGTCTGAATATGGGAACACAACCGTTCACCGGCAAAACAAGCTTGTATTTCCATTTCGCTTTCTTCTTGAGCACAAATAAAATCAATAATATATTGCAGTATTTCCAATACTTCCTGATCCAACGAATCTAATGATGTGGTTTCAATAGAATCCTGAAATTCATTCCACAAATATTCTTAGAAATCATGAAAATATTACGATAAATGAAAAAAAAGGTAGACTCCTTATTTTCTACTAATTAATTGGGGTGAAATGTGATTATATTATCCCAAAAAAATAATATAAGACATGTCGGCATACAATTTTTGATATTACATATCATAAGAATATTATATATATATATATATAATATATAGAATGAAAATAAGAGAAGTTATGTTCCTTATGCCTTTGGTAAGAAAGCTAAGATGATGCTAGGAAAACTCCTGGGAAATTGAGGCAATCAGGTTGTTAAAGGATGGTGTCATTGCTGACCATCCATTTACAACTTCTAGCTGTTAAAGCAGCAGCGCTAATTCTGAGGTTTTCTGAATCAATTCAAAGCAAAAAGCCAAAATAATAGAGTTCTTGTAAGAATACTAATATATTAGAAAAAGAATTAAATTATTGCATCCAATCAGATATGTAAATAAAATGATAGAGATAACAATAAATAGAGATAGAGATAATAATAAAAAAATATGTGAATAAACTTTTTTGCCAAAAATTCAAAAATTTTGTCTTTGAATACCAAAACGATCAGGTGATTTACGCTGATCGTAATCACACACCAAGCTCCTAAAATATACCCAATAATTAGCAACCTCTTAATCATCTATTTTAGCTCTTCTATTCAACGTTTTTTTGGAAAATTACCTAGAACGAAATTATTAATAACATACATTATCATCATCAAACATTGGTATGTCCGATACAGTCCTGTGATGAGTTTTTGCGCTTCACTTGCCATATTCAAATCCATCGTACTATTATTATTACCTTCTTGCAACAAACGATTTCGTAATTCAGTTAACCAAGCTGGATATCTGAAAAAAATAGTGAACGATTCGTCTAATTTTTGAGCTCATGTGTCTGTCCGCATCCACTGTAGCCCAGATAAAATCAATGTATTCATTAAAAATAACCATAAGAAAAATTCAAAAAAATTTTCTAAGTAAATTTCCGAATGAAAATTTCCAAATTATCACATTTTATTAATTTTTCAAAAACGAACTCTATGATCCTTAATCTCTCAAATGCTATAGAAGCTTCAACTAAATGCCGTTTAGCCTCATTTGAACCTGTTACTGAAACATCTTCGCATAAATGATGTAATGATTGATGACCACCATTTGTTAACAATGTAATGACACAAATACCGGGTGGTATATTTGGAAACTGAAAATTAACAGTTATATATATAATACACACATAAAGACATATATCTTTTCATCGAGGATCTACTCATTTCAATCATTCTTATACTTATCAGTAATAAAACTGCTAAATGAAATTAGATTTAAAAAAAAGCAAAATTAAAATTCTCTCATCCACAGTAATCGAGAGAAAAATTTCGTTAATACCTTCTCCTAAGTGTTCAATAACAATAAACAGAAACCTTCTCTTTATTCATTCTGCCTTGCATACTGAGATATTGAATTGAAGCACGTGAGGTGCTCGGATTTAAGAGCATAGTAGCCCACATCTAGAATATTTGATAAAAATTTGTCTGACTCTTAAAACTCATAACTTCGTGATCATTGTTAGTGATATTTTTCAAAATTCAACATAACTAAAATAAGCTGAATAAGCAGCACACGATGTGCAATATTATTTTACAGTAACCAAAGCATAATGAAACACTTCCCACAAACAAAGTGGAAATTATTTCGTAATTATTATAACTTCTTCATAACGATTTAAATGAAATTCATAAATAAAATCTAAGAACCTGGAAAATATATGGCAAATCCGAATGCTGAGCACAATCATTGAACCAACAAGACGAAATA
This sequence comes from Dirofilaria immitis, assembly GCA_024305405.1. Lineage (NCBI taxonomy): Eukaryota > Metazoa > Nematoda > Chromadorea > Rhabditida > Onchocercidae > Dirofilaria > Dirofilaria immitis. Next base: position 1,963,564 of record JAKNDB010000103.1, read on the forward strand.
TTTTTCAATTCTGTTTTATCGTAACCAATTGCATCATCAGAAAGAAAACCCAATAATAGCATGACTACTCTTCAAAAAATTCAAATTACAGTTAGTTTTTAATTAAGTGACTAAATGAAATCAAATAAACTAACTTAATTTGAACCGAATTAAGAGGATAGATTTTCTCAACCTTTTATTTTTACTTTTTACCTGATATGTGTTGCTTAATGTTTCAATAAATTTGAAATTTCATGATTAAAGTTTACGTAAGAATTAGACAAAATTATCAAACCTATTGAACGGTTTAGATGACAATCCAAGATAGAGTTCTTCAGATGCAGAAGGCCTGTTTAACATCCATAATATTCGAAATTTTTAGCAGCAGAACAACTTAGTTCCTGAAAAAAAAATAGGTACCATTATAGAAAATCATTAAGTTCCTTCAATGACTTAATTTTAATAAAAAGAGAAGATTTAAAAAACAAAAAAAGAATTCACACCCTATCCATGCTTGTAAGATTGTTAACGATCAAATCCTCAACATCACTACTCGGTTCAGAAGGCTTTCGTGAATGAACTAAACAAAGCAGTCGACTAACTGTCGAATGATAATATGCTTTGTCGCTTTCGCCAAGATATGACCAAAGAATCGTAGCAGCCTTCTGCAAATGCAAAATGAAATGCTAATAAAATATGAAAACCAGAATTTTTATGAATTAACAGGAACATTTCTCGATATTGTAAAAATCTCTGACTGTGACATAATTGCATATTAAATATAGCACAGAATCAATTTCTACCAGACTGATCGCCTAAAACTGATTTAGATATCTTTTAATTCAATCCAACCTGTTGATTATGCTAATAAAGATTTCTGATGGAATGTAAAGCACTTAACCTTGAAAATTTCGTCATCATCCAAACGTTTCAAGTCGGTTTCAGAGATCAGTGGTTTCAATAAAATAGTTGTTCGCTCTTTATTATCTCTGAAACTTGTCATTTAAATCAGATGATTGAATAGAGAGCCCAAATTTGCATGCAAAAAAGGTGCAAATTTTTTTCAATCAAAATATTTTTAAGTTTTAAAAGGCATAACGAATATTTCCAGATTAAATGCACTGCATGTTAACTTTTATATTAATTTTGCCCACTACTTTGAAAAGATTGGTTAAATAATTATTCTTAACTGTTCGAATGAATTTTAAAAGTCCATTGTCTCATAAATCCTTTTTGTTTCATTATTTAACAATTCCCATAGCATTTATGGAACAGCCCCATAATTTATCTTGTATTATACAGGTTATTTCTTCAGCGAATAAAACATTTTTATCGATTTTCTGGTTCATGAATATGTTGCATTATTTCCCCTTTCCTTGTATCCACTTTGACATTGCATGATACTAAATAAAAAAAGCTAGTGAAATCTTGAAATTTTAAGTGACTTTTACATTTTGTACATGGAACCAACCTCTTCTGACATCGTATCATGGCGGCATGTTGTTCAGCAACAGAACTACTTCTGACGTAGATATAAGTTATCAGATCCAAAGCATTCGCTCGAGCAAATACATCACATACTCGGATTTCAGGAGGATTCACTACAGAAATATAATAATTCATTGAAAATATAATTCCTAAGGATAAACTATAAACATAATCCAAGAATGAAGTCTAAATGCCAGTAATTCATAAAATATTTAAATTTCTAAGGTTTTTATAATGGATCTTCAAAATCTGATATCACGTAGTAGAAAAAATGAACTGAATTACATCAAATCAATCGAAATGTTTAAAACTGACAGCATACGCAAGAAAAAAAATCAAACCTTTAGAATTCACCGAGGCATTCCACTCGTCTACTGACAATATGTTTAATAAAGCACTTAACCAAATTGGATAATTGCTTGATATATGTTGTTTACGATGTCTTATATCTATAAAATTTATTATCAATTAATTTTGCTTCGATCATATAAAGAGCAGTGATAAGAATTAAACATGACAAATGAACTTCGAGATTTAGCGTTAGTATTTGGTTATACACAATAAAAAAATAAGAAAATTAAATAGTCGAAAATATTCTACAAATGAAAGTATACCCTTAATTTCCTTTGTACTTAAATCATATAACGGAAAATCGGCAAATTCTCGTGTCAAAGTTGAAATGGCATGAAATGCTTGCAAACGTTCTGTACCTCGTTCTTTGCAATACCAATCACAGATCTGTGCAAGAAGTCGCTGACAACTACTCAAACAATTCTCCACTCTCCACTGCTCTATAATATAGCAAATAATAATTTGCCAATTGTTATTGAATCTAAGTTACTAAAATTCAATCCATCATCCTACATAATATTAGGCAACATGAATTTAATAACAGTTTCAGAAATTCGTAAATATCTGTAAAATATTATATGTCATTGGATTTAAGCATATTCTGAAGGTATCAATGCATTCATTCTGAATCATGAGTCATGTGATATAAGAATTTTGAAGAAACCTTTAATCGCTCCACTATCTGTAGACGGTTTCCCCATCGAATCAAATTCTTCGCAACGTACTATCTCATATACCTCACCACGTTTTCGTGTAACGACTAAAATTTTGTAGTGAATAAAATTTCTAAGGATTAATCAATCATTCGGACACGGATATGAAAATTTGTTACAGAATTTTTTCAAAATGTTATCAGCGAAATACCGAATAAATTTAAAAAATGCAAAATCTACTATATTTTAGATTTTAATGATTCTTCAGAATTACAAGATGAAAAATTTGTTTCGGTACTTCGCTTAAATTATATTTAAGTCATGCTCATTACCTTATCGCTAATAGACCAATACTGTACTACTATACTGCTATTATTACAAGCTCAATAATTTTAAATATATCATCGTACCCCTTTTTAAGATACTAATTACTAACTTCCAGCTTCCATAACAACAGCACTTTGATTAACTTCATTTAGGATTGCTTCTGCAACAATCAGAAGTCGAACGAGTAATTGACCATCGATCGATGCAACATTCTTCTCAGCTACAGTAGTGAGGATCGATGACAATAGCTGCGGCAAGTAGCGTTCTCGGATATCACCATGCGAATCCAATTCTATCGTATTCAGACAAAATAATAATATCTACAAACAGTAAACGTCTAATTTTGTTATTACTTTATTCCTTAATTTTGGATTTTGGATTTTCAAAATGGACTGAATTAATCGCCAAGAAATTTTCACTTGAATCAAAAAAATTACTGACTATATAAACAATTACTGCCTATTATCTTTACTCCAGTTTCAATACACCATCCATTAAAAATAGATGACAAAAATAAGTTTTAAAATACCAAAACCTGTGGAAAGTTCGCCAATTCTTGATTTGTCCTTCGTTCCTCCTCTTCTTTTAACATTTTTACTTCATTTGTTATCAAATGTGGATCTATTACACCATTTTGTTGCTCCTTTTGTTTTCGTTGTATTAGTCTCAAAATGATTGATTATGAAATCAACCGAGTAATCTAGAATTTCGCATGACTTATATGGATGACTTCTACGCTTTTGCATCAATCAAAAGATTTTATAAAATACTTTACCTAAAGTTATCACCGTAAATTACAAGCTTTTTGGAAGTGACGTACTGTAAAGGGAAAGAGTCAACCACATTCTTTAACATTAACTCACAACGTCATGTTATGTAAAATGAAATATGCGTTTACATTTTCAATTTCCGTTCAAGAAAACTCCAGATAAAGCCAACATCGAGCGAATTCATCAACAGATTTATTGTTTTTTCGAATTCCTCTAGCCGTTTAATCTGAAAATCGAAGTTAAATGCAGTTTGACCATAATTTTGGAAAAGTTCTGATTTTTATGGATAGATTGTTAAGCAGTATAGTTTTGAATGTTAACAGATCGCTAATATTTGAAACATAAATACCTGGTCAGCAGAAGTCTCCCCAGATATTGAGAGAATACTTAATCGTGATTGGCGTGAACTGATAGAGGATTTACTAGTAACGCTAAATCGCCGACTCTGTTCATTAATCGTTTCTATCGAAGTTGATAGCCTTTTTGTTTTACTTAACATTTCCTCCTTCTGCAAAAATTATGTTTTAAAAAAATATGAGTATAAAACTATAAATCTTTCAATTTCAGTCAATATAAAGCATAATTATAAGAAAATTTGCTATAAATAACACGAAAAAGTTCATCTGAAGATATTTATGTAACAATTTCAAAATTATACCAACAAATTTAAACAATCATAAGCTGATGTTAACCTCGATCAAAACCAATTCTAAACGCATATCATTCTTAGAAGCTGCTTCCAGCAAAATTAGTAATGTTTCTTCAAGTAAAAGAGAGCCAAGTTCAGGTCGATCCATAAAATATAATAGCAAACGTGCAACGCGTACTTCAGTATACTGGATTTGATGTTCCTGAATTAAAAACAAGTTTGGATTCCTGAGTAAACTGAAGCTTATTATGGAAGTTTTCAACTCAAAAAATTTAAAATCTATATTAATAGAAAATAAAGAAACATATTTGAATAAAAAAATGAAGTTTATATTCAAGATAAAGCATAAGAATATTTTGAATTAAAACGGTTAATATTTTAATGGGGAAAACACACACCTTTTTTAATGCTGAAAAACTTCGTTGAGGATTTCAAAAGTCAAAATACATAAAATCCAAATTACTTTCTCTCAATCTGAAATAGTTTACCTTCGTACCGTCCCAAGAAGCAAGACCACTGGTTACTTGAACTGTATCCAATTTCAGATATTCTTCTATTGCTTTTTTGCAATCGGCAAAGCATAAGTGCTTAAATTAAATTCACTTGTACGTACAATCTGAATTTACTATAACTGAGATCGAAATTTGAAATAAACTTTCCAGCTTTCAATACTAAAATTTTGGAAACAATTCCTCGCAATCCAAACTTATGTACCAATCATTTCTGATAATAATAAAAAAATCTGAAGAATTGTAATACATGAAAAAGTAGTATCAAGCTGTTCATCGACTCCAGCAACGGGCAGTCCAGCAACAGCTGAATCACCAACACGATTTAGTAACCATTGATACAAACGCTTATTCAAGCTCATATCTCTGCGAAGTACCAAAAAAGGCACCGCCTGAGAAGCTGAAAGAAAAATAAAAATATTAACGAAATAAAGTTTTTTAAATATGAATTTAAGTTAAATTTTCACAGTGTTATATTAATAACATCGATAGCAAACAATAATTTAGAATCACACAAATTTGGTATTTCGAAACTTTGGAATGATCAACTATTTATATGAATATAATCGCCTTCAAGTGATGTTTTTTTCTTTCTTTATAAAAGCATTATATATACAAATTATAAAATATTAGTGAGCAAATGAGGGACGATAACGCAATTATATATTTCTCCAACAAATGCTGGAGTTAATTCAAATATACTATTATCATACACCAATTAGAGATAAACGTATCACTTTAATTACCTGAACAAAATCTTCCCTTACGAGATGATCGGAATTAAGTGGAAAAGCAGAGGACAGAAAATCCAATAAGTGACGCTGAATGAGTGTTGAACCATCACCATCTGCTGCTGCACAAAGAGCTGCTATCTGAAAGATTAATGCACGGCAAATTTCGAAGCAAAAATTTCAGAGGATCGAGTAAACACATTTTTTTTCACGTTTAAAAAATATAAAGCGATTATATTTTTAAACATGAATAGACAACATTGAAGATACCATATGATCGATGTTATTTCCCATGATATATTCCTGATCGTGCATACTTTTTTGACGATTAAATTTCACATTTACATACATCAATGCTGGAAGACGAACTGAGGGCGAACCAAGAACTGCTTCCCATAAGCATGCAAAATATGCTTCTGGACCAACACTGTCCTGTACTCGATCCAGAAGAGAAAATGATCTAAATGAATATAGGCGAAAATAATTACAATATCAAAAAATAAAAGCTAGGAGCATAATAAATCCGAAAATTTATCGGTACGGAAGGAAGATTGGCATAAAATAATTTAACAAACCTATCGTAGAACTCTGTTCCTTCTTCGAGACCTAGCAAGACGCCGGCGATAAAACCAGGAAGTGCTGGCTTCAGCTCAATACCCAATGGGAGTAGATATTGTTCAAATATATTCAGTAATTCCAGTTTCACCTTAAATATTTTAGAATAGACAATAAAAATGAAAAATCTGCGCAAATGAATTCAAGTTTTCTGAACAACAAGAAAAGATAATCTAAAAGAATTTGGAAAGGGTGGTGTAATGCTAGAAATGAAATTCGTGCAAATTTGTCAAAATCAATTGAGAGGTAATAGACAAGACAAACAATTAGAATAGCGTATTTCACAAACTATAAAATCCGAAAAAATGTAACACAGAAATTCAATTTCTTAATATTATTCAGTACTTTAAATATAAAATATAAAAAAGACCTTTATTCCACAGTGATCCATCAACGGAAAAAGTCCAACAGCAAAAAGATAGAGTAAACGTGGAAGATCCTTTCGACCAAGGATATCGAAGAGTTGCCGATAAGTTTCCAATGCTTTTAAATGAACACCATGCGGCAGAGCTGGATGCAGACATTGTGAAAGACGTTTTGCTACAGTCACTAGCTTCGGGATGTCACCAAATTTTGCATTTGCATGAAATACCTGCAATTTCTAATTTACACTGATTATTAGAAAAATTTCAGAAATTTAATAAGCCATCGATTCTGATCATCTGCTTAATATGTTTCATCACTTATAATTAACTAAGTTTTAACATCTTGCAAAAATTTGAGGAGATTGCCATTAATTGTAAATTTACTTATATCTAAACTCCTTCCATATTTGCCTTAAAATTCAACATGCGAAAACTTTTTCGGGTCAAGAAATTCATAAAAATTTAATTGACTGAAACACTCATCCTTAATTTTGAACGCAAATAAAATAAGGAAAGAGGAAAAATCCTTCAAAGAAATTACAATTAGAAAGAGAATAATAGCAAATCATATTTGCTCATTACCTTTATAGATTATCATTGAATGCTCTGAACTTCTAATGAAAAAAACGATTGAAAATTTAGTTCACCCGGCTAAGTTTTGCAAGCGCTGAGATCAAATCGGCCCATTCATTAGTGGTTTCAAAAGCTTTTAACGCTTTATCGACTGCCGCAACATAAGCTCGATATTTACTGTTATTTATCAGTGAAGCTGCTTGGGCTGCATTTGCAGCTGCATCCGTGTAACCAACTAACACCGATGACATCTGCAACAAACAAGGCGAGTTTGTAGTAAATCCCGACAATTACAGGTAATATATATATTTTGATTCAATAATATATCACCAAATATGAATGTGTACACAAACATACTAATTAAAGTAATGAGCAAAAACAGCAATCTCATACGAAAAAAGCATTACTAATTCTTATCAACGATTCCAATCTCTTATCACTTGTTTTACAATTCCGCCACAATAATTCAATAATTTGATGTTGATCCCGAACTGCAAAACATTCTGTAAATGGAACCGACAATGATGATTCTTAATTGCCGCTTATTTTATCACAATTTCGGGAATATTTGATTATAAAATCTCCAACAATCACAATTAGAACAACTCGCCTATTTTCATTAGCCAATTTTGCTTTTGTTTACCTTCTTAATTTCTGACGTTTACTTTTGATAAAGATTTTGGTTAATCAACTAATATTTAAATACGAAATTATCTATTTTCACAATCCTTAAATAATTTTTTAGTGAAACAAGTCAAAAATATTAAGAAATAATTCTCTAATTAACTTTGCAAAAAAAGGTATAAGAAATCTTTTGGAACCAGTAAAATAAAACAGAAATAAAACCGCTGAACCGGAAATCGAAGTTATTTTGAATGAAATGATTATGAAATATAAAAGAAGACAAGGATAGGAACAGGAGATTGTCACGAGACACTGGCAAATAACGACATTCCCTAATTGATTTCCGAGGATATGCAACAAAACAAGAACAATATCAACATCATTATTAGCATTTATTTCTCCTTCCAATGATGCTATTTCTGTCCTTTATAACTCAAAGCCCTAGTCTCATATTAACCATTCGGTTTGCTTACTAGAAAAAATACTGATTTATGCCACGACACTATTTTCCATCCTCTATTCCAAATTGAAACTCTGGAAAAAAGGAGCGGAAATATACTTGATACTGAGATATATAGATGTTTATAGATGTCCAATAAAAAGAATAAAAAAATCAATATACTATTTTTAAAAAATTGAAAAGTTTCGATGTATTTGATTTCTAAAGGATTGAAAAAAAATGAAACAAATTAAGCTTGATTTGATTATGCAAGAATATGACAAATGAAAAAGGGGCAAGTTGGTGAAGATTAGACAAAAATTATAACAGGATTTGCATAAACAAGGCATGGCCAAAATTGGCAAGAAAATGTCAAAGAAAAAAATGATTGTTATACCTGCTTTTGAGCCAAAGCTCTTCGATGCTGAAACAGGAATCTTGACCGTTTTATTCTTACCTTTGAGGATTGTGGAATGATTCAAATGTACTGAAAATTAAAATGTATACAAATACCGACTTCAAATTAAAGTATTTTCTTCTCTAATCAATAAACGATATTCTACCCAACCGTCAGACTCCAAATAAAATTCTTAATTTCGCTTCTAATTAAATTTTTCACTGCAATGAATAATCTACCATTATTCTTTATTAATCGAATATAATTAAAAATTACATTACTCGCTTTAATTCTTTTGTCCACTAGACAATTCATCGAGAAAGAACATGCGAAATTGTTAATCCTCTATGTTCTCTCTCAAAGTGCTCTGTCTTTCATTTCTAACTTCATATTTTTTACGCGTATGCTATAATTTTTTTCAATTCCTAATTCTCTTCTAAATCTATTTAGCCATTAAAATTAAAACTAAATACTGATGGATGGAGAGTTCACGAAACTGATGCTTAAAAACACTATTATATTAAAACTTAATAACTTTTGCACCTATTATTTTCAGATTGGGAGATAACTCAGTTGAAAGTAAAGTTTTAAGTTTTAGAAATTCAAAAAATTTAGAAATTTTCAGAAGCAGAAATAGTACAAGCGTTATATGCTTATCAGTTTGTTAAATTATCATCTTTTGGAAATATCTAATCGAATGAGCAAATAATCAAACAAAAGCAAGAAAGTGAAAGTAGCAGCTTTTTAAAACGTTATAAATCTTCTTCATTTTCCATGGGGTCGAGTTATTCTCAGAAATTTTCAGAAATTTGTTACCAATTTATTCTAAGCTTGAAAATTCAGAACGAATGGAATTTTTTTCTTTTTTTATTGCAAAATGGCAATATTCTTCCACTTCTAAAGCTCTTTCAAATCTTACAAATATAATATTACAGATACCATATCTTCTCCATGTGGTAATTTGAATTGTTTTCACCTATTAATTTTCCTTTTAATTTCTTTTTATCAAAATATTGGATCTTGCATATCATATCAACATATTGGATTTTGCTCCAGTGAAGCGTTCAGAATCCGCCAGTAAATCCTACCTTAGTAACTTTTGTCGCAAAAATCATCGTAATGAACTACAAATTAAAAAACCCAAAACAACAATCAAAATATCTCCCACCCAAATATAAGAAAAAATTATCCACAATCATCGGGCCCCTACTTGGACACAATTCTTTTCCATTGATTGTCATGGTATCAATTGCATGACGGTCTGTTAAATATATTACGGACCGTGAAACATTGGCTACGTTTATATTTTCCATAATTTTCATGATTCATTTGTTTATCCACCTATCTCTCTTCGGTACCCGTCTCTCTAAACATCCATCTGTCTTTCAATCGGTCAGTTTACTTATTTATCTTCCTCTCTATTTTTTTGTTTATCAATCGAATCTATTTACTTAACGTCTATCCAATCATAGTTACTGTTAGAGTGTTAGATAAATGTGTTCACGGCTTCCTGATTAAATAATTAGTACCCTCTTGTGGTTCCCGAATTCGTTAATTAATATCCTCTATATGTCCTGGCGTAACTCTCGAATTAGTCAAATAATGTCCTAGTCTGGTTTTAGAATTAGTCAACTAATATCCTTCTGCAACTCTCGAATTAGTCAATTAATGTCTTGGTATAACTCTTGAATTAGTCAATTAATGTCCTGGTATAACTCTCGAATTAGTCAAATAGTGTCCTGGTATAACTCTCGAATTATTCAAATAATGTCCTAATCTGATTTTAGAATTAGTCAACTAATATCCTTCTGCAACTCTCGAATTAGTCAATTAATGTCTCGATGTAACTATCGAATTAGTCAATATCCGTTTATAGGTTTCTAATTAGTGACTTAGTAAAAGTGTCAGTTTTCTAAATAACCATTCTTTGATTATATTACTAAAAAAATTTTTTTCTCCATATCTAAAATGATCATGTAGTCATTTGATTACAATCTAATTTTAAATTTTTTTGAGAGGGAAAATTATGGCTCACCATAGTTCTTGTCTACGATAACTTAGTTAAATATGATTTTTGCATGAAATGAATTATTTCGTCTTGTCCATAATTGAATCATTGAACATTCAACATTTTTAAATTGTGAAATTATTGTTCCTAAATATGAACCATTTTTGATTGTTATCAAATTTTAATGATAAAATTTGAAGGATTCATTTTTCATTTTCAATTTCAAAATTCTTTGTCTAAGTTTTCTTTCTTTTATCTTTACAGATTATAAATATTTACAAGACAGACCCTAAGCATACATATTTCCTTCTTAATAAAAATGATAATATCATTCGACACTTCGTTATCAGTCTGTGATTATTTATTCGCACAATGAAAAAAGATATGTCGAGAATTTTAAATGACATGTTAGAGAAATTTAGTAACTATTTGATTTTAGAGTAAAATTTGGTAATGAAAAAGTTTTTATAAAATCAGTAGGTGATTTACTTTTCTCATGTTTCTTTCTCTTTGTTTTTCTTAATATTCGATTTATATTTCCAGTAATCAAACTTCTTTAATATCATGTAGTTAAAATTTTCTAGTTGAATCAAGATATCATTTAAAATTAAATAAAAAAAATTAAAATTAAACTTTCTTAATAATATTAATAGTGAAATTGATAAGTTAGAAAGGTGTTTTAGATTGGAAAAATCATTTGGAAAAGTTTTAAATAATCATATTCCTTCTCTACCGAAGGTGATACAAAATAATTGAAATATAAACAATAATTTTAAAAGAGAAATGAATGATAGAAAGAAGATATGATTCTATTATAAAATATGACGATAGTTTGTTTCGCTAAGCAATTCACAATAAAAATTGTATTATGGAAAAAAGAAATTACTATTTTTTAAAATGTGATAATTCTTGAAAAGAAGGATATAATTTACTTTTCAAAAGTTTTCTCTTTTTTCGTTTTATTTTTTTAATTAGAATTCTTACCTGGAAAAAGATTTCTATTGTTAAGTTTCTTTTTTTCTAATAAATTTATCTCAGCAATATGTGAAATTTGTTTTTCGCATATCTTCTATTTGAAAAGATTGAAGAGAAAATATGCTCACAATTATAACTTAAGCTTTTTCCCTTCTCTTTCTTCCTCTTTTCTCAAAAAGAAAAAGTCAATAATTAGTATTAACATATGGTAGGGAGAAATCAAGTTAAAAACTTTACCAAAGTCAATTAAAAATTATTATGATTCAGTTAAAATTAGCAAAAATAATGAAAAATATTTTGAGAATTTAAAATTTGAAGAAATAATTTTTAAACGAATAACTTGTATCGTCATTACCCATCAGCAAATAGCCGATCGTGAAAATAAGTTATGAAGAAGATTTTACTTCGATTGAAATGATATGTCAATACTTGGCACTTGGCACTCGAATTTCAATATTCACATTCAATAATGGATCCTCGAGAAGTACTTATGTATTCAGACAAACACAAACGACCGTGTGAAATGACGCAGTATTACAGGAAAAAAATATATTGTAAAAATTCAAACAAATATAGTATGGAAAGGCGATAAACATATATTTATAATTACAGTGGTGATATTGATAAGTGTTTCGCTGGGAGGGAAAAAAAATTTTAATTTTAAGGAAATTGTGATACGAAATTTTTTAAATGATAAAATCGGTAACATTCTGAAGTGTACTTTAATAAATTCAACCGTTTAATAAAATATTTGAAATTTATTCTGCTTCATGCTATTTAATCTTATCATTTTAAAATTGGTACTTAGTTTTATATCATTTGGAAAATATAAAACTGAAAATTCAATTGTGCTATTAATTTGATGTAATTTGGATTAAATAAAATTGAGAAATTATTAAATTCGGGAAAAGAATGTAAAAACGAAATTTAAACAAATATTTTTTAAACCCTAAAGAATTTTATTTGAAATAAAGTTAAATAACTATTTTTCCTTTTCTGTGACAGAAATCCATCATATTTGATACAAATGAATGAAAAAAAAGTTTAAAAAATCATTTATCAATTATTAATGCAAGCAGATGTTTTTAGCAAAAATTTTTGGTATCGAAAATAGAAAGAAGAAAAAAGCATTGCAGATATTTTTTAATTTACAATGATTAAATACATTTTAGAAGATATTTAATTTTTCAATTCCTAGAAAAACAAAGGAGAAAAAATTAGAAATTAAAGTTATGCAGCAAGAAATGTATGATAGGATTATACTATCACAGTACGCATAACTCCTATCAATGATGATATCATGAGTATATTTTACACTGTTAAATTAAAGTGAAATTATAATAAAATTATTATCAAATGTTTGTTATAAAAATGCAACAAATAATTTTCTTTTGCTGCAAAAAAAAAAAAAAAAAAGCAAAACAGAATTCATAATAAACATTAAATTTTTTCTATTAATCGAAAAATTTTATCAGTTAGATTGCCATGCAATTAATTAATTAACTAATCAATTAATTACCATTCCTTGATAATGATAATAATTTAAAATTTTCTTATAAAAATTCAATAAAGATTGTTACATATTCAATAGATTATAATGATCCCGTTAATTCTTCAATATTGGCATATCATCCGATATAACGCATATCAGATATTTTTATTCTAATCAGTGAATGATCGCTTCATATTATCATTTCATCTTAATTTTAAAACTATGAGATTTATTCATCTATTGATTAAATTATTGGAAGTGCTAATTATAAAAATTAGATCAATCAGATATTATTCATCATGTTAATATATTCAATTTTACAAGGATATATTTCCGGAAGCATACGATTGATATGGCTGATAATTTAATCAACAAATTAATTTTAAATAGAATAATTAAACATTTAATCTCATAGATTCATATTAAATGGTAATATGTAATAATTATTCACTGATTAAAATGGAAATATTTAATATACGCGGTATGCCGAATGATGATATATCAATAATATTGAAAAATCAGCAGCAATGACATATACTTTTTAAACAGGTAATAAATAATTTTTCAATTTTCATACCTTTATAAAATTATACTATAAACGAAAACTGAAATATGAATATAATTTGGATGAACTGGATTGATTGTATTTCATGAAAGTGTGAAATATTTTTAAATTAAATCAATTAAAATAAATAAATAAAGGAATAGAATGGGAACTATTGATTAAATACGAAATTGAAGTATAAAATTGACAAATAATAAGTGCTTATTTTGCGGAGATAATTTTTGATCCAAAATAATTTTTCAATAAATAGAAAAAACCGGAAATGTATATGTTTTCATTTTTCATCTCTTTTTCAATTTCTATAATCCTTTAAAAGTTATATTAAATCTAATCAATTTGATATAATTTTACTCGATGATTCATTATAAATTATCTTATCAAAAATCCAAGAAAAATGAATAGAAATTAATTTTCTATTGAATAAATAAATAAATGTAAAAAATGCGTGAAAATAAACGAAAGTATATTTAAGAGAGAAAGAGAAAAAAATAAAATAAAAATAAATAAATTTCAAATTAGATAATAAAACTTTTTGGGAAAGAAGAAAAATGATATCATCTTTATTGTTATTTAGAAATTTTCTTTCATTTATAGGTCTTATTCTGCATATATTTACAGTAATAAATGAAATTTTGTTTTAAATATTTCATATTATTATAATTATATATTATTATTATTATTATTATCACTATTATTATTATTATTATTATTACCTCTATTATTATTATTACTATTATCACTATTATTATTATTATCACTATTATTATCATTATCACTATTATTATTATTATTACCACTATTATTATTATTACTATTACTATTATTATTATTATTATTATTATTATTATTATTATTATTACCTCTATTATTATTATTACTATTATCACTATTATTATTATTATCACTATTATTATCATTATCACTATTATTATTATTATTACCACTATTATTATTATTATTACTATTATTATTATTATTATTATTATTATTATTATTATTATTATTATTATTATTATTATCACTATTATTTATTCCCATTTCCGCAAAATAATAAATAATAAATTGAATTTGAAAAGAGTTCACCAATGAATGAAACAATTTCGAAGCACTCAGTAGAATTACATTGGATAATTTTGTTTCTGAAGTGATAAAGTAATGAAATTTTTCCGAGACAAAAATTGTTAAAAACTGGTTGTTTTAAAATTTAATTAATTATTTACAGTTACTGCTTGATGATACTGTAAAATTTAATTTGCGTGAATCGATCAATTGCAAAGTATTGTTGTGAATGAAATATAAATAAAAGATTAAATGAAATTTCGTTTTATAAAATCGAAGTTAATTAAATTTGAAATAAAAGAATTTTTTAAATTTAATCACAAAAATTCAAAGTTTGAAATTAAAATAAGAACAGAAAAATGAATAGAATAGAATGGAACAAGTATCACATATTGAATCAGCTGCTATACAGCAAAATATCAGGTCACCGCTGATATGAATTGAAATTATTTGCATTTAACATAATGATGATACTCGATGCTTTTTATGGCCGGTGAATATGAAAATTATTGCGAAAAAGAATTGGTTCATTCATTGAATAGTCACATGTAATTTTAATTATTCATCATTATAATTATATGGTATCGTTATCAGACAAAAATAGGCAATGTTTAACAAATAGAATTATTGATTGATAGGTTGAATTTTCTAACATTTTATCTTTCATGAAAAAATCGAATAAATTTTTTTGTACTTTTAATGTTAATCAAACGTCAATTATCAATTAGTTTTTTCTTCCCTTTCTTGAAATTTTTAATTTATCGAAACAAATAATTGTCAGTGAAATTGATAAAATTCTCCATAACCTTAACATAATAATTTAAAAAAAAAAATAAATGACATTATCGATTGATTTCATCAAGAATATTTAATTTGTTTTGTTCATTTGATTCGATTGAATGATAAATATTCTTTTCCCGTTGTCATATATTTGAATAATCTTTTTGTTTTTGTTATTGTTGTTGTTGCTGTCGTTTGCTTGATATGTTTACATGTCGCTAATTCATGACCTCTTTATTTTTAATTACAATTGATCGAATCAATTAAAATAATTTATTCAGTTTATTGTTACACAGTACAATCATAGTTGAAGTATTATTAATTATAGAAGTGAAAAGATAATGAAATTCGCAGCACCAATAATTTGCCCGACAATTATTTCATATTTTATATTTTACAAATTTAAACAATCAATCAGGAAATAGGGATACTTATAATCAGGATATCAGCATACATAGCTTTTCGTATCTTTCATCAAATCATCTATCCATATCAAGATCATCTATGTAAGCTAAACTTACGGGTAAATGATTACGATAAACTTATGATTACAATTAACCAGGTAAATTGTACAATTTGAGGATAAAACGTAAAAACGTAGAATTCAGATTACAATTAGGTCGATTCCATAACATAGGAAACATTTGCATCTTGATATATAAGCATTTTAAATAGCATAGAAACAAACAATCGGTTAGAATTATCAATAAAAGAAAATGCATTTGATGCATAGTACATGAATTACGTGAAATTCGCGTGAATGCAAAAAATTTTGAAAGGAATGATGGAGGAGGAAGGATTGTCTAAATTATTATGTGGAAAAGGCAAATGAACCAAATTATTTTGTCTGAGTAAATAGCATCAAATAAGCATTTTTGTATGAGCATTTTTTTCTCAAATTTAATTCAACTTATTTTGTTTATTTTAAACCATTAATCAACAGTTCATTGCTTTGAATAATGCCAATTTATATTTTACCGTATCATTCTGACTTCATACTGTAGCACAAAATGATACCGTAATTAGTTTTAAATGAAGCCCAATTCTTGGAACCAAATAGCGATGAATAAGCAGAGCATAACAAACAGTGGAATAGCAATAGTAGCTGCTAATACTCGACCAAATGGTACTGTAAAATAAAAATGAAAATTAAAAATTACTAATTTATGATAAATTATTTTATGTAAGATTAATTATTCAGAATTTTAGATAATTTGAAAACTCCCATGTTTTTTGATTTAAAAAAAAAATTGAAATATAAAAAAAGAGTAAACGACATCTGATGTACTCTTCGCAATTTGAAAATTTTCTAAAAACTTTATTTTTGAATAAATTTTATAAAAATCAAAGTATGCAAGAAACTTTTTCCCGGTTTTTACGCTTAGCAATTGCTATCGAAGATAGCTTAGAATTTTAAATTATAAATACTAAATCATAGACTAAAATTAATAAATCTTCGATAAATTTTAATTGCAATTTCAACAAATTTAGTTATTACTTTTCTTTTGCCATCTACATATTTAATTGTTCAATTTATAATTATTTTAACATTCTCCTATCATATTTAAATTAAATAATTTAAATTCCATTTTATTATTACATATTTTGCAGATGAACAGGTAAACTTCTATAGGAGAAGATGGGCGATCTTAGTGGTTATAATATTTAGAAAATGTAAATTAAGTTTACCTTATTATAGCAAATTAAAAGGAATACAAACAAAAAATAGTGGATTTTTGCTAGAAATCAAATGATTAACAAAATTCTGAAGGGTAATCAAAATTTTATCACTAATTTATCAATAGCAAAATGAAATCATTTATCAGGCGAAATCAAATGAAATATTATATTGATCATTATGGGGAGAGATGAAGGTATTATTGAAGATTAATGTTTGTTCTATTTTTAATGATTACATCAAATAATTTCATTTATATGATATTTAGCAAATTAACACCATTCTCTTAACTGTATAAAAATTTTGATAAGGATGCCTTTTTTGATAAAATATTTAGCAAACTGATAAAGCTATCATATCATTATCTTTATATGAAAAAGAGGAAGATAAAAATGATGAATAAGGTTGGTTTTCTTTTTTGTGTTATGCTGAAAAATAAATGCTTTTCTGATTTACAAATATCTCAAAAGATTAAAATATAATATTTTGTTTCTGTTTTTTTTCTAAATTTCATTAATTATTTTAAGTTTTAGAATAAATATTAAAACTTTTATACTATAATCACATATAAATTATGTTGTAAAGTAATATAAAATACATTTAAAAAAAGCTATCGAAAAGGTGAAAGGTTAGGGAAAGAAAAATTTTTCTTAAATATTATTTTTATCATATTATTATTTTAATAATATTCGAAATAAATTTATAAAATTTTTAATTAAAAAATAAGAATACATTTGATGAAATTATATTACTAAAAGTTTACTAAATTTTAATCCAATTTTGAGCATTATCATACTGAAATATGCAGATTTTGATAAATGTTTTCATAAAAATATATGATTAAAATTTCAATTGATATTATTATAGTAATAATGAAGAATTTATTATTATAATTTTCCATTAAATTTTAAATAAAACCTAAAGCATTTTTGAGACATAGAATAAATCAATAAAATAGCCAAATTTGAAAAAATAACAGATAGAGAATTAAGCAAACTCCAAGGAAATATCCTAACTGTATCATGATACATAATAATGATATAAATATATATATAGATATATATATATATATTATATATGTATTAAGAAAGAATAAACTTCGTCTTTGTACTGAAGATTGTACAACTTGCTCTGAGGTAGATTCATCATATGGCATTGATACCATCGTATCATTCTGAGGTACTGGTGTCCGAGTAACAACCTTATATTCCTGAAATATTTTACTTAAAAGATGATGCTCATATATTTCTGAAATATTTTTTTTTTAGATGAAACATATATTCTTGAAATATTTCATTTAAAAGATTGTTTCTATTCCTAGCATTTTATATTTCAAAAATGATTTTGTATTCTTAAAATGTTTGGCCTAAAGGTGATCCTACATTTCAAAAATATCTAATCTAAAAAAATGACCTTATATTACTGAAATGCTTAGCCTATAAAATAACTTTATATTTAAAAATATTTAGCCAAAAAAAACAAAATAACCCTATCTTGAAATTTTGTCTAAAGAATTAATATAAGGTCATTTAATTTTAGGTTAAGACTAAATATGACCTTATATTTCTGAAATGCTTTGTTTACTGAAAATGTATAAACGTGAAAATGGCTATCTAAAACAAAAAAATGGATAATAAATAAATAAATGAAAGTATTAAAATATTAGCAAAAAAGAATATAAAATAAAATAAAATTGAGAGTTATTCCGTTAAACATAAATGCATTAATGAATGATAAATAACCTCATCATAAGTTTATTTAATCAATTAGTTTCAATTTTTTGTATTCAATATTTTCCTCATTAGATAGTTTAAATTTTTCGGGAAAAAAAGATGAGCTTAATGAACTTACATTCAGGTAAGTTACAGGTGTAACGGTTGAAACTGAAATAGGTACAAAACTAAAATTACGACCATGTGATTTTTCATATTTCTCATACGTTTCCTTGGATGATAGGAAATCGGATGCAGGAATTGCATTTCTTAAAAAGAAAGTTAAAATAGAATTATAGAGAAATGAAATAATCAAAGGTTATACTTTATTGAAATAATTTTAATTATAACATTTCAATTTAAATTATTTTTTGATTTTGCTAAAATTCCTTATTAATATCGCTAAATACGATTTTTAAAAACTGAGACGAAAAAAAATGAAAGTATAAAAGGAATAATTTAAATTTTAAATTTATTTTCTAATTTTATTTAAATTTTAAATTTGTTAAAACTTGGAAATGAAATAAAATAAAACTTACTTAGAATGCATTTCTATTCTATTAGTTTATATATTCTCATATTGTAAAACTGAAAAACGAAAAGAGAATAAAAAATAATTATAAATTTAGTATAATAATAACAATTTTTTATTTTTTGTTATTTTATAAATATATTAATTGTAATTATTTATTTTATAAAACTATTATTATATTAAATATAATGACAAAATATATGTAATAATAGAAATTATATGCAATGATGAAACTTTTAAAAATTTTATCTTTTTTTCCTCAAAGTTTTACACAATTTAAATAAATCTAAAACAATAATTTGTATAATTAAAATGATATTTTCTTATAAAAAAATATGCTCAAATTGTATCAATGAAATAAATTTAATTACAATTTATAAATATTATTTATTTACAAATAAATAAAAATATTTATTAAATAAAAAATATCTTTTCATTCGATCCATTTTCAATTATATACAAACGAAATAAGCAAAATATAATAAATTTATTTATATAAGAAAAAGAAAAAGAAATTAACTGAAATGAAGTAAAATATTTGGCATTTTATTTTCTTTCTTTCTTTCCTTTATTTTTCGTTTTATTTTTAATTGAAATGGATCGAACGAAGGACAGGTTTTGTACTGAAATACATACACTGAAAAATTGATAAATGACGAAGAGAGAAAAAAGAGGAAAAAGTGAAGAAAAGGAAGAGAAGAAAGCGATTGAAAGAAATGATAACAATTTTATTCCATTCATTATTTGCTCATTGATTTTTAAGACAAAAAAAAATTAAATTTAAATTTAAATCATTTTGCATAAAATTATTCCCAGTGATGCAATATTAATATTAACCATTTGATTTATTCGATTTTAATAACATTTCAAATTTTCATTCCTTTTTCACTTACTTATATTTGATAGTGATAAATTTTGATAATTAATATAATTCGTTAACAAGTTAAAAACAAACGAAAGAATGAAGAAAGTATGTGAAATAAAAAAAAAAGGACAAAATTTAACCTTTAAAGGTCAAATTTCTTTGTAATTTCAAACATTAAACATAAAAAGTGAGATGAGTAAGATTACAAAAAAGTTAAAATAAAAAAGATGGCAATAAAAAGAATCATTTAATAAAAATTAAAAATAGAAAATATTTAAATTTGAAGATTAAGTCAAATTTATTTATGAATTTTACAAATTTGTGAATTCATTAAAACTTAATATATTAAAATTGGATATATGTTTTCAAACTAAGGTTATTGAAAATCAGCAAAAATAAATGAATGTATGTAATTTTCATATTATTTTTCAATTTTGATTATTCCTTTTTATACGTCAAAAAATATTAAATAATAAATTACAAAAAAGAAAACGTAATCTAATACTTTTGAATTGTAATTCATTCTAAACATTTAAGCTTATCATATCAAGGTTAATCAATTATTTTCTATCATATTTTGCTAAATTGATAATCAAATAAGCTATGAGATAATTAAAAATTAAGCTTATCGATTGATCCATATTTTTCATTAATATCATTTATAATATGCATTGATTAAAATTTTACAAAAAATTAATTTAAAAGTAACAAACAAGAAAAAAAATATTTTCAATAAGATTGATTGCGATTATAGAGATTATATGCATAAATAACTAAATGATAATATGATAAACTCATTGTTATCATTCATTGTTATTATCATTGCTAATTCGTTATTGCTATTGTGCTAATTCGTTATTGCTATTGTTATTGCTATTACTGTTGCTATGGATACATATAGGAAGTGATGGCAATGATGATAATGATGATGATAATAATAATAGTAATAATATAAATACGAATAATTGGAAATAACAAATAATAATAGTTGTAAACAATACCTGAAAGGTATGATTATTAGCAGGGATTCTTGTTATCTTGTCTTCGTGATGCTTTCAATTTTAATTCATTTCACTTTAACAGCATTCCAACATTTCCAAATCGAATTGCTCGCATCTTCTCGCATTAAATAAATAACAATTCGTGCAATCATCTCTTGTAATATTTTCCTGATAATAATAACAATAACAACAACACAGGTAAGTCAAACAGGTGTGCATGAAATAAAGGGAAAAAGGTAAGAAAATAGACGAGAAATTATAGAGGAGGGAATAAAAATTTGTTGTTCTATGATCAACTATTTTCGACAAGTTTTATCATTGCATGATGCGTTATATATAGTTTCATAGAATATAAATAACCGATAACAGATAATAGAATATATCAGAAATTATATATATATATATATATATATATATAGAAATTGCATATAATGGAATGTTTCGAAAATTGCATATAAGAATAATATAGAAAATAGTAAAATGGAAGTAATAGATTAGCAGAAAATAATAGAAATAATATATAAGAATAGTATATAATATAATATATTAAAAATTACAATAAAATAATAATATATAATGAAATATCTTGGGAATTATATATAGAAATAATGTTTAGAAAGATATAGAAATAATATATTAATGGAAGTTAATATATATACTATACAATAGATTATATTGATAATAATATTATAATATAATAGGTAATGATATCATATAGCAGTACATAATAAAAAATCGTATATAGAAATAATACATAATCGAATATAAGGGAATAAATTAATGGAATAATATGAAATAGAAATATTCGATTGAAATAATTTATAATAGAAAATAATAAAATTTAATTTATTAAATAATATATAATAGAATATGATCGAAATAATATAATAAAATATATAAAATTAGAAATTGAAATAATGTTAGAATGTTAGAATGCTAAAATATCGATCATTCGATTGCTGTTATAAATCAATAAGTTAAAGTTTAAATGAAGTAAAAAATTATCTGTTAAATAGATTAGATTAACTGATTATGCATACAATCACTGTTTCTGAATATTTTGAATGATAATTTTATAATTTTACACTTATTTCTTCCTTCGGTATATTAAAATAAATTTAACATTTCTTTTCCTTTTTGAAAATTATTTTAAAATATTAATTTCATTGAATGTTAGAGAAAAGTTGTATAAAAGTGATTGAAAATGATTAAAATTTTAAATTTTTTTCAGATTTTTAAGAAAATTTATAAAAAAATATGCAAATTTCTATATTAATCTTAGAAATTTCTTATTCATTAAATTTCTAATTAAAATTTATTAAATATGAAATTTTCATTTAAAAAAATTAAATAAAATGATAAATTAGTAAATGACTTGAAATGAAAAATAAGACAGGTGAAATTAGGTAAAATACTGTTTATGTTTACTATTTTTATTTAAATACATCAATGATTAATTAAATATATATATCTGCATATGTTCATTCTCATATGTCAACATTTATATGGCTAAGAAAATGCATGTTCATGTAATAGGTTATTATCTATTCAACTTATAACATGTTTGTCCATGTGATATGTTATCATTTATCAGTTATTATGAAATATACAAGTATGTATGCGTGTATGTATACATGTATGTATGTATGTATGTATGTATCTATTAATAATATGCAAAACACCAACGAATAATCTAAAATCAATTTTTAATAATGAATTTGTACATATATAATCAAAATAACATATTGATAAAAAAATAAAGTAAAAACTGGATAAAAATACAATTCAAAAAATATGATTATGCAAATACGAAACTTTTTTACGGGGAAAAAGAAGATAGAACAAAGCGAGAAAGGGAGAGAAAGAGAAAGATAGAGAGAGGAGAGAGAAATAGAAGGATTGATAATGATTTAATGATATATAATAATCAAAATAATTTTAAATAATAAACTACAACCAAAAAAAAATTGATCAAATTTGGCAGAAAAATAAAGAAAAGAAAGAAAGGAAGAAAAAATGCATTATTCATGATAAAAGTTAGAAAATGATAAGGAAATGAATAAAGAAATAAATATTTTCAAAATATATAGTAAAACTTATCATATCATATCAATTAAAAATCCTTTACTAATTTTTTAAAATGAATATTTTAATACAAATAACGAAAAGATGAAAAAGAAATTTAAAAAAATTTCTCGATCATTAAAATATGACTAATTAATATAATCCAAGTAAACAACATAAAATTAATTTAATTCCATTCAATGAAGTTTTTATCAGTTTCACTAATTTAGAAGTCAAAAAAAGAACCAATAAAAAAGTAACGAAATAGAGGGAGAGAGAGAGAGAGAGGAAGAGAAAAAAGAATACGAATTTATTATTTGAATAAATAATAAAATGTTATATATATATATATATATATATTTGGGTAAATAGATACAATGAATTATATTGTATTAATTAAAGATATACAAATTCAAATAATGAAAAGAAATTAAAACATTTAAAAAATATTAATCAAATTTTTTAACAAAAAAAAGAAAAAGAAAAGAGAGAAATTTTGTAAAATATTAGATCCGATCATTTGATGAGAAATCAAAAATATAAATCATTTCAAATGACAAAATGAAATAATAAAGCTTTGCATAAATAAAAGCAATGAGATTAATTCTCTGATAATCATTTTCAAAATCAAAATTACATTTTTCAAAAATGCAATCCAAATTATCACAAATTGGTCATAGCAAAAAAAGAAAGTAAAAAATCGCAATATTTCATTGTACTAAAAATAAGATATCAAATATTTAAGGAATAAATAATTTCGAATTAATTTTTCATTTCATTTCCAATTTTTATCATTACATAATTTATTATATGCACATCATTTAAAAAGAAAAAAAGAGATAGAATAAGTAACTGAAAATATTTCAATTTTAAAAATTATATTTGTATTAAATCTTAAAGTTGTAAAATGATTAATTGAAAAATATTTCTTTCATTTTATGAAGACTTTAAATTATTCGATTAAAAATTTTTAGTAAAAATATTTCAGAATTTTCAAACTCATTTTTTTCCTAAAAATATTATTATAATTTATAAAATAAATTTTTGATGAAATATAAATGATCAAAAAGGAAATAAGTAATGAGAATTCGAGACTTATTAAAATCTTGTTTTCTCATTAAGAATTTTACTCATTAAGAGAAAATACTCATTAAGAATTTTTAGCTAAAAAATAACGCGAAACATATGCAAATATATACGATATTGCTAGGCAATCAAAATTTATTTAATCGTATAATATATGAAATAAACGATGAAAACAAATGCTGAATAACAATAACTAACTGATCTTTTTTTTTTTTGAATTTCTTTTCAAATGCGAAGCAAAATAATTGTGAGATGAAATTATTCTCATCGCAAATTGTTATGACCAATAAAAAATAAATAATAATATCAGTAAAAGCATTTTAACTACTTTCATTATGATAAGCTGATAATGATAGTAATAATAATAATGAATGAATAATAAATAAATTAATTAATAGATAAATTAATCTTATTAATGAAGAAGCACAATAATTAATCAAAAGCAAAAATGATAGAAAAAGCAATAGAAAATCGATGGGAAAAATTTCCAAAAAACATTAGAAATAAAATAATTCGAGAATTAATTAACATTTAAAATTTTTATTCAAATATAAATTGCTTTTTTTCCATCTAAAATATAATAAAATTTGAAGGAAATAAATACTTCGTAATTTTTCACCGTCTATGTTGTATGTGATAATAATTGATATCGAAAATGACGGCAGCTAATAATTGAATTTAGCTGTACACGTATATATATATACTGATAATTGTAATTGAATTTGTAACAAAAAATATGCCAAATAAATAGTTAAATGAATCATTTGATCGTCTTATATATATTGTTGGGTATTATCTGAAAAGAAAAAATAAATAAATAAATCAATAAATAAAATAATTTAAAAATTGTTTTAATTTCACTGAAGCACAAAAACAATAGCAATGAATGTGATATGAAAAAACTTAAATGATAGAAAAAGACAACATTGAAAAAATGATAGCTGAAGTTATCATTATCATGCATATTATCATATAATGATTGAATAAATTCTATGAAGCGATAGTGTAGGAGAAAGAAAAAATTGGAAATGAAATTATAAAATAATTGAAGAGAGTAATGTAAAAAAGAGATGAAGATGGAAAAGAAAAGGAAGATAAAAGAAAAAGTATTAAATATAATTGAAATAAATTAATTATGGAATAAAAGAAAATAAAATAATAATATTTAAAAGAGAACTTAAATAACGGAATATAAATAAATATTGGAATATGAAATAAACGATGAAAACAAATGCTGAATAACAATAACTAACTGATGATGCTGGCATGATGGAAAAGATTTAAGTTCACTGATAACCATAAAATTTTTCATTGCAAAAATGTGATTCAAAAGAAATTATCATAAGATAAACGAGTGACGTCATGCATCATCAAATTTTTACATACTTTTAACTGACATATCACATAACGTATACATCAATATCACTGAGGCAAAATTTTGCACAATTTACTCTTACCTGTTGATATTGTCTTTTAAATTATTTCTTCCTTTATATTATATATAATATTCTACTCTCTTTATATTATCTTCCGCATTATCATTTTTATATTAATAAAAATATCACTATAAAAATAATGATAACTATTAACATTATAATGAAACTATTATATAGAAAAAACTTCAGGCCCATCCTTGAAAGAAATCTAAGATTTTAGTAAATTATTTCTCTAAAAAGTTCTTAGTAAATTATTTCTCTAAAAGTTTCCTGATCAAAGTAATCAATAACTTTTTCTCAATATTAGTAAGAAAATCAATAACCTCTTATTAACCTCCACACCTCTTAACATTATGCTTAGATAAAAAGATAATAAATCATCGAAATATAAGGCTATATAGCTGTATGATCAATTAATAAGAAAATGATAAGTTTTAAAAGCTTAAAAACAAAGAATGCTTATAACATTTAATAGATATGCACATGCAAATGGAAATGATATAAATATTTATACCATGATAATATATTGCTGATAAACGGGAGGCAGAAATATCTTTAAAGCGAGAACAACTTTAAACAAATTCAAATAGAAGTAAACAAATCTATTACATGAAAAATCTATTATTTATTCAAAATGAATTAATACTTTTCTTAACTCACAAAATATTCATTCATTTCATTATTTCAATTAAATTCATCATTTCAATTATTCAATTCCTTTCTCCAAAAAAAGGAGATGAAAATTTTATGTCATAATAATCTAACTTTTAATTAATCATAAAAAGAATAAAATTATCAATTATCACAATCGCCATTTTAATTAATTTCCTTCCTAACAATTAGTAACAATAAAATATTACGCGAAAATTTTTTTTTATTTTAAAATATAATGAACAAAAAAAAGAAAAAGAGGAAATAATATATTCCGTATCCTTTCTTATAGTTATAGTAATAAAATTATAATTAGAAATTATATAATATTTGTTTATTTATATTTATATTTATATTTTATATTATTTTTGGTTGAACAGATTCGAATCACTAACGAATATCGACAAAGAAATTTCATTTCCTTTTAATTCAAATTAAAGTTTAATAATTTATTAATTAAAAATTATAATCGATTAAGATTAAACAAATAAATGAACGCATCACATCCTTTTATTAATTAAGTTATAAAATCTAAGCATATTTTCAAAAAAAGGGAAAAAAAAGGAAAACAATTCAGAAATGTTCACGGAAATACGTCAAATGCGTCAATCAAAAAAATATGTCAAACATACTAATGAACAAATAAATAAGCAAAAGATAAGATAATAAAGAAATTTAGACATATCAAAATATAATATGCTTATTATTAAAATCATAATAATTGCTTAATTTAATTACTTACTTTCTTAATACTTATTAATATAACTTTTATTCGCATAATTATTTAATTACCTAAAAGTTAACGTATTTCTGTGAACGACAGCAATACTTATTTTCTGATAAATAGAAGTTTTTTTTTAAAAAATTTTTCTATTTCATCTAACATGCATGAAGATTTATACAAAAATAAACTTACCAAGGTGAATGACAAAGTTTTGCTTCATTTGACATTTCCCACTGAAATCAAATGTTGCGGCAAGGTTGATTAATATACAGTAATCATAATAATGGCAATGATGATAACAACAACAACAATGATGATAATAATAATGCATTCATTAAGAAATGCATCGTTATCATTATTATTGCTATTGTTATTATTATTATTATAGGGAAGCTGAATTGCGATTCATTGAAATACGCCACATTTGACCTATTAAAATGGCTTGCTATTTTAATTTGTTTATATTTTATTGAATTACTTATTTTCATATATTTCATTATTTTTTCTCTCTTAACATTGATCATTTATTTTTCGATAATTTCATTCCACCAAATTTAAAAATTATTTTAATGTTTGCAAATTTTTATTTATTTATTTGTTTTGTAAATAAAAGGAAAGAATGGATGGATAAAATTTATATTACAAAAATAATAGGAAAATATATGTAAATTCATTAATATTATAATAATTTCTTTTAAATTTTTCGAGAAAAACTTTTCATTAACAATTTGATAAAAATATATTTTTTTTTTATAAATATTATTTATTTCAAATATGAAATTTTTCCTCCTCAACTGACTATCTAATTTTAGTATCAAATTTTCTTTCCAAATTGATTGATTCATTTTAATATCACATTTTCACCCCAAATTAATCATTTAATTTTAATATCAAATTTCCTCCCAAATTGGCTATTTATTTTAATATCAAATTTCTTCCCAAATTAATCATTTAATTTTAATATCAAATTTCCTCCCAAATTGGCTATTTAATTTTAATATCAAATTTCTTCCCAAATTAATCATTTAATTTTAATATCAAATTTCTTCTCCAATTGACTATTTAATATTAATTGTCCTGTAATTTGATAATTATTAATTGTAACTTTTAATTAATTCTGCACCTTTTTTTCCATTCAACAATTTAATCCAACATTTACGAAAAAAAATATAACTATATAAATAATAACTTACAAGAGGTTCCTGATGACCTTTCTTCGACCGATAAGTATTCACTGCATCTATTTTAAATTTAAACATTTCTACCTGACAACTGTAAGCTTTTGGTGTTAGTTTAATGACAGTATGCAATGGAACATTTAAATACGGTAATTCCGAGTAATTTTTGTTATCGAAGTAAGCCAAAATACAGCGTAAAATAGCCTAAAATTACAGAATAGAAATTATATTAATTTTGATATATGAATAAATCATATCTCGATGATAATTTCATTTATCGAATGATTAAAGATATTTGATAAGATATAACAGATACGAATTATTGAATTTTTATAAGCTTAAATAGTTTGAATAAATCATGAAATTAAATTTGCAATGGATTAATTTTGATTCAGTGGAAAAAATTTTCAAAAATTTAGATTGATAACATATCACTTCTAAGTTATTCATATAATATAAACAAAAAAAAATGAACCTGATGGGATACGACAAGTACATTACTTTGTCGTTCTAATTCCATAATCACTGGTTCTAATCGACCAACTAAATCTTCATAACTCTAAAAATATTAACAATCGATGAAACCACTTGAAAATATCTATTAATTAATAATTATTTAATGCAGTCAATTTTTATCTCAACAAATCAATATTGCTATTCTTTAGCATACTATCCAATCGAATCAATATTGCTATTCTTTAACATAGTATTTAAATGAAGAAGGATAAAAAGGAATATTCATCTTCTCCTTCTGCCTGAAATGATAAAAAAAAAATTCACTAACTTCACCAGATGGATAACGATAATGATATTTATCTTTATCACGATCAGCGAATTGTTTAGGATACCTTTCTTCGAAGTCGGCATATGTTAAACCTTCACAAATACCCTAAAATTTGTATATCATCAAATGTTGAATTAAAAATAAATAAATAATTATTTTCTTAGCAAATAGAATAAAAATAAAAGAAAAATTCAATAAACAAAGAAATTTCATCCTATTGCTGAAATTTTAAATTCATCCTCTCATATAGATAAAAAAAAAAAAAAAAAGAAAACCGCATCAATTTCATCGAGAACTTTGAGAAATTCAATATGAGCTGCTAAATCACTTAATCCTTGAGCCGTTTGAGCGGCTCGAATTTTTGCGAACTCCAAATTCTAAGATCACCGCGTATCTTTTCAGCCTAAAAATATTCCAGAAGAAAAAAAGTTGCTTAAAGTTGTAAAATTTTGATAAAAATCATTTAGTAGAATTTATATTTGTAGCAAACAATTGCATTACCACCAAGAATGTTATTAATAAATTAATGACAATTCTCGAATGAAATCTTAATTAATTAACTGATTAAAAGTAAAAATCAAATAGCTCAATAATAAACTTCCCTTTGCAAACGTAAAAAATTGGGCTAATATTGGGAAAATTTAAATTTCGAAAATGGCTATTGCATGGTAACGTTGAATATGAATTATAACATAAAATAGTATTAGCCAAGAAGTTTTTAATAAATTATATTTGTTAAAGATTGAATAAAATTTTAAAACCTTAAAATATTCTCGTAATTTTTTCGCATATTCAATACCATTAGCGCTCAATGGACTATCACCGCCAAGCCTACCAATTCGATTATATTCACTCTCGCCATGCTGCAAAAAAAAAAGTAAAAAAAACTTGAACATACAAATCCAACATTTTTTAACTACAATAAATTTTAGATAATATTGAAAATACAAAGCAAAAGATAATAATATCGAAATAAACAGTAAATAAATAAAAATAGCTTATAAATATTTAATTCGTTTAAAAAGAAAAAACAAATGCTTAACAAAATAGAAACTTAAATTTAATAATTTTTTAAGAACTTAAAAAAATCCAAATTTAATTTAATTCAAATTTAATTTTATTTAAGCTAAGCTTTTCCTATTTTTCTCCTCTTGACATCAATCATTTTCTTCTCCATTTAATCCTAATGAGAATTAAAAAATAAATAATTAAATAAATATTCTAAAAATACTTTTTACATTTGATAAATTATCAAAGGAACGATAGAAATATTATATGTTTCTAAAACTAAAAAATTATCAATTATTTAGAGAAATGTGAATAGAAAAAGGAAAAGAATTATTAAATAAATTACAAAAAAAAATTAATTAATAATTAATAAATTGTTATAAAATAAATTTTAATAAAAATAAATTATAATAAATGAAGAATAAATAAATTTAGTAATGAAAAATTCAAATTAATTTCATAAAAACGAGGAATTGAAAATAAAAAAGAATTAATTGTAATGGAATTAAAATATTTAATCAAATAAAAATTTATTTACCCTTGTAAGATAGATAGAACGTGGTAACAAATGTATATTCATTAAAAAATATACAACACGACTTTGAACATGTCCATTTACGTTATGCACAAAAAATGATCGACCAGCATTGATTACTTTGATAAATGATAAATCATTATCTAATTCATCATCGATTGGTTGATACTATAATTTATCATTTTATTTATTTATTCATTATTCAAAATTTAGCACAATTTCATTCATTCATTTGTTTTATATTAATCATCAACTTGTATGATCAGATATCTTATATCTAATTAATTGAACAGTTAATTAACTATTTTTTGCTAATCGTTCACAAAATAAACGTAAAAAGTTTACGTACGTGTAAAAAAGAAATTGGCACATAATAAATTATACTATTGCATATTTAATAACACGGATTTATGTATCACGTATAAGTAAGTTGACGTATTTAATTATAAAAATACGTGTAAGAAAAATATAAATCAGAAAATATGTAAATAATTAATGATATTCTTGTAACAAGAAAAAAAAGAAATATTTTTAATCTTTTAATCTAAAAAGGATAATGTATATTATCAAATGTAAGAGTTTTTAATTTGTGTAATATTTTAAGATAAAATGAGTAAAATTTAAACTAAAAGTTTAATCTTAATTGTAATCAGAAATTCTATTTATTTTCATTTCTTATTTCCAATAATAATATAATAAAAATATTATAAAATTATTAATTATTATTATTCATTTCTATTTAAGATTAAATTAAATATTGAAATTAAATCATTAAAATAGGTATGCTTCAATTCTCCATCCTACCGTATTATTTATTTCTATCCAAAAATGACATTACCTGTAATTTATAATTTTCAATTCGTTTCAAAAAATCATCTTTTGCTTCATCTTCTGTCATATGACCTTTGTAATCTGGTGAATTGACCTTCACTTCCTACCAAAGAAAACAACCCATTATTATTATTTATTTATTTATTATTATTAATATTTCAAACTTACATGGAATAAAATAATTTTTGCTAATTTCGCATTACAAACAAAAGTTAAGAAAAAAATGGAAGAAGAAAATAGAAAAAGCGATATTAAAATATATTGAAATTTTTTAAAGAAATTCAAAATGTAATCATTGTTTTCCTTTATTTCAACTTATTTCAGTGATAAACTATAATATTAATAATAAAAGAATATAAGTATAAAATATAATTACTAGAAATTAAAATAAAAATGGAAATTGAAAACAATATATTTGCCTAAAATTTGTTATTCCTACTATGTTATTTTTTCTCGCTGCTATATTCTTGATATATAAATATGTATTTCCATTTCAATTTCTAGTAATTCATTTCACGTCATCTTATCTTCTATTGCCGTTATAATTTGTCCAACAATTTTTGAAAAAAATGGAAAATAAATACTGAATTTAATGTTTATTAATTTTAGTAAAAGTGTTAAGCTATTTATACCATTGATATGAAATGATAATTTAAATAGAACTAACAGTGATATTAGCATTAATAATATCTGGATCATCACATATACTCTCGACGAAAAATAATCGAAATGGCGGATCACGATCTTCACGATGACAAAATTCGCTAACCAACTACGTCGTTCACGTGTTGTATTAGTAGCATCAAAGATCTGAACAAAAATAATCTAATTTAAAATTTTAAAAACTTCAAATTTTGGCTATCATTTTTCGGCTGAAATGATTCCTTAATGTATTACTTATTTCCCATACAATATTATTTCAGTAGCAAATATTAATTATACTATTGCTGTTTTAATAAATTGATAAGCCTTAAATCATTTTCTGTTTAATAAGCTGATAAGTTTTAAAACAGTACCTATTTGATAAACTGATAAATTTTAAATTATTATCTCATTTTCTTTTAGAATCCTCGTCATGGATTTATTAAATTTATTCTTAATTATTTTCAGGAAATTCCATTGATAGGATACAATGACCTATAATAATCTGACCTCTTCTAATTCATTATTTTTCTCGTCCATTTCATCCCTTAAATTTAAAACTCTTGTTCAAGCGCTCGGTACAAATTATTAATCAACACTCTCTTTTCTTAAATAACTATTTCAGTAGAGCAATATGCGGAAATCTCAAGAATGATAATTAAAAATTAATTTTCTCTCGAAAATTTTCTTTTGCATTTCTCACGCAAGAAAAAGTAATTCAAAATCTAAAAGCAATTTCCCCATTTATTGTTCGAGAATGAAATTGAAGTGCCAAAAATAAAACGAAAATTCTGTTAAAAAATTTTAATTTCTTTATCTTAACTCAATCTTTTCTCAAAACATTTTGCTTCTTTTCATAATGAATAAACATGCGAAATTTATGCGAAATTATTGCGATATAAAAAAAAAACCAACCAAATGTTTAGACATTTCAATTACTTCAAAAAAAAGAAAGGAAAAAGTATAAAAATAGAAGCATTTTTAGCATATTTTCTAGTCAAATGGCTAATGATATTTGAAAAAATTAATTCAAAATAAAATTGCAAATATTTGTTAATTATTTGTTAAGTCAAAATAACGAAATTATTTTTATTATTTAATTTAAATTTTAGGAAAAAAAATTGTTTTAAAATAGTTGAAATAAATTGCTTTTCTGTTCCGTTTACTGATGTATCATTTTGCTTTGCAATAGAAATGAAAAAGATAAGAAAGATAAATGATTGAATTTTTTTTTTTCAGAACTTTTTCTAAATTAAATTCCAAGAATTCTCTATCGAGGAACAAATGAATTTTTACAGGAATGAAGATGAAATATCGTCATGGCATTTATTTGGAGCATTTTTAAGAGGAAAGATTAATGATATCGACAGTCTCGATGACCTATTTCTAAGTATATTAGATTTTTAAAACTTCCTAGGAAAAAAAACGTTTCAAATTTTTTTTAGAAAGAAGAAGCGATTATCATAAAACTTACAGCAACTTCACCTTCCTTACTCGTCAGGTAACGTTCCAAATCTTCCATTGCAAGCCTTGCATATTCACTGAAAAATTCAATTTAAAATTTTTAATTTAAATAAAAATTAAAATTTAGGTTTTAATAAGATTCACAATTTTCTTATTATCATTGATATTTAATAAATTAAATTAATTGATATCGTTTATTTTAGTTTCAATTTGCGAATACACATCTTATCATTTTTGTTTTATTAAACAAACACGATATATATTGTTCAATACTGATAATCAAGGAAATAAATTTAAAATTTGATAAGAAGAGAAACTGATAAAAAAACTTATATAACTTATTTATTTATTATTACCACTTCATATTTGTTAATTTTGATTCAACGAATTCTTTTATTATTAATTCAATTTTACTATTAATAAATTAATTAATTAAAAAGGTAAAGTAATTAATAAGTAAATAAATGAATGAATGTAATATTTTAAAATAAATAAAATAATTAATAAACCAAGAAGAATAATAGTAAAGAAATAAAATAAAATTCTTACTCTCTCATTTTACTGCCCGTTTTATTATAGGGGCTAAAAAATTGCGATTCGCAATCTTCTGTACTGCATACCTTTCGACGATAATCACCAACATTAAAAGCTAAAATAAATTATCATTCATATTATCATTAATCAATTATTAAATTTTTAAATTAAACAATTTCAAAATTATATAAATTTATAGAATTTTTAATTTCTAATTTATATTATTTTAATACATATATGTATTATAATATAATATATTAATTTTGATATTTCGTATTATTTTTTCGTCTTTTTTCTAATAAATCAAATAAATTTATTTCACTTAAAGAAAAAAAAGAGAAATAAAATTCATATTAGCATTATTGGAATAAATTATGAAAAATATTTTTTAAGCTAAAAGGAAATATTGCTGTTTGAAAATGAGAATTTAAAAAATTCAATACTGAAAAAATTAAAAATGACCTTTTGTTTTAATTCCAATCCAATTCAAATATCGACATAATTTATGTGAAATATATGTTTTACCACGAGCTGGTAAACCGGCTAACGCAATTACATTCGGAACACGCACCTGTTCTTGCGTTGAATCTGAAATTTAAAATAGAGAAGAAAAAAATTTGGAAACTAATAATTTATTAAAAATCATTTTAAATTCTATTCCATTCTTTATATATTATACAATTATTCTATTGATTTCATTATGCTCTTATAAGATCTTTTAAAATCAAGTACAATTAATTACCGTATATTCTATTTGAGTAATTATATTCTTATAAATATATAGGAATCATTAACCTATCCTATATGAATTATAACATTTGCAAAAAAGAGAGAAGAAAAAAGAAAAGAAATAACCATTTATCGTTGAAAAAAAAAAGAATTATGAGTAAAATGATGCAATACTATTTATTAGGTGTAATTTTGGCTTTAGGCTTAGATTTCTAGGCTAGATTTCAGATTCCTACCTGGGCCCTTTAGCAACATTTAAGCCTTGTCGGTTCCTTTTCAATAAATATGATAAAATGTATCACTTTCGTTTCCTTCTTTTTTGACTATGACACAAAAATGCGTTAATTATACTTGTGCTCTATCGGATGATGATATTTGATCATTAAAGTAGTAACACAATGTGCTGTTAATTGCGCTATAAAAAATGATTATTCGATTATCAGTTAAAATAGATTACAACGATTTTCTCGACATTTCGATCTATCTCATGTTCATTATATTTTGATATTTTCAAGCGAAATACTAAATAAGCAATTGATTAATTGATAACTAAAACTGATTAAAATAATCAATTAATTAATAGCTAAAATCGGTTTAAAAAAATTCGTTATTCAATTATAGAAAATTTATTAGTCTGATAGGATTATTAGTAGTAAATAAAAGATTAAAAATGAAAAAAGAAATGGAAATGAAATATGTTTACAGGTGAGAAGATAATCATATAGTTTAAAATATTAGTATAATTGATGTAAAAATTATTGCACTTCAAAATATATCGATAAATATATACATATACATATATATATGATGTACGTTATTTTTTATAATAAACAATTAATATCGAATATTATCGTAATAATTTATAATATAATTATTCAAATTACACAGTAAATTCATAATATTTTTTCCCCTCTTAACATTTAATCAATTAATTTAATTGTAATAATTAAAATTATTAATTTCCTAAGACAATAATAGTATCAGTTATAAATTGATAGTGCTGATATGCAAAGTTCTTCGAGAGAGGAATGAATAATGTAATTATAAAATGTTTAAAGAAATGGCAAAAAAAAATGATGAAATTTTTGTTTGCTTAGCAATCTTTCAAATGAAAAGTTTGTAAATATGTCGCCGATACGATAAGAAGAAACAATTTTATATAAAATTGGGAAGAAAATGCCGAGAAGAAAAAGTTTCAAGATTTTAAAAAAATGAAAGAAACAAAAAGAAAAAAAAAAGTGTGATAATGATAGGGATGGGTTATTTTCAAGTGATTGAAATTTGAAAGAAAATCCAAAAAAAAAACGAGAGAAGAAAATTGTCACAATATTATACATATACGGGAGATAAATACATTGATAATAAAACATACAAGCAAGAAAATCAATTGATCAATCAATCAAGCAATCAATGAGCCAATAATCAATCAATATTATATATTAGTTTTTGTATTATAATGAAATAAACAAAAAAATCTATTATTATTATTTAACAATTTGTTGCTACTAAAATTTATTTTCTGCACTAGAAAAAAGGAGTGATAATTAAAGATCGAGAAAAATTACTAAAATTCAGCAACAGTGATAACATATTTAAGTGATAGGTCAAACTAAGAAGTTTGAATGAATAAGTGAAATTCCAAACTACATTTGAAATGGAAATAGAATAGGAGAAAAAGAATTTTAATGGAGAAAAAGAGAAAGAGAGGAAAAAAATTGATAGTAAAATGAAAAAAGCGCATGCAATATTTCAAAAGATAAAATTTTCATAATTTAATTACTAATTAATAATAATTTTGATGTTAAAATAAAATTAATAATAATAATAATAATAATAATAATAATAATAATAATAATAATAATAATAATAATAATAATAATAATAATAATAATAATAATAATAATAATAATAATGATAATGACCATAATTTATAATCGTTTATGATTAATTAGTACTATAATATTATAAATATACAATCAATTAATATTATGATATTATAAATGTCAAAATGACAGTGATAATGATAACTGATGGAAGTAACTATTTGCCGGAAATGATACAGTTGAGAAACTGGCAAAATGAATAGGAAGAACGTCGTGTTTATCATTTTGCTGCTTCCGTTTCTCTTTTATGTCCTCTTTTTCTTTTCCTTCTGATGATGATAATGGTGATGATGATAACGATGATAACGATTACTCATTCTAATCAAATAAACATACCAAGCAAGTAAATAAATGAATGGTTTCATCGCTTCGTAACTTAACTTTTAAGAATCGATTTAAATCAATTACTATCAATAAATGATAATCAAAATACATTCATTATATTATTTAAAGATATGCCTATATTACTATTATTTAAATTGATTGATTTTAATAAGGAAAAAAATCAAAAATTCAATTACATTTCATTTAAATATATTATAAAAAAGTTTCTTAACAAAACTGTCCAAATTTCCTATTATCTTTTAATTAATCACAAAAATAATTACATTTCTAATATAAGTATGTATGTATGTATGTATGTATGTATTCGATTAACCAAGCAAATACTTAAATTAATTGATTTAATATATTTAATTATATATTATCAAAATCATTGAATTGACATACGCATACTAAAAATACTAAAAGTAATCAACATCAGTGTGAAATTAACTTAGATAGTAAAATATCTGAATAAAGCAAAATATCTATTATTCAAATAATCATTATATATATAATTAGTATATATTTTCCATAATTTTCTTTTTCTTAATTATAAAAATTTAAAATAAACAATAAAGAAAAGTGACAGAATATCTCATTTTTCATATGTTAAATCGAAATTAAACTTAAAATCGAAAATACTGAAATAAATACTGAATTAAACAACATATTTATATGTTTGAATTTAAACAAAATATCTATATTAAAATTAATACCTTTTTTTTTTAATTATAAAATTTAAAACAACAAGGAAAGGAAAGTGTGATGATGAAAACACTGAATGAAATAATCAATATCTAATTCGATATTACTATACTTAAATTAAATAAAATAAATATTATTCAATTAATCATTACATGCCAAAATGAAATAAATGATCAATATTAATATGGAATTGGATTAGATATTCATATACTTGAATTAAACAAAATAACTATCACCAATCTTATTAATGCATTATATTTGAAATGAAATAAGTAATCAATATTTCGATTTATATATTTGAATTAAACGAAATGATTATTATTCTATAAATCGTTATATCCAAAATGAGCGTTTAATTTTTATTTTAATTTGATGATTTCATTTCTTCCTGAATTATTAAAATTTTAAAAGAAACAGAAAAGAGAAACGAATAAATGGAATGCATCATTTTCATCATTTCATCTTACATCGATTGCTTCTTCTTACTATGATGTATTCATCTATTCATCTATCAATCGATTTGTCATCCCTCTCTATCGTACTCCTTACTATTTTCAAAATGCGAAAGAAATGAAAGATGGACTTGTTGTATCGATCGTTTTATAATGGAAAAGAATATCGCAAATGCCGTCGCTTCCACTACCGCTAACAACAATGATACAAGTAAAAGCATTGTGATGTATTGAAGAGTTAGGCCAGATAAAATATTGCCACAGTAATAATAATACTAATATTCATTTTTAATCAATTCATTCAATCAATCAATCAATCAATCAATCAGTTATTTAATTCATTTCAAATTATATCATTTAATGAATAAGAAATAAAAGATAAAAAATTTTAATTTAATTAATTAATTAGCAACAGATGAATAGAAAAGTTAATAATTTAAAATAATTAATTAATCGAATGAATCATTGGAAAGAATTTATATATAAAATGATCGAAAGACTATAAGGAAGGAGAAAAAGCATGAATAAAAAAAGGTTTCAAAGTTAAATTGAATGCATTTGAAAGAAATGAAAATTAAAGAGAGAAAAAAAGAAGAAGAAAATGATAATAATAATAAAAGAAAAAATGCAAAGAAAGAAAAAAAGACAGTCAATAACAATGGTTAATAATGATAATAATAATGAGAATAATAATAATAGCAATAACAATAAATAATAATAGTAATAGCGATAGGAATAATAACAATAATAGTAATAGTAGCAATAATAATATTAATAACGATAATAATAGTAATAATAACAATAATAAGGTAATGAAACATTGAATGATATCCAAAACTTTTATGCTTTAATCAAATTGAAGAATTTATCAATTTAAATCAAATAATTTCAAGGATTATATCAGTTAAATCCCATAAGATGTTTGAAAATTCTCGAAGAGAAACATAATAACAATCGATCTATATGAATTAATTTTTGCATACTTCCATGGATCACAACAAAAGAAACAACTTTTGTTAAGCGAAAAAAAAAAAAACGAAAAATAGCAAAGTAAATATTTGTTGTAATTTGATTTAAAAAATTAAAAGGAAATTAATAACAATATAATAGAAAATAAAAAATAATTGTTATTATTATTCCTAATATTAACTTAAAATAGGAAATAAAAATAATTAATCATTTAACTAAATATAATTAAGAAATGAAAAAAATATTTGTAAAATATTAGCTTTGCATAAAATATTTAAATAAAAGAAGTAAATTATTGTGATATATTATATGAATATAAAACAAACTGAAATTGTTCACATTTTCAGCTCAATGATTGATTATTTAATTAATGATTAATTATTTTCAATTATAATAAAATTATAATTTATCTAATAGATATATGATAATATGATACATTTGTTAATCACTTTCATGATCATAATCAAAATGATTAAAACAATTATTACAACTAACCATTGGTAATCATTATAAATTATTTTATTTTATTACTTTTTTTATATTTATATTAATTTATAAATTTTTCCTAAAAAGAAAAAACAAAAAGCTTTTCGATTATTTTGAAGATAATATTAAAATAACTTTTCTTCAATTATAAAATCAATCAATAATTCTATTTTTTTTTCATATGATTGATAATATGAAGTTATCAAATAAGGAGGAAAGAAGAACCAATCATGTGAAAGAAATTTCCTATATAAAAGCTTTGGCAATTTACCAAAATTTAAAAAAAAAAAACCTTTGTAATAATGTATAATGTAAACATTAAAAAAATAGCTTTGCTCTTATTAAACTTAATAAAAAAATACGCAAACATTTCTGTCCTTTCTTACTTATCGAATTTTCGTTAATTTGAATAATTCATAAAAAAAGTTTTATAGGAAAAATTATTTTTAGTTGATAAGAAAGCATTAGAAATTTAATTGAGTATAAGAAATATCGATAACGAATTTAATGGAAAGTATTGGAATTGAATTGCATGTTTGATAAATAAATGTATCATATAAGTAATATATTAATAACAAAAATTTCATGTTTTAATTTGTGTACATCAAAAGTATGTCACGTCATTTATATAATCCTATGAATGATAAGTCTGATTTAACAAAACAAAAGGCATATATCATCTAGCAAAATAATGATTATGGCTAGTAATAAATGATAAATGATATAAATTAGAAGTCAATTAATGATAATATTGAAATAGAATATTTATAAATAAATGTTATTACATTAAAATTTCACTAAAGAAAGCAGCCAAAAAAGGCAAATAAAAGTTAGTAAAATTTCAGACTAAAAATAAGGAAGTAAAAAGAAAAAGAATAAAGAAGATGAAAGGTCAAATGATATTTAAAACTTCCTTTATTTCTCTTTTCTATAACCTTCCCTTTTTACCGCACACCTTTCATTTCATTCCAATTTTTCTCGCCCTTTTCTCGCTTTGCTTTTTATTTTTAAATTTTTGTTAAAATTTAAAAAATATTGCGAAATTATTATAAAACAATTTGAAATTTTAATTTAATTTTTACAATAAATTATGTTTAATTATTTTAATATTTTATAATTTTCTTTTTTTTAAATCAAAAATTATCAAATTCATTTAATTCTTAGTGTTATAAAAAATAAAATATAAATATTGCGTAAATGATAAGATATTAATTATGATAATAAAAATATGCGCTAAATTTCTAATAAAAGTATTACAATCAAATATAAGCAGAATATATTAGAAGGAAAAGATAATAATTTAATATAAATTAAATATTAAATTTATGATAGCATAGAATAATTAACAAATTTTAAGAATTTTGTGCTTGAAAAAAAGGAAAAAATCTGATTTTATACTTATTTAAATTAATGTTTGATAATTATATTTATTTTTACAAACGTTATTTCATTTCTCTTCTTGATCTTATTATAATTTCATTTTCTCGAGAATTAATAAAAGTTTTTGAAAAAAAAATGAAAGCGGATCAAAATACATATGGAGAGAAGTGAAATCGATAGCAATCTTATTTGCTTTCAACATTAATGAAAATATTTTCCTTCAAAAAAGTTGCAGATGAAACTGGCAAAGTTTATTTGATGTTTTATACATACAGAAAAATGAATATAAATTAAAAATAAAATTATGAATTAATGGGACTTTTTGTTTGTATGATATGATTAAATTAAAATTTAAGTTTCTCTACTAAAAATAGCATCCAGATTAGTTTAGCTGAAAACTTATCTAGCAAAAACTTAGATTACTTCTCTAAGTTATGCTTGCCTATGCTAAATTATAGAAAAGTGGAGATGATTGATTGATTGATTGGTCAATTAAATGATTGATCCTCATTGATCAATTTCTCATATTCAAAATAAGCAAATATATTGATAAAGGTGCGTGAAATTATTGAGAAGGAAATTTTGCAAATAAGAAAATGCAATAAATAAATATTTCAATAATGATAAAATTGCACAAAAAAATCATCGATTAATCAATTCTATTTCTTCCATTTAAAACTCATTGAACAATTGTTAATTGATTATTTTGAGAGACGTGAAAATTCGATAAGCGATCGATATTGTTATCAGCAGTTAACATCCCATCACATATGATCCCATCATATATGATTAATGATAAAAAAAAGACTGAAATGATTCACCGTAAATATATGATTGAGCTATGATAAAAGATAATCAAAAAAAAATCGAAAAGTTGTAGGAATATAACAATTTATTAATTTATTTTTATAAAAAAATATTTTTTTCACATCGCTCAAAAATTAATTAATAATAATTAAATGAATTTCAATTAAAAAATAAGAGTTAATTAATTAATTATTTCATATAATTTTACTATTTCTAGCTTTTGTTTTGTTTTCAAATCTTTTTTTAATGTTCTCATTCAATTATTTTTAGCTGAATCGATGATTGATATGGCACCAAGTATATCGATGTATCCGTCATATTTGACTGATGACAAAAACGATTAGTAAAACTATATGATTATCGATTAAACCAAAATGATTCAATCAGAATATATTATTTAACTATGATAAAAGATAAAAGATAAATGAAAAATAAAAATTTTGATTTCTTATAGAAATATAATATTTAGTACAAAAAAATCACTTTTTTTTCTTAATTTAAATATAAAACAAAGTTTAGAATCAATTTAATTCAACAACATTAACAAACATACTTCATTTAGAGATTTCTTACCATACAAATTGTGAAGTGGTAATTGAAAAGATTTTTGAAAAGTTTTCGAAAAGTTAAAATTACACTGTTTTAAATATAAAATGTTGCAAATAGCAAAATTTTATATTTATTAACTATGCTTAAGTCAATTTAATCCTACAATTTCTCTCCTCCCATGACAACAACCACTTAAATATGTAATTAATTTTCTAACACTTCAACGAATACTTGAGGTTGAAAAAATTAAGTTATGTATCAATTATTATTTTATCATTCCTATTTTTCGTTTTAAACATAATATCTGTATTTAGTCTTAGCACCAAAATAATTTAAATTCCGTAGCTAAAAGTTTGAATTACAAGCTAAAAATTTTCTCCGCTGGCTTTCTTTTTGCTGTTAAATATTTAATTTAAATGGGAATGAAAGACTGAAATAATAAATTGTTTACGCAGAAATCGAAATTTAAAATTTCAATCGTCATCCTTTTAACAGAATGACAATAAATGATAAAACAAAATGAGAAAAATAAAAGTTTTAACAGATCATAACACAGCAACATTAATCTCTTTAAAATTATCTATCATAATCTTTGTCCCCTAGCATTTCAAAAACGAGTGTAAACATCGCACATATTAATATGACAACATTCATAACCCATATATTAGGATGACAACATTCATAAATATGTCATCTTTCATAAAAGACTCTATGCAAATGACTTTCCCCACTCAAATAGATGGATTCCTTGAGACCTTA
This sequence comes from Dirofilaria immitis, assembly GCA_024305405.1. NCBI lineage: Eukaryota > Metazoa > Nematoda > Chromadorea > Rhabditida > Onchocercidae > Dirofilaria > Dirofilaria immitis. The sequence goes on from JAKNDB010000103.1 coordinate 2,006,681, forward strand.
GTAGTACGCCTACTATTATTATACCACAACCCAAATCATCATCTTCTAAAATTTTTATAATCTAAAATTAAATAAAATTGCTGTATCGTTAAATTGAGTAAAATAAAGAGGCAAAATGGTTGCTCCTAAATTTTAGATAATCTAAACTAATAAAATTTTGTTTGGCTTCAAATTTGATATAACCTAAAAGTGAGAGAAATTTTCGATACTTAGCTTTGTTGTAATTTAAGCTAAGAAAATTTGTTGAACATAAATTTGATCATAGGCTATGTTTCAGTAATAAGCAACAGGGCTTGACTATAACTTTTGATGAGTTAAAAAAAGATGCAAAATAAAGGAGGAAAATCATTGTGGCCGAGGCCAAGGAATAGCGACTGAAATAAATTTAAGATACTTTTGAAAACAAAAAAAAATAATATGAAACTTCCTCATGCAATATTTACGTAAATATTTTTTCGCTTTTATTTTAATGAGAGAAAAAATTTTTGAAATATAAGGAGGAGGGGAGGATGAATGAAAATTTTAATTTTTTCTCCTTCAAGTCTTTCAATTTCAATTTTGATTTTTAAAATTATTGTTAACAAATTACTATAATTGATAAGGATTACATTTGATGGTAATATAATGATATAATGATAGTGATCAGTTTTGTGTAATGAAAGAAACTAACTAATCAAATAATCAACCTGTTTATATTGCTCATTTCAATTATTCATATTAACCAAATTATCATTAAATAATTAAATAATTCCAATTATGATAATATCCTTATTGGAAATTATCGAGATATATCTTATCAAAATTTATTAATATTACAAATCAGTATCATGATAAGGTTCTCGCTTTTCCTTTTTTTTTGGAAATGAAATTAAGAATTAATTAAAAATTAATTATTAAAGATATTTAAGAAATAATTCTTTAAATGTATATTGTGAGAAATATCACTCACATATCGATGAATGAATGAATGAAAAAAAAAAAAAAGGAAAGAAGGAATGAAAAAAAAGTCAGTACGATGTGATGACATATTTGAATTAATAAGTAAATTAATTTTAATTAATTCTTAATTAATGAATTTCCAATATTTTTATTCAAATTAAAATATATCTTATGAATTGTTGCTTAAATTACTATTGCTTTGGATAATAGGTGAAAAATGATAAATCGCCAAATCAATTAACCCTGAAAATGGATAAGCGTTTCAGTGGGAAACTAATACTCAACCATTCTATTGCTTGTGTTAATTAAGTAAGAAAAATCTTGCCGCGTAAGAGGATCGCAATGGTTATTTAGTATTGAAGATCTTTGGTTTCTTATTGTTTTTCGTTAAAAATTGGATTTTTAGGGAATATCTTATGCTAATATACGTATGTAATATCAATTATTGAATGTTAAAATGGATTAAAATATATATTATTAATGGTACCATAAAAAAATTGAAATGTTTAAAATTTTTTTAATCGTTTAAATCCATCGCTTAACTACTTTAGACAACATTAGTGGACTGAAATACGAACTATAAACTGCAAAAGGGCAATTATCGTCGTCGTCACATGATTATGTTTCTCCGAATTTTTTCCCCCTTTCAATTTCTCTCTCTCTTTTTCTTTCTCTTCCTCTCTCTATTCTCTTTTAAATTCTTTTTATTTCTATGTGTAACTGTATCTTTTCAGATTTTGTTTTTATAATTAAAATTCCGCAACATTATTTACTTTCTAAATATAATTTTCATTTCATTTTTCCTCTTTTTTGTTTTATCAAATTTTACTCCCAATCACTATTTACACCTTCATTCTATGTATGTATTGTTCTCTCTTGGGAATGTTATCAATCTCTAACTTTTTCCCAAAATATACTGCTCTTTCTTTTTTCTTTTTCTCTCCTCAGGCAACAATTAAAATAGCATATATTTTCTGATAACTTTCCCCTTTTTTAATCCTTCCAGTTATCTTTAAAAAATTGAACAATCATTTTTCACTTTTATTTTATTTTTTTCGATTCTCTTTTCCTATTACCAAAAATTTTAGCTCCTTTACTTTTCTAAACTCGTAATTATTGAAGTTATGTATATCGAGAACAATTCCTATTCTTCATCAATCAATACAATCGAAGTTCTTTTTCTCGCAAAAATAATTAAAGTCTTTTGAGTTTTTTTTTTCAATTTTTTTCTTCGTATTACCTATAAAAGCAAAAAAAAAGGAAAATAAAATATGAAATTTAAACATAAAATAAAACTTACTTCCATTTCTCACGTAAAACGTCATCTTTCGTTGAGGTATAATAGCATGATCCAGCGGTGAAACAGATCGTTCACGTGGATGTCGTTCCTCCATACTGTTCATTTTAATTTCTTGGAATTTTTTTATTTAAATTTAATCGTCCTGAAACTATGATTTATATACGAATAAATTATGCACTTTCATACACCAACATCAATATTATACATTTGAACAAAAGATTTGCATAAATCCAAATAATTTTTTCTTTTTTTTAAAATATTTATTTACTAAAGGAAATTAATAATTGGGAATGAAATAAAAAATCGAATTAAACGTTACCTATTACAAACGATAGTCAAGTAGTAATATGTGTTAGTAAATATAAAATTTATAGATATGAATGGCTAAATAAGTCTGTATATAAAGTAACATTTAAAATTAATGAAATAAGCAACTAGTGATGCAGATCAAATGAATATACCATTAGTGGTAAATGATTTCATCAATGATTGAAATTTTGAATTGACCGTTAAATTTTATTAAAACGTCTATGAGCATTATCAAAACGCTCAACATGTGTCACATTTATCATGAACAGTAATATTTATTTCGAAGCAAAAGTTTTAGGCTATGAGGCAAAAACCGATCTTACTGCATTTAAATTTATAATTGGCTAGATGTAGATTTCAATTGATTAAGACCTAATTAATATATTGTTTAGTGATATGTGACAGTAATGATACTTTCAACAGTCTGAATTTAATCAGTAGAATTAATGCGATAAATTTTTATCAAAATATCCGAAAAATGCATCCTTTAATATTTGCGATAGTTTTTGTTAAACGAATATCGATGTAATATGATAACAAATGGTGAAGCATTGACTGACCTCAAATTAACCTCAAAGTTGTTATTATTCGATTTATTCAACCATAAATAAAATGCTTTACTAAAATTATAAATTCAGACATTGTGCCAAGGAAAGCATAAACATCATATTAATTATTCAAGTTCAAATTCAAATTCATCGAATTCATAAGATGGAAATTTTTGATTATAAGATTTGGAAATTATCGATATCAAAATTATGAAAATGATATATTATCATTTATATAACAAAGTTTGTAATTTCAGAAATTATCACTTCATAATTTAATTTTTAATTAAAATTGGCATTTTAAAATTATTTTAAGATATCATACTGCATTATGTTTATTATGACTAGCGTGAATTTTATATGCGCAAAAAATTTCTCATTTGATTGCAATAAGAAATATTGCTTGCATTTTTCTGCCTACTTACTTATTCATACAGTAAATTTAAAAATGATGGATTAAGAATTCTAAAAATTTTATTGCTTCATTATTTCGTCAGGCGTCAAGTTGATTTAATAAGGATAAAAATCGATAAAAGAAGAGATAGATAAAAATAAAATTGACAAAAAAAAAGAAAAGAATGCTATTTTGTTAATTTAAAAATTTTATTCTAAAATACTGCTTGATTTAAAAAATCAAAACAAATATGTTAAAAATTTGAAGTTAAGAAAATTTTTTAACTACGATTAAATCTAACTTTTAATGAAATTTCGTATGAAATTCAATCATGGAATTAGGAGTTATCTTTAGATTTAATTTTTCTGACATTTTGCAATCGCATAGATTAGTAAAACGAATGAGCAAATATAAAAGTTAAAATATGCAACTCATCAAGCGATAAGAAAAAGAAATAAATGGTACGAAGTTCAATCATAGAAATTAGGAGTTAAATTGGTTAAATTCGAAATTTCAAATATTTGCGTAAAAAATGTTCACTTGTTCCTAACTAAACAATCATTAAAATGTCATAAGAGAAGTTGATTGATGGCAAATTTTCGAAAACAATTTAGTTATGCTGCATAACAATAAGAAAAAAACTTTTGTCCTGGACATGATCTTTTTCAAAATTGAACTGATTTTAAAATAGCAAAATTTGACGCAATAAAAAAATTGAGCAACTTTTTAAAGTATCAAAGTTTGGAACTAAAATAAAATCCTACATTCAAAAATTTAAACTATCGAGAAATTAGTAAATTATATCAGTAATGTTACTGAACAAATATTTGAATATCAGTTAATTATCAATTTTTGTCATAATGGTTTGAAAGATTTTAATATTTTCTTCGTTTTTGTTTTTAGGTAGTTTGAGAAAGAAAACAAATTTCCTTTGATCATAAATTTTAGCATTCATTTTTGTTGATTACGGTGTATTATTCCACTTAACTTTCATTTGAGATGATTAGCTGAAAATTATTGGAAAATATTATCGCAAAGAGAAAAGATGACTGATAATGTTAAAGTAGTTAGGAAGTAAGTTAAAGATAGTTCTAATAATGGAAATATGAAAAAAAAATATATTGGAAAAAATTTCAGAATATGAAGATTTTGTGAAATGAATGAAATCGAATATATTTTTATCGATATTTAAATTTAATGCATAACTGTAATATATCTCATCAGTTTATCAGAAATCAACTTACAAATAAGCATTACAAGATCAAAGAATATAAATGATGAAAAAAATGAATTGATTTTAATGGATTACTATGAAAGATAATAAAATTGAAATTGTTATTAATCGTTTTCCTCAATTTAATAAAGATATTTGGCAATATCTATCAATTTAATTAAGTGAAAATCGATTTTTGATGGAATAATTCAATTTTCGTTGGAGCATTAGAAAAAAGTTTGAATGAGAAATTCAAAGAATTCGACTTTGTAAATCAAAATAATATTTGCTTCATAAAATTATGAAAAAAAAAGAATGAATATATGAAAAACAAGCAGTAATTAAATTAAAATTGAATTAAAGAAATGAATTACAGTAAATAAATGAAGGAAATTGAATAGGAAGCAAAATCAAAGAATAGATTAAGAAATGATTGTCGATTCTCGAACTTTTATTATAGCTTTACCATTACACTTTAATCATTTAAATAAACGGGTTTTTGATTATCGTAATGAACATGAAGAAAAAATTTATTACTACAAGAAAATAATTTGAAAAAATCAATGGCTTATTTTTCTTTAAAAAAAAAAATTCAGCATTCCGTTAAAATCATTGACGTGTCTTGATGCTTGTTTCTAGCGTTTTAACTAGGACTATTAAAAAATAAGCCAAAAAAAGAAACAGACTATATGGAAATGATGTCAGAAAAAAGTAATAAATAAAAGTAAAAATGAGATGAAATATATACTTAACCAAAATTATATTTCAATTCTAATTACTATATAATTGCATTTTGTAATCTTATTCCATAAGTAGAGTGACAAATAATTAAAATATTAAAAATTGTGCAAATCATTCATACCTTTTCAAAGAGCTGAAAATCTAATCATAAAATTAATCAGAATACATTTTATCATTATTCATTTGCGCATTATCCAATTTTTATCATTTTTATATAATGATTTCAATCAATTATATACTATTACAGTATATATGCATAATTATTCATCTAAAATAGTACATTCCATAATTAATTATTGAATTAAACTAAATGAAAATAATAGAATGAAAAATAAACAAAGGATCAAACATTAGTTATTTATGGTGAATGATAAGCTTACTTTTGTTAATAAAAGGATCAAATAAACTGTTTGCTGCAAATAAGAAATGTTTTTGCTTTTCAAATATTTCTAATATATAAAAAAAAATTGCTTAAACTATTTGCTTATTTAATAAGTCTGACTGAAAATAATGAAAGATCGATTCAAATTTAATGCAAAAAAATTATTAAAAATTCCTAAACAATAAGCTTTATTTTCTAACTCATCAAATAAAAATAATATCCATCTATGTCTATTAGTATGCAAAAGATAAGTCACTAACAAACAAACATACACGAATATTTTTAGATTCTTAAAAACCATCAACTATCATTCATTCGTTAAACTTTTTTTCCCTTTTTCTTTTTCTTCTTTTTTCTAACAACTGTCTTTTTCAATAATGATTTTTATGAGAAATTAATAAACTTTGTGTTAGAGTGTAATTGAAAGAAGATGACTACATACAAATTAGTTTTTCATTTTGACTTCTTTACAAATATTTCATTTGAAAGTCTAATAAATTTTGCAAAAATGGGAATTGATTGTATTATCTTAGGTTAATCTTTTTTCTCTTACATCAGTTGTTTATGTTTAAGTCAGAAATAGTAAGTTTGAAATAAATGATAACAGCTTTGTTAACATATCATTCACTTTTTGATGGATAATTTTGTTCCATTATGAATCACACATATATTCTGATAATTATCAGAATAACTTTCTATGAATAACTTCATTCAGATTGTAATTACTATTCGATTGACAACTCTATCTTAATTCGGTCAAATCTATTCTGATTTTAAATATGATTTAAAATAAGTTTGAAAAATTGGTTTTAATATTAGGTATTTTTTCCATTCATTTATATCATAATGACTTAAAATTAAGTATGATCTTTCTTGCTTAAATCATATAATAATTTCATGTATCCATTATAATAAGTAATTGAATTACCGCTGGGATTACTCTTTTAAATTTAAAAATTTCCAATTATTTTTCAAATTCAATTATTCATCGGAATCATTAATAATAGCAATAGTTTTTAAAGTTGTTTCGCGCAAAACAATAATTAATTGTAAACTTATTCTATCCTAAAAAAATTTTGCTTGAAAAAAAAGCCGACCAACTATTACACAGTAAAATACAAGTAAAATAGCATTTAAAAATTTTATAAATATGATGAAACAAAATGAATCAATAAATTTAACCTTCAATCTAAGTTCTGTTTAAATCATCTGCAGCATTAATATTATTAATGAATATAAAATAATAGTTCTACAAATATATAATAATATTGAAATTATACTACAATTTCCTTTCTTTAAACCTATAACAAATTTATAAATTAAATATAATAATAATAATAATAATAATAATAATAATAATAATAATAATAATAATAATAATAATAATAATAATAATAATAATAATAATAATAATAATAATAATAATAATAATAATAATAATAATAATAATAATGATAATAATAATAATAATAATAATAATAATAAATAATAAAAATAATAATAATAATAATAATAATAATAATAATAATAACAACAGCAAATACTATTTGATCATCCGAAAATTATAAACAATGTGTATATGCAATATTGTTAATAGTTATATTGTTAAGTATTGTGTAGCATTTATTATATTAATTTATATAACGACAAAAAAATCATGCTACAATATTATATTGTAATTTGTAAGTTATACTGTATTATGCAGTAATTTATAGATTATAATGGAATATTTGATTAAACTGTTATACGATCATATGTGATCTGCATTATATTATATCAAAGCCCATAAGATGTTATACCATAATACATGAATTATAATATCCAGATAAAATACCGTTTATTCTTTTGAATATAATTCCGTAACTTATAAGTAACCATAATCAATGAATTATTATAACATACTATAAGCCATGAACTACAATAATAATAATTTCATACAATCCCGTTTCCTTGTTCGAATATCCTACGATAATTATAATCTCTGAATTACCATATCATCCGTAAGCTATATCAACTATAATACTTGCATAAAATACCGTTTCCTTATTTAAATGTTGTATGATAATATGAAGTTGCTAACGATAAAAAAATTGATAATGCTTGTTTGAAAAACAATGTAAAAAAAACATTCTCACCATGGAAACCTTCCAATATGATAATTAGAAAAATGAATCCCATCCTAAATACCAGCTAAGCACTTTATTCTTTAACTTTATCAATATGATGTAATGAGTGTATTTGATATAAAAATGCTTTATAGATAAGGTTTTTGCTATAGTTTGCTTTCATTTCTGCAAAAATTTTATTCATTTATGTGGGAAAAAAATTTATTAATGAATAACTCGAACAGAAAAATCATTTTAATTTTTGAGAATTTTCAGCCTGATTAGAAGGTTAGTTGCCAGTCATGAAAGCAATAATGATAAATATTATTTGCATTGAAACCAATAGTCAGCTGAAGAAATAATAAAAAAACTGGAAAAGCTATCGACCAATCATTTTGTTTTGCTGATTAAAAGACTGAGCCCTAAATTTAATCATGTTCTGAAAGTTATCATGCTGCAGTTTTTAAAATTCAAATATTTATATAAATTGAAATAAAAAAATATAAACAAAAGCTGCGATAAATTTTCCTAATTGGAATAAATGCGTAGAAAATTTAGATTAGACACACTTTCCCGGAAACTATGTTTATTTGCATGCACATTCACAATTAAAATCAAAAAAACTTTCCTAGAAAAGTATTCACATTTCTCGCAATCAGCAATGTGTGTAAAAATTCACATGCTTTTCAGAAATCGAAAATTTCCAATAGAACCGCTAAAGATCTGAATTCCACCTATTGAAATTTGATTTATATGAGCTGATCGACTCGAGCATTTCCCGAAAAGTACACTTATCAATCCGAAAATCACCGGAAATTTTATTGTTTCAAGGCAGAAAGATTTAAAAAATGCACTGATATAAAGTGAAATATTATGCTCTTGGAAAGAAACTTTCCCCAAATTATTTTTCTGTATAAACGTAAATTCCTAAAATTAAATTGTTTCAACAAACTTGATGATAAATTTTATCAAACTTCCTCACTTCTTAAATCATGAAATTATGAGCAAGAAAGAAAAACAAGAGAGGTAAAATATCAAGAGAAGACATATGTAAATTTTCACATTAACAATATTTCAAACTTCGTAAAATAAATTAAAGATTTCTAAGGCTCTGAGGCAAAAGAACAAAAATTTTTCATGCATGCGACATATCTGAATGAAAATAAAGAAAAATATAAATTAAAGTTTAAGTCAAAAATTACACAAGAGGCTTTAAAATATGTCACAGTTCTGGAAAAGATAATCATTCAACAGATTTTTCTTAAAATAATTTATGAAATCAAAAAAGAAAAAATAGCGTGTTTAATTTTAATTGCATTCGAATTCGTCGCTCGAATCGTATTCATCAAAGGACATAATCTTCATCTTATTTGCATAAGTGTCCAATGCATCGAGACATTGACTCCATCGGTAATTTACATTTCTTATTGTATCTGCAGGATAAAATTCCTGCACCTTTTCCTTTAGCCAGATTAACTAAAAAAAGTGAATATCATAGAAAAAGTATCATAACACAGTAGAATTCTGAAGAGCCAATATAGAATGAGGTAAACTTTGTGCAATGCTATAAATACTTCGGATTTTTATCAGATAATCTTGGAAAAAATTACTAGAAAATTCTAAACATATGTTTAGACAAAGTTTTTAATGAATAATTTCTCTGCAACAGTTTGGCTCAGTATGTAAAATCTTTATTCTGAATAGCCTAACGAAACCAAACTAGGAAATTTCTGGAAACTTATGTTCAAGCAGAAAACCAAAATATCTGAAGTGGAATTTAAATAATGAAGAAAAAGCTCAAGAATGTATTCCCTAAAATTCAAATATATGAAACAAAACAAGATCTTGAAAATTCAAAAAGAATAACTAAAATTATAACTTACTTTGGCTTGATCTCTCTTTTCTTTACATGGCCTCTGAATATCATCATCACCGTTATACAGTAAGATAGCAACTTTAACAGCAAATCCTTCGGCATTTTGCTGTTGTTTTCTTATGCGCAAAAGAGTTTGAGGTAAGAGATAATCCGGCTCTTTTTTTCATTCTGTTGCTCGTATGTTGATGAACAAGCTGAAATTATGTTTACGTGATGAAAAATCTTTAACCGTGATTAAACTCGAATTTGAAAGCTGCACTTGGTAAAATTTAAATGTTAAAATTTATCATTAAAAAGTAGAATAAAACAGAAAAAAGCATCAATCCTATTTCATCATTACTCCATCAAATGAAATCTAGAAAGAATTACTACCATCATCCAAACGTATTCGTTTCACTGGAATATTCTGTTCCCCTGAGCTATAAGCACTGAAATTTTCTTTTCTAATTTCAACAATAAATTTTCGTAATCAGCCAATGCGGACAATGCTTGCAAACAGCTTTTCTTCGTTGATGATATATTTCCGTAAGGATAATATACAGATATCATATTTTCAATCCATCGAATCTAGAGATTAGTTCGCTTAAATTTGAAGATTTAATTCGAGATTCAAATTTAATCAATTTCGAGTCCAAATTTAAGATTTACTCAATATTTCGATTTCTTGACTCAAAGCCAATTTTGATATTTGAGCCTTGTCAGCCAACCAAAATTTAATCTTGGACATTTTTAAAATGTACTCGTTCCATCTGATTCATCTTCATATCTTCGGAAAATAACATGCTGATCTCTTCTCGTGCAAAAATACGCTTCGCAAGACATCGAACAAACATTGTTGGATGAGAACAAGTAGTCACTAGACGATCAACAACTTCTTTAGGACAGTATCTGTAAACCACATCTGAAAAAACTACGCGTTACGCGTTTTATTTACTCGGAGACAATTTCGTTTTTTTTTTTTTTTTTTTTTTTTTTTTCAAAAATCCAACAATACGAGAAGATGGCTCCTTTTCATAAGAAATAAAAATAAAAAGCTATTGAAGAAATTACGGAAAAGAAAAAGGAATAATTTACCTTCATAAACTTTTCCAACACTAGAGAAATCATTGTTCACATCAGAAACTTTATCCGTTTGCACTAGCGTTGACTTTATCTCTACAGAATAAATCACTTTAAATGCAGCATAACTAATGAAGTGTTTTATTACACCAAATTCAAGAAGTCGTCAAACTACATTTCTTCTATTAAGATGATTTTTAAAATCCTCTTTCACAACAATCATAAAATAACCAATTCGATGCTTAAACTGAATTGTGAATGTAAAATATGATCAGAAATGAAGTTCGTTTTTTAATTAAATGAAACATAATCTTATAAGTTGAAAAATAGCAAGGATAATCAACACCGAGATACAGTGGTTAGTTTTCCATAACTAAAGCAAGAAAAGATCCCTTCAAAATCTGAATTTGATCCCTTCAAAATCTGAATTTATCAGGTTCGAGTGATATAAACAAAGCGTTGTCAATTGAATAAAATAAAGCCATGTGAACAGTAAATTCTGGCTTGTTTTGGGAAGCTCAGGATGGTATCATCTATATGTGCAATGTATGTGCAATTCAGCTATCAATAAATTGTCAATTAGAAAAATTCCAGACAAAGCTCATTTCTACATTCTTCTAAAAAATTTTTATTAATTACTTATATATCGGTGAAATGAATAAAAGATGGGGTAAGAATCTTAAATCACCTGTTTTACATGCAGTGTTGCCAGTTAGAATCTTATGAGGAGCGAAAGATTGTGAAATGTCAAGTAAGCGCAGTGCAATTCTTTTCAGTTGTCTGTCACTGTCCCTTTTAGCAGTGGAAATCATCTGTTTCAATTTACTTGCTTCATAACAGATATTATCGAGGCTTCGAAATAAATGGCGAAATTTAAAATTCAAACTTCCCGCCTGTTTCTCGACTCTAGTTGGAACTTGAAGAAATCTGGAAGGAAAAGTTGGATAGGTGTTATGTTGTCTTTCGGCAAATGTAGTCATAGGTTGATGCTGCGAAATAAGTTGATTACAGCTGGTGAATAATTCAGACTGTACAAAAAGCTGGTTAGGCTCTTTTCTGTATAACTCAGAATCAACACGAGCTAATGTTGAGGCTGGGATACCGCGGAATAAAGTATGTTTCGAATAAGTTTGGGTCTGAAGCAGCAATTGCAAAGATGAAAATGGTTTTCTTTCTCCAGCATCTGGCATGCGTATTGATATGGATGTTTTTTCGCTTTTTTGAAAAATCTTCGCTATAGTAGTACACTATTTCATCATTCTATAAGCATGTATAATGTTATAAAGATTACAGTCAGTTTTAAAAATAAGAATATTTGATCTCAGTTGTGACACAATTCTAATTATTTGATTTACATTAAATTTGAATGGAAAGACAACTTATCTACTTTGTTTGTTTCTCAAATTAGAAATCCTGACAACTTTTCTCTACGACAAAAGATTTACCTCTTTCATAAGAGAACCAGTGTAAGGTCTTGAATTAATCATAGATTTATTAGGTAGCATTTGCGTTTCACTAGGCTGAAACACACAAGAATTAAATACTTAAAACAGTTTATATAATTCAAATTGACAGTTGATCGCAAAATTAATTGCCTTGCCAAAGGAATCTCTAAATATAAAATTCGATTCTGCAAATCTGATAAAAAAAAAAATTTCTCATGCCCCTATCTTATCTAGGAATCTCGGTTATTTAAAGTTAATTTTAAAAATGTGCAATATGCGAGACAAGCTAAAGGATACATGAATAAAAACCCACCCTATTACTCGGAATTATATAAGACTTTTTCAAGACTGACACATGTCTACATTTTTCAATCATGACATGCAGTTGACCCACTTCAATGATCATGGCTTGCTCAATTTTTCCCTTTAGTTGAACTTTTACAAGGGAAAAAGGCCAAAGGACTCCTATAACATCGTTCTCACGAACTACATAGAAAATATTCAATTTATTGACGTACAATAAAACATGAGCATTCCTGAAAATACCTAATATAAATGACCACATATCGATAGCAATGTTAAGAATTCTGAGTTGCATTAATTTCGGGAAATATATATGTGGTATATCACCTAGATGATTTGCGAGATATAAGGTATCATGACTGGAAAACATTAAGATATGGGACTACACGTAATGTAAATAAGGAATACACGAAGTTTCAAAATTTCTTCATTTCAATATATGACATACTTTTTAGGAACAATAAAAACTAATTTAAATTTAAAAAATTCACGTACCCTTCTTCAGTATGTGTTATAGCATAAACCATAAATTTCAGTGCAAAACCAAAACGCCAAATAGATGACTCTGTCCTCGTCAATTCATCATTTCTACTTAAAACTCGAACACATTCATTACTAATGGCTTTCCATTCGTCTTTTATATGATTTACTAGAAAATAGATCTTTAAAATTCTAGAGAAGAAAAATCCAATATATCCCGCATAATGTTCAGATTTCATATGTAGCAATTAATACTACACTATTATAAATAATATATGTTTTATTTTAGGATTTCTTAATAAGAGCACCGAATGAAAGAAAAAAATAAAAAAAGAATTGAGAAAAAAATAAAAATCTATATATTCCTTTTCAAATTTCTATAAAATTATCCTACTTGTTAATTCACAAATACCAGTAGAAACTTCATGTAATTTTTGGTGATTTCAAATGCCATTTTGTCATTCATATTATTGAAATTATTCGGATCCGAAGACCAAATCGTCGGACGTCGTTTCACTTCCTGATAAGCATCAAACGTAATGCGTCCGTCCATAAGAATTTTTCGCGATTGTATGACATCAGATACTGCAACTAAAGTTTGCAAGAAATCATTAATTTATATTTCTAAATTTAAAATTCAATTGAAGTCCAAAATTTAAAATATTTCGAAGATTAAAAATCAAATAATCTGTGACCACATATTTGAAAAATAACAATCAATTAAACAGTATTTTCAAAACGCTGCCAAAATATTGTCCCGAAAAGTTCAGGTAATCAATAAAAAAATATTACGCAGTAAAAGTTATAAAACGCGTGGATGTGCTAATCAACTAAAAAGTATAAGATGTGTAAACACTTTTACAAATACAAAGCTCATGTGATTCTTACCACTATTAATATCCATTTCATCCCTATGCATACGTATCGATACGTGAGATCACCCATGACTTTCACGTCCGCACGTATACACTAGTAATCTTCTCCCGCCGAATTCCTTGTCAGCAAAATTTATCATGTCGTCTATTCTGTACTCTTTTCAACATACTCTAACATCTTAGTCTATCTATCAATTGCATCCTATCACCACAATCGATAACATATTATTGTCAATTTGAATCACGTTTATTTCCGGCAACTCGGGGTTCTTATCATTAAGCTTGGTATATTTAGTACTTTCAGGTGGCAGGTGGTATTAGTTAATGAATTTGACGTACGTCATTTTAATTAGAAGTTTTAGCATGTGTAGATAGATTTGTAAATCCACTATATTCATCTGAAGACAATATTTACAATTATACCTCTGATAACGTGAAATTATATTTTCATTTAAAGTTAGCATTTATTGTGATGGGTCATTTCTATCCGCTATCTTCATTTTAAGATCATGCAGGTGATCTCATGATCTTACTGTTATCTCTCTTTAAACTTCGCGTAATCACTTCTATTACATATTGAATCAATCTAGTCATGGATTAAATTGGTTTTCTTAAATGGAAATTGCATTAAAATTCGTTGTGTAAAAATAAGCATAAGTTTAAAATTAGGCCTATGTAAGTGATGGCTATTAGTATCATGTAAATGCTGTATTTTTATTTTATTTATAGATATTATACACATAATTTCTTGTCACCACTTTTAGCTATACGTTTTCTTGTCACCACTTTTAGCTATACGTTTTCTTGTCACCACTTTTAGCTATACGTTTTTAGATTGATTTTCGTTTTGATTTCATTTTTCAGGAATGTTTGGAAGACCTCCATTTTGCGCTACCCATTATGGCGTTTCACTGCATGTTTGATAGCGGTTTCAACTGTTACATCAGGAATTATTTTTATGAAGTTACGTCAGCATGAAAATATGCGGCGAAAAAAATGGGAATATTTCTTCAAGTAAAATTTAGTTCGCTTATTTGGTTTTAATTCGTTTATGTAGCAAGTTCGTTTTTCCGTAGCATATACGCTTGAAGTCATAAATTTGTGGAATTGTTGTGGAGTAAGGACTACGGAAAATTAATTGTGGCATTTTTGATTACATTTCTATCGTGTTGTTAGAAATTATTGCACTGATCGCATCCGATTACTTATTTTCTTATCTTAGATTTCAGATTATTTGAGTTTGCAGGAACTACGATGCTTATGAGCATGTGAAAGAAATTTGCTCACATTCACCTGGAATAATGCACAGTTGTCCCAAAGATCTTGCTTTGGCCTATGAAAAAGCTGGATTGAAAGAATGAATGAGAAATACATATTAAATCGATTTTTTAGAGGTTGTATTTAATATTACCAGCAGATTTTTCATTTTTATGTTATTTTAGGTCCTTGAAACTATTGACTATATTATATCAGTGATTATATTGCTTTACCGTATTAGATGTGAAGTATATATGTGTGTCGTGTGGGATATGATTATTGCATGACAATAGTTAAAAGTAAGAATAGGAATAACATGTTCCAATTAACTGATTCGTTCACAAATAAAATTCCGAAATTTTGGATTAACTCGAATCTAGCAGATAATGTCATCGCTTATTATCTCGAAAAGTTATCGAATTTATATGAGTACTGTTGAATAAGATTTTTACGGCATGTGGTAACATCTTACTTCTATTCTCATTAAGATATTTTTTCATTTGTATATTTTGCAAATATAAATTAGATATCACTTGAAAAGTCTTTAATCCTGTTTACTGTTTTTTCTCTTGGATATTAGATTGAATTTATTCATTATCTCGAAAATTATTTTTCGGAATGTACCTTCGAGATTGCATTAATCAGTAATATAGTTATCATGAAGAGCTCGATTATTAAATGTTTATTGCGTCTGATTTGAACATTACAATATTTTTCTTGTTTCATTCTCAAGAGAAAAATATTTGGAGGTTTACAAATTTTAAGTTTCAAAATGTGTTGTAGTTGCAGCTTAAAATAGGATGTTTTATCGATTTGCTAAATGCGGCAAGATGAACTTTTCAATTTTTATTTACAAAAAATGGATATAATAGATATGTGAGGTAACAATTTACAAATATACAGTAGCATGATGAACAGAATCATACAAATTTAAAAGATTATAATCTGTAAAAATTCTTTCCATTATCATTTATAACTGATCAATTTCGATATTGTAACGTAGTTGCTTAGCTGAGAACCATGAATAATAATTATCAAATTCAATTATGTCTGTAATTGAGAAGATAAATTAATATAAATAAGTATTCATCTTCCACATTTGTTGGAATTAGAATTGTATTTATTTACAGTGTAAAAAGAGAGTGTTACACTGGATTTTTACAGAATTAAGAATATTTTTATGGCTGTTATTTATTTTGGTAATAATAATTTCAATGTATCTAATTGAGATTCACTAATTTAAATCTAATGGGAAAAAGGCTTACATCTTTTGAATCTAATGGGAAAAAGGCTTACATCTTCCAGCTTGTTCGCATAGAATGGATCCAGATATAGGCACTTGCGAGCATTCTAACCTAATGTATGGGAAAACAGTTTCCATTTCAATTAAATTATTTGCTTTGGATGTCTTATCAAAGTGTATAGCGAAACCGATATCTTCCTCTGACGTCATGTATTGCCAGCTGAAGCATATTTTACATATTTTAATTGTATTATTTTGTATCTGAATCTTTTTGATAACTCAGAAATTGACATAGCTGAAGAGAACGGCTCATTTCGTCGGTCCAAATGATTTCGATCATCAGTCATAATATGTTTGCGAGCATACCCTAAAATAACAACTTAACATCATGATACTTGATTGATCGATCATTTCGAATTAAAATGCCAAGCGGAATAAGATTACGTGACGGCAATTTTTGCGCACAGCTCTTCTCAACTCTTCCTCTAATAGACTCTACATCATATTTATACTACTATCATATCTGTACTTTTTATATCCTATGAATATATATACGTAAATAAAGGATAAAGTTTAAAATTAACCTAATTCTTGTATTTGATTCAACCTTAATCTCAATCAGATGTTTTTCACCGGCATAAACGGTTGTAAGTTGATCATAATCAGCCATTGCGTCATTCGGATCAATGTAACAAGTATCAGGAATTGGTCCAAGACCATAACGTATTTTAGACGGACATTTTGGGTCACCATTTTCGCATAATTTACCACCCCAATGTACAGGCCATGAATCCAATTTAACATATTGTTTCAATGCTAATTCCCATTCATCAATTGAAGGCATTTCGATTAATGCATGGAAAAAACAAAACCATTGAAAAATTAAAATCAATTCAATGATAAGATTTGTTCCATATTTTATCTTGCATTTGTTTATTTAGTATTATTTAACATCATCACTGTGATAATTATTAAATGTTTATTTATCATTATTGATAATTTATATGTGTATTTAAATTTAACATATTTAAAGCTTCTTTTTTCATTCTTTATTTTTTCAATTATTAATTAATTATATTAAAATTTTACATCCATTAAAGTCTACCTGTAGTTTATCGTTTAAAAATGCGGTCATTGTGTTGAATGCAAGTCGAGCCATTTCAGGTGCTCGTATGATAAGAATTTTTTAAGTACCAATGGATAATGCTCTTGAAAAAGTGCAATAAGTGTTGTAAAGATGATGCAAATGCTTTGCATGAATAATGCGCACTACTGATATGATCCAAATCAAAAACAATCATCATTTGTTCAAATGCATGTCCAGTCTGTAAACAAAGAGAATAAAAACGGATTAATATTTTCATATTTGGTATGAAGATAAATAAATGCTCATTGTGAGGATTTAGCGCGATAACGCAAATGAACTTGGAAACATCGAGAAAAAACCGAACCAGAATTTCATGCTTGATTAAAATGTGGACGTTTTTGATCTTATAATTTTTCAATTACTATAATAATTAGATATTTGAATGAAATAAACTAATTAATAAATTATAATTATAAATTCAAATAAATTAAAGCTCGAAATTATCGAAAGTAGTACAGCGTAGATAGCAAATTACATAAATTTAACAAATATTTAATGTTAAATGAAAAAGAATTTTGAAAAAGAGAGAGGGAATTTTGATATTTTCAATTATTTATTTCATGATATGAATAAATCTTTTTCGATAAATCTCGATGGACTATTCAAATATTCAAATGCTTCGTCCATTTGATAAAGTAGAAAGGAAATGAAATTAATGATATATAATTGGATATAATGAAAAAATTAATGATATTTAATTAGGTGAAATGAAATTAATGATATTTTAATTTTAAATTTGTAAATCATAGAAGTTGACCTCTTTGGATTTATCACTGCATAGTCGTATACCCTGTTCAATTGCAGCGAGAGAATATTTGATATAATCACTGGACTGCACTGATTTCAGCATTCCTATTAAAAAAAAAAAAATGGGGAAAGATTTTTAATAAGTTCAGTATTTATAAGAGATAGTTATTGATAACAGATTTTTATCATTTATCATGAATTCCCAAAATATACAAAATTTTGCCGTTTGTTGGAACAGAGATAATAAATGCAAAGGTCATATATTATACGAATTTAGAATTAAATTTTTGAAAATAACAATTTAGATTAATTTTAAATTTCTAGGAAGAAAATATATACACTTACCTTCAACATCCATGTTACCCAACAATGACATAAGTATGGGGAAACCATCTTTATCTGGCAAAAATCCGTAACCGCAATATTTCTCTAGAATCTGAAAAAAAGAAATAAATTGAAATGAAATTTTATCAATGATAATTGAGAAGTGAGTTATATGAAATAAATACTCAGTATTGCTATTCGTTATAATTACAATTTTTTCTATCAATAATTGTTATTACAATTAGATATAATTGAACTTCTCTTACTTATCTTCACTTCTCTTATCAATTCGACGATTGAATAATAAAATCATTTAAAATCTTACAATCGACTATCGAAGATTAGTTCAGATTTCGACTTTTCAAAAATAAATTTAAAATAATAATATTGGAATTACAGACCTATTATATGCTTTGCAACTTTATTACCCTTATTTTTTGAAAAAATAAAAGTAAGAAAATAAAATGGGAATACTTCGGGTGCTTTCCAATTAGATAAATTATCAAGATCCCATGCTTTTCGAAATATCATATGTTTCTTCAACGCATCAGCCGTTTCATCGAAGCGTCCGTCACGTGATCGTAACCACCTTGAAAAACATAATAGTTTATTTGTATTTTTATATCCCAAAAAAAAGATGAAAAAGTTTGACAATTATTTTTCATATTTCAAATGAAAATAGGAATTGATATAAAGCTTAGGAAAATTATAAATTGAGAAAGCATATTGCTATAGATATTTTCATTTTTCGAAAGAAGCATTAATGGATAATAATTGTTAATTTAAAATATTTAAAAGAAATTAAATTTAAAAATTTTCAATTCATCAGTTTTATTTTTAGGACAAGTCAGTGAATAGGAAAAGAGATGACGAAAATAATATGATAATATTATTAGCAATTAGATAATTCAATTTATTATTAGATAGAAAATTGAGTAATTAAATGAATCAGAAGGGAAAGTATTAAATTCTTTAAATTCTAATACATCATGCACTTTCATGTACGATTTTAATTAACAAAACGAAGAAAAGGAATTATTTCTAATTAATTATCTGAAAATTTTCTTTTTCCATTTGAAGAAAGTTTCAGAATGAATGATTATCTTTTATCTAATTAAAAAGAAAAAAACGAAGATTTTCTTCTAATAAAACAATAATCATCATTCTTTTTTTTTTTATCAATCAAAAATTCATTCAAATTAATAGAACTAATAGGGTGCAAAAAGTTATGTAAATTTTTCGGAAATTTATTGAAATAGATCCATCCATTATGAAAGCTTTCAACTTTGTAATTTTTTAAAATATCCTTTCAAATTTTTAAACGATTTAATTAGTTGTATTAATTACAGCCATAAATAATAAATTCAATTTATTCATTGATATCTTAAAATCTCTATTAATTACTGGATAATAGAGATAACGAATCAATTGATTATTCGTCTGTTTAATCTTATTTATTTTTGTTTACAAAATCATGTCATGAGCAATATTTATTGATGATATGATTTTGTAACAGAATTATTCAAAATCATATTCGAGATTCTTGAAAAGTTTATTCACTCTTTTCTTCATATTCGAGATTCTTGAAAAGTTTATTCACGGTTTATTCACTTTTCTTAAATCCATTCACCTAATTTTTTTTATTTAATGAAAAAATTAAAAAATTTTGGAGAAATTCTATTTATTTCAAATTAATTCATTGATATTCAAATGAAAATACCGTAGGGAATAAAATAGAAAGGAAAGAAATTTAATTCGTCGATTTTTCAACATAATTTTAATATCCTTAAAATTAATTAGAATAGAGAAAAGACATTAGTCAAATTTAAAATTTAAAATTTGTTTTTCTCATTATCAGTTAATTTTCCTTTCTGTTTATTATATATTAAAAAAACTAGTTTAGTAATTCTCATTGTTAGAAGAACAAAATTCACTTTTTCAGTAATTTCATTATTTACGATTATTTTAAAATATGTAAAAATTTAAAGATTAATTAATAAATATTTCATTAAAAACACTTTTCATGTAAGCATGAGATACTTTTCCTTTCTTTTTTTTTTTGCATCTCTTATCAATTATCATAAATTAATTGATTATTAATTATTTGTAATTCTCAAGTTATGAAATTTCTTTTATACTTATTTACTGCAGCAAAAGAAATTATTATAATTTATTAATATATTTTTATTGTAAGTGATAATTTTTATGTATTCTTTATTATCATATTTTCATCGTATTTTATCATATGAATTCATTAAGTAACCATTAATTATTCAAATTTCGTATTGCTTTTTCGATAAATTAATAAGTGAAAAATTAAGAAATTTAATGCCAACTTTAGATTTTATAAATTTTATTTTTATTTATTTTTTTGCAAATGATAATTATTGATAGGATAATATTTGTGCTTGGAAATGTGATTTTCTTCGCTATCTTTTTATGTAAAATAAATGATTGGTTTACGCATTTATCTTATCTGCACTCCTTCTCTTTTCCAGTTCTCGAAGATGATAATAAGAGTTTTTTTTCCAATCCCGAAATAAGAAAAAGAAAAGAAATAGAAGAAACGAAAAAAAAGAATTTCAATAAAATATATAATAAAAAGAAAAATCCTATAATACGATATATTCCGTGAAATAATTTATTAGAGTGGTTAGAATGAAAATTTAATATAATTCAATTAGATTTTTTATATGTAAAAAGAAAAAAAACTATGTCAAATTTTTTTTTTAAAAACAATTTACGATAAAATTTAGAAAAAAATTATTGAGAATGAATTTTTCGAAGAGAATCAAAATGAATTTTTGTTTTTTATAGGTCATAAAAGTTTATTGAAAAGGCTAAATAAATATTTTCCGATGAAAGAGAAAGAATTTTGTGAAAATTTTTTTAAAAATTTATCTTAAAAGAGAATAAAAATCTTCAACTTATTCTCTGAGCTTATTTTTTATTAATTTATTAAAGGTATTATTATACGTTTTGAAATTTCAATATCATTAAAATTTTCCAAATTTTTAATTAAAATTTGATTTGCTTAAAAAATAGCAAGGAGATATGGGATCCAGTTAAGTTTATGTTTAAATTGATTATTTTAAGAAATTTAATAGAAAAAAATTGTATGAAATTTGAATTAAACAATAATCATTATTTCATGCATTAATTTCATATATTCAAAATTTTTTAAAAAAATAAAGCATAAATTTATCATTAGTTTGTCAATCATTTATCACTTTCCTACTATTCTTAATTGATCATTACACAGACAGATAGATAGATAATCTGCGATATATAAAATTGATTAATGATGCAAAAATAAATAAACAAATTAATTAATCATTAGAAAATATCACATATCCAATATATATCATTAGTATATTATTCTATAAAATGGTTAAATTTCTTGAACTATTATCTGCTTACTTTTTTAAATGTGCAAAAATTTTTGATCGACGAGAAAAGTTCATTTTTAGTAGGCAAAAAATTTAAAAACTGAAATTTTTAAAAAAAAGTACGATAAAATACCCTTTCGATCATTTGATTATATTATAATTTCTTAAATGATAGATAGTATTGAAATCAAAAAGCTAAACATAATCTTTCATAATTTTTTTTTATTTTCTCTTATCTTATTAGTTAATTAATTAAATGAGAAGAAAAATAGCAATTATTATTGAATTCCAGTTTGGTTACAAAGATGAAATAGGAAATTCGTTAAATACCTTTTCTGCCTTCCTCAGAAACAAAAAAGTTTTTTTATTTTTTTCGAGATATTTCTTTAAAAAAATTTCTCATTTCATTCACATTTTCCGTCTATTGATATTATTTTAAGAAAATAATATCTCATTATTTTTCTGATAAAATTCCATTCCATGTATATTTCAATGATATTATTAAGAATACCTAGGGAAGAAAAAATTATATTTGTTTCAAAACATATCAATATTCGTTTAAAATTATCATTAAACCAATCATTGGACCAATCACTCACATGAATTCTTCGATGAAGAAGAAAAACTATATGTCGAAAAGAATTAAATAAATGTTATTATTAAAATCAATATTAAGTAATCAAAAATAACAATAAATCATTCTGAAGGAAAGTTGTTAAATAAATTTAAATATGATATGATAAATGATAGACTGATAATACTTATTAAAAAGAAATTATTTTTACATTTTTATTTTATTTTCTTATGTCTCGTTTTCTTCTTTTTCCTTCTGTAATATTTATTTTAATGCCTATGGAATTATATCTCTGATCATTTTTATTATTCGTAAAATATTATTAAATATGTTAAATAGATAGTATTAATAATATGTTTTAATTAAATATGAATTTAATTAATAACAAATAATTGATTGAAATTTAAATAATAAAACAATTCATGATTAAATTAGATTAAAAATGAAAAAAATGAAAGTTATAATTAAATATAGAAGTATTTCGATTCTCGAATCATTCTCATACTGCATAATTTTCATTTTTTTTTCAACATATTGTATAATATACAAAATATAATCAAAATAATTGAAATAATAAATATGCATTGAAAAATCAATAAATGCATGCTGCATGAACATTTTGCAAAATGTAGTGCATATAAATTGGCAAAATGTGCATGTCAGTGTTTCATATATTCGCAAAAGATATTCGAAATAATCGTAGTTCAATCATCGAGAAACCAACCGGTTCTGATAAAGCAAAAGAAAAAGAAAAAGAAAAATTCCTTGACGGAAATATTATAGAAAATATTGAAATTTGAAAAATTGTTAATGCACGCACATATTTGACAATAATTAATTACAGTAGGAAAAAAATGAATCCAACAGTAATTAATTACAGTAAGAAAAAAAATGAATCCAACAGTAATTAATTGCAGTAAGAAAAAGAATGAACTTTATTTATTTATTTTTTTTTCTTATTTCAGTTAAAATTATTCAAAAAAAAGCGAAAGAAAGAAAGAAGGGACAGAAGCAAAACTCAACGACCTTTTCAAGAGAAATTTCAAAAAAAAAAAATTAATATAATTTCACCTGGCAATATAGCCACTATCAGTTGTTTCCAATGTTGGTATAACTGTTCGCAAATCATTAATCATTCGTAATTCTTCATTCGTAAGCTCGTGTAATATGTTGTTATTCGATGAATGATGCATTTTAGCAGGTTTCTAAAAATACTTTTTATTCTCCTAGTACATGAGATGGAAAAAGAGAAGAAAAAGTTATTCAATTTTGAAAAATGCAACGGAAGAAATTGAAATTTATTTCAATTTCTTTTTTCTTAAAATCGTTTTGAAAAAATGCAAGCAAACTTTTCATTTTTTTCTTTTTAAAAATAGTTTGCAATAACTTTTGAAATGATAAAAAAACTTTTTTTCTATTCAAATAAAATAAACGCAAAAGATATTTAACAAAAATTTTGAGACTTCAAAACAATTCATTTTTTTAGTAAACAATGAATATAATTACCGGCAAATGAGTTAATTATAGTAATCAATAGATCATCTTAATGATTAAAAATAAAACAAAAAAAAGGAAGAAATTAAGCAAAATTTTTCTTTTCTTGAATTGCTTACTTATAACAAATGAAAATAATCATTATTCTTATCATAATATATTCAAATTTTTTCATTTAATAATCAATCTGATAAATAATAATATTTAATAATGCTATTCGTATTTGATAATTGAACTAATAAATAATAAACATTCAATAATAATTGCTCCTTTAATCAATCTATTTCAAATTTGATAATAATATAATATCATATTTAATAATCAATTAAGGCATTATTAAGAATTTTGAAAGAAAATCAAATTTTAAAAACGAAAAAGAATTATTTAAAAACTTATTATTATTATTTAAAAATAGGTTGAAAAATATTAAAATAATTTAAATAAAGAGAGAGAAGAAATCAAAAAAATCATAGTAATTCTATCATAGTCAATCATTGTCTATTTCTGATTATCATTTGATAACAAAGGAAGAAAGGAAAAAAGATATTGTCCGAAATTTTATAAAAACGGGAAAGTGGAGACAAAGAGGGAAGAGAGAGAGAGAAAGAGAAAGAAAAGAGAAAGAGGGAGAGAGAAAAAAGAAAACCAAGGCAAATTGTTAAATTTCTATTCACTTCAAATCAATCCATCCGATATATTCAAGTAAAATAACTCTCAATTAAATCTTCCACATTTCCCTCATTCGTCATTTCTGTCATTTATCAAAAACTAAAATCCAATTTCTAACCTACTGTATTATCAATAAAAATGAAATTCAATCTGACAATTAACTTTTCCATCTTAGTAAATATTAAAACGAATTATTATATCATAATTGATATCCAACCTTTAATCTAGCCAATATTTGTTATTATCAAAACTGTTATCCAATCTTCAATTATGTATATTATCAATAACAATGAATTCAACATGATAACTGACTTTATTCTTTTAGTATATATCAAAAAAAACATTATATCAAAAATTCGTATCTAACCTTCAATTGATTTGAATTATCAACGAAAGTGAATTCAACCTGATAAGTAACTTTATCCTCGCAATAAATATCAAAATAAATCATCTTTATTTACATCAACCTATCGTTTTACCTTTCTTCTATCATATTCTCTCTCTCCTTCCTCTCTCTCTCTCTCTCTCTCTCTCCCTCTCCCTCTCTTTCCATTTTCTACGAATTGTGATGAATGGAAAAGTGACGATGGCAACAACATCACCAACACCGGTCGCCATGAAATTGCAACGTAACGCGAATGCATGCGTACTGATGATTTCTTGCAGCTCTTACTGCTCCGCCTTCAATCAAGCAACCTGTCCCTTCGTTTTCAAACATTTTGTAAATTTCATATTTATCCATTCTATTCTATTCTATCTATCTATGTATTTCTATACATACATCGATCTATATCTCCAAGATATTTATTAAAATATTGATAGGCACTCGTTATTCATTATCACATCAATCATCTTTCTCCCTAATCATTATTTATTATTTTATCAATTTGAAATTATTCTTATATCATTTCTTAATAATAATAATATTCATAACTATTGTAATTTATTTATATCTATATCTATATAGATCATAAACATATTATTATATACGATGATTAATTTAATCCAATTGGATTAAATGGGATTAAAGATAATAATAATAATGATAAGAAATGAGTTAATCAAAATGATTTGATATCTTATATGTTTATATATACATATATTATTTACCATTATTTAACACTACTAACTCTATCATTATCAGAATACGTCTTTAAAAAATTAAAAATTCAGTAAAAAAAAATGAAGAAATGAGAACATCTCATATATCTGTTGCATATTAAATTACAAAATAATAATGTGAATATTAATTAATATAAATATTACAATCATCCTCTATACAGAAAAAAAATAGATGTAAATTTTTTCCGATAAAATAAACATCATTCCCCGGAAGTAAATTTTAATATATTTTTAGAGTAGAAATTTATGAAGACTCATAATTAATTAATTGGTGATATAAATTGTATTAATTATAACTAGTATGGAATGATTCGTGTTGAATTTTTTCTATTTCTAAAATAAAAATATTTTTATTGATTCTTATGTACTTTATAAGTCTTCTTTTCCTTTGCTTCTTCGAAAAACTAAATTCTATTGAATTTAACCGCTCAAAACAATCAATATTTGCAAAATGTGCGCTCATAAAAACCTTGCCCCAAATTCGATGAACATCAGATTAAAAATGATGTCAACATTTGCACAATGAACGACGACGAATGAGCTAATTTTAAAATTCCATAAAATAGGTGAACTGTGCTGTAGTTCTTGCTGAATTCATCGAAAAACGAAAATACAATCTTAGAAGAATCAAATTTTTGTCAACGAATCAGCAATTTGTGCATCGCTTAACAACTAGTCATTTTGTACACTGTGTACTTTATACCCACCTTCACCAAGTACAAGATTTTATCCTTCCCAGTTACCTATACTCGATAAATTACAACATTGATAAATCATCGAAAAAAAAACTTTATTCCTTGGACCTTCAATCATTTCGTCTGCACAGTAGAATCTTCACTAATTTAATCATACATTTATCAACAAAACATAACAAAAATCAATCAAAAATGATTATTCAGAAAAGCGGTTCAGGAAACTCGAAAGCAATATCTTTTCCTGTTAAATGTTTGTAGATTGCGGAAAATGTATCCACCTGAAAAATCGAAGAATAAGCAACTGAATTTAATTATTCAGAGCAGTGTTTTCGACTTTCACTCCATATTTAACTTCCTGCTTATACTCTTCCACATGAATTTGCTATTGAGCAAAAATTCTAATCAAAATTTTTTTAAAAATATGGCTAAAATTTAAGAAATGTAAACATAAACAATATATGCATGAAAAAAAGTTAAAAAAATCATAAAGCAACTCATAGAAAGGACGATATTTTACTAACAAAACTTTCAAGTTCTGCAAAATGTAGGCATAGGCACATGCAATCACATGTTACGATGTATTGTAATTTGTAAATTTCTCAACAGTCCAACTAAAGGACACAAAACAAAAACATGTTTAGAATACCACATTACATACCTGCGTCCGAAAAAAGCTACTGCTGCATTAGACTACCAAAACGGCAAACAAAGAACAAGAAAGGGAAAGGATAAAATCGGTTTTCTCGACATGAATACAATTATTCCACCCAATAATTTTTTTTTCACGTATTTCTTAAGCTATACCTGTCTCATGAAATGCATTATGCTTACCTTATGTTCGACATTTGTCTGTTGCGTCTTATCGAGGTGCACTTTCATGATACGTTTTCCATCTAATTTTACTCTGATCCTTCGTCCCACAACTTCAGCTGGATATACCAAATCAGCAAGCATCGCATCATGCACGGCAGTTAAGGTACGTGAACGTGGACGCTTCTGTTTCTGCGGTCTTCTATTCTTACCGCGCTTAGGTTTTGGTAATATGCGTCGCTGAAATCCAGATATTAAAAATACTTTATTTACATAGTTCGGTCTTTCATCACTTTGCATGCCACTTTTTCCAACGGCATAAATTACATGATAATCCAGAAAATAACAGAATTTTTTTCCTTACCCTAGCGATAAATACGACATGCTTGCCACTGAACTTTTTTTCCAATTCACGCACAAGGCGAGGCTGAATTTTTGAAATTGTCGTAACTGTGGCACAGGTACATAAACGATAATACTCTTTTTGTTATTTGCATTTGGTACATCAACTTCCTTAAGAACTGATAGAAATGAAGCTTTTTTCAGATGTGATTAAACATAAGGAAAAGTACAAATTCCATCTTATAACGAAAAAGAAAATGAAAAAGAAAAAATTTAAACCAATGTTCCATTTTATGCAAAACATATAAATCGGGCAACAAAAACCCAGAAGCTTTTAAACTTTATCACTGTTGTCATTACAACAATTAATATACCTTCGCACCGACGATATAAAGTTCACGTAGCTGAGCCCGAATATCAGAATTACTTTCTAAATCAGCGATTGCATTGGACACTTGCTTCTCCAATTCGTCCGGTACTTTCCTTCCGGTACAACAATTTTTGATGAACCTTCGGGCATCCTCTCTTCGACAAGTTTTTTCACCAACCAAAAAGAACTTCCCGAAAATCCTTTCCTTAATGATGATAATCGTATATTTATCAGAGAATTAAAGTAATGTCGATTATTTCTCAACAGAGACCAGACATTACACACATTATCATTTTTCTTCAATAGAACAAGGAATAATAAGTGTAACATAGAGAAAGAAAGTTAGAATTAACGAAAATAACTATAGTCAGCTGCCAATATATTAGCATTATACTTCATAATCGAATTACAGAAATATTGAAATAATTAAATAACAAGAAAATGAGAACAGGAATTTTATCTCACATTTCGAATCTATATCAAATTTAAACCACGTAAATCACGCAAGGACTATATTTAACACAAACCACGCAAGACAAACTCACAAATCTAGACCACTCAAAAACCATATCAAAACATACCGCTCAACACGATAACAGCACCACAAGCACCAACGTAAGGGCCTAAATATATGCGATGCCCATGCGGCCCCTGCAAGAAGGTTAGTATGAAATTAATGTGTCCAAAGTTGAAATTTTGCGAAAATCGATCGTAAAAATGTCTCGATTAAAGTTTGGGAAATCTTGGAAAATGATGCAAAGGGTTCGTCCCAGATTTTATTATTGTGAGACTCGAAATGAAGGATCAAACTTTTGCCTTCACTAAAAAAATCCAAATAGAACTGAAGATAAATAGAAGTTTAAGAAATTAAATCATGAAATTTGGAAACATGAAATTATTGAGATGGAAATCAAAATAGGAGGAAATATAATTGCATGAAGTGTATCAACAAATGCAATGTCCAATTAAATGTTTTTATAGACTAAGTAATTCGAATTACTCCAATTTAAAGATTATTATCTATCCGTTAAGGTTACAGGTCTTTGGTCATCTCAGCATGACAATTTTTTTCAAGCAAACTTATATGTTGAGTAGCACTTCTTTCTTGTATTTGAACATTCCTTCACCTAATCCAGCTATTTCCATTAAGCTTTGTTTGTATTGTTTTCCAGGTTCGCTCATTATATAAACACTAAATAGCGAGTCAGATATTTTCGAGGAAGCTTTAGTCAGAGCTTCCATAGCATAACCCAAAATAACAAAAGCTATCATAGCAGCAACATTAGGTGCATACTTAGAAGCATATCCATAGAAAATACAAGGGTTGAAGATTCTTAGATTAACGCTAAGTATGCACGTAGAACAGACTTCAAAGTCAAACATTGAATATATATGACGTGATCCATAGCTTGGCTTACCAACGATATAAAAATGAAGAGTATTGCTGGATGAATTGTAAATCTCGCTAAATTTTTGACCCAGCTATAGAACATCTGCCTAGTATACGTAAACAAAAGGCAAATAATGAAAATAGGTACTAAGGAAAGTAATAATGTAACTATTGCTAATGTAACTATTTTAGATAATTATCTTGTATCAATTATATCAAATGCTTCTCATCCAAATTTTCCATCGATGAAATTGTTATTCATATTCAGGATTATGAAAATTTGCTCAAAAATCCATCAAATCATGGTCCTCTATAACAAATAAGCATTCTAAATTGCTTCAATGCAAATGCTGTCACGAATAAAGGCAAAGAAGTTCGGTGATAAAAGAAACTATAAAGATTTATAAGTGAATGTGTTAAAGACATATTAATTTATAGGTCAAGATGTTGTAAATTGATTCATATTAGTAATCATATTCATGTGCTTCAAATAGAAGCGGTAGCTCTTATTATCTCACAATTGACCTACAAATTTCGAATGATCCTGAGCATCCAAATCATTATTGAATGAGTTGCTTCTTGAAATCAGTTGGATGGATTATCAAGAGTCATACTGGGTTTCTTTTTTCATATTGTTACCGTCATTTATTCGTCCTGTCGAAATTTTAATCGTTGAGTTTGTTGTCGTGTTAGAATAACTTATCGTATTACTGGTTTAATTACCCAAATTTGAGTTTAAAGTTTAATTACCCAAGTTTGGGAATAATCAAGAAAGATTCTTCATCACCGTATTATCATATTGTGCTACTATTAATTTTCTACGAGGAATAAATTCTTATATTTTTTATTGTCTGTGAAACCAATCAGACGGATAAAAGTTTCACAACAAACGATTTTCAAAATTTGGGCGGTAAATATACTTGAAATTAAACTCGCAACATTTAAAGTTACATACTACGGAAGACGTGATGAAACACTTACGTAAAATAGGATAAAGCATTAAGATATTAAATGTAGAAGAAAAAGATATACGCTGCGATGATTTTCATCATATTAAACCTCGCGTATCATGAAGCATTGATGGATTTTGGCTTACATATATAATTATGCATTGATGTCTAGTGCGGTTAGATATTACAAAGTGATACATTCGGGAAAATACGTAAATATGGACGGTGCATGGTCACGTGATAGAGAAGAAATTAGTAAAGGTTGAAAGGAAACTTTCAAAAGGTTGGGATCCAGTAGGATAACAATCTTGAAAAAATATCTGAAGATAGAATGTTAACTTTATGTTTTTCAACTTTCTTAATATTTTTTTGTCTATTTTGTCAAATTTTAATTTATTTTATATGATGTTTGATTTGCAGTATGAAATTTCAGCGTTAGCTTCATGGCTTCTCTGCCATAAAACTTCATGTTTTCGACATTACATGCAAAATTTGCATTGCATGCACCAATTTGCATTAAAGTTTGCATAATTTTGCAGTTATATTAGTATAGTAGCCTTGCAATTATTGAAATTAATCATTAAGCAATACATGTTATCCATAAATGATATGAAACTAAACATATGCTTCGTTGCCGTATATTGAATATTTTATCTCATGATTTCATTTAATAGTTCTATATATAAATTTACATGAAAGATTATATATTTTTGCACTTTATGAAATTTTTATTTCCTTAGTTTATATCTCGAATTTATATATTTTTGTCTTAATTCATCTGGATTTGTGTCTCGAATTTATATGTGTATTTTTGTCATACTTACCTGAAATCAATGAGATATTCTCAAGAGAAAACTTTAATAATTCCATATAATTAAAGAAATTTATCTTAGATAGATAAATAAGAAAACAAAAATCTCGATTAATGCATGAACATTGTCTTATGATGTGTGATGACAAAATTATGTTCGAATGATGAAGTTATTGATTTTATGATGATTAAAATATAACTTTATTTCATAAACTATCATTTTAAAATCATCCTGATTAATTAGTTTATTCTCTTTACATATTCACTGGTTAAATTATTTATCAAATTTGTTTCTCCAAAATATGTGGCAGAACGAATTCTATAAAATTTTTGGGACAAATATAAAAGCATACCAATAAGAAATTTGAGAAAAATTATGTCATCAGAAGTTTGGTGAAAATGAAATATAATCAGATGTCTGATGGAACATATCATCAGAAGTTGCCAACTTAGATAAAATAATTTATTTTTTGGTTTTAATTAATAAATTATGTTCAAATTTTAAACTCACTCTTTTAAAATTTAAAAAATTTTTTTGTTTAGGTTTTATTAGCTTAAATTTATTAACAAAATGCTATGAAGAATAATGAGGTAGCTCAATTAGTTTATATATGTGTCTGAATCTATATCACACTATCATATCAGATATTAGATTCAATTGATTCATATAATATCAAATATTATTATTGTTATCAATGTGAAAGTTCAGCAATGGATTCAAATAAAATTTTTCAACTGTTGTTCCAAAAAGTAATTAGAAACGATATTTCCTTCTTCTCTGATTTCATACAAACTTTAATGTATTTTATTTCCTCGATACTTATATTTATCGAGAATGAAATTAATTTAAAAATGTTATACTGTCCATTATCATAAATTTTAATATTTAATTAAAATACTTAATTTTATATTCTTAAATGATATTTACACCTGATATTTAATATTTAAATGGAAGATGATGAAATGATGATTTCTATTTTATCTTTATCAACTAAACTTAATGTACACTGATAGATAATGATGAATAAACCGGAAATCACAGTATACACAACTATATCAATAAATCTGATCAACACGACGATTCAAATGCTACATAAGCTTCTAATATTGGTCGATAATAAATAGCTGATAACTTAAATGTTGTTGATAATTCTTAAATCAAACCTGTCAATAAGAAATGTGATTATCATTATATTCTAGCATATTCTCAATATTACTGGATTAATTTTAGCTCAGTAGAATTTTAACAAATATTAGAAATATTATTAAAAAAAAAGAAAAACGTCGAGTTTATTTTCATAATAAATTTTTTTGTTTTTCAGAATTTCTTTCTTTAACTATTATTTAATTATCACTTTTGATGAAAGAAAAGAAATTTAAAAAATTTCTCACATACTACTTCTATATGTATGTAGTACATTTGTTAATTCGAATATCGAATTAATATTATAAATCATAATTGATAATTCATATATTGCAAAATACAATTAATTACTCGAATACTAAAATATTACCATAGATGGAGCTAGTAATTCAAACATTGAAATAACACTAAAGAAGCATAAACGATAATTTGAATATTGAATTATAAAATGTAAAACAAATTTTATGACACTAATATATCCAAATTATTAAAAGAACAAATTCAGAATTTAACAAAAAGAAAAAAAATTGAAAAGAAATGATATTTTAAATTAAATTATGAAATATCAAAATAGTCTGAATAGCTTGATATTCTCTCTTTTTCTTATATTTAATAATTTCATGAATTTGGCAATAACTTATTGTATCTGATAATAAATATTGCATCATAATTGATCTCGAATTTCATACTTTTTCTCTCTTCCAAAAGATAATTAAATAATCTGTGAAAGGGAAAATTTTTGAAATAAATTGATTTGATTTTTCCTTTTTCTATATTTAATTATATTTTATATTTAATTATATTTTATTTTACAATTTTACAAATTTTCTATATTTAATTATATTTTATTTTATAATTTCACAAATTTAATTACAAATTAAAAAAAACATCAAAGCCAAGCTTTTTCAATATTCTTATATAATTATTTTCCATTTACAAATTTATAGCTGAATCTTAAATTATAAATATCATTTGAAGTTTAAAGAGATATTTTTATGCAAATTTATTTTATCAATATTTATAATCATAAAAATTATCACAAATTTCGTCGTAATCGTCGTATTTTTTTCGATATATTTTCTTTGAATTAAATTATTGAATTTGAAAGATCAAATGCCTTTGTAAATAAGCATTCCTTAATTAGCTCCCACTATTTCGAATGTGAATTATTTGTAGTTGTTAAAGTTTATTATTTAAAATTGAGACAAATTTAGTGAATTCTAATTTTGTTCAAAAAATAGCATTTCATTTCAAAATCTTTCATTTCTCGATGATTTCTAAAATTCTTCAAATGGAATTTTGAATAAATTAGGACTTAAGAATCAATCAGAACTGATTCATTTGATAAGATAAGAAGTGCATATTTTCATTTTGAAAAGAAAAATAACAAAAAAAAGCATTTTCCTTGTTTTCATTTATTCAATAATTTGTTAAAAGTTATAGCACCTTTTTTTTATTTTCATTTTTCGATATTAAATTAATTAATTACTATTTCTTTGTTTAATTTTGATAATATTAAATTATCAGACAATAATATCTCAAAATTAAGCAAATTAGAAAAAAACAATATGAGAACTAAGTATTATTTGAGAGGACGCAATATTTAATAAAGTAATAACAATAAAAATTTTAATTAAAATTATTTCAACATTTCAGTAATTTAATATTATCAAATTATCAAAATTAATATTTTGTCTGATAGAAAAAATAGTAGCACAAATAAAAAATCGAATTATACTGTTCAATGATCAGTTTAGAATTTTTCATCTAAAACAAAATGAAACTATCATCCCTTTATTATCATTTAATTTATAAAAGGAATATCAAATTTAAATTAATTGATTGATAAAAAGATAAAGCGAATAATACAAACAGGCTTTATTTTTATTACTTTACAAATGTTAAAATAAAACATATGAAATACTTGGCCAAAAATAAATTCCATAGTGAATAGTATTTTTTTCAAAAAAAATTAATCAAGTTCATGAAAGTATGCAAAAATATATATATATATGAAATTTTTAAATTGTTTGAGTTAAAAAAAAAAATCATCAATGATAAGAGAAGAGAATCATGTTTAATATATACTGACATTTGATAAATAATTAGATTAATATAATATTTCAAATTGAAAAAAGTTTTATCCACGATGGATCAATCATTCATGCCTGATCTCTTTTTTTTTTTAAATCGATACAATCAAAAGATAGATTCAATAAAATGATCGAATAATTTCTGATAATATAAATGATAAATTTTCATTTTTCATCTTTAAAATATTTGTTATTTTATATAATTATTTTGATATTCTAAATTTTTATGTTATTTATTCTCGGATAAATATTTCTTCGGTCTTGACATTTCAATCAATGGGAATTGAAAATCGTAAATTTTATTAATTTCAAATTAAATCATAAAATTGAAATAACTAAATCTTTTCAGTTTTCCTTTTCATTTTTGCATATATTTGAGTAAAAGAATTAATAATACGAAAATAAAAATAAAGGCTTTTGAAAACATAAAAATATATAAATTTAGGGAATTCTAAAGAAGAATCTATGCAAAATTGCGCTTTACTGTAAAAAAAAGAAAGGAAAATACATCATAGTTTATCAATTTAATAAGTATGAAAATACTGATAAAATATTGAAGATAAATATGATAGCAATGATAAATAAAAATCAAACTAAAAAAAGTTCATTCCTGATAACTTTAAGGTTTTGAAATGATCATTGGAAGAGTTAGCAATTTTGTTAATTAATAAATGGAAAATTAAATCAAACTATGTAAAGGAATTCCGAAGAAACATGCAAATTTAGTAAAACAAATGCACAAACAAAATTGCCATATCATTTTATCAACAAAATTTTAGATAGGTACTATTTATTCAAATAATTTATTGTTAAGTTTTAACATAATTTAGCGATCGATTGAAATAATCAATGACAAGTACTTAGTTTAATGATAAGTACTTAGTTTAATTTTTAAATCTTTTACTTAGAAAAGATTTTTTTAAAAAAAATAAGCAAAAAGTCAATTAACAGTGCAATTTCATAATTTCAGTTTTTTTTCTTCTTATTTCATTAGTTTGATATTGTTAATAGGATAAGCTTAATGATTGTATAAAATAGATTTTCATACTTTTAAACAACTTTTATTTTGTATATTTTAATTCAATTTTATTATTATTTAATAAATATTTCAAATATATAATATAAATAAAAGGGAAAATTGTGCTGCCAATTTTTATTATTTTAAATTTGTTCTTTTTTTTATTTTTATTTATTTAATTTTTAATTTTTTATTTGATAAATTTTATTTTATTTTTATTAATTTCTTTTATTTTTATTTACTAATATAAGCTCAAATTATTTTATTATTTAAATTATTTATTATTTCATTTTCATAACAAATAATTTATTTATTTTTTATGCTTTTTTACTATAATTATTCATTGATATAAAAAAATCGAAATAAATTCGTTTGATTTTATTTCATTAGAAATCTTTTATAATTATCAATTTTTGTAAATGACAAAACAAAATTAAATATCATTTTAGCAACATAAAAGCAAAATATTTTAATTATATTCGTAGTAGTAAATAAAATTTGACGGTAAATATTTACAATAAATAAAATTACCGGTAAATATTTTCTTGATAAATGTTCATAAAAACAAATTAGAAAAAAGCTTGATTGATAATTATTATAAATGATTAAAATAAATTTTTTATAAATGATAATCATTGAATGATTTCGTTTATAATACCCATATATGATAAGGAATATTGTTAAAATAATTGTAAAAATTAAATTTTTGGTTTTTTTTGAAAAATAATATGAAACAAATTCCTAAAACTATTTTTTTGACAAAATATTTTGAAATATAGCCGATAAAGTTTTCTTCCTTCTTCCTCTTTCACGTATCATTTTCATGTGATTAATGTTATTATCATTCACGTGTATTTATCATCATATACACATGAACTCGTCATTTTCATTGAAAAAGAAAAATTAAAAAAAAAGGTAAAAAAAAATAAAATAAAGATTGAAATAATATTGCATACAATATGAATAATCTTTCATTTCTCTTTCATCAAATATAATATTTACCATATTTATTTAGATGTTATCATATCATTGATCGTTTCATGATGATCAATTGTATAAACTTGTTGATTGTTTACTTTTGTCCATGATGCTGGTGATGCTTCACCAACAGCGAAGAAGAAAATAGTACAGATAATCAGTAAACCAACAATAACATAGAAAATTTTTGACCTAAAAAAATTAAAAATTAAAATTTGTTAATTTTTATGCAAAAAAGTAGAAGCAAAAGTTTGTCAAGTTAATTATCACAATTACTGATAAATGTTAATTGTCATTGATTGATTGTATTTAACTATAAATTTAGTTGAAGAGAATATTTTGATTGTTCGATGGTCTTGGATGAATTGATTTTAAAATATAAAATTTGTTGTTTATCATTTAGTGATATATTGTTAAAGTTAAAATTATTGAATAAATCTTATCATCATTTAGATCTCGGATTTAACAATGTGTATGCAAATTTAATACATCTTTATTATTGTTAATAGTATGACAAAAAATGTTTGACGAATTTAATAATTATAATTAATTAATTAAATGTTACCATTGTTCGACGGTATTATTTGGTGCAAGAAATAATACAAATAATGGGATAATCAGAATTACCAAACAATTAATAATTGATATGATTGATAAAATAAAATGTGTATGTTGACGAGCAATCTAAAATTGATATACTTATTCAATTAATCATTATCATATATGATTAATATGATTAGATTCTAATAACAATTATTAAATGCCAAATGATTATTTCCTTATTGTATAAATGAGATAAGAAATTAAAAAAAAATGCGAATTAAAAGAAGTATATTTTACAGTATAATATCGTAAGTATTTTTTCACAGTTTTGTTTATATTTTATCAAAGGTCAATAATCTTTAGCCAAAAAGAAAAACATATATATATATATATTTTTCACTTACTAATTGTGCACTTTTAATGACACCAACACTATTTAGGCCACTAAATGCAAGTGATGCTGTATATGCTATTTGGCCTAAATTAGCCGAATTTGATGGTATTAATGCTAGAAATATAAAACATGCTGCCATAAAGCCTAAAAATAATAATAAATAAATTATTTAATAAAAATTATTATTTATATTAAAATGAGAAAAATTAATGAACTTATTATTTATCAAAATAAACAAACAAATAAACAAACAAACAAATATATAAATATAATATTTGTCAGAAGTTATATATCTAAATTAAATATAATTTAATAATGGAGATGGGAAGAGAGAGGAAAAGAAAGATTGAACAAATAAGTAAAATGAATAACCTTGAGAAATAAAGGTAAATATCATTACTCGAGCTTTTCACTGCAACAATTAGCATGATCACTAAATGGACCAGCGAGAACTTTAACAATCAGTGATAATATCATTGGTAAGGCTGTAGCAAGACCAGCTTTTTCGACGGTGAAATGTAACACCTGAAATTAATAAACTTTATTAAAAGTAATGTTTGTAAGCAAGATGAAAGAAAATATTTGTTTCAATTTTAAATTAGCAAAAATTGCTAAAATATGGATGAAATTATTGAGTTGGCTGAAATTTGAAATTTAAAATTTTGATATTATTATATCATTGGATGATAAGAAAACAAGAAAGCATGTCTTTTATCATTTTTAACATTATCAGATTGAGTAATACAAACTTCATTAAGATATACTGGCCCATATTGAAAAATATTTGAAAACCAAAGGTACCACCAATACTTGCAATCCAAACACCCCAAATAGAGATATCACGAAGGATGGCACCATATGGTACCTTAGGCATTTTCTTCTCATATGTTACCTCTTTACCAAATTCAATTTTTGACAATTCTTTCGAGCTAACATTCCTGCACAAACAAAACGAAACTTTTATTATTTTTAAAATTAACCTTATCATTCATTAACCGTATCGTTTAATCATGCAAGATATCTAGATTTGGTATTTAGGTCTTTATAAAATTCTAATTTGATATTAGATTCTTGTAAAATATAAATTAATATTAGCTCATTGTAAGACTGATAGTATTCATCTAATATAATTATTATATAAATAAATAAAAGATAAAAATTGGATAAAAATAATAAGTATAAAATTTTTATTGCTTTTTATCAAAAACATAAAAATTTTTTTATCAATTCTTGATTGATAAATAGAATTTAAGAGTTGTTAAATTAAATTTATTATCAAAGAAATAACAAGTCAAACAAACTTATGAATTTTAGGTGAATCTCGATAAAGAATATAAAATAAAAGCATAATTAATAATGTAAGTATTCCATGAATATAATATGTTGCTGGCCAACCAAATGATGATACACATAATGCTCCTGATATTGGCATTGTAAATAATGGTCCAAGCTATATATATATATATATATATAAAAAAGAGAAATGTGAAAAATAATCATAAGAAGATGAAAATAAATAAAATTTTAATTGTTAATAAATATTTCATTGACAAACTTGTAAATGACACATTATCAATGACATATACATTCCACTATCAGCTAATAATGACCATTGTGATGTGATAGTACCAAGTACAGGATAAGTTGATGCACAAGCAAATCCCTAAAATATTGAAATTAAATTAAACGAGAATAATTTGGAAAATTTTTTCTCATTAATTAATTAATGAACAGATCAATATATCCTATCATCACCTATGCAATTTAACATTTATCATATATAACCGCTTATCTTATCGATGACCATATAGATTTATTGACAACTATTTGACTTATCAATGATTATATGATTTATCGATTATCGTATCACTTATTATTGATCATATGATTGATCATAGCAAAGAATATGATTTATTAATAAATAAATGACTTATCAAAATGATTGCAGAAAAAATATTGTTGCATTTTTAAATTTCTTTATGTACTGTTTTAAAAGTTATCATTAAAAATTAATAAAAATATTAAACAATAATTTTTATACTTCAAAAAATCGCATAGCAAAAAGAAATGCAAATCCATAATTGGCAAGCCAAGGAATTAAAAGTGTAGAAATTGCTGATATTATTCCAAATAAAGTAAATAATTTCTAAAATATTCTTTATAATGATATTTTCGTTCTTTATCAAACATCCATTTCGCTTCATAAAAATTTGATTCATTATGATATCAAATCAAATTTATCAATGTTATCATTACCAATAATGAATTACTAGGAAATTCATTAGAAAATGTATTAAAATCCATTTCAAAAAATTTTACCTGATACTTAATTTTTTCAAGTAAAATTACTGGATAAGTACCTATAAGATTACCGATAGCTGTTGCTGAAAATAGCAAGCTTTTCTCAGTAGTGGTGAAATAATATCCGGATGATTTTTTTGATAGATCTAAAACAGCCATGATAAAACTCTTAAAAGCAAATTATCAATAAAAACTTTATCAATAGGTGTGATGATTTTCTTTAGCATTATTTGCTTTCTAATTCTGATAACATTATCACTCATATCAGAATCACTTGACATTTATTCATTAAATATTGTTATTCCTATTGAAATTAATTCGATATTCATTCATAGATTTTATGAAATAGTTTGTAACTTATTAAAATTGGCATTAAAATTATATTTCACTCGTTATCTTTAAAAGTTGTTAAATTCCTAATTTCTTACATGTAATTTTAAATTTCTATTTTATATCTATTTATATAAGATATTTCAAATTCAAATTTAAAAAAAAATAAAAAAATGCAAAAAGATGAAAAATTTACCCAATTCTTCCGTTGTTGAATTAAATTCTTGCGTTATCTTATCATCGGACATACAGATAATTGTGAAATTTAAAATTAAAGCATTGCTAGTAATAATTGAAAGTGCTAATATCGAAATAATTAATATCAAATATCGTGTATGATTTGCATAATATATTGGCTTAGAACCGGAAAACATTCTAAAAAAAAATTATTTTATTTTTTAATAAAATTATAAATTATTATCGATATCAACAATACTTTTCTTTTGATATAATTTAACTAATTAAATAAGATTTTATAGGCAAATATATGAGGATGATCGATTGATATAATAGATGATATCTCACATTTCTAATATAAAATTAAACCATAAAAAGTTAACTATTAATATCGATAAGAAGTACGATAAGTTATTCATTTAATATTATTCATAATTTTCTAATATATTTGAATATTAAATTATTGAATTGAACGGTAACTTCAAAAGATCAAATTTAGAAATGAACAATATTGAATCATTAGAAACGATGGTTGACAGGTTGATAGAATCATCATATAGGTCTATTTAATAAATGATTTCCTTCTTAATGATTGATTTAAAAATTTCTCAATATAAATGATACATCTCTAGAGAATTCTAAAAATTCAACACTGCTCTTTAAAAGGGATCTTAACATCTGTAACAATCCAATATTTAATGCAAAAAAATTAAAATAATTAACTGAAGGAAATATGAAAAAAAAAAACATATATCGAAAAGAGATTGAAACAAACATAATTTTAAGTGCGAAAAACTTTCAGTTTACGTTTGGGAACGAAAAAAACGACTCTTTTTTTAATATAAAAACGAGTTTTTATTTTTTTTTTTAAATGGAATTGTTGAAGGACAAAAGAGAAGAAGTTTGTTAATACTTTAAAAAGTATCCTAGCTTATTCCAATTATTTTTCTATAATTTATATTAAATAAATATTACATATTTAAATATATGTATGACACCTTTATTGAAATTATTAAAGAGTAATGTTTAATTTATATAATTATTATATCAGAAATCGAAAAATTAGAAACTTTATTTATCATAAAAATAAGACGAAAGTTTTCCAAAAATAAATTGAAACTTTTCTTTTCTGTTATAATTAAACTTATTTCAATTTTTAATTATTTTTTCAAGATTCAAATTAACAATTCAATTTTAGTATTTTGAATAATTCACTACAATACAAAGCAAACTATATTACATAAACTTATACTAATTTTTTTCTTTTCTTTTCAATCATTTCAATGTTTACTTTCGTTTCTAAATTCTTTTTTTAAAAATTATCCGAAAATTATTCATTTTTTAAATTCCATTCATATCAAAATAAATTATATTCAATTAATAATAGAAAGGAAATGAATAAATCAATACATATATACATAATATATAATATATTATAACTAATTAATAAAATACGAACTTAAAAAAAAGAAATTTGAAATTACTTTTACTCTTAAAGATTAAACAAATATATCAAACATTATAAGTACAAAATATTAAATTCAAATTGATAATATTATGATAAAATCGAAGTATTTAAAAAAAAGAATAAAATAATATTTAAGTATACGCTTAAATATGTTATTTAAATATTTCAGTATTTTTCTTATCATAACTAATGATCACTACTGATAAGCAATAGTTGTTAAAAATTATTGAAAAAAGCAAAAATTAATTCGAAATTAATTTATCCTAAAAATCTTTTCTTCTAACTATCATTTTCCCATTTAACTTTCTCATCCGATTTGTTGTTTTCATCTAAATCATTTAAAGTCATCGACAACTGTTTTCATCCTCTTATTTTGTTTATATAATCGATATTCTCGAAATCCATAAATTAAAAATCAGTTTATATAACGTTGCATATTATCAATACTTTTGCTTTTAATTTATTAATTTTTTGTTCGATAAAGTTCTTTTAAGAAAAAGTTTTTAGACTAAATAAAATGAAAAAGTTTTAATAAAGAAAGCTAAAGATAACATAGGTAAAAATGATAAGCTGATAAATGAGATTTAGGAAAAATAAATAAAAATATATTATAAATAAGATGATAAAAAAACAAATATAATTCGATCAAAGTAATAATAATAAAAATAAAATATTAATATATTAATAATCGAATTCGACAATTACATGAAAATAATGAAAAAAGGAAAAATTGATTAAAATGTTGGAATAAAAGAACTTTAAAATATATCAATTTGATAATATATTAGACATTACTGATTTGTCTGATAATAATTTTATCAAATATTTTACAATTTCAACAACAATTGCTTTATTTGTTCTTTCCTATTCAATAAATCTTGTTTTCAAACTATAAAATCGACAATTATAATATATCGATGAATACATATCAAATATAATTTAATACAAATCATATTTACGTCATAAATTTACGACAATAT
Organism: Dirofilaria immitis; assembly: GCA_024305405.1. Lineage (NCBI taxonomy): Eukaryota > Metazoa > Nematoda > Chromadorea > Rhabditida > Onchocercidae > Dirofilaria > Dirofilaria immitis. Next base: position 2,049,410 of record JAKNDB010000103.1, read on the forward strand.
ATGATAACAAGTATTGAGAGATAAGCTTAAAGTTTTGATCTATTATATTTCTGTTTATTATAATTCAAATTTAACTTCGAGAAAATCAAGCTTGATTGATATATTTCCCCAAACTTGACCAAGATATCAGTGAATTTTGCAATATTTTAAAATCAATTAAGAAATAAAATGATTTATTAACATAATTTTTAATTGATTTGAAGTTTTTGCTTACTTTGTTTTGATGACAACATTTACTTATTATATTCAAATAATTGACAAACTTTTTTTCTTTTTTGTAATTATTAAAAATAATAATATAATGCTGAATTAAATGTGAAGAGCAATGTGTTTTTGTTAAAATTAAATAAACAAATGAGTAATAATGAAAATAAAATATCAATGATTATTGTCGAGATTTAGAAGGTTGCAATTTAAAACAACCAACAATAGATTATCAAGCAATGATAATGATTATTTGCTGATACAATGTTTAACTTTTTAAATGAAAATTTTTAAAGAATTTCAATATTTCTATTCGACAAAATTAAAAAAATGACAGATAATTGTTATCACGCTAAAAATTAATGGATTTTACGTTTAAAATGAACGTTTAATAAACGTAATTCGACGTTCTTTAATGCAACTAACTTTTAGTTATAAATATTTTATTGAAATTATTAAGTAAATAAGAGAGAGATGTTTATGATAATTCTCTTAACATTCTAAATAGTGAATTATTACAATTATATAGTTTATAAAAAGTTATAAATAGCGATTATTAATGATTATTTACTAAGTTTAATTTATTAATTTAGTTTTTCATCTTTCTAATTTATTACAATTATCAAAAGGTCAAATAATATAGTTGATATTATTGACCTCTTTAATATGTTTTTCTAGACATTGTAAATGAATCAGCTTCATTAATTGTTCGTTACTCATTCTATTGATTATTATCAAGATCTGATAAACAACAATCATCTCTATTTCTTGTAAAAACAAAAAAAAAAAAAACAAAATCGGAAATGGATTTTGATAGTATTAGAAATAACATCAATACTGATAATGATAATAATAAATAATGATATTGATAATAATAACAGCAAATACGAATAATAACATCAACAATAATGGTGTTTTTGCTTTCAAAAATCATATTTACTATCTACACTCATATATTTCAGAAAAAGCAAAGTTCAATGATGAAAAATCATTTACATTGTTATATTCACCATTATCATTGTTAACATTAATGCTATTATCAATACTATTATTTATTATTATTATTATTATTATTATTATTATTATTATTACTATTATTATTATTATTATTATTATTATCATTATCATTATCATTATTATTATTATTATTATTATTATTATTATTATTACTATTATTATTATTATTATTATTATTATTACTATTTATTATTATCATTATTATTATTATTAGAATTTTTGTTATCCATCTGATAATTTAAGAAAGATTTCAGTAACGAAAAATTCGATTTAATGCAAATAATCATTTAAATATTTTAAAATCATAATGGAAAATAAAAGATCTCAGATAATTTCTTTAAAATAGCAATATTAAAGCATAAATTAACATACTGATAAATGGTCATTTCTCGAGAATCCGATTTAATGATATTCTATATCATATTAATATCATGATAGATTTTTTTCAGCTTATTTTAATGCTGATTATAAGATAAATTTTGTTAAATGATGATGAAATTCTGGCAAATTTATTAGAAATAATAATTATCATCATTATCATCATTATGTAATCAGCAATCTTCATTATCAATATTATTCAATATCAGAATTGAATATGCTAAATTTACTAGGAATAGAATAAATAAACCTACTGCGTGTTCACCCATCCATGTAATCCAGTTTAAATGATATTCTATACCGTATTAATATTATACGATAAATAATTTTTTCTCCCGTCTCAGTAGCATCGATCGTTGAACAAAACTTAGTACTACGCAGCGCAGTTTCAACAAATCTATTCAAACAATAATCGCTGGTTAGAACATCCAAACTTGCTAGCATTACACAAACTGAATCCTCAGGACAAAAGCAATAAGCAAGATCAGAGCCTTGAATTCATCTTTTGCTCTTCTCAGCGAATCCCCGAGATCTTTGACAAAGACTCCGAAATACTTGATAGGAACTTTGCGAATGGTTCGAAAATATTGTATATTTAGTTTGAATTTCGTCAGGCTATAATTTTTCTTGGATTTTTGCTCAATTTAATAAATATCAAAGAAAAAAGTTGGAAAATGTAATAGAGATTTGTAACATTTTACCATCATTTTATCAATTTATCATATTAGAAAACTTTTCTAATTAGTCAATAAGTTTAATTTAATTTAATAATTTAAAATCATTCATCAATAATGTTCAAGAGATATTTAATGAAAATAAATTTAAATTATTAAATTAATCGAAATTTCTTGAATAAAAAAAGGGAAGAAAAGAAAGAAATAAAACATAATATAATCTGTAAAATTGTTAAAGTGTTGAATATCAAATGAACTTGTCTATTTATCATTTTTCATTTCATTTTATCACCATCTATACACATCTATATATATACATATAAATATATGAAAATTAAAATTTTTGCTGATAAAATGAAAAAGAAAAAAAAATTTAAAGAGACGATATAACAAACAGTGCAATATATATTTATATAAGAAAAAAAAAGGGAAAATACGATATCATTTATTTGTTGATATTATTAAAATATAAGAAATAAACTATTCTTATAAATATTCCTATAAATACAAATAAAAAAATATATTTTATTTTTATGTTAACTAATCAATTCAACTACTCCTCAAATTATTGCTAATAAAATTTTTATATTATTATTATTATTTAAATTTGAAAAAAAAATAAAAACTTTTTTGGAGAAGAAAAATGACTTCATAATAATAATAATAAAGAATTGGCTTTAAGAAATTAAATTGATTTATGAAAATAAACCTATTTAATTATGAATTCTAAAATTATTCTGATTCTTGGCCATTGGCTAAAATAAAAATTATTTTAGCCAGTGCTTTTAATGATTACTGATTAAATGATAATAATTTGTTTCAAAGAATTTGGTCAATTAAATCATGAAAATATTGCTATTTAATGAGATTAATTAAAATTAAATACGTAATTTGATTCTTTGCTAAAGCATCGTAATATTGGCCAAGTTTCTCGCATTATAAAATAACATTATTTATTTACATAAGAATTTGATAAAACTTTTGTTATTTGAAGAAGAACGATGGCGAAGGAAAAAAAAGTTTATTACAAATCAAATAATTAAATACAATAAAATTTTGATTTTTAAGTTTTAAATTATAATAATAATTAAAATTACTTGGTAAACTAACAAAAATTCGAATATTTGATTATATTTTGTTTAAAAAAAAACGTAAATTTCTTCCTTTTTTTTAACTTTTCGAATCTTTTTTCTTCGAAATAAAAAGAGAACTTTTGAAGTTTTGTAAGAAAATTGAATTATAAAATTGAAAGGACATTTTCAATTATATATTTAATTTTTATTGATCTTTTCTTAATCTTTAAAATTAATAATTTTTTTTTCCTTGCAATTTCCATATAAAACAGATACATTTTCGATATTGAAAATGTTATAAACACTTTAATAATTAAGTAACAATTATTTGTCATTAAAAAAATATTTTTAAAATTTTGAAGTCTTTTAAATGTTCAGTAATAGCATGCTTTTTTTTCTTTCAATTGATTATTGAACGATAACTTAATACAATTACGATAATTTTATTATAAATTATCATTTTACATCTAAAATTTGCGGTAATTTCTTCCGTTTTCACTTCCTTTTTTTTCTCGACTAATTATTGCTCATTTTAGGTAACTTTATAAATACCGTAATCACATTGCCATCAGCATATTTTTCGATCGTATAAATGAAAAAAACGCAGAAGATATGGTAGTTTAATTATTTTGCATTTCCTTGTTTACTGTAATGTTTCGCCTAATTGAAAGAATTGATCAAAGTGATTATATAGTTAGATAGGATGAGAATTGACCAAAGATTTATTTCGAAATTAAAAATAATTTAAAAAAAAATAATTTAACTTTTTAATTTTATAAAAAATTTGATTAAAATTTTTAAAAATATTTTGTATTTTTCTATTTCTTTGCTCATTTTATAATTGAAACTGATCAAAACATTTGCATATTATATTGATCGATTTATTGCAAATTTTTATTCTTTAACTTAAATTTTATTACTGATAATGGAAATGATAATTAATTTCATTGATTTGATAAAGTTTCTATCATCATTTTTAGTATGATCCTTGCACTGATATTATATTTATACTCATGAATATGAATAAATAAGGAAATTATTAAATGGTTAGCTAAATTAAGCAAAAGAAAAATTTGCATTAATTAATATATTTTTATTATTTATTTCATTTCATTTCAGTTATCACTGATTAAATTTACTTCCTTATCATCGATCGTAATGCCAAAAAGTTGTGATTGTATAAAAATGTATGTTAAATTTAAAATAGAACGAGCATTTTCAAATTTAACAAATAGTTAATTCAGTTCATTGAAGAGCTATTCATGAACAGATGAGATATGAATGACCTCGAAATCATTTCATTACAAACATTTTCCTCCGTTCATCTTTCCTATCAATTATTTATCATTTGAAATTCTATGGTATATATTTTTCATAGATATCGATTATAGCCTTTGAAATTTCTTATTTTAAATTAAAATTCAATTACTGTTAGATACAGTATGACAAATAATATATTTCATTTCATTTTGTAAAATTATTTTAAATAATAAATTTTTAAATTATAATATTAATTTGTTCATACAATTTTTTTGATTTTTATTTTTATATTTCATTTTTTTAACAAATTAGAGTTTTTAAGTAAAAAATTTTTATAAAAAAACTAAAATTATAAATGAAAAAATTTATTTTTAAAAATATTTTTTAACTAAATTAATTATATAATTTGAAATAGATTATTAATATTATTTTTAAATCGTTTTCATTATTATTATTATTATTATTAATTAATACTTATTTATTCATAATTTCTTTTTAGATGATTTATTTACTAAGTATTGGATTATGCATTCTATTTGTTATGATTTATTATTGGATAACAAAACCTATCAATCGAATAAAACGTTTTGGTGATATTGGTATATTTGTAGGTAAAATGAAGGTAAAATATTTTTAATTAGAAATTAAAGATTAGAAAATTAATTCAAAGCATAATTATATTTTATCAGTTTTTTCTGTAATTTTATTTTGAAATTTAAAGGTTAATAAATATGATCAAACCTGAATTGAAATAGGCTTATTGATATTATCAGTTATAATTTATATCATTTTAATAGGCTAAATTTATAAGAGAAAAAGAAAAGAAAACTTAACAAAAAAATAAGAAAAGAAAATTTTAAAATTTTTTATAAAAATTTTAATTTCAGGTAAACAAACCATATAGGCGAGCATTTTTGGAACAATTAAAAAAGTACGATTTATTGGTGAAATACCACCTGTATATCCAAATGGATGGTTTTGTATTGCTGAATCGAGACAAATTAAACTTAAAGAAATTATGCCAATTATTTTTTTAGGTTTCAATTTTTGTCAAATTTAATCATTGTTATCATTTTATCACTATTATTATTATCATTTATAATATAATAATAACAATAATTCATACTACGTAAGTAATAATAATTTTAAACAAATACTTTAATTATTTCCATAAATCATTTCATTTTATATGCATAACTTATTTATAAGATTATATAATAAAAGAGAAAGGCAAGAAATTTATAAAAATACTATTTTATTAATATATAAACTAATTAATATGAAAAAAATTCCAATAAATTTTTATATTATTATTTATTTATTTACTTTATTACTAACATTAATGTTTTCCGTCATCATGATATAATTTTATCATTTAAATCATTGATAAAATAAACAATTGAAATTATCGAATATATTATTGAGTTAAAATTTACATAATATAAAATTTAATCTAAAATATTTGCAATATTTTTCAACTTTTTATAAAATTTCTCGTAAAATTCATCATTTCTAGCATTTTATTAAATTCAATAATGGAATAATTTATTACTTTTATTGCAATATTATTTTTAAAATTTACTAAAATAATAAGTCTTGTTTATTATTATTATTTTAATAGATATGAATGAATCAGTTGAAATAATATTTTGCAACAATTCTTGTTTATTATTTTTATTTATTTATTTATTTACTACTTTTACATCAAGCATCAAGAATTATTTTTATTTTTACAGGACAACAATTAACATTACTTCGATCTGAAACCGGCAAAGTATATTTGATCAATTCTTATTGCCCACATTTAGGCGCAAATTTTAATGTCGGAGGTCGAGTTGTCGATAATAATTGTATACAGGTAAATTTATTAAAATGAAATATAGACATGTATTTATTAATTATTATAAATAAAATTAGTTTAAAATTTCTTTTTAATATTTTTAATTTAAAATAAATAAAAAATAATAGAGAAGAAATATGACTGGTTATGTTGAAAAAATAAGTATTAGAATAATAAATTAATATACAACAATCAAAAATACAATATATATTAATATAAATCTACTATAAAAATATAAATATTTATTTATCAATTTGTTTTTTTAAATTCTCATTTAACTAATTAATATTAATATCAAAAAATAATAAAAATTTATATTTAAATAATTAAATTTTTTTATTCTGTGAAATTTATTAAAACTTTCTAAACAAAAAATTTTTTTGTGTTTATTAAAAACATTTTATAAGTATAAAAAGAAAAAAATTATTTAGTAACAAATTTTTATAAATTAATCATATCTTTATTGATAATATTATCAATTGAATAAATGCTTGAAAATTATTATAATTTAACTGATAACTAATTTGATATAATATTATTAAAATATTTAATTATTTCAAAAATGATTTCTATAATTTTCCAATAATGTTAAAAAGAGTACATTAAAAAAACATTTAATTTTAATTATTAATTTAGTGCCCATTTCACGGATGGATTTTCAACGCTGAAACAGGTATCTGCAAGCGTATCCCATATGAATCAAATAGTACCATACCAGAACAAGCCAAAATATCTATTTGGCCAATAGTTGAAAAAATATGCATATTTATGCTTGGTATGCTAATATTAATATAATCTAAAATTTATAAAAATAATTGATGATAGAACTTTTCAAAAATTCATAACATTTTAAGTAAATTAGCATTTTAAGTAAATTATTTGCAATTTCTATCTAAAAATTCCAAATAGGTATCATTGTGATGGAAAAGATCCGGAGTGGAAATTCCGGATATCGATGAAATTAGCAATGGTGAATGGAAGTATAGAGGTCGAACGGAACATGAAATTAATTGTCATATTCAGGATATACCGGAAAATGGTGCTGATATTGCACATTTAAATTATTTACATTTAGCTGGTATAAACAAAGGTTTGATTACTTTTCGCTTTCCCATTTAATTATTATTAAAAGATATAAGAAATTAATTGTAAATCAAAATTTCATTGCATAAAACATATTAATTATATTAATTTTTATATTTTTCTATTATTTGAGATAAAATATTTTTCAATTTTAATTTTATTTTTATTATAAAATATTAATTAATTAATTAGCAAATACTTAAATAAAAATTATGCTAAATTGATTATCATTACCTGAATGATAAAATTATGATAAATTGATAATCGTTCAGGTAATGATATAAGCAAGATTGAGATGGAAAATCCGGAGCCAATAATACGGCATATTTGGGATGGACGATGGGAACAACAATCAGAGCCAAATAAACATATCGGTGTAATGTATTTAAAACAGGTCATGACAATTATGAAAATACCAATACCATTTACATATAGCGATTTACAAGCTCGACAGGTTATTGTCATCATTTTTAATTCAACCTTTTCAATATTTAATTTCGTGAAGACTTTTTTTTCTCCTAAATTATATAATAATTTGGGGAGGGATAGAAATTTTCATATTTAAAACTTAACAGTGATATTATCAAATTTAAAGTGTTAAAAAGTATGGATAGAACCTTTTTTCTTAATAAAATTAAAATTTATATGGAATTTGATCTTTAAACTTTGACGAAAAGAGAAAAACTTTTAAATTCTAGTTAAATAATTTGCAATTTTTATTTAAAAATTTTAATGATTTTTAAATATAGACATTATCATTTTAATCAGTGATAATAATAGTACTATTTGATAAAGAAGAAATATTAAATTTTTGTTTCATTTTTTTTTGATTCCATTGATATGTTTGATCAATTGTTTACGAAATTAATATTATCAGAGATAACGATTTATACGTCAAATAATTCAAATAATTTTCTAAAATTTAGTAATTTTATTTTTGATAAATTTTTTTATTGCTAATATTTCAATTCAAACAACAATTTGGTTTAAATTTTAACTTAAAAATACTTATGAATTATTTTATATCACTTATTTATTTAATTATTATTTATATTATTAATTAGTAATGTGATGTAATTGTTATAGATAGGACCAGGTATTGTTCACATGATGTTCAATTTTGGTATACTCGGACGTGGAATCGTATTACAGCATCTTACACCAGAAGAACCATTATTTCAACGTTCACGTTTTGTAATGTATTCAAATCTTCCAAAAATATATGCTAATTTCTTTCTACTTTGTGAATCAATTCATGTAAGTTAATTTATCGATTGGATTCATTTTTAAAAAGTAAAATTATATTTTTAATCAATAAATGAATAAAATTTATTGAAAAAAATGGAAATTTAAAGTTATTAATTAAAAAATAATAACTTTTAGTATCATTTATTTTTGTTTGATTGTTTGTTTGTTTTTTTTCCATAAATAATAAATAAATAAATGAATATTTTACTCATTAATGAAAGACAATTTAATGAAATAAAACAAACGGTAGAGAATTTGGAACATAATTAATAACAAAGTAATTAATTAGAAATAATTATTTTTATTGTTTGTTATTTACTGTTTTTAAATAAATAAATAAACAAATGAATATGAAATAATTATATAATAAAATGAAACGATGGTATAAAAATTGAAATAATAAAATAATAATCTCTAAATATCTTTTATCATTTGCTTTTTTTTTTAAATTTTAGTTTGAACGAGATATTTTCATATGGAATCATAAATGCTACGTGAAACGACCGCTGTTAACTAAAAATGATGGTCCAATAATGAAACATCGACGTTGGTATAATCAATTTTATACTGATAATAGCCCACGTTTAGAATCGAATGATACGCTTAGCAATGAAGTAAAATCAATTTTTGATTGGTAATTTGAGCATTTATTGATAAGTTCCTTTTTTTCTCTCTTTCCAATAAAATTTGAATATTGTTATATTCTCGAATTCAAATATAGCAATTGTTCAAATTTTGCTTACAATGAACGAATATATCGATTATATCGAAATATCGTAAATATGTCGAAATGTTAGATATGAATTGTTATATGATATTTAAAAAGGAAGAAAAAAATTATCAGAAATGAATTTCATATTGATAATATCTTTCAAATTATTTGTTTTATCATTTTTGATCATTTAATATACTCAGTTTTCATGTTATTTCCTCTTCTTTTTTCTTTTGAATTTAATAAATTCATAATTCTTTTTAATTTAAAATTTTACTAATTTATATTATTCTTTTGTATATAAATATTTTGGGGAAAAAAATTTTTAATAATCTCAAATATTTAATGAAATTATACATATTTTGAGTAAGAAAATAAACAAATTTCAATTCACAAAACTTTTGCTGTAATGCAAATTCCAAGAAAATAATTAAACTATTAAAATTAGCAGTCGTATCGAATTTTTCAGAAACACTGAATTAAACAATTAATAAGAACCGCACAAATCGAGATTGAATAATTTTGGCCCTTTCTCTAACAAACTCATAAAGTGGAGTAATCAAAAGATGATTTGCCCTATTTATATTTTTATCACAAGATCGATCAGTTGAAAGTTATTCATACTGCATTCTAAAAGAGATTCAAAGAAAAAAAGACAGCTATAAAACGACATACTATAAAAGAGAATGGTAAAAGATTGTGATATTCATGAAAAGATCTAATGAATAATATGAAATTATAAAAGGAAAAGGATGAAAGTAAAAATATTACAAAGAAAAAAGAATTGATATAAATATAAACTGCACAACTTATAATAGATTTGCATGATAATCATTACGGAAGGAAATAAAAAATAGAGCATGATTTTAATTTAGAAAAAAATGCTGATATGATTGTATGATAATGATAAAACTTAGTTTTGAAAAAAAGAAATGATATAAATACGAATGCCAAAATCATAGATAGAAAGAAATCGGAATATATTCTATGATTCCTAATAGATTCATTATTATTAACTACGATTATAGATGGAAAGAAATCGCAATATATTCTATGATTCCTTTACTATAACAACAATGAGAGAAAAAAGAAAGAAATCGGAAAATATAGGATAATTCCAAATTAATAGATAGATATCATTTGTATGGTTATTTATATGGTGCATTGAATAAAGTGAATGACTAATTATCATTCTGATAAGAATTGAAGAATTCATTGATGATACTTCTCTCTATCGTCTGACGCCTTCTACCCACATTTTCCACCTGTCACATTCTTCTACATATTTTTGGCCCCTCTAACCTTCTCCCTGTCCTTCCCGAGATCATCATCGTCATCTATTTCTTGAAATTATAACGAACGACTTCTGCCATCTGCTTTCAGTTGTCCTTCCCGGGGAGGGAAAGATACACATTCCATACATACCAATGAACGGATGGATGGATAGATGGATGGATGGACGGATGGAATGGATGACTGATTGACACCAAAATTATACTAACAGATGACGATGATTGGTAGGTAAGTATAATAATAAATGAATGAATGAATGAATGAATGTCAAATCATCTCATTTCTTTCTTTCTTTCTCTCTCCATTTATTTTCGTATGGCTTGTTCCTCTTCCTCTCTTCTTTTTCTCTTTCTTTTTTTCTTCTTCCTCACTTTCTTTTGCATATGTATATACATACATACACATACATACATATGCACACGAAGAATTTTCAGCAAATTTAATCTCAATAAAAATAGGAAAATGGTTTAAAAAGTAAACCATGCATACACACACACACACACACACACACACACACACACACTTATATGCATGTACACGGATAATATACGCATAGTAACAAAAGGTTTCGTTAGGTTTAAAAAGTTTCATCGGTATCTTTACGTTGCTGCTTTAACGGTATTTCTAAATTAATGAATAAAATTGCGTACGTGACTAATTTATGCTTCATATTTGATTACGTGACATTTAAATGATGTTTATTGCTTACGTGAATTTCTGATATTTTCTGATTTTTCTATTTGTTAACACTTATTATCTTTTTTTCATTCGTCGAATTAATTAATTAATTATACGTGATATCACGCATTGATAAGTATTACGTAAATATAACGTGATATTGAGCATTGATTAATTACAGGTGTAAATATAACGTGATATTAAGCATTAATAAATTTGACGCAAATATGACGTGACGTATGAAATGAACTTATTTAAAGGTTGAGATTATAGCTTATTTTATTATATTAAACAAATAGCAAATGGAATGTATTCATTTTACAAAAAAAAAAAATGAACTATTTCTTTCTTTCTTTCTTTTCTTTCCCTCTCTCTTTCCTTCTCTCTTTGTCTCTATCTCTGTCTGTCTTTCTCTTTCTTTTTCTTTCTTTCCTTCTGCCTTGTAGCTATTTTTTTTTCTGAAATATTTTCTTAAATGAGCGAAATATATGTCAAATTTGTGACCTTTATGTTTTATTTGAAGATAAAGTGCATATATTTATATTCAATGTGAGAGGATTAAATTCATTTAATTAATTAATTAATTTTATTTTTGATAATAATTTGAAAAAAAAGAATATATTATTAATTATAAAATTATTTGGGCCGTAAAATTTGATTTTCGCATAAGATTACATAAGCGATTTAGCGAACAGATCGCTAAAATTATATTTGAAAGAATTGATAATTTATTATAAAATATATATTATAATTTCTTTTTTTGCAAAATTTTTATAAATAATCATTAATTCATATTAAAAGTGTGTAATTTTAATTAATTATTATTTATTAATAAATGGCAAATTTTGAGTAATTTTCAAAATTAATTTTTAATATTTCATAAATTTGTGATATTTTATTTAAGAAAAAATGATTAAATTTTGTGTGAAATCTTATCAATAACTATAAATCTAAATAATGATCAAAATTATTGGTAATAAAATCTTATTTGTTTTAGTTATTAATTAGATCAAATCAATTGATTATGTTATCGATTATATATATACAATTACTATATCAGAAACTTGACCTACTAATTACAACCTATTCCTTTTTCTTCCTCTTCAAAATTCCAACTTTATTCATTTTATTTCTATAATTAGCTATTGAGTTTTATTTTCATTGGTCAAAGAAATGACCAATGAAAATTAATTCATAGTAATAGTTAGCATTTAAAAATAAAAAATAAAATCGATATATCAATTTAAATGAATGATCGTTATTACTCAAATAGAATTTCTATTTGTTGTAATGATAATCCCAACGTATCGCATCGCATCGCATCGCATCGCATCGCATCGCATTGCATCGCATCGTATCGCATCATATCATTTCGTTTGTACAAATTTATCGTTTTATTCGAATTTTCATTTTATTAATTATAATCAGAAATGATTTATTAAAATATTCAAATTGATATTTAATGTTTTCCTCTTTCTTTTAATAATAATAATTCTTCTTAATAAATTAATGCTTAATTATTGTTTGATGTATATATGTAGTTTATTATAGCATTCACGTTAATTCCGTTTACCTAATTCTACTTATATATGAGTTAAATAAATTTTGTATTAAATGTGCGTGTTAGATGAACAGGGTATTTATTAAACGTACGTGTTAAATAGGCTTCATATTAAACGTGTATATGATAAAATGAAGTTCGATCATAATTCATTTCATTTAACAAATATACGTTTATTAAATCAAATAAATTGTATTAGTTGTTATGAATGAATTAGAAGAAAGAAGAGAATTTTAACTAACAAATTCGCAAAATAGGCAGTAGTAATATGCTAAAATATAAGTTGAAAAGTTTGAATATGTTTGTTTATTATGTCAACAAAAAGTGATGGGAATAACTCTAACTATTCAGGTTATTGTTGATCCTTTCTATTGCATATTAAATTCCACCTTGTTATATCATTTCCCGAATGAAAAAGAAATAAAACTTAATCGGCGATAAAAGAAAAAGAGAGAGAGATAGAAAGAGAGAGAAAGAACAATTTCAAGAGATAATTTTTCAGACAACGAATGGAATGTATCGTTAACAGAGAGCGTATAAAGAATACATATAATATAAACAAGATTGGAATGTGAAAGAAAAAAGGAAAAGAGAAAGAGGAATGAGAGAGACGGATTTTATTGATGTAATTTCAAATTATTCAAAGAATTAGATTACTAAGAAAAGAGAGAAAGGAAAGGAGAGAGACAGAGAAGAAGAGAGAGAGATGGAAGAATAAGAAAAGATGATCGGTTTTTCGTCGTTTTCATATACTAACGAAAAGTTTCATTAGATTTGTTTCTATGATTGCTGAAATTCTTCTCTCTCTTTTCATTATCTTTCTCTCTCTTTCCCTCCTCTCTTCCCTCTCTCTCTCTCTCTCTCTTTCCGATATTGTCAAGAAGGTCTTGGGCAAAGAAGATTGTCTTCTTGATCGTGTTCAAAACTACCACACCACATAATACATACAATATAAATGTACCCTTTCCAAAATCTCCCCACTTTCTTTCATTAAATTTTATTTTGGTTTAAAATATGTTACAGTATACGTATATAAATGTATGTACTGTATGTGTATACAGTACATATATTTACAGTATATGATTTGATTTATTTTCTTATAATAATAATTTGCCAAGTACTGTTATGATAAATTCTTTTTTACCTTTTATTTCTATTCATTTGTATAATATATTTGAAAATGATTAAACTATTTGTTTTAACTAGCCGTTTTTTCTTTTTTTTTGCTTTTAAATTTTATTTTCTTAAGTTAGAAATGAAGAAGAAATATTGGTAAATTAAATGGTTAAAGAACAGGAAGAGAAGATTGTTTTGGAAAATTTAAGTGTAAAAAGAAGGAGGAAAGATGGAATTATTATATAAATTTGACCTGAAAAGAGAGGAAAGGAATAAGAGGAAGAGAAAGAGAGAGAGAGAGAAAGAGAAAAAAGAAGAGGGATAGTTTAAACAAAAAAAAAAACTAGTAATTAACAATATCTCTTTCCCTTTTTTTTCTTTTTTCTTTTCTTTCCTTGTTTTACATATTATCGAATGGAATTTTTGTAGCAAAAGGAGAAAAAAAAAAAAAAATTAATTTGACTCTCATTTGAGCTTTTTAATGGTACCAAAAAGAAAGCAATATGGTAATAAACAATCATCATCATCATCATCATTATTACCACCATCATTATTATCATCATCATCAACATCATCATCATCATTATTATCATTGTCATTATCATTATAATAATCATATCATTCTCAAATTTCCAGTACTATCTTTGGCATTGATATTAATAGCGTTGATTGAAAAGAGGTCGAAGAAGGAACCTCGATGATTTGATAGTGATGTGTGTATGTGTGTATGTGCATGTATATGTGTATGTGTGTATGATATATATACGTTTACGTATGTGCATGTGTGTTATATGATATGTATGTGTGGTATGTTTGTATGTGCGTATATGTATGTGTAGTGTTATGTGTGTATGTATGTGTGTGTGTGTATGTATGTGTGTGTATGTGTATGTGCCTGTGTATGTATGTGTGTGTATGTGTATGTATGTGTATGTGTATGTGTGTGCGTGTATGTGTATATGTATGTGGTGTGTGTGTGTGTGCGTGTGTGTGTGTGTGTGTGTGCATATTGTCAGCAACTATTTCTCTTCAATTGCTTCTTCGTATCGATGCCAAACTTCATTTCGGTCAAATAGTTTCATCGATTTGGAATTTGGCACACAATTTCAATCATTGCTTTTTACTATAATTACTCGAATTATCTGATTGATTGACTGATTGATTGATTGATGTTCTGGCCAATCGATTTATTGATTGTAATATATTTGAATATATATATATTTAAATATAATATATAAGTGATATAGAAAAATAGTCCTTCAATATTACCAATTATGAATGAGGAATAAGTTGATCTTCTATCAATCGATTCCAGCTGTTATGGTAGTGGTTAAATTTCTCTCTGTTTAATCCATCCTGTCGTTGATTATTAGGTCGTTGATAATTTCCACTTTTTATCATTCTTATTTTCTGCTCTTTCCATTATATTTATTTTATAGAATGATTGATATTTTTATCAAATTTGAATTATTTTTCCGAGATTCGCATCTTTTTTTTATCGTATTCTGCCTTTCCATCATGTCAAAATTATCTAAATAATTACTTCATGAAAGATTTAAAGTGTTTATCCATTATCTGATTATGAATTATGATTACTCAAATTAGATGTTATCTGTTGAAAAATTTTAGAAAATTTGAAAATATTTTACTATTAATTATTATTTAATGCATAAATTTGTTATGATAGAATGAATGAATGCTAATTTTATTTCCTGTCCCATTTATCATATCAGTATAATGATATCATTTTTTTTTCTACTCAAATTTGCTAAAATAATTGTTTCCTTTTTCTTAAATCAAAAATTGCAATAGTTATAATAAAAGAAAACAAAAAATGAATATTATTGTTACTATTATTATTCATACATATCAATCACATTTTATGGATTAGTTCTTTTTTCAAAACAATTTTCTATTTTGTTAAATTTAAAATTAATTGATGTCATTTTTCTGCAAAAAAATTTTGTTCTGTTTTTTTTCTTTTTCTTATCTTTTTTTTTAATAAAATTCTCGAAATGAAAGTAAAAATTTTTTGAACTAACAGCAAATAATCAGCAAATGAAGAAGAAAACGCGTTTCAAACAAAGAAAAATACCATTATTTTACTTTTTTTTTAAAAATTTTTGCAAAATTCCTTTCCTCTTATCTACGAAGTTACCTGTTCCGTGTTTTATTTAAATTTTTATAACTATTAAATAGTTATCATGCAAATTAAAATCGAAATTATAAAAGATCATCTTATCAGCATAATAATGATTAAATTAAAATTGATCTTTTACTCCTCCCTCTTTCGCTGTCCATTAGTATTACTCTTCCTTTTTTATATAAATTCAATTCCATTTTTTTTTAATTAGAAAACTTTTGATAAAATTACATTTAAAAAGATTGTTATTTACTCAATCAATCAATAAAGTTCGAATAAGTTAAAAATAAAAGAGATATGTAATTTTGCATATTGGCATTTCTTATTATTATATTCAATTATTTTGCATTATTTTTTACAGTTATTAAAATTCCAATAATTATGTAATAGTTGCCTCAGAAAAATTTATAAAAACATTTTTCAAATATTATTGATTTATCATTTTTTTAAATTTTCAACTTGAAATGGATATTTAATTTCCAATCTTTTATTTATTGTTTTTTCTGAGTTTTTAATTTGAAATGGATAATTTTATTTTGAATTTTTACAATCAACAATTTTTCCACAATTGATCGCAATTATCTTTGCTTGATTTGAATATTATTTACATTAAATGACCAAAAAATAATCAATCATCCAATAATTGATTATTTTTTTACTATAATTTTGAAACAATTTTTTTATAAAATTATCAACTAAAATAAGCAAAAGGAAAAGTAATTGTGATGTTTATTTCTATCATTTTTAATATTATAAAAATTAAAAAAGTTTTCCAACTTATTTATGCCATTTTCAAATGAATCAATTTAGCTAAATTTTTCCTTTTCAACAATTTACCAAATGTTTTCATTTTCTTTTTGCTAATTCATTTGGAATAAAAAAAAAGCGAAAAATAATTTTTGGAAAAAAGAGCGAAAAAAGAAAATTTCTGATTATATCAATCACTATATATTATCAGTTTTTTCTTATCCTCTCGAAAATTTTTAAGTTTTAGTTTTTTATTCATTCCGCAAGATAATATTCTTAAAATGAATCTTGCAAAACTTATTTTAGGCTAATAACCACCGACTATTTCATTGATTTTATGATGATAATATAAAAAATTGAATAATTAAATAATAAATCAATCATATTATTTTGCTAAATAACCAGTGATATATTTGCAACTTTACTTTTGTTAATTTAAGATTAATATTTTCTTCTTTTTTATTTCAATTCAAAATGAATTTAAATATAAAAATTTCCGCTCAACTTTTTTTTATCTATCAATTAATCGACAGTAATTCATTTGAAATGATAACAGCAAACTTTTTTATCAATTTTTTTCTTTTTTGAATCAATATTTTCAATTTTTCTAATTGATTCATTGAATAACAATTTCTATTTGTCTTGAAAATTTTGCACAGTTTCTATTTGTGTTGAAAATTTTGCACGATCATAATGAAAAGAAAAAACGAGTATTTTTTAGTTTGGATATTTCTCTGAATAAAACTTATTTTTTTAAATTCATTTTTCAATTTATTCATTTCCATTCCAAGCAATTATCAATAATGATTTAAGTGAATTGAATTGAATTGAAATAAAACGAAGAGAAAAGAAAAAAATTTACAAAATTCTTCAATTATAAATTTATCGAATTTATTTCTTTTTCAGTCTTTTTCTTTCATTTCTTTGATTTCATTATTATTATACTAAATTGTTTAATTAATTTTCATATTTAATTATGATTTTGATTTCTAATTTCAGGGTTTTCGAATATGATAAATCCTCTAAAGACACATTTCAATAAATATTTTAGTGATTTCAAAGAAATATTTCGATCAGAATTTTATCGCATTTTACATTATTAGTTTTGATCAATCTCGAAATTCTATTTCATCATCGAAATTATTCATTTTATCAATTCAACCAATCTTTTTTGTTATAAAGAAATTTGTGCATTTTATGCATTTTTATGTGTATCGAGAAAAATAAAAAGCAAAAAAAAACGAAGAAAGAAAATAGATGAGGAAGGAAAGATATCCATTGATGATATTATATTTATATGTGATATACATTGGATGATTGATGATGATATATATTGATAAAATAAACTAACCAACCAATCATTCAGATAAACCAAACTATAATTTAACTAAGCAATCAACCATTGAGATATTTAAATATGCTATCAATAATTATTCATTTTTCAGTTTTTTTTTCTTATATAAGTGGAAATAAAATTTGCGATAAAAATTTGATGAAATTTTTGAAAAAAAAATTCCAAATTTTAAATAAATGAAAGTTTAATTTTTGTTCTCTTAATGATGAGAATGAGAATAAGGTAAAAGGAATGATGCGATAAAAATGATGACCTTCATTTTATTTTTTAATTTTTTCTTTTTCTTAAATTGCATCTCTCAATTTTTCATTTGATTCATTTCATTTCAATTCAACCATTTTAACACATAACTTTTAAATTTTAATTCTTTTCTTTCGTTTCCATTATTTCAATATTCTTGATACTATTATAAATTATTACTCTTTATTATTATTATTATTATTTTATTTTATAATACTGATAAAATTATCAACAGTATAACAGTATAGTATAGTATATATACTATCAATTTTATGATTAATATGAAATGATAATATCATAAAATAAATTCATAATTGCCTTTCAAATTTGTTTTACATTTATATCAATTAATCTTTTCTATTTCCTTCATTTAGTTTATTCTTTTATTTTATCGAATTTATCAGCGGATTCCTGGAAAGTAATATCGTACTGATTTTGTATATACATAGCTCAATTTCATCTGTAATTGCATCAATGAGGAATATTTTATTCGAAATTGAGTAATAAAATTCTTTTCATTACTTATCAAGAAAATAAATAATAATGATAATCATAGTGATAACATGGTGATGACTATAATAGTAAGACGATGATGATAGTTCAAATTGAAAAATAATAATTAATTAGGCTAAATATTTATTTGAGATATTAGAACTTAATTAACCTGAGTTAATTATAGGTAATAAATGCAAATTATAGCATGCTCAATATTTTGGATTAGGATTTTCTGATATATAAATACTTTTTCTGCAATTTCATTGGTTTTTTCAATTACTAATATTATTAATAAGTTGCCATAAAGTTGATCTAATTTTGAATTGATATTTATATTCATACTAATCAATATGCCAAAGATTTGATTTCCATTTTTTAAATTATATTTCAAAATGTTTAGAACATGTAAGCGGAATATATGTTCATCAAAAAACTATTTGTTAAATAACATTTAAATAATTTTTATCATTTCTTTTTACTCAATATTTGTTTTATGTTTAGAAAATTAATCAATCGATAATTACTATCTTTTATTATTGCTTTCATAGAAAATATTTCGAATATTTCGATTCATTTCCATATATATTATTAATGACATCATGGTCGTTTTTTTTCTTGCTTTTCGTTGTTAATTTTTTTATCATAAAAAAATTTTATCAATAAGTCTGTTAATTTCAGATTTTATTCTGATTACTTATCATATCATTTGAAGGATTATATTGAATCAATTATATGTATCTTTTCATTTATTTCCTCCCTCCTTCAACAAATTATCGGTGCTGTAAAAGAAGAATGAAGTAAAAATATGAAAGACACTATCAAATTCAGTGATAATAAAATTTTCGGATTTAATTTTACAAATTTGGAATCTTTCTCCTTCTGATTCATGAATCGTTGAAAAAAACGAAAGTTCAATTGCTATAATTATTCAAAAAAAAATCAACAATAAATCGATGTTTCCACCGCATAGACCTGCATTAGCAAGTACTAGTAGTCCGGCACAAATTTTAACTGCTGGAACAGCGAATAATTCTGGAAATGTTGCCGGAATATCGATGAGAACACCGGAACCATCACCACGGATGCGTAAAGATTCTACCACAGTATGCTAATGAATTTTGAAATTTCTATTCGATTATTATTTAATATTATTATTCTTAAAATCTCGATAAAAACTTTTAAATAATCTAGCAAATTCAGGTAATTATATCAATAAATATTATAACCTGAATGATTTTTGTTAATTAAATGTTTAAACAAATGATTTTTTTTCTTCAGATATCTTTTAAAAATATTATTTTAAAATAATCAAAAATTGAATTCATTATATGACACTTAAATATCGGTCAATAAAAATAATATAATCAAAAATGTTTACTTTCTAGGATGTACGTATTGGTGTCGGTAGACATCGTGATAAACTGGAACAAATTCGAGATTCGTTACGTCCATTTGAACAAACCAGTAATATGGAAATATCAGCTTCAACAGCAGCAGCAGTAGCATCATCATCATCATCATCATTACTCAATAATAATAATAATAATATTATCAATAATAATACTAATAATAATATTACAATTGAAGATGAAACTCGACGACAAATTTTAATTAATACATTGACACAAATTGGCTTTGAAGAGGTTATGATTTTTAATTTTTATATATTTTTCCTCTTTAAATTTAATTATTTTATAAAAGGACTTTCAAATTAAAATATTATATACAAAGTTTTTTTCCAAAATTTTTAAAATTTGGTTTATTGCTCTTATTAATTGTTTCATTTTAATTATTTATTTTATTGAATTAAAATGAAAAATTGTAATAACATATAAATCATTTTTAAATTTTTGAATGAATTAATAATTTGCCGAAATTTTTGTCATAAAAGAAATAATTTATTAGAATTTTTAATTTTTCAGCAAGCGGCTCTATTGGCACTTGAACTTGTTCGTTATTCAAGTGTCGCAGCAGCAGCTGAAGTTTTATTAAATCTCAATAAAGAACATGTCTTTCGACAGGTTTCTGTTTCTTTCCCTTTTTTGCACCTTGCATCTTAATTTTAGTTTTTTAAAATTTCAATTTTTTTTGTGAATTATGCATAGATTTGATTGGATTTTATTTGATTTACATAAATCTTCATCTTAATATTTCTACAAATTAACATATAAATTTCTGTGAATATTTTTTTTCATTTTTAGGATTTACGTGATTGTGGAGGAGGAGGAGGACCATTATCATCAGTTGTAAATACGACTTCATCCTGCTCATGTAGCAGTAATAATAATAGTGTAATCTCAAACAATGCCAATTTGATGGTACCATCAGGTGTATCTGGTCAGGTAATCGGAGCAGCACCGATTTCTGGAGTAATGATGAATACTCAAATACCGACAACTTCAATTTTAGCAAATATTGACGATAGTTCATCAAGCCGATCAAATAGTCCTTTAGCAAGGATACCAAGTCCACCAGTATCGGCTACTTCATTTCAGTAGGCTTAATTTTATACTATTATTATTAATATATGTTGGATTAATTTATTCAATTTGATCATTGAAGCATATCCTCATTAAAATATTAATAATTTAATTATTAATTACAAAAATTTCTCTTATAAAATTTCATCTATCAAAATTTATCATTGATTTCAGAGTACGTTCGACCAGTCCATTGCTACAAATCATCACTAATCCTTATCATCAGCAAGCAAATGATTATCATCGAATGCATGTTCATTTGCCTATGTTAGTTCTAACTTTTATTTTATTGACTTTTTTTTGAATTTTTGTAGATTTTATTCTACATTAGCAGATATTATTTTATTTAATAAAGCCAGACAATATTATTCATAATCAGCTCAGAATATTTTATTTGATAAAATTAAATAAGTGTATAATAATAACATAGAAAGTGAATTTATTAATGTGTAATTGTTGGTGAATATAATCATTCATTGATGTTCTTTTTTGAAATTAGTTAATTTTTGGCAATGTTTGGAAAATAATTTAAAATTTTTTTTGAAAAATAATTTTTAATTTTGAATTAATAAAGAATTTTGCAATAATTTGATTGGAGCAAATTTTGTATCTTTCCCAAAAGAAAGTACTTTTTATTGTGAATGAATGACATTTTATTGTGTTTTATAGATTTATTTTATTCTCACTTTTTTCTTCAATTTCATAAATCTATCGAAAATTTGTTTTCATTTTTCAAATTTTTTATCAACAATTTTTTCGTTTAATTTTTATAAAATTGTGGATAATTCGTTTCTATTTTTAAATATAATTTCAATTCCAAAATTGTAAGTTTATTTTCGATATTATTTTTGCAGTGAATCGTCAAAGTATTGCTATAATAATGCAACAAAAACAATAGCAAATAATTATGATTATGGCATAGCAACATCATCATCACCATCGCAAGCTACAACAGCCGTTACATCATTTACATCAGGTACACCGTTATCCGGAATTACTCGCAGTCGTCAAGTGGATCGACCATCAATGCAGCAAGCATCAGCGATTATTAATATTGATGGATTGCAAGGATGCACTACTGATCGTGCAGCTAAGTAAATAAAATTTTCAATTATAAATATCTATTTAAAGATTTCAATGAAATAATTGTCTAACTAATATTTATTATATAATAGTATATAAATTTTCTTTTTTTTTTTAAGGCCAACACGATCGTTAACTTCTCGATCTCACATGAATACAACCAATACTGCTTTACGAAGATCTGATGCAGTACCAGTGATAAGAACACGATTAGAAAGGCCGATCAATACAAGGCATCCAATGAATACTCCTGAGTTGTTGCATAAGATAGTAAATTATTAAATTTATTTATTAGGAAAAAAAGAATATAAAATGATGAAGAGAAATGATGTCTTTAATTTTAATTTTTTTGGTAATTTTTAATAAAATTTTAGTTAAAAATTTGTATTTATGAGCTAAATTTTTAGTATTTTCAAGTTTGGCATTACAATAAATATATATTATGATTAGACCATTATGTAATCCAACAAAATTATTAATAATTAAATAAATTAACTTGAGCAAATTGATTTTAAAAATATTTTTTTGCTACAGTTGATAGATCGAAACATTTTTAATGATTTATGTTAATTTATTATTCAAAAAAGTTAATTTTTATTATTTTTTTCTCGAAATCTGATCCGACTCGTTACAACAAATATGGAATGAATGAAGTCGATGAAGAAACCGTTGAAATAGCAGCAACACATGGCAATTTGTCGACAACAAACGGTGTCCAAAGAATATTAGTCGATCCAGATAGATCATCATCTTCCGCTTATACTAATTATACTGAGCAAGTAATGCTTCTATTTTATTTTAGATGATAAATGAAGTTAAATTTTAAGTTTTGTTAGTAGGTATTTTTACGCCTTTCAGTATTTGAAGATCGCAGTATTGATTGATAAGACACAACATCCTCGATCGAATAGCATTATAAACAATAACTATTTTTATTTTGATTACAGTTATGTCGGAGAACCAATCTGCTAAGTGTAACTGAAAATGATTCAACTGTTCCAACGACATATGCTTCTGAATTGAATAACGGTTATCATCGAACTTCAGGTGCTGTAATAACACGTTCTGTTTCACCTACTATTTGCGCAAAAACGTACGTTTTCTTTTTTATGATTACAAAATGAATAACTAACTTAACTTTTAATCTTCACAACAACATAGTATTAAAAGATAGCAATATCGATTTTTCCTCTTAAGATTTCTTTCAGGAATAAAGATTTCTATTTGATATTTGATAAAGAATAGTATAATTTGAAGTGTTAAAAATCAAATATTTCCAATAAATTACAGAATAATTTTTTTATGACGTTCTAAATCTCTTTCATTATTTTGCCCTCTATCTAATTTGCCATAAGAAAAATACAATACATTAAATAGGAAAGAATAATCCAACTAAATTATAAATTTTTTAGATGATATTCAAGCTATCGATAATAAGTTCATCATAAACTATAATCTAATTTATTCCTATTTTCCATATTTTTTGTTACAAAAATTTTCATTTTCTCATTTCGGATAATTGACATATGATAACACCATTATTTCTTATTTATGTGACCATTGATTTCCAAAATAATCTTTTTTTTTGATTTTTTTATTTTCATAGAAAAAAGTGATGAACATAAATCATGTTTGTAAATTACTATAGTTTCGAAAATTTTCCAGAATCCAATTATTCAGATACCAGCCAATCAGAATTGTTCAGAATTTGATCACTTAAGATTTAATTATGTAGAATTTCTTTAGCTAAAATACTTGAAATTTTTATTCCTTTCATATATAAAACAATCTTACCTGAATTTTGTCGTTTTTTTGGTTATTTTTCTCAATAATGATATTTGAAAATATTGAAAGAAGAAAAAGATTTCTTTTTCTAATATATATTATAACATAAAAAGGTAAGAAAAATAAATAAATACTTTGTTACAAAAAAATTAAGCAAAGACGATAAATTAAAAATAATAAGAAATAAGTCTTGACAAATTTGGACCAATATTTTATTACAATTAAAGTATAGATAAAGATTTTCTATGAATTTCCTCAGACATAATAATAGATATAGATAGGAATTCGAATTATGAATTCCAGATTTTCAAGTTTCGTACACTTAAAATTCGAGATGTCTCAATGGAAAAATTCAATAATAGTAGTAATTTATAGCGAATAAAAAGTAATAAATAAGAAAATGAAATAGGAATTCAATTAGCAATTCAACTGCATTTCGGCTCTACCATATTTAAATGTTCTGATATTTCTTATTAACTATAAAATATTAACTTTAAAGATTGTAAATAGGATGATATTATGTTTCATCTGAAATATTAAATTAGCTAGATGAATATAATGATAATTGGATGGCGATGATAACAGCGAATTATTTAAGATGATTATTATGATAACTTTTTTGCATTCCAAAGCTTTATATTACTTTGCATTTTTAGTTACATCACTTTTCTGCATCATTCATCGCTTCAAAATCATTTCCATAATATGCTTACTTGTCATTTAAATTCTGTAAAATGATAGATATTTAATAGCAGGAATTTGATACTTTTGATCATAAGTATTCCAGCATATTAATCAGTAGATCATAAGTATTCCAGCATATCAATCAGCATTTGTTGATTAACCTTGCAAATTTAGCCAGGTTGTGAGATTGATTGCGAGAGATGTTGGATATTTTTAATCATAATGATATGGAAAATTAATTTATAATTTATATTTTTTGATATCAAAATTACATGAAATTACTATCTCATCTCATACAGTATTCATTTTCATATTTGCTTATTTCTAATCTGATTTAAATTTATAGAAGTGGAGAAACGGATGAAGTAACACGTTGCGTGTCTCCTTTACCAGGAAATATTTTACATAAATTACGTACGAACACGTATGAATCAGTTATCAAACCATGCAAACCACGATTATTTTGCTTTTATATGGAACAACATGTGGAACGCTTGATTCAACAATATAAAGAGCGGCAACAACGTGCATGTCAAGTT
Organism: Dirofilaria immitis; assembly: GCA_024305405.1. Lineage (NCBI taxonomy): Eukaryota > Metazoa > Nematoda > Chromadorea > Rhabditida > Onchocercidae > Dirofilaria > Dirofilaria immitis. The sequence continues at coordinate 2,075,097 of JAKNDB010000103.1, forward strand.
AATATTGAAATTTTTTATACTAAATTTAACTAATTACCTATACAACGATGATACTGCTGCTATTGGGAAATTATTTGAGAAATAAATTAGGAATATTTTACATCATATAATATTCAACAAATCTTGAAGTATATTTTTATGATAATTTAGTATGATAAATTTTTTTTCTGATAGTTTAGCTATCAAATGATATTTTTAAGTATGTTATGTGGTTGCTTAACTTTATGCTAATAAAATAATAATTTCAAAACTAATAATGGCAAAAATTTTTATATATTTGCTAGCTATTATTATAATATAAGACATGATTTTATTAATTTATTTTTAAGCTTGCTAAAGAAATGGAATGTGCTGATTTACCGGAAAGTATGCGTGAACATATGATGATATTTTTAACGCAAAAGAATCGCGTTATCTGCGATTAAAACGTCAAAAATGAACAAAGATATGTTTGAAGTAGTAAAACATATTGGTTTCGGTGCGTTTGGTCGAGTATCATTGGTTAAAAGGTTAATCAAAAATTTTCTTGCAAAAATTTTGTAATCTTTAAATTGTTTTAGGATTTTTTTAAATGAAGTTATCTAAGATGAACGGTATTTATATATTTGAAATAATATTATTCGCTTTCACTTTGAAATTTTTTTTTCTAGAAGGATACGGGCCAAGTATATGCAATGAAAAAATTATTAAAAAAGATGTGATCATGAAACAACAAGCAGCACATGTTAAAGCTGAACGTGATATTCTTGCTGAAGCTGATAGCAATTGGATTGTCAAACTTTATTACTCATTTCAAGTATCATTCTTTCATATTGCTTTATGTAAATGAACTTATCAGAGATTTAGTATCATTGAGATTAATATTAAATTATGATTGTTATTTTGGATCAAAAAGAACTTATCCATTTTAAATTTCCTAGTAAGCCTAATTTGGCTTGTTTGATGCTTTTGCAATACTTGAGCTCTGAATCGATGATTGATATGGAATTCCAAACTAATTTTTATGATAAATAGCGGATATGAAATGATAATTTATTTTCATGATGAACAATCTTTATACCTTATCATGGAATATGTTCCGGGTGGTGATATGATGCAACTTCTTATTAATAAAGGACTATTCGATGAAAAACTTGCTAGGTATAAATGTATTTGTTATTATCCGTGATTTCAGCAATTAATACATTTATAAATTCAGAACTAATTACTCTTCTATCTGTTAAAGAGCAAAAATCGCAAATATTTTTGAATTTTTAAAATATTTTTTTTTAAGAAATAATTTTAAACATTTTAGATTTTACATTGCTGAACTAACGTGTGCCATCGAATATGTCCACGGCCTTGGTTTTATTCATCGTGATATTAAACCGGATAATATATTGATCGATCAAAATGGTCATATTAAATTGACCGATTTTGGTTTATGTACAGGTTTACGATGGACGCATGATAAACGCTATTACGGACCTGATAACGATGAGGTTTTTTTTCTTTTTTTATTTTCTGCATTACTTATTTTTCGAAATGCAAATTTTTCTAATATTTGAAGCTATTTTTGCGAACAAAATTAAGTATCAGATAATTTCAATTTTTATTAGTAATTCTTTCAATATTATTTACGCCATTTAATATTGGAATAAAGCAACAGATAATGAATACCTCACAATGTTCAATCCGTTTGAGTAATGATCCATTTTTAAATTATTCCGTTTAAAACTCATTAAATGTTCAATGATATAAATTCGGGCTTCTGATATTTAATTAAATATTCTTTGTTAGTTATTTATATTTTGCCAAGAAGTTTTTCAATAATCATTTTTGGAATTTTCTAGAGTATTTTTAATTTTTAACATACATTTGTTTCTTTTGGTGAATATTCTAAGCATTTATATATATATTATCGAATGTAAAAAGAGCTATTATTTAAAAATCGTTTGCAGGTAGAGAATACGGAAATACAGAAGGGATATTTGGCTTCACATCCAGATCTCTCGGGAATAGGTCGACCAAAAGTACTGGAAATCAGAAATCACTGCAAACGGAATCAATCACATTCATTAGTAGGAACAGACAATTACATGGCGCCAGAAGTTATTCGAGGCACCGGTAAGTCCATAGGGAATCAAAGAGATGTTCGTGATTTCTTACTTTATAGTATGAAATTCTTCCAAAAATATAATACTTTTTTTTCCTCATAATATTTACATTTTTATTATAGGTCATACCCAACTTTGTGATTGGTGGTCCGTAGGAGTCATTTTATATGAAATGGTTTTTGGTAGACCGCCATTTCTTTCGGAAGATCGTTACGAGACACAGTATAAGGTATATATTCAACATTTTTTCATATTAGATGAAATGAGGTTTCATTTACCACTTTTATCATTTGTCATGCTTCTTTTATTCATTGGTGTTCTTTTTGTTTTTAATTTTAATTTAATTTATAAAATTCAATTATAGTAATGCTGAAAGTTATAGATTGTAAAATGGCGGCAATATCTTGATTTAAATAATCGTATTGGCGAAAAATTGTCGCTAGAATGTATTGATGTAATTCGAAAATTATGTTGCGAACAAGAAGATAGACTTGGTTGTAAAAATGGTGCGGAAGATGTTAAAATTCATCATTGGTTTAAGGTTTGTTAGAAAATAATTTCAATTTCAGGTGGATTCTTCTAAAGATTTTCTTGCTTTTTTCTTTTTATTCAAACAAGTCATCGAAAATATTGTTAGATTAACATTTTATAAGTTTAATTTATTAATTTGCAGGGTATCGATTTCTCAACTTTGCGTTCCACACGTGCCGAATATATTCCACGTGTTGAACATGCTGAAGATACATCAAATTTCGATACATTTGAATTTGATTCTTCTGATCAGTCGTTCGATACAGTAGCAAAACGTGCGAGCGCTTCGGCAGCATTCAATCCAGCATTTTATGAATTTACATTTCGTCATTTTTTCGACTTTGATGGACAGGTACTTAATTTTTATTTTTGAATTCGAATATTTCAATTTAAAACATATATGATTAATAGTATAATAAGTAGTAAAGAATTATTAAATATATCCTGTCATCAGCATCTTTTTCTGTAGCCTTTCAGGAATTTCCGCTTTTCTTAAAATATTTCGATTTTGCTGACTGTCAAAAACATGTTGGTAAACCATCACTTTCATTATAGATAAATGTAATTTATATTGAATACAATTCGCATTCTTCGATTTTTGATTTAAAAAATTTGGTCCAATCTTCTTATCATTTTCCGTTCATTTGAAAATCAATGTTCTATTAACGTTCTCCTTTAAATTTTAATTTAACCGGTGATGAATTAATTTAATAACTGATAGGAAATAAAATTCAAACGTCATCATGCAATTTTCAGGGTTGTCCTAGTTTTCGTAAACGTCGCCCATCGTTATCGCCTTTACTGGAAGCAACTGGTGCTACTGTTGCTGCTGCGCATCCGGGTATATCTAATCATATTAATAAGGTAAAAGATCATAGAAATAATAATGGTAGGACAAATAGAAGTAATATGAAATTTCGACCATCGATAATAGCAGCACCAACACCATCGTCACCATCAGCAATAACACCAACAACGACAATAGGAGTCATGCAAGAAGATGAATATGAAAGTGATGATTCACTAGTTGTATAAAATTTGAAATATTAATTTAAAGCTATAGGAAAAAAGTTTCTTATGATTAATCATTTTCCGATTTTTTTGGATATATTCTTTTTAACTTTAGCAGAAATTTTTTTTCATTTTTTACTTCGGTAGATTATGAAAATTTTTTTCCTTTTTTTTCGGGATTGTATTATTTTCATTATTCATTTTTAAAACATATCACATCCATTTTGTAAAAGGAAGAACATTAATATAACCTCTTTTAATGTTAAGCAAAAAATTGACAAACGCACTGTTCCAGTTTTTTTGCATTGTTAAACGATGATGCTTCTAAAATTCCTTGAATTAATTGAATTAATTATGAAATTTAACGTTAATTAAAAGAGAGGATATTAAAAGAAACAAAGAAGTTGGCTCAATTAAACCTTATTAATTAGACATGAAAAGTTGGAAAATCATGGACTAAAAACTTTCAATAATAACTTCATAAAAATAAAGTTGAGTTGATTCTTATGCATTTTGGAAAATTGGTTTTGAATATAAATCGCTTCATGAAATTACACATTTTTAGCTTTGCGATTTGCTACTTATTTAACTAGTTATAATTAATTTTTCAATGGTTTTGAAGGACACAACGAGAATTCAAATTTTTTTTTTAATTGGACGAATCCTTCGGTTATTTAAAAACAGGATGAAATTTAGAATAACAATAAGAATCCTTCAGCGAGAATTCTCTTTATCTTTCACTTAATTTTAATTGCAGTTGAATGAATTGTTATGCCATATTTGCAAGGATATCGGTATGTGCCTGTTTGTATGTGTGTATGTGTGTGTGAGTGTGTGTGTGTGTATGTGTGTGTGTATGTGTGTGTTTGTGTATGTGTGTGTGTATGTGTGTGTGTGTATGTGTATGTGTTTATATGCGTGTGCGTATGTATATATGCGTATGCTTATGCGTGTATATGTATTTACAGAATTATTGGTATTAAATGACATCTAAACTTTGTTCTATAATATTTCATTTTGAATTTTTATTTTTGTGTTTGTAATATTTTTATCATTCTGTTGCGACGTTTGCTATAGAGAAAATGCTCAAATAAACCAATTTCTTATCATTCCTAATGTTACAAATGTTTTTTTTCTTGCAAATAATTTGCCATTTTGTGAAGTAATTAATAAATATTTAAATCATAGCATTGAAATTCCTTAAAATGAATTTTAAAAGGGATCGATGAAAGAAGTTTATTGAGAAATGTAAATCGGTAAGAAAAAGGAAAACAACTCAACAAAAATTATGGAACTGAAAAACATACCTAAATAAATATCTAATTTTTTTTTTTTTTTTTAGATTTATTAATCCTATAAGATGAATACATATTACTAAATCATTCATCGATGTAATTTGTAATAAAATAAATGAAATAATGGTTTAAAAAGACGAATCCGCTATATAAAGCTAGGTTCTGTTGAAATTTTAAACAAGTAATAAAAAATTACAGTGCAAATAATAAAATAAGAAATTTTTTGATAATGGACGACAGAGTTTTGAATTCAAATTTAAAAACTCAAATGCTACGTGTTAGAAGATTTGAAGATTTATAAATATGGCAATAATTCTAAATTCTTATCAATAATTTAACACATTTGCATCAAAAATCAAAGTATAAGAATTATAAAAAGAATAAATATAACCAAAGGGCATTGTTCATTCATTGTATCAAAGTAGCAAAAATAAAATATAAAATTATGCAGTTACCAGAGAGAAATGAATTAGTATTCTAAGAAGATTTTACCTTGCCATAATGGAATTCCCGCGGCAGAATAATTACATAATGGAATCAGAAACGAAATGAAAACTGTCTTAATTTAATAATTCACTCCAATTATCGATGCATCATACAGCAAATGTAATGTACTTAGCGGAATGTATGAGAATATTTCGCTACAAAAAGAAATAATGATAATAGTTATACAATTATAGACACTGCATAGACAGAAATATTAACAACATATTACGATAATGATAGTCACAGATTTTATATTACGACAATAGCAGTTGAAATTTCATGTAACGAGAAATATTTAAACATTTAGATTAATTAAAAAGCTGACATAACTTGAGATCATAAATAAATTCAAAATATATCCAACGGTGATATATCGATCAATTTCATATTCTATAAAATTTTATCAAATTAATTATTGTTATGATAAATTTCAATTTTTAAAAGTTTGACTAAATGGTTCCATTCAGGAAATTTAACCATTCTATTGATAAAAATTTGTAATTCTTCTAATCATTTCATTTAAAAAAGAAATGGAAAATTACAGACTTTGCATTTGATTTCTATTTTTGCCAACAATAACCATTAAATAGATAATGAATCATTTATATCCAATTATCAAATGTGATTAAAAAGTGAATCGTTAAGTTTTTTTTTTTTTTTTTATAAAATCAATTGATCTTATATTTGTTCTAGTGAATAATGATGAATGAATGATTAATGAATGCATGCGAAATTTAAACCTAAAGTTTAGTGCAATACTCAAAATAAATTCTATAAATTTCTTTTGATCTCAGTTTCGTTGTTTAATTAGAAATAAAAATGAAAGAAAAAATTGTTATCGCAATAAATTGAATGAATTCTAAGCAAAAAGAAATATCTTTTATGCTGGATTGGTTATAAAAATCAAATATTATTTCAGTTAGAGATTAGAAAAATATTTTATTCATGAATATTTAAAATTAAGACTGTTCACTCGTATTGCTAAATAATAAAATATTTAAAAAAATTGTTATGCAAAAATTTTGCATAATTAATATTCAATTTTATAATCGACAGTTACAAAAAACTTTTCAGTTATAGAACGAACTTTGTTGAAAACATTGTTGAAAACTTTTGAAGACATTGTTGAAAAGATTTAAACTTTCTGCGCGAAATCGTCTATTATGAAATTGAATGACCGCAAATTATTCTTTAAAACCGACCGTACTTTTTAAATAATGTTATTTGAAATATTCGCAATTGCGAGATACATGATATGTTGCAATAAGTTAATGAGTTTTAACAGATTTTAATAAATCTATTGTTCTAATCTCAATTATTTATTTATATTATTTTTATTTATATTATTACGAACCATCGAAATAACATCAAAGTTTCAAACTTTAAGCCATGCCATTGTTTCAGAGTATCGTATTAGTAGAATTGTAAAACGACTGTGTATTCTTGGAGAAATTGTACGACATATCCCAAATAAAAATTTTCACCAATATGAGATATATTCATTGTTTTTTATACTTTTAATTTCGAAGATAATTAGACAAACATATTATTTAGGACGTGCAATTTTTTGTTTTAAAAGTTTTTCATCATCTAAAGATTTAATTTATCACCGATTAGATTCGAGAGGATTTTGATTTTGCAAATCATATGACGCAATATAGTAAATATAACTAAATCGTTAGAGAAACTGATATTGAAATTAAGCTGATATGATAACAAAATTTGGTAATTTCGTTCTGACAAGATTTCAAAAACAAGGTAGTATTAAATTTAATCATAATGTTTTTCCTCTATTCGAACTTTTATCATGAAAACGTTATCATTCGGATTTTTCATCATGAAAACGTTATCGTGCATTATTGGTTTAAATATGGCTAAGTTTCGAAGTTTTCTTTCTAATTATTAGATTCATATATTTAAGTTTAATATATAATTGTCATTGATGCAATATAAATCAACTGTGGCTTTTACAGCATGACAATTCTTATTATTGAAATTTCATGTAATCATAAATTTTATAATTTTAGTGATGATATCGAAATTATACAATTCATAGTTTCAATTCTCAAATCGTTTACAATTTAATTTTAGAAAAATAATTTTTTATTTTTCGTGTATTCTATCAATAGTTTATCAGTCAATGTTAAATAAAATGAAGTCACCTGTTCGCTGTTCCCTAAAAATGAATTATTTTCCTATTCTTTCCTTTGATTTTAATAAAAGTTTTGCTTTTGCTTTTAAATTTAAGAACTAAGTAATATATTAACTTATTTGAAACTTTTCAATCCATAGTAATATATTTTATTAATAAGACTAAAAGTTTCTTCATATTTTTCAACTCCTTTTTGCTAATTATAGATACAGCTATGCACTGTAATAATAACTATGTTAGGTTGCATTATACATCATTATTTTAGCTTTTTTATTTTAATATCAATACTTGAAAATAGATGAAATTATAAATCAGAAATCATTGATAATGAAGAATCAGATAACTGAATTACACAAATAAAAAGATTCTATCATGTAATGCAATTATCATTAATGCTACTGAGAAGATTCGAAATATTTTCTACTTTTTTTTTTTGATTTTTAATAAATTTATTGGTTGAGGAAAACTTTAGAAGCATTTAACGATATACTTCTCAAATTCTTTCTTTTGAAATCATTATAAAACCATTTCCTATTCGAATTAGAAATTAGAGATTAATAATAGAAAAATGATCAGATCGTCCGAATTTTCGTTTGAATTTTAATATTCTCAAAATAATATCTCATTAGACATTAATGATCAATTAATCGTTGATAAAAAATCGAAGCAAATTATAACAATTAATATGAACCTTATTTACAAATAACATAAAACAAGTGATAAATAATATAGAAATTTTTGGCTAATCAAATATATCAATTTTATCCGACTGGATAACCACCTCCTGGCAAACCATACCTAAAATTTTTTAAATAAAAATAAAATTAATTTAAACAAAAGTTTTATTAAAACAATTTAAAATAACTATTATTTACATATATCATAAAAATATTAAATATTACTCAACATATCATTAATTATTCTTCCTCTTACATGTAACAAATATCGACTATCCATTAATTTCTTTCTTAACAATAGCTTTAAAAATATTTAAATTCAAAATCAATATATAAATTAATAAAAAATTAAAACTAAACAAATAACTTACCCTCCTCGTATTGGTGCAGGTGGTAGAGGTGGCACAGGATATCTAAAATAAAATGAATATATTAAAATGAAAAATAATAAAATATAAAAACGAAAATATTTATTTAATTTTCTTTTTCTTTAGGGCAAAAATTAAATTCAAAATTAGTAGTGTAAGTATTATTATTATTATTATTATCATTATTATTATAACATAAATAATAAATAAATTAAATAAACAATCATGAAGGATTAAAAAAATTTACTAAATCTTTTTTTATTTGAAATACAAATCAAATTAATTGATCAAATTAATAAAATAATTTATTTATACTAACAGGGGTTTAAGCAAAATGATTTTAATCTTAACACTTTATTTATCAAATTTTCATTAATAGTAATAAATAAGTATAAACTTAAAAGAATATAAATAATAATATTTTATCTTAACTTTTTGATTATAAGCAATTAAATTTTAAAATCATATAGGCTATTATATCGTACAATCAATTATTATGAATTAAGACTGGAAAAATTATAAGAAAAATGGAATAAAATAAAATTATGATAAATCATACCCGCCAGCATGAACACCGCCACCACCACCGCCTTGACCTGAACAACAGCAACCACCACAGCAACCGCCAAGTTTTAATACTGGTAAACAAATAGGTGGCGGTTGTAAACAACAACAATCTATTCCACCTGATCCACCACATCCACCACCACCACTACCCAAACAACTACTTGCATCTCTTATCAAGACGAAGAAGAGAAGGTAAGCAAGTTTCTGTAAAGTTTCAGTAATTTTTATTTTCAACTATAAATATTCTTCAACAAATCTTACTTATCCTAAACAAATGATTAGGTCATGAAAAAGGAAGGAAAGTGAATAAAGAGATGAGAAATACTATTCTATTTTGAGAATGATTGCAAAATGATAATAAACTATTAAGCTTCCTAATTTAATCTTATCTTATCAAATAAATTTTATCCATTGAAAACAAATTTTAAAAAATATAAAAATCGTTTTTTTTTCTCATTTCGAATGGATTTGAAATAAAAAGTTAAAAATTTATTTGTTATTCGAAAGAATAAGATGGATGGATATATATGTATATAATCTCTTTATCAATCAATGTTGAAAAGCAATTCTTTAATAATGATTATTTTCCCATCCTTATTATAATTATTTGTCCTATCCTTTTCTTTGGTTTTAATAAAGATATTGCTTTTGTTTTTAGATTTAAGAATTAATTATAGTAATATATTAACTTATTTGAAACTTTTCAACCCATAGTAATATATTTTATTAATAAGACTAAAGTTTCTTCATACTTTTCAACTCCTTTTTGCTAATTATAGATACAGCTATGCACTGTAATAATAACTATGTTAGGTTGCATTATAAAAGTGTAAAAATTAAGGATAAAATTTATGAACTTATCATTGTGATCGATCACCATATATATCAAAATATTTAATGGCTTTATATATCGAATTACATTTGTGGTTTTTGAGCTATGAATACAATATATCCATGTTTTCTTATTCATTACCTTTTTTATTATAATTGAAAATAGGATGAATTATATTTCAAAATAACTGACAAATCAAAAGCACACAATTATTTGATAAGGAAAATATTGATCTGATTATATGATAAAATTTATGTTCCGGCAAATAAATTTGAAAAAGTTCTTCTGAATTATTCGTCCTTTTAAATTTTGAGAAAGCACTATTAAATATGACATATAATTTTCACATATGGTTATATTGTTTAATAATTAGCTTATCAAATATTTGCAACAAAATATTTTTTGATTTTAGAAAAGATTTTTTCTTTCAGAAATTTTTTTCCTACAACAAAATCTTAAATTAATTTCTTATTGAAAATATTGCCTAAATTCTTTATGCAAAATTTTTATGGCAAAATAAATTTTCAAATTAATTCCAATTAAATATTTTATGATTTATTATGAAAAATATGCTATAAATTAACATTTCATAACTTTTATATAATTTTCAGTCTAAATAGATTTTATTCTAATCCATATTGAGAATGAAAAATGAAATAAAATGAAATTTTGTTTCTCAATTAAAAAGATCTGATTTGTTGAAAAGTTTATTTTATTCTTAATTTTCAATTATCAAAGTATTTTTTTCTGACTGTTGTAATGAAATACTATTACTATTGTAATAGTATTATACATATTAACTTACCAATTGTTCAAAATTATTATTTCATATGGATACTAATACGATCAATTTATATAATGTGCAAGATTAGCATAGCAACTTATCACCACTATTATTATTGCGACATATGATAAATAATAATAACTATTACTGTTATCACCAGTGCTATCATTATTATTATTATGATAATTTAAAAGGAAAAAAATGGTAAAAATTACCATAGTTGGATTATTTCGTACAGTCGAATTAATTCGCAATTTTCGAATATAATAATTAAATTTACTGAAAAAGAAAGAAATGAATGATTGTTAATGAAAAATGAAATAAATATATAATTTAATAACTTAACTATTATTATTGATGATTTTATAAAATAATTAAATGTGCACTGCTTTTATATTCATTTTCTTAGTTATTTATAAGTACCACCTCCATGACATTTTCTTTTTTTTAAATTATAATAATAGAATTATTTCATGTAAAAATATTATCCTAATTTTTCCCTTTTCTTTCCTTTCATTCTTACATATATCAATGAAACACATATATCAATGAAAAACGAAAAACACTTTGTTATCAATTATGCCATTTTGATTATAATTGATAGTGATAATCAAGTGAGAAAGAGAATGGGATCTGATAAGAATGATAGACAATGTTTAGAAATATTAGGTAGTTTTTTGTATATTTGGATATAGTTAGGCAATTGATAGTAATAAACAAATGAACATAGGAATAGGATCCGATAAAGATAATAGGTAATGATTTATCAAATTTTGAAAGTAAAAGATGAAGGGAGTAAAATTACCTCTCATAAAACATATTTTAAATTTGAGTTTCCTTCCAGAAATTATCATAAAATTTTAAAATGCTCTCTGATACTTTTTTCTTTTGTTTTTGTTTTTAATTTTGATTTTTTGATTCATTTCTCATTATCATTCATTCGAATTATTCGTTTTTTATTTATTCAAATTTTTATTTATTAAAATTGATTATTCTATCTCTTATCGCTTCATTTATTTAAATAGATATTTTGATTATGCCAATAAATTTCATTTTTATTTAATATTATTAAATAGTGATAAGAACAAAAAAAGTGATGACATGTCGTCGTAGAAATATATCCTTTCTTCAATCATTATATTTACTTCTCTTATCATTTTTATCATTAAAAAAAAGGAAAAATAACATATTAATAATCAATCAGTCAACAAAAATTTCTTAATTCATTGCAACATCAGTAGATGATGAAACGTTAAAAAAATCTTATCACATGTTTTATTGATAAAACATTCGCAAATTATTAATTATCAATCATTGTAGTAGCAATAACAATCAGTCAGAATTTTTTTCAAAATTATCAATTACAATACAAAAAGTATGCAATCATTTATTTCTCATAAAAATTCGCAAAAACGATGTCGTATATATTTGTCATTTTTACGCTTTCTATTATTATTGTTACATAAATTTGATTAAAACTTGATTTTTAAACAACTTTTTTTTCTATAATATAATATTAATTTATAAAATATTCGTACATTATTAAGATGCCATTGTAAAAATGAACAAAAATAATTACTATTAATAATATTGTTATTAATAATATGTAAATTATAATAAATAATATTTGTTGCAAATGATTATAAATAATATTATCATTATTTTTATAATATAAATATTGATAAATTTAATAAGAAGATATGATATTGATATTAATTATTGATATATATATATATATATATAAATTAATAAGTTTAATATCTAACTATAAAAACATTATTTAAAGTAAAAAAAGTGGTAATAATTATATATTAGATGAAGTGAGTTTTATTTATGATAAGATCATCTAAAACAAAAATTAGTAAAAAATATTCTAAAAAGTTGAACAAATATTTCATCAAGTTTTTTGAAACGAATCAATAAATTGAAATTGAAATTAAACATGTTTAAATCAATCAGCCACATTATCATATCTTAGTTATATACCATGTAAAAGGAAGCCAAAAAGATTCGGCTTCTGATAAGACTGAACTTAGAATCGAGCATATAGTGACAGTTTGTAGAAAAATAAAAATTTATCATACTGTTAAAACTTTTAATAATTTTGCTTTACTATATAATAATCATGAATATTTATATTCTATAAAATCAATATCACAATCGAATATTTCAAACAATACTTCACTGATAAATGATTAGTCTCTTAATTATCTTATCACTTAATGAAATATTCGCTAATTTTTTCACTGATTATTTCTACGAGAATCTTTATATCGTAGCAGCTGTTTTACCAGAAATTTTTTCGATACTTGTTAAAAAAAACTGATTTTTAGAGTTCTTTAATTCGAGAGTAAAATTACGAAGGTATTGTGATAAATTAAAAAGTGCAAACTTATGCTATTAAATTTTAAAATAGAAATTAATTCGAAAATAATAATCATTTCTGATATGTTATTTCTTATGCCAAATAAAATTAGCAATTTAGTATCATTTATCTATCAATTTCTTTATTTAAAATTAATTAAATTGCTGAGAAATTAATTACAAATTAAATTGCAGTGTTTGTAAATTTTTAAAGAATAAAATTTTAAATGTAATAGAAATACGGCATTTTATCTTTGAAACTATTAATTAATGGTTTTTGATGAATTTAATTGCTATATTCAAAAAAAACAAAGAATTTTAATATCTTAAATTAATTATTCAATTTCCAATATATTATCATATTCAATTTAATCTTATTGTTTAATCCATGCATTTTCTATCATAGGAAAGAATTAAATCAAATAAACTATTTATTGTTTATCTTTTTTAAAACAATATTTCTATTACTGTATTTTTGAACAAAAAAAAGGGAAATTATTTTGTTAAATTATTCATTATCATTATAACATAGAGTGCCGGAAATATGACGATGAAAAATTGCCTTTAGCTAAATGAACAAATCATGCAGTAACTGATAAAAAAATATTTTATTAAATCAAGAAAATGAAAAAAATCTCTCCAATTCAGCAGATTTAATCTATCCAATTTCGCTTCAAAACAAGATTTCGAGCAATTTCAACGATATGGAATAACTGATTGATTAAATATATGATAATTATGTTGTTATCATCAACAGTAATGTATAACATAATGTCAAATAATCATATTATCTAATAAAGTTATTTTAAAAAATACAACTGGTGTAATTTGATATAATTAAACATAATTATGAATGCAAAAAAAAAACGAATAAAGAGAAAGAAAGAATTATCATATTGATTTTATCAGTTATAATTTTTAATTATAAAATTCGAATAATTATGCATTTTCATGGAATTTCGTTTGTTTGTTTATTTTAACTCTTCTCATCTTCTCTTCTTTCAATTTCCACTTGTATTCTTTTTAGCAGCTTATCAATAACTTTTAAATTTTATATAAAAATAATGTGTTCAATCAAATGGCAATAAAAACATTAACTGACGTAAAGAAATGAATAAAGTTTTATTCTTAAAATATCTTATCATTTGTAATCAATATTATCATTTCTAAAATATTTCCGTCCATCATAATTGTTATTATGATTTTAATATTACTTGAAGTTTATCATTATTTTACATAATTTTTTTTATATCCCACATGATAACATTGTCAGCATTAATTATTTAAAATTTTTTTACGATAAAAAAATTCAAACTAAAATTGTTATGTTAATGATATTAGTAATGAAAAATCAATTTGCTTAATTCAAAAATTTACGAAGAAAAAGACTAATCATAATGATAATTTTATCATTGTTTTATTCGATAATTTTATCATTGGTTTATTTGATAATTTTATCATTGATTTATTTGATAATTTTATCATTGACTTATTTCTTCAAACATTTTGTTATAAAAAATGAAATACATAGAAGGCAAATATTGCAAAATGTTAACAAATTAAACTTAATGAATAGCCGATGAATTAAAATAAAAATTGATTTGAATTCTTTTCGCATCAAAAAAGGTATATGAGAAATGTTAGAATTATAATTTATGAATTTTTTTGTTTACTTTTTTTCTTTATTAATTAAATAATAATTGATAAAAAATTATTCCAATAATTATATCATCAAAATAACATTTACTAAAGGCCTATTTCTTCGCTTATTTAATTTCATTCATAAATTATTTAAATTAATCAACAAAAATTGATAGATCGGAAAGTTTTCGCTGATAAATTATATTTCGTAAAATTGACGCAAACAAGAAATATTTTTGTTTATAAAAACACATATTTAGATGTGAAAATTTGAACTCATGCCAAATTTTCGAAAATAACCGGACGGATAGTAAAATTAACAGTGATAATTCATATCAAAAAAACATGGATAGAAAAGGTATGATATATAATGTATATTTTAGTATTATCATAAAAATCTAAAATAATAATAATAATGCATAAGTGAACAAATGAAATAATTAATTTATTGAAATGTACTGAGTTAGCAAATTCAAATATTATCAATCATATCAAATCGATCCAAAATTTAAATGCTATCAATCATATCATTTCGATATAGTATTTATACATATTATGTAATTGCGATATATTCATACAATCTTTTATAAATTATTTTTGTCGAAAAAGTAAAACAAAACAAAAAAAAAGAAACAACGAGAAAAAAAAGTTTAAAATATTCGTAAATACATATTTACTATCAAAAAATATATATATTAATATAAATATATTATTGCATATTAATTAATTAATTAATTAATTAATTTAATTTAATCATATCAAATACATATAATAAATAATAATTGGTTTTAAATTTTTCAATATAAATTCCAATATTGAAATACTAATAGCCAAATATTTCATACAAGAATATTAATATATAAATTTAAATATAAAAGAAATATTTTCAATATGTTTGAATTGAAAATAAATAATAAATATTGTAAACAAAGTAGTATGAATAAATTCATTGATTCGAATATCAAAATAAAATATTATTTTATTCAAAATTTTTTATATATTAATACATTTTCTTATAGCAATGATATTTGATTCTAAATTTTATCTAAATTACATAATAATTTCAGGTCAGTCATATTATTCACCTGTAAAAGGTTATATCACTTTTTTTTAATGTACCATACGGAAGATTTGATCGAGTTAATTCTGATGGTGATAATGGTATTCGTATTCCTAACTGACATAGTTTTCCTGGTAACTTTTACATGGAAATAGTTGTGGCTGAGATGCTGAATTTTGAGGTCGAGGTGATGAAAATTGAGGTGGTGAATTATTAAACGGATATCGAAATGGATTTTGTGGTTGATTTGCTGAATATTGAGGTGGAAGTGGTACATGTGGTGGAGGTGGTGCGGGTGGTGAAGGTGGTGGAGGTGGTGCGGGTGGTGCAGGTGGTGCAGGTGCTATATATTGAGATGAAGGTAATGCATGTTGAAATGACGGTAATGCATATTGAGGGGTGGTACTGCATATACCGGTAATGGTGGTACATAACCAAACTTTGGCGGTGGTGGTGGGCCCCTGGAAAATATAGATAAAGCTTAAACAAAAAAGGAAAATAAAATTTAAATTAGAGGTTAAAGGTTAAAAGAAATGCCTAATACTTTTTATTTCTTTTAAATAATTCATTGACATATTTGTGACTTTTTATAACAAAAATAAACTTTAAGAAAAGGTGTGAGTAAATTTAAAATAAATAAAAGTTTTTATTTAAAAATTTACGCTATACTTCCGCCACAACCGCTACTACATCCGCTACAACCGCTACTACATCCGCTACAACTGCTGATACATTTGGGACAAGAAATACATTTGGTACAAGGAGCGCATGTGGGACAAGGACAACAACAGATTCTTAAGCTAGGAAAACATGCAAGCGATGATACAATGTACATTGAGAATAAAAATATAATTACCTGAAATTAAAATAAAACAAGAAATTGGAATAGATTATAAGATGAATAATAATAATAATAATAAAACAAAGATATATTAATAATTTTAATCATTTAAGCGATATATCATATATCTTAATAATAATTATTAATAATTTATTAAGTATCGATATTTTCCAATTTTAATTTATTATTAAATTCTCCTTAACATATATACTTATTTATATATTGATAAAAATATTAAACTAAATAACAATTAAATGTGATAAAATCAAATCTTTGAATATACATGGAAATTATTATAAAACCTAAAATTTAAGCCAAGAAAAAGAATTTATATTTGATCAAATTGCTATTGCTAATTATGAGCCAAGTTACAGTAATTATTCCATCTTAGTATTCTATCTAATTAATAAATGATTTTTAAATTATTCCTAGCTATTAATTTTTTATCAAATTATAAAGAGTAACAGTTTCATATGTTTGAAATATTTCATGAAATAAATGCTCGAGAAATAATTCATTTTTCTTTCTCGAGAATAATCAATACATACATATTATATATAATATTAACTAACATATAATGATTTATGATTTCCTGTATTTTTATTGTTGACATATTTGAATTCAACAAATTCGAAGCTATCTTGTCGTCTAAATTGATTTTGATAAATTGATAAATTGATTATGAAATCCTTTGAAGTGATAGAAGTTAGCTGAAAATAATTTTTATTTGTAAATATATAAGATAATTTGAAGAATTATTTTATCATAATATACAAAAAATAATTATTAAAAATTTTTGTTCATTTCAATTTCTGTTATTTAATATTATCATTATCATTATCATTATCATCACCATTAACATTATTTCATACGAAAAATATTTAATCAATTTGTTTTTTTAATTTTAATATCTCTTTTTTAAATCAATTTTCATGTTATTAAATGAAAGAAAATAATAAAAGAAAATATATTTGATTTTATCGTTGAAAATTTTGCGACTATTAAATAAAAATTTAAAAAATTGAAAACAAAATTAATGGAAAGTTTGTAATATTATAATAATTCTATACATATAACTTAGCTATACAGAAATCATATATATATATATCATTGATTTTAATAATAATATATTGTTTGCAAAAATTGCTTACCCTTTATATGGTAGCAATCTTTTGATCTTTGAAAAATTAATCAAAATTAAATTTCAATTAATCGATTTGTTGAATTAAAACAAAATCCATACATGCAAACTATGCAAAAATTATATATTTTGAATATTAAATAAATGATAGTATGATTTCTACGCAAAATGATTACTTAATTATTTTGCATAATTTAATTAAACTTTATTGTAGAAATTATTCGACACATACTATGCCCCAACTTATATTATTATAGTTGAAATTTTTCAACAAAACGATTTTCATTAATTCTAAACCATTTTCCCTACACGAAAAGAAATTAATTATAATTATTCAAAAAAAAGAAATTATTTTAATTTCATAGAAAACAAGTGATAATTCAACTTTTGTATTAAATTTCTTTTATTGATAAAATTAATATTCCTAAGAATTCTAAAGTTTCTAAATTTGTTAATATCAATTTAAAGATATTATCATTTTTCAATGACATAAATAGCAAAATATTTTCTATGTTAAATTTAAATTTAAGGAAAAATAATAAGAATAAATTATAAATGATTTTTCCTAATTGTTTATTTCGGACAAATAATATCGAAATATAATTTTTATCTTACATTTATGCTCCAAAATACAGCACCATTAAGTGTAATAACCGACTTTTTGTTTTCTTCAATCTTAAATAATTAATTATCCATCTGAACAAAGATCTCAATAATGTAAATGTATTATCAAAAATTGTTGTCAGATAATTCACTAATTTTTGTTCCATTTTTCTTTTCAAATTTCGTTTTAGATGAATTTTAAAAAGAACGAAAGAAAAAAAATGAAAACAAAGTAAAAGTAAAAAAAATTTTACAATGAATTGATAGAAATTCAGATATCATTAGGAAAGACAAAATGATTGATAAAATCATTTTGATAATAACGAAACTTTCCGATGACGCAAAAGTAAAATACTATCACAACAAAAAACGTTTAGGAAAGAAAAAAATTAAGTACGAATTGAGGAATTTCGAGGAATGTGATAATCATGGGGTCAAAATGAAAACAAAGTGTAACATTTCAGTTTCAAAAATGCCCTTCGGGTTTATGATATCAATTTTTCCTAATTCGCTTTTTAACTTTTATTTTTTCTCTTCATTTTCCACATCATTTATCTTTGATATTTATCCTAAAATTTATTCAAATTATAAATAAACTTGAAAATTCCTTATCGAATTGTTTTTTTCAAAAAGAAAAATTTACTAATTAATTTTAGGTTATTATTTTTAAAATTATTTCTTTTGCAATACATTTTCAACCGAAAGATCGTTTGAAAAATGTTGCGCAAACCTTAAAAATATTCAAAAGAAAAAAACAAAACATTTAAAATAAATTGCATGATGCATCGTTTATTTCAATCTCGAAATTGCAATCTCGAGCAGAAGAAGAGAATTTTAATTAGCAATAAATAGACGAATTGAAAATTTAATTTTAAATCTTTCACAATAAATTACTATAAAAATCAAATATTATCTATATAAAAAATCATTTCGATCATTGATTAAAGCGATATTTGATTCACAAAAAAATCGAATCAATCTCATGCAATTCTTTGGCATTAAATGATAATACGTATTGAAAATATAAAATATTTCAGGTAAGCCTTCTTAATCTACATTTTACTGATTTTTATTCCACAAAAATTAAAATTAGCCTGAATTGAATATTGTAAAATAATCTGTTCATCTTCAGAAGATAAGACGAAAGACTAAGAAAATGATTAAAATTGAAATTCTAATATCAAATACTAAAATAAAATTATTATATTATCGGTTTCTGCTGTAGTATTATGGCGCATTTCGTTGGAGCATGATAAATTCTAAGCAGTAATCAGTAAATATGCCATAATAGTAATCAAAAATTATATTCATTATCCGATATCCGATGATTGTATAACATTAGCTAATAAAGTATAATATTGGATTAACACTTTGATAAATTTCAAATATATTTTGAAATGTTTAAAAAAGTAGTCGATCGAATTCATCCATTTCAATTCTCGAAATTTTATTTAAAAATGGCACATTGCAAGAATTATATTTAAGAAAAATATGTAATAAAAGGATGGCATAAAAATTGAATTTTTCTAAATTCACATTATCTTTTCTTTTATAATTTAAAAAAATAAACGGAATGATTTATTGAAAATAATTTGAATATATCTTATTGCAATAGATTTCATTGAATGATAAAAATTCGTCTTTTAATCAAAAACTTATCATTGTCTTGAAATTATCAAGATTATCAACAGATAATGATTGCATAATCGTAATTTTATATGGAACTATAGGAATGAACTATTTATACTTGAATTTTAATTTATTTTATCTTATAATTTAAATTATGCAAGTTTAGCAAGAATTAAATTATGTTTCTATTGCTTGCATATTTTTCTTTTTATTAATTTATTGTTTAAATTTATAAGAATAAATTTAGGAATAATATTAAAATATTAATTCGATACCAATAATCATGATGATTATTACTGATAATAATAGCAGTGATAAAATTTTCAATAACTAATGAACCGAATTTAAACTATTTCATTAAATTAAGAGATCGAATACTATCAAAGAAATGTTTTCGAAGCAATAAATGAATTTTAGCAAATAAATAAATATAATATTCAAATAATTTATTTCGTTTTTCTTTGCGAATTTGAAAAAAAAACTTTTAATTTAGCAATTGATACGGCAATCGTTGAATAATTCAACTATTGCGACGATAATAAATTTTCCTTAATATTACTTCTTATATTAAAATAATATTTTCTTCATTAAAATATTTTATAATTATGCAAATGTATCAGAATTGAAATAACATCATATTCTCATTGTTGATTCGAGAAATGATCAATCATATTACTTTATTATTCAATATATTCAATTTTCTTAGCATTTTTGAAACTTTATCAATTAGTTTGTGATATTGTCTATTGCAAGTTCGAAAAAGATTAAAATCATAGAATGATTTTGCAATAATCATTGTAATTTTATTCATTCATTTAGGTTAATTATTTGGAATGAACAGATGAAGAGCAAAAGGTCAATCTTGAACGATAGGCCAATTCGAGCGATAGGTCAATTCGTTCATTTGATTTGTCGAAAAATTAATTTGATGAAATTAAATTTTTCCACTCTATTCTAAGCATTAAAATATTTAAATATAATTTGAATTTAAAATTTTATGCATTATTAATAAAATAATTAAAAGCTAAAAATTGCATACAAATTATAACATTTCATTTTGGTTAAAACTAAATTTAAAAATTTATTTGTTTAACAGAAAATCAATAAGCTAATAATTAATTTCTAAAATCCTTTTTATGGTACAAAAACTCGTCAATAACTTTTTCAGAAGACGAATAAACAAACTTATCAATGAAATATGAACAAATGTTCCCGTCTCATTTTTCATAAAATTTCATTCTATTCTCGAATTAATGATCGACACAAACCATATTTTCATTACTTCTATTTTTTTCTGTCCTCTTGTCTCATTTGCCGTAGTCATATTTTAACATTATTTAATAATTAAATTGGATTATTTTATTTATTAAATTAAATTAATTTCTTTTGTATAATAAAAATAAGAATATAATTTAAATTTAATTTTTAATCAATTTTTAATATCTACTGAATATATTAGTATTTTAATTATTTGTATCTTTTTATTTTTCAATGCATCATAATATGCTAAGCATATATGATTTCATCATATCATTATCACATTTAATATAAAATCAGAATGATAAAGATTTTTAATTGTTTAAATGTTAATTTAATTAAAAAATTAGATCTAATATATGACGACATAAATTCGATTAAAACTCATTATTGATATTGGAAATTAAATTAGGAAATTGAATTCTCAATAATTAAATAGCAGAAAAAGTAGTACAAAAGTGTTCCTGTAAATAAAGAAAGAAAAAGGAAACAAAAAGTTATTATTTTTTCATTTGAATGAATAATAATTCACAATTTTGGTAAGGTAAAATCTTTTACAATCAAAAAAAAAAATAAAATTCATAATCGATTTTTGTTATGCCACTTTTTGATAAAATATTATGTTGTAGTATTTGATATGATAAAATATTACGTTATAGTATTTGATGTGATAAAATATTATGTTTGGAATAAATTGAAGTTGCAACTAAAAAGATATTTTAATGAGAAATTATTAAACTTACTAAAAATGAAATTTCATCAGAAGATACGGAAGATACTATTTGGAAAATACATTATTAAAGAAAATAAGGAATAAATATTTTTCGAATTACTGTTTGCTTTTGCATAAAGATATCGTCATAAAAATGTAAAATGATGGAATAGTAGAAATATTTCAACTTTGTAAGTGATAATTCGAAATTATCATTTTCCAAATATTTGCATGTGAAACACTAATTTCAAATTTTTATTCATTTCTTTTCATTTTTCTAAAAACAAAAAAATATTTATGATGAAAAAATCGATCATAAAATAATATTAATTTTAGTACAAATCAAATTCCTATATCATATTTGATTTATTCCATTTCATTTTCTATTATAATAATTCGATATTTCGAGTTTCTATATATAAGTTTATTGAATGGAGAAGATTTTTTGCAATTAAATATTTAAAACCATTAAAATTAATTTTCCAATTCAGTTTATAATTCTAAATTCAGCATAATTAAGTTGGAATAAATTTTGTCTCGCTCTAAACCTAATTTGATTTATTTCAAATCGTCCATCCTGTAAGATGCTTTTTATTATTTAGTCTACTGTATTCATTATATTAATTATAATCATTTATAAAATAAAAATTACAGATAGCAATATGATGCCAAAATTGCTTTTTAGAAATTAGAAATTTTGTTTATCAAATAATAAAAATAATCAAAGAAAGAAATTGATCAATTTGGTATAAATAAAATGGCAGCTATTGTTTTAGAAATAAACAATAACAATTTTTTGCATAATTTTATTAAATCACATTTATTTAAATCGATTTAATTTACTAAATATTTATTGTATCCTATTTTCCTACTGTAATTGATTATTTAATTTAATCAAATTTATCATATCATTTATTAATGCTTTAATTTTCTTACTATTTATTTAATTTAATTTAGCATAGATTGATTTTTACTACAAGCCATTTCGTTTTATCGTTTTATATTTACAATTAATTTAAATTTTCATTTGTAATTTAATATAAGGCATTTTAGTAATGTAAACATATTCGTTTTAATAAAAATTAATTCGAACAAAATTTCAGTGATTTCCTTTTTTGAATTAATTTTAATTAACAATGTTTTGAATTAATATTATTAATCAATCAAAGTTCAAAGTAATGAAATTTCAAAAATTCAAAAATTTTTGCTTATTGGCTAATTTGTTCATCGAATTTCGAATAGTCCAATTTTTGTGATTGTGATCTTTTGACTTTGATTTATTTCGAACTTCTATTTAATATTTCATCAATATGATTTTTTCTTTTTTTTGTTGTTTCTTTTCTCGCCTTTTTTTCCTTCTTATCGCTTATCAGTGTTTTATTTTATCATTACGATCATTGAAATTAATCAATCAATGAATTATGGATTATTGAATTAAATTCATAATTATATGAATTAATAATCATATAAAAGATTTGTCATCTCTATTTTTCATTTTATGTAATATACAAAATATTTTTCAAATTATAATTTTAATAATTTATTGAGAGAAATTTTTATCACTAGTCAAACGAATACAGACCTTTCTAAAATTACAATATACTAAGGTTAAAGTACAAAATTCACAAACTTGTCATTGTAAATTCTCTTTGCATAATTTTAAAATTACAGACCTTTCGATTACAATATACTAAGGTTAAAGTACAAAATTCGCAAACTTATCATTGTAAATTCTCTTTGCATAATTTTAAGTATATTTTCTAAGCAGACCTAATTATTGATTAGTGTAATTTCAAATTTCTTTGGGTTATTTTTAATGATTAATGTGATTGAGATAATTATTTAAATTTGATGAAATTCATATTTTCGAGATAAGACAATTCCCGTGACTTAATATAAGACTCAATAATCTTTTTTTTTTTAATTTGATATAATCTAAGAATGAATAATTTATTCAAATCATTCTTTGATAATATCTTTAATTTTAATAAATCTTTCAATTCTTCAAGTATTTCCAAAAGATTCAGTTGCTTCATTTTAATTCAATATATTACAAATTTAGTTATTCAATTTTAATTTTAATTTTCCTTTTATTGCTTTACGATTATTAATATATTATCTAAGGGATTTTCCTTATTTAATTCAAATTCATATTGCAATGATAAAAGAATTGAATTAATGTAAACAAATATGCAAATAAATATTTATTTTGTATAATAATTATTTCATTATTTATTCATATTTATATTTACATTTCCTATATCACTGTATGTACACACACACACACACACACACACACACACACACACGCATACACACACATATATACATACACATGTATATGATTCTTGAAAAAGATTTATTAATTATATTTCAAATATTTCTTTTGATTTTTCAAAATATTACTTAATATTCTATTAAAATTTTAACTTTAACTTTTTACAAAAATTCTTTTAGAAGGAAAGAAAAAAATTGTATTTATTTATATGAAAAGATTAAATTGTTAATTAAAAAAGAAAAAAAGCCTTAGTCTCTCTTATACTAATTGGATATTTTTAAAAATTTGAAATTTGGCAATATTTAATTATAAATAAAAAGTTTAAACTAAATGATTAGAATAATGTCTTTTAAATTATATCTGATAAGAAGTTAAATTTTATCATAAAAGCAACAATATCATATTTTGTATCATTCAGCTTTTTCAGTGTTTAAATTTATCGCCGAAAAATTGTTATTGCAAATTGCAAAAAAAACGATTAGCAAACAACAAGCTATATATTTTTAATTTATTTTTTGCAGACCGCTTTCTGCAAACTATAAATAATATCAAAAGTTCAAATCTCGAACGATCAATACCATAGAACAATTAGAATAATTTATGACTAAATGTTTCATAAGTAAAGCCATTAATTCTCAGTGCAAAATGATAAAGATAAAAATTAATTATCACAAAATATATCATTTCACTTCGCATCTTTCTATCCCATTAAAATTTTTAAAATCTTTTTATTTATTTACGCATGTAAGTGAATTTTGGAGTATTTTATTATTAAATTTATATTCGATAATATTGTTATCAATAAATTTCATTTTTAATCTAAAATTACTAAAAATATTTTTAATTAAAGCATTAAAAGAATGTAAATAATTAAAGAATGAAATTTAAAAAATATTTATATTTATTAATATCAATTCCATTAAATTATTCAATGTTTAATTTAATTATTTTTTTGATTCCTTTGCTAAAATTACGATAATATTTAGGTTTCAAATGTAAATATTTAATTATCCATAACAACAAAAAGAAAACTTGCGCTGAAAATTCTATTAAGTTTTGGCATACGATGATTTAATGATAATTGTTATTGCAAAGTTTCTAATTAAATATTCCATTATTTACATTAAATGAAATAGCAATGATTTAGCCTTTCAATAGCAATGGTTTGACTTTTCAATTTGCATCAAATGAAATGGCAATGGTTTGACTTTTTCAATTTGCATCAAATGAAACAGCAATGGTTTGACCTTTTAATTTGCATTAAATGAAATAACATTAATGTTGTATGAATAGCGATGAAAATGCGAAAAGTGAACGATGATGTTGCAACTTTGCGAAGTGTTGTTCAAGCTTGATTTTTTCTTTTCTAAATAAAGTTCAAAGAAAAAAGAACTTGATAAATTCATTTATATGAGATCAGCTGAAAAAATGAAAGGAATTCTTTGAACAGAATATATGACTGTATGATAGATAATTTATTTTGCATTCTTCCAAAAAATAAGATATCAAATAACAATTTTAAGAAAAAGCTATTTAAAATTAAATTTAATTACTATTTCGTTAAAAAAATTGAAATATAAAATTAAGTAAAAAGTATTTCCAATTAATTTCGATATATCTCTTGCATAAAATGAGAAGATTTAAACAAAGAAATATATGGAAAAGTAAGGAACATATAAAATGTGATAAATTTTATTATTATACATTTTGAATTTAAATGAATAATTTTTAAATACAAATAATTGAATAATCAAAAGTTCATCGTATGAGAACAAATATCGAATTATCAGAAAAATCATTTCTGAACAATATGAAAGAAAGCAAAATTAATTAATAACTTTTTATGCTTTTAGTGAAATGTAAAAATTTAATAGTTCCCAATTTACTTTAAATTATTAAATAATTAAAATTAATAGCTAAACGATTCCTTCTTTTAATTTAATTTCATTTTATTTTGCAATGCTAAAATAATTAGTGAAAGTAATTTAAAATAAAATTAATTTTCGTTTTGTTGCTTTTTTCTAGCATAATTGCAATTTATATATTTATCCATTTTAATGAATTTACAGAGAGAGAGAGAGAGAGAAAGAAAAGAGAGAGAGAAAGAGAGGGAGAAAAAGTAGAAAATGGAAAATGAAAAGAAGGAACATATTCGTTCAATAATCTTACTAATTCCTTCACTTTTTTTTTTAATTACTAATAAAAATATAGTAATTTCAGGCTAAATATTGATAGCAATTAGATTAGTTAATAAAGCATAAACATCAACATCATATATATATATATTTTATGGATTTTAGGATGCTGAAGCTTCGACCATCTCTGGAAGTGATTCCAATACTGGATGAAATTTTAATTTTACAAATGAATTACTTTTCTCATATTTTGTATCAATATTGGAAGATATCGTTTTATTATAACATTTTGTAATATCCTATAAATGTTAAATTCATTGGATGAATCAATGGATGAATGAAAATGTATGTATGATATGCTAATTAAAATTAGTAAGAAAAGATTAATAAGTAGAAAAATAAGTATATATTAATTTAATTTGAAAAGATATTTTTATATTTATTAAAGATCTAAGATCAAATAATAATTACCTGAGATCGTTCTGAAATTACTTCTTTCAAGTAAACATCTGGTAATAATGCATATTCTTGCATTTCATCGCGTATTAATCTGACCGAAGATGGTACTTTTTTACATACTGAAAAATTAAAAAAAGAAAATTCAAATTTTTGTATTTTAAATTATTATTTTTGAATTAATTGAATTTTTAACATTTTGGTAATTTCCCAAGTCGAAATGTAACATTGCATCCATTTTTTTCTGAATACTTACTTGCTCAAAAGAGATTAATTGTCGCCAGAAGCCAATATTTGGTCTTACAAGGGGTCTTTTCTTGGCCATCAAATGATAAGCATCACGTAATGTTCGACAATGATACTTGGTAAGATAAGCTAAGCAGATTGATGCAGATCGTGATACTCCGGCAACACAATGTACCAAAACTTTACCACCATCAGCTATTATTGCTCTAATCAGGTCACTTTGTTGTTCTAGGTGCGGATAAATATTAGTCTCAGGTGTATCATCAATCCATAATTTCGTTCGTTGTATATTAATCAAACTTTTAAATTTGGAACCTAAAATTCAAATTTTAGGTAAGAATTAAATAAAATTTGATGATCAAAAAAAGCAAAAAACAATAATATCTTTTATAAATGGTAAATAAAAAATATTAATTTGAATGAAATGAATCGAATTAAAAGTTCTTCTATTTTAATGCTAATAAAGTTTCATTTCACTAAAATTCTTTTAACAATGTTATCAATTTTAATTAATTTATTTCTTTATCATAAAATGTAAACATACTTCAAGATACTTGCCTCATTAGTAGCATTGATAATATGAGTAATACCATAATGAGATATCGATGATGGATTCAATGAACTAACACCACAAATAAACAATCCCGGAATAATTTCTGTCATTTTGCATATTCCGAATTTACTCTGAATGCAAGCATTAACATTCTTGTAGATGAGAAAAGTTTGAATGGCAACTTTACCTGCAAAAAAGTTTCCATCTAACATTTATACTAATTTGCTAGTCGTTTTATGAAGCTATTAATCGATGAAATCTCGGAAGAATCTCGAATGTTAAACCTTTGAAAAATTTTCGACTATTTTGTAAATTAGAATTTATGATAATTCTTAAATTTTATCCATTACTAAATTATAATTTAATGTGAAAGACGAAAAACATTAATGATTTTATCAATTGATATGAATGCATACATAAAAGGATGAGATAATTTTATAATATTTCAAAAAAATTTCTTCCTTATAAAATTAGCATAATTAGAAATGCTTGAAATAACTATCTTAAAAAAGCAAGCAAAAAGAAATTATTATCAATAACAGTTGCAAAATAAAAATGATAATAAAAAGTTAAAAAAAAACGAAAAAAGATATTATATATAATTATTATTTCAATTAAAATAAATTATGCTAATAATTCTAAAAATTTTCAATTTATTTTAAACTTTTCTAAAAAAGAAAGGAAATTTTTAAATTATCAAAAAAAAATTCTTTCATTACCAAATTGTAACTTAATTTAATCCTTTATATAGAATATACATATATATATATATATGTATGTAATTTGAAATTATATATATATATATATATAGAAAATAGGATAAAAATGAAATTTGAAATTTCTTTTATCCTCATAGAAAATTTTAATTTTATATCAAACCCATTTTAAATGCTCACTTTCAATATAATAATAATCATATTCTCCGCCTGTTTAATGCACTTTAGTCCTTCGTGTGTAAAGTATCATTTTCTTCTTTCAAAATTCTTCTCATTTATTTCTTCTCCTTTTTTTCCCTCTTCTCTCCTTCATAATTTCATTTAAGTTAAGAAGTTGGCGAGAAATTAAAATATTTCTAAAAGTATGAAATGACTGACTCTTTTATTTCATTTCGTCTATCAACTTTGTAAACATTAATTTAATTAAATTATTAAAAATAAGTAAACGAAATGAGAAAATGAAACATGATACATTCAGGTAAGATATATTTTAATTTTTATCAAAAATTAATTAAATAAAAATAGTAAAATATATATTATCGATGTTCAAGTATTATTCGTTTTTCCTGAACCTTATGATTAATTTATGTTTGCAATAAATGAATATACCAAGCAAAAAGAAGTTTAAGAAGCTTTTGCTTAATAAAATACCAAATTATCAATTTAAGCTACATCTAAATTATACCTTCATAAGTTTTAAATCAAATTTTAGCCATTTCTATTAAAATATTTAGCAACAAAAATAGGCAAGATTATATCTCGAGATAGAAATGATTACTTTTATTTCCTTGCAACTTGACCTATTTCAATGAATGATTGAGATTATAGATGAATTTCGTTTAATTCCGATACATATATATTTTAACTTTTTTAAACCTCCGGTATTACAGAAATATTAAATCGTAAGCAGATAAACAAACGCGTACAGTTGTGTGATTTACCAAAAATGCATTTTCATTTACATTAATTTGATGATTTACAGTGAACATCTAAAATTGATTTTTAAAAAGAATAAAAAATTAATTTTAAACTTTCAACAAAATTTTCGTCCTTTTACTTCTCATATTTTAACACTCAATCATATTTATCACTTAATTTCTTATCTCTCATAAATTATATTTTAATACGATATTTTAAGAAATACTGTACATTTCTAATTATCTAATAAATAATTTTTATTCTCTTATAAACCATTGAATGATTTTAAAACTTTGTGAATGATTGAAAGACAAAAGAATAATAAACATTTATCTTTCATTTTTTTTAGAAAAAATGCAATAAAATAAAACTTTTTCTAAATACCATGCCAGAAGCAAGTTGATTTTATTTTTGTGAGGAAATAAAAAAGAAAAATATTAATTAAATGAACTAAGAAAATGCATTTAACATTTTCCTCTTATTCTTTGGCCATTCTTTTTATTAAAACAACTAATTGTTAAGATAATTTATCAATTAAAATCAAAAAAAAAAAAAAAAACGAATATTATAAAAAAATGATACGTACTTCTTTGCCAAATTTTCATCATTCTATTATTCTTATACTAAATTCCCATACTATAAAATTCAAACTTAGACAAATATTTTTCCTGCAAAATGAAAGTTAGAAATAATGTTGAAGAGAAAGAAGAAATATAAAACAAACTTAAAGTTAACTGTAACATTCAAATTTATTTATATTATTACCTACAAATAAATAAATAAACTTTTTTTTAAATATAAAAACATTCTTTTCATTATCTTAACTTCATCGATCACATATAGTAAGAAATTTTTCAAGACAAAATTAAAAATACCTATTTTGTATAATTTGATAAAATATCAAAAATCAATTCTTGAAAATATATGAAAAATGTCAAAATGTCAATTAAATACTTGAACAGTAAAATTATTTAAAAATAAAAGCATAAAAATATCAACAAATGTGAAAATTTGATGAAAAAATTAGTTAAAATTCATTGTCGAATAATTAGAAAATAAATAATTAGCTATAAATATATGATATATTAATATATATTGCCTATTTAGCAACATTTTCAATTCTTTTTTCAAAAAGCAAAAAACTGATAACAAAAATAAACGCTTTAATTCTACCGCACTGATAAAACCATCGCATCAAGTTTTCCTTTTTTTTTCTTTCGATTCATTTTATAAAAAGTAAAATCGAAAACAAAAGCCTCGAAATAACTGATATAAATTTGATTCTAATTTCAACCAATGATCATTAAATTAAGCAAATAACTAACATGTCTGAAAATTTCAATACTTTCAAAATAAATAAATACAAGTTTATAAAGTTGACTTTTTGTCAACATGACATTTAACATTCATCATGACAGTTCGCAAAACTTCAAGCTGGAAAAGTGGGTACGTATTATCATGCTGAAATAATAAAGTTGTCGAAAAGGACTGCTCTTTTCATTTATCGAGCTAACAAAAATATGCCATATCAATCAGGACATTCAGTTCAAATCAATCCGCAAATCAATTGCATAATCAAACAGCTATCCGTTTATTTTCATTTAAATCTCTGATACACATACACATACACCTACATATATATATATATATGTATGCATATGATACGCAAAGTGATATGAGCTGATAAAATCACAACTTGTTTTTTTCTTTTTTGCTTTTTGTTTTATTTGAAATTGGAATAAATCGAGAAAAAGTGGTATAAGACAAGTAATGAAAACATTTAAATATTTCTGTTCGTTTTTATTTTTTTTTTCATAAATATTCTATTACAGCAAAATTTATTATTCTCAACTTTTTTTTTTGTCTATTTGATCACAATCGAATGATTATTGTCATCATCATTATCATTATCATCATCATTATTATCATCATTATGTTATTATTATTACTACTACTACTACTACTACTATTACTATTAACATCATTATGCTTATTTTTATCTTTTACAAATAATTCAACAAATAATTCTTAATAATCTATACAATTAAATTAATTATTAAATTCAAGTTATCAATAAATATTTAATTTATTGAATATTCTGATAACTTTAATCAATTACATTCTATGACAAGACAAAGATTATTTGCATTATTAATAGTTTTGATTAAAATTTTCATAGCAAAATATAATAATCTAATAATAACATATCTCTATATAGTTTATCGATCATGTATCACCTTGATAAAAATGATTCGTTTTATCAAAAAAGCGATCATACGTCTTCCTTTCTATCCTATCATTTAACAATTATAAATGTTAAAAGCATAGATATATTGTTGTTTAATTTAGGTTTGCCATTTTTTTTTTTGATGGATTAAAAAAAAAGATGAAAATTTCCAATATATGCTGGGTCTATTGAAATATGCTAGTAACCATTACGAAGGAACAATGAAATATAACTTAAGGCCTTATCATTCTCATAATCGCCAACATTATCAATTCTAAAATTTAAGCGATCATAGATCATTGGGATGGACAATTTTGTTTTTGAAACATTCGTTTGCAACTCATAGCATTCAATGATTAAATTTTTATAAGTACTGGCAAAAATTTTCATGCCTTATAAAATCGGATCGCAATTTTAGCATTTGACTCATTCGCATCGTTTTGCGAATGTCAAATAATAAAAAAAAGTAATAATAAAATGCATCCCAAATGCCTTTAATGCATTTCTCTCTTTTCTTTCTCTTGGCTAAAAATTAAATAACCATAGAAGAGCCTAGAAGATGACTTTCACTTGGCTAAAAAAGAATTCAAAAATTACATAACCATAAAAGAGCCTAAAAGATGACTTTCACTTGGCTAAAAAAATTCAAAAATCAGATAATTCAAAAGAGTCTAAAAGATAGAAAACAAAAAAAAAGGAAAATGGAATATTCGAAATTTTCACAAAAAAAAGATAATAATAATCTCTGATGTGTTTATAAACATATGCACTTAGTTATTTCATATGGGAAACACATTTTCATTCATCAATGAGAAAAAGAAAAAATGAAAAAAAACGATATACTTTGCCTCTTTCATCAAATTTTTCATTTATTTTTTTTGAAAAAAGTTGTAAAATGGAATGCCAAAAGCAAATGTTTTATCAAAAAATTTTAGCAAAATTTTTCGATTAAAATTGCAAATATTTATAGTATTACTATTTATAGTATTAATTTTTTCGATTAAAAATATTTATTCCATTTATAGTATTAATTTTTTCGATTAAATATTTATAGTATTAATTTTTTTCGATTAAAAATTGCAAATATTTATAGTATTACTGCAAATATTCATAGTATATTTATAGTAATTATGATCAATTATCATTTATCATTTTCTTATCTTCTAATTTGAGCATCTCTTATCATAATGTGAAATGGATGAATTTTCAAGTAGATAATAGTTGAGATATGATGATAGCATGTTGAGCTTAATTTTTGATAATAATTCTAAACAACGATTATGGTACCCGAGAGATGCAGAAAAGGATTAATTAAAATATCGAAATGTGAATGATGAAATGCACAGATAAGTTAGCCTATTTATATTTTTCTAAACATAAAATAAACATTTAATTTCAAAATTACATTTGAATTCGTTAGAAATGCATATTATGATAATACAGAAGTTCCAAAGTAATCTCGATTATTCGCGCATTTGACTGATCAATCGATCTAATCTCGATTATTCGCGCATTTGATTGATCAATCGATCATAATGCAGTAGTAAGTTTAGGGAAAAAATTCTTCTAAGCCTAAGATAATTGACATAACTAGTCCTAGACTCTTTCCTAATCTTAGCAATTCACATTAAACAATATTTCTATTTGATTGAAATTATTGTCAACTTCTTCAGGCCTATAGTCCATCGCTTATCACTTTCCAAATTTTTGCAAAATTCAACCAATTAGATTAGCGATTATGACTTTTTCATTATCACTTCGTTTTCTGCAAATTAAAATATTTAATAATATAATAATTGAATAGTTATATAACACAAAAATTAATGCCAATAAATCAATCATATTTATATCCTTCAAATTATACTATGTTCAAATTCTTTTTCAATATCAATAAATTCCAATATAAGCAAAAACGAAACAATTTTGCTAACATTTGCTTTTCCATATGTTTATTATTTAAATATTTCTTAATAATATTAAGATATCATTACAATTGTATTTTTATATAGCAAAATAAAATAAAATAAACATTGAATAATTCGATTGATTAATTTAATTTTATCTCAAATAAAATATATATATATATATATATATTGCTTTATTAAATAACTACTATTATCGTAAATTAAATTTTAATGCTTTTACAAAAAAAAAACAAAAAACAAAAAATGAAACAAGTTATCGTTGAGTAAAAAGTTTATAAAAATGAGTGAAAGTTGTATTTCAAAGAAGAGAAAAAATCGATCAATCGTTCAATTATTGTTTACAAAATGAGTGAAAGTTGTATTTTAAAAAAGGAAAAAAATCAATCAATCATTCAATTATTGCTTATGAAAATAAGTAA
This sequence comes from Dirofilaria immitis, assembly GCA_024305405.1. Classification (NCBI taxonomy): domain Eukaryota; kingdom Metazoa; phylum Nematoda; class Chromadorea; order Rhabditida; family Onchocercidae; genus Dirofilaria; species Dirofilaria immitis. Next base: position 2,109,017 of record JAKNDB010000103.1, read on the forward strand.
AAGTTGTATTTCCAAAAAAGAATAGAAAAATCAATCAATAATATGTATTATTTTTAAATAAGAAAAGCGACATAAAATATCACAATTTTTTTCAAAATACATTAATCATCGTAATAAATCTAACGTTCGAGACATATTCGATGTGCAATTTAAAAAAATTCAAGCAAAAATATTTCTAAATCAATATTTTAACTTCAAATTTGGACGAAAATATTTGCATATTTGTTTTTTGTCAATTTCGAAATGTATGATATTTTTTCAATGTGTATAGCAATGAATGCTTATCATATAGAAGATTATCGATATTGTATGCTTTAGATGATATCATATATTTCAAATTTCTTATTATCTTATTCAACGTTCATTCCTTCATTAAAATTTCATCAAAACTTTTTTTTTTTATAGAATTTAGCAAAACGAATTATTTATTTATAGCAATGAATGTTTATCACATTGAAGATTATCGACATTGTTGTCCATTTCATCAAAGTAGCAAAATTAAGTATTTGTTTGAATAGCGAAAATAAATAAGATCGTCGTCATCCGAAGAAGTTGTTATTTAATTTAAAAAAAAAAAAAAAAAAAAACAATTCCTTACTTTAAAAAAACTCTTTCTCTTCATGCACGAATTTCATCAATCCAAACGATCATGATAATTTACTTATCGATTAATCGTGAACAATCTAAGATAAAATATTTGACAACATTTGAATGCGAAGAAAAATCATCGCCACTATTTCGATTTTAGGGAAAAATCGGAAATTCAAACTCATAAAAATATTTACCATATCTAAAAATTCTCGAAATTATTTCTTTCCCTTGTTCCTAGCAAATGATGATAAGAATTAATGTTTTAAATCATATTATCAATGCAACACTAAAATAAAAAATATCAATGATCCGATTAATCAATGCCCTGATTTGCAGAGCAAAAAAATGGTTATTTCTAATAATAAATTTATCAGCCTTTTGAGATTGCAAAACTTCCAGATTGTTCACTAATATTTAAAATTCCAAATAAATCAATCGTTTTTATATTTCTGTAAATGTTTATCATAATTTATCACACTATCAGTACATCTTGTAATAAAGTTTTTATAGCACAACTCTTGACAAATGATCGAAATCGCCGTTAACATATATATATGCATATATATGAAAAAAAAAATATTCGAACAGCAGTATCCATTAATATTAAACTAGCAAAAAAAAAAATTTGTCATTCAATAAAACTTGATCACTGATAAAAGCAAATTACTTCTCCCGGATGAATTATTTTAAATCAAATTTCGAGATTCGACAACTTTGCATTTAATCACAATCTTAGTATTTTTATTCGCAGAATCAAGTTTGCATGTTGCCTTCCGTGACGAATTCGTTAGTCAACATCGACTTCGATTTTTAGATAATCCGATTTGTTACGACAATTTCCATATTTTATCACTTATATCTTCTAGGAGAAATAAATCAGTTATAACGATGACAACACAAAGCAATTCATTAAGACGAAGCAAAATAAATTGAGAAATTGTTGTCTTATTGCTGCTTAATGTTCATAATATATTATCTTGCAACCTTTTGATAATCAGTAGAAATAAACTTTTTAAGCAATTATTTCTTTCAATCTTTGCTCCTCGATAAACAAGAAAAGTGTTACATGCAGCTATACATTTATATTTTTGTGCATTTTTCATTTACTAATATTATCAGAGGATAGATAACAATAGTAACATACATTATATCAAGTAACTTTGATTAACTTGATTACTAGCTTAATTGCTTGCATTGGCTATATCTAATCGTTGAAATTTCCTGCATCATTAAAATATTGACGCAACTCTTTTGCTTCTATTATAGTTGTCAATTTTTCTTTTTTATATATTTAAAAATATATCTAAAAGCAATAGAAATGAGTAATGAAATTAATAAATACTTTTATTCGCAACTTCATTATGAATTTTTACGCCTACGAAAGAAAAGATTTTTTGAATCTAAGAAAAATTCATAAATTTCTTGTTGTATTAATTTAAATAGGCTACATAATATGTTAATAAAGATCTTCTTTTTTGTTAAATATTATATGATTTATAGCATCAAGAATTGTTACAAACAAACTTGATCAAATAATGGTCCAACTTTATTATATTACTGTATTATTTAGTATTAGCCTATTACAAGAAAAATATAGGAGTAAGTATCACATACTTACAAATTATGTCACACTTTTGTTTTTTATCATTCTCTTGCCGTAAATATTTCGTGTTGATATTAATGATAAAATATTAATAGCGATTGCGCAAACAGGATATTACAAAGAACTATTCATAATTTTACAACTTTTTTCCACATTGCAATATGAAATATTTGAAAGTAAAAACAATTGGTATAACAGGCGGTTACCGCTTTATTTCTAAGATATCATTCATATAGTTGTTGTCTTTTTTATTATTTCTATTCACTATGATTTTTTTGTTATGTATATTACGATCATATTTAATGAATGTTATTTTGAAATATTAAGGAGGGAGGGCTGAAGCTAAATAATACAGTAATATAATAAAGTTGGACCATTATTTGATCAAGTTTGTTTGTAACAATTCTTGATGCTATAAATCATATAATATTTAACAAAAAAAAGAAAAAAAAGATCTTCATCAACAATCTATGGAATTTTTCTATTTCTTATAAATTTCACTCAATAATCAGTATTATTGAGATCCAAATTTATTACATTCCTTTTTCAATATATATTTTATACATATATTTGCAAATATTATGTAGCCTATTTTAATTAATACAACAACAAATTTATGAATTTTTTCTTGCATTCAAAAAACCTCTTCTTTCGTAGGCGTAAAAAAATTCATAGCGAAAAAAAAAAATGCATAATCAAGGTTGAGACTACAGTATCATTACGTATAAAATTTTAGGTAATATCCTTCCGGACTAAATCGCCTTAACGTTGGATAAAAACTTTTGTTTTTTTGCGCTTTGGATTATTATTTTAACGCATTTTTTATTTTTTCAATTCTCTTTTTATTTATTTTCCTAATTTTCTCTTTTCTTTCATTGTTTTTTTATTGCTTTTTTGAAGTTTTCTTATTTTCCTTTTTTCTTGCATTTCATTTTTCTTTCACTTTCCATTTTTTTCTATAGAATGAAGCTGTAAAAATGAATAAATTAGCATTGATTGATCAAAATTGCAAATATATATTTGCTAATTAAAATTGGAAAGAAAGCTTTAAAAATAAACAACAGTGAAAATTATCATCTTTAGATAGTATGATTTCTTCATATATCAATATGCAACTTGCTACTTCGGTCACTTATTCCATTCAACTTTTAATCCTTTCGAATTTTTTAGTCAAAAAAATTCCAAACAATTCGAGAGATGCTACAAAATGAAAATATTTGCTGGTCTTAGACTAAATTATTCAAATTTTGAAAAGTTAGTGTCAAATTCATTTAAAAAAAACAATTTCGAAATGTTTAAATTAATGCAAATCAAAAATGCTTAACGTTATATTACAATAAATCATATTACTCATAGCCAAGAAATCCTTTTCTCTAACTTTAAAAAATCTGAATCACAACTAAACAGAATCATCAAAAAGCAAAATTAGAAAAAACCTGATAACAAAAATTAGTCATAGAAGAAAAAAATCAGGAGAACAAACACTAATATGTAAACAGAAAAAATCAAGAAAACAGAAAAAATTAAAAATTGCATTGCGAATTTTGAAGATGATTAATTATCAATAAAGAAATATTATCCTTATCGAAAACGCTGATTACTTTTTAGCATCGATCACTAGTGAAACCGCATTATTCAGCTACCTAATTCATCAAAATTAATATTCGATCTAATTCCCAGTTTTTTAGTTGACATTATGCCGAAGATTAGTTTTCTCTCTATCCTTAACTTTCCATCTTCAAAACTGAAATTCTTCGATAAGCAAATAAAATTAATTAATATTAAATTTTCTTTTGTCTTCATCATGCCTTTTTTATTTCTTTTTTAATTTTTATGCTTTTCCTTCTTTATTTTTACAACTTTTGTTACTCAAAAAAAACAAGAATAAAAATTAAAAAAGCATATTAACAAAATTCTTGTTAATATCGATTGTCGAATTTCTGCTTCTGCTATCATAAATTCCAAATCTGAAAATTAATTAAATGCTAATCCCAAACTGAGCAATGTGAATCGATTAGAACTGATTAACTCCTCCTTCAACTGCATAGCTGATCATAGCTTTTGCGAGCCTTTTGTCTTCATTATCTCCCTAATTATTCAATTCAATAGTCAATGTCCGAAATTCTGTAATCTTTCATTACATCTATACTTATCTCACAAAATCAATGTCATGTCAAATTTATACAGTAAGAAATTGTCGACCAATCGACAAACGATTCGATGAAATATTAAGACAATAATTGGCTTCTTCAGCGCTTATTTTTCGTAGTAGCAAACTGCTAGATTGCAACATAATGGCTTGATGTGAAATAACCGCTAAAAAAAATTTAGATAAGAAATTAACAAGAATACACGTTGTTGATAGTTCCGAATAAATGTCAACTATATTAAAAGAAATCTAACAACACATTTTGTTCATAGTGAATCTCGTTATGATCAAATGATAAATTGATATATCTTTTACATAAAGTCGATAATGAACCTCTTTTAATGAACCAACAATGTCGGCTGTTACATCCAGGGGCGCAGAAGTTCTGATGCACCATTCGAGATCTTGCTCTTATCGCTCCAAGTCGATATTGGCGGTGTATTTATAAAGTAATTGTACTGCTGAGAGAAATTTAAAGCAGGGAAATGATTGGAAACTGTAATAACAAATATAATGAAAGAAAACATGTACCATTTTCAATATCGACTATCCTCGAGATTGAGGCATTTATGCGGATGAAAGCGTTATAGTTCCGTTAATACAAAATTATAGCCCGATATCTTACAATCTGAAATATGAATACAAGAATAATGCTGTTTCAATATATTACCTAGTTCAAAAGAGCCAATTCTTAAGTTATTTAATGGCGATTCCAAAAATATGATACTATTTTAAGATTCATAAAAATTACCTTCTCTTAGAAAATTTCGATAACATACAGTTCTTGGCAAACTATCTTTATGCAATACATACCGATCTCGGTTAACCTCATTGCATCTCTAACAACATTTAAGAATCCTCTCCTGCAGCTTTTACAACATGCTACGGTTGAGGATTCGCGAATGAATTTGTGGAGGAGAAATTCACTCCGTAAATCATTAATCGATGATAGCCTGATAGTAACCGGTACTTCTCGTCATGTCATTGTTGTTGGCGCCTCCGCTATAGACATCTCACAGTTCTTGACCATGCGAAATAAAATCTTTAAAATTTCTTTTTGATTTTTTATATTCAAAAAATAAGGTAAACGAGATGTTCCAATGTTTCTAAAGAAAATAATAATTGTAGACTTTCAAATGCAAAACTTAGCGACGAAAATTTGCGTTAGCAAATAGTTAAGAATGATATGATTTAAAACTTAGAGATGAAGTTCATGGGCTGACTCCTTCCACGAACTCCTTCCAATTCCATGCCGTTTGTTGATACTTCTAATAACATCTGGCATCAGAGATCTTCCGTTACTCCTTCTTAACGATCTCGATTCAGAGATCGCTGAATCTGTGCGTGATCTCTGCCATCTCGGTATCCTCATTACTACCTGTAATAATCCATTTTTCTTGAAGACCGGTCATGAAATCATTTCCCTCCGCGCTTTCAGAATCCGCTATTGGTACACAATGCTAAAGATTATTATGCATTCTTCTTCAGAAAATAATTCACAAACACTGTATTTCGAAACTTTTATAATCTCGTTAAGACGGAATTAAAATACTTCCATATAATCTCGAACTGACAAATTGAAAAATTTTTAGCAAAACAGTAAGAGAAAAATCTCAATCTTTTGCGTGCATATGATCTATATGTTGAAGTGCTGTGAGTAATCCCGAAGAAACTCCAATAAGTCTATCATCGTTAGCAATTTAAGCTTATTCTATTATATCTTTATATCATACAGACTCAAAATTTTCCTCTAAATATTGCACAAATTAAGATTATTTGTATAAAATGAAATATTTGCTTCTCATTTGACCTCTCGACTAACCTGCATTTTCCCCGGAATCATAATGAAATATGATTTTCCTTATTTGCAATTTTTGTATTTTCACCCAGCTTCTCTATTTGTAGAGAGGAAAAAGGAAATTAAGAGCACAGCTCTTCCGAGTTGAAGTGTATCCTATTTTCTATACTATTATTCGGCGATTTGAGTTGAAATGTATCCCTATTTTCTATACTATTATTCGGCGATTTTATTAAGAATCTGAAAAACATGAAATATTTTTCAATCAGAAAAATACCAAGAACAACATCTTCTTCAATTCATCTTTTTAAAGATTTTGATATGAAATTTTATAAGTGCAAAAGGTGACATTTCTAACTATTTACTGTTTGCTAGTTTAAACAATATTATAATATAATATTAATTAAAAAATTCCTGTTTTATCACTACAGCATGAAATTTACGAAACATTCTGAATATCTCAAAAATACACTACTGGATACAATATCAATGAATTGCTCAAGGAATATAATATAAAAAGAAATTTTCCTGCTGGATCGTAAATAAGGTTTTTATTTTTAAGAAATATAAAGCAAACCAACGAATCAATCAATCTTACAAATTTTAGACAGTTCAAAGTTTCAAAATCCTTGAATCATTCAGAGTTGCACGAATTCAATACTTGGAAATCATTCATTTTTACTCCTATGCTAGTCTATTTCTAATTATGGAAAACATAGTATTCCGTTTTTAGGGAATATAAAACATAGCATATATGAATAGAAGTAAAGTTGAATTAGAACATGGCAAGTAATTTTTAAAAGAAATTACTACATATTTTCACCTTCCATCAGATCTTGAAACATCGTGAATACTTGGCTATATTTCATTTCAAGTTACGGCAATTAAAAAGAAAAATATTCTAAGTCAGTTTCCGAAAATCCTACGATTTTTGTCGATTATCAATAGATTAATAAAGTAAACGAGCTTGACAATTACAATTTTTAACTGATTGTCAGTAGGGTAAATAAAATAAAATATTCAACATCCAGTATCAGTGCTTGGCCAAATTTAGTTTTGCTTTGCGCTTCGAAAAATGAAAGCGTACTCTGAATTTAGTTTATCACTTTATGCTGTTTATCAGTTTGTGACATTTATGATAATAACAAGAATTACCATGAAATCAATGAAATCCACGTATTAAACAAATTTTGTGAGGAACTTGTAGAAGCAGGATGTTATTATGTCATTTTGCGATCATGCTGTAATGGCGGTGGTGGAATTCCAATTTTCCTATACCAAACATGATACGTAAAGTACCAACAAAGAATAGCAACCAATGCACCCATAACTTTATGGTATATATGATGGTAGTAAAGAACCGAAATCAGCAGTTCAAAATCCTACAAAAAAATTAGTAAATGATAATTTAATCAATTATGTTTCAAATTAAATTAATCTATATTAGATTTCAGCTAAGCCAGCGAAATTTCAAGGGAATATACAAATCAGCATTGAACGCTTAATAGCAAGCCAGTCAAGAACGGAAAATTCATACATATTTCGGTTAAAAAAATTCATTGCAAGGGTGAACAAAAAAGGCAACATGAGCCCATCAGGAATTATGCATTCTTATTTTATTGGTCAAATATTCTGCGAACTAAAGAAGAAATTTCTTCTAGGAAATGAGAAACACAAAATGACTTTTAATTTTTTACAGATAAAATTTACAAATCCTTACCCAAAGCAGGTGAAGAACACACATAAAAATGAAGAAAATTCTAATAAAATTTCCATTTTTAATAGAAGATATCTTTCGAGTACGACGAACTGTTGTTATAGTGCGGAAAGCTAGAGCCTAAAAATTTGGAACATTATACTAGAATTGATAAAAGCAGTTCAAGAGGAAAGAAGCAGAATTTTTTTGTCTGAATCTGGTTTTCACATTATTATTCAATAATCCAAGTTTTTCTAATTAAAAATAAAATGAATAATTAGAAGTTCCCGTAATTCCTAGAAATTCATCATTTTGATATAATTATACTTACTTCTTCACATATGATAAGAGAACTGTAGATAAGGATAAAGCAATGACCGCTGATATCGAAGCCAGGAATCCATTTACCACCATCAACAGCACATGATGAACGAGGACTCAGCTTAGATCCATGGCAGTGACCTGTCATTTGTTCAAATACCACAAATCTGAAAATGTAATTAACTAATTGCACGAAATCAACCTTGCTACTGATCTATAAATCCTTCTTCGTTCATGTCTTGTACTATTGATAAAATCAAATGAAAATGCAGCACTATGTGTAAATTTTTGTGCGTGAGATCAATAGTGAAAAGTAAGAAAAGTTTTTTTCTTGTAAAGATAAAGTACATAAAACTTCCTATAAATATAAAATTACTTTATAAAAGATTTTTTTACATGCATGAGTATATATTCGCCTAAATAGTATATAAAGTTCTCACGCATGAGTGCAGTAATACCATATTGTTGTGGCAATTACTATACGGCTTAAATTCTGCATAATCCCTGAAGTTAATAAATTCTTTTAAAGAAATTTTAAAATTATAGAAACAAACAATTATAAAAATCATTAATTAAAAGAACAATATCTAATAAATATCCATTGAATATTTCCATTATGAAAATTTGAATTAAAAAGATATATAAAAAGTAGGAAATTTTAATAATCTCATGAATATAAAAATGGTTCGATTTCTTAAGTTAATTACGAGAAAGAGTTAAAAGACATACCTAAAATACTTTGTCCAATAGCAATCGAAATATACCAAATAAATGGACACAAAACGAAACATGTCCAAAACCAGCCCAATTTAACAAAATAGTTATTCAAAATATTATTTTTCTATAAATATTCATAAAACAGATTGAATTTCTTAAGCTAATTAAGCCAATAATTTTGTTGAAGAAATAAAAAAATGCAATGTCTAGTTTTAGAATTTAGATATCCATCGATATATTTTAGCTGTTACCTATAAATTCTTCAAATAAAATTATACCTTATCTTCACTTATTTACCATTCTAAACCACTAATAATTTTTTTCGACAAAATACTGAATTCTATGAATTCACTGGTTAAATCAGTTAATAAAATTTAAAGATTCATAAGTGTATGACATCCAAAAGCTAAATGCACATATACACTAAAATATCCTTATGCAAACACAACATATGTACAATCGCGTGATCTCGTTTAAAAAAATTTATCTAAAAAAACCAACCTTTACTAAATAATAATGATCAGATAGTGGCACAATGGAAGCAAAAACTGATAACACAAAAACTGCTAATAAATAGAAGATAGCTTTTCGATCTATGCTTAAATAAAGATATTTCCGTGCAGTATGTGTTAATATGCCACATAGAATATCACAAGCTTCAGCAACATTTGAACGAGGTTCGATTGATTGTCGGCGTTGAGTTTTATCAGCCATTGTACATCCGCTTCCGATTGAGGATATTGAAAATCTGATATTGTTAGTAAATCAAAAATCTGTAATAAACTTAAACGATATAAATATATTTTAATTACCCAATATTTTACAGAATCTGTCTCATTTTATTGGAAACGTGAATTCAGCTATCAACAGAAGCTGCAAATTATTACTACTTTAATTTACGTTATAATATGATCTGTGCTATCAAAAAAAAAAACCAAAGATTTAGAAATAATTGGACGAAATCTTCTAGATTTAGAAATAATTGGACGAAATCTTCTAAAACAGTTCTAGTGAACGAAATCCATTTTCAAAACTATTCCATCAATCTTATACAATTTTTTTGTCACATTTTATTTTTAAGTCAAAGACATCTGAAACTGTTCATTCAGAACCTATATAGGATCCACTTCATGTGTCACGGCAGTTCACTCATTCCCTGTATGCTGTGGCCTCCCTTTCAATCTATTATGAAAATTTGGAGTAATATTTAATTCATATGGCAGAATTCTCGAAGTGCAAATATATCTACAGCTGTGGCTTATTCTGCCTATTATATATATATATATATATATATGCATTACATACACAGTCACAAATGCTCCGAGATGTCACTCTGATGATCTTTTCTTTTTCTTTGGATCCAAATCAGGAAACTTTAATTCAGTAATAAGCTGATAATGTTTTCAAAAATTACAGTACCAACATCCGAATATATATTTTTACTGCAAAAATTTTGTTTACCTCGTGAGAAATTGATATAGAAATAAAATATTGAAGTGAATACTTAAACAATCAGTACTTCACGAAATCGAATACTGGATAATTTAATAGGCACCAATATTACAAAAAATCTATACACAAATTAACAGTATAGCAAATTGACAATAATAAAAAGCAATCCTAGAAATTATACAGAAATAGCAAATGTTCAAATTAATAGTTATCACTATCTATTATTATAAGAAAGTAATGTAATACACCATTGAAACAAATGAATGTACCAGTAGTTAGATACCGTATGCATACATGTACGAAAAAAAATCCTTCTATATATATGAAAAATAAACCGGACGATGGAAATCTTAACATCTTCCAATAATTTGAATTCCTCAAATACTTAAGCTACATCTGCATTTTGAAAAATAAAAATATGATTCAAACATTAAAAAGTAACAAGCCAATTAAAATTCTAGAATACATCATGATGTCCTTTGTGAAGTCATCAGCAGCTCTATTTATTAGAAAATATCTTCACCTATATCATATACTAATTATTAGAAGATATCTTCATCTATATCATCGATATCTTCATCTATGCGACTCCTATTTAACATCCACTTCCCGAACCACTTACTACGAATACGATGCTCTTTCATGAATTTGTACAATTCGCTTTCCTTTCTTCCCTCAAATCGATTTCAGTTGCATTCTTGAAACATTGATATGTTTCATCGATTGATAAGTCGTAAGAAAAAGAAATACCAAGGATTATCAGTGATGAAAATACCCTGAAAAGAAAAAACTAACTTAATCATCACAATCATTATGTGAATATCTTGCAGGACTGACATATACTGATCATACGGACAACCAATAGCTATGAATTATCCTACTGGATTATACGATTTATCGAATTTCTTAAGCAATAACTAAGCAATTTCCTTTAAAAAATGAACGAAAAAATCTTCAATAAATAATATAATTAATTCTCCACATATTAGGTCGTTTGCATTGGATATAAAAATGCTTTCAACTCAGAATGTGTTGTGCTGAATACCAAAAAAACGCGACATTTTATTAATTGAATTTAACAATTCAGATTCTCCTAAACTTTAAATGAACATGGGAAGGAATTACTTATGATTTAAAAAAGTGACAAACGAAATAATTTACCCTAACATTAGTCCACCTTTCAATGCTTGTAACGGCTTTACACCCAAAGAATGGCAGAATATTGTTGGAATAACAGCTGAAAACTGCAAAAGTAGTTATTTTAATTACATCTAATCTTCATACTTTCTGTTTTTGTAAAATTCAATTCATTCATTTGACAATGGCATTTAATTTTTAGTGATGACTAAGTAATTTTTAGTATCTATCCAAGACAAACTTCAGAGTACTGTTTATCAACAGGTTTTTAGATATTAATTTGAAAATACTTACTCGTGGCACATGGAACAGTCCAAAGCGAAAAATGTTCACTCCATGTTGCAAACTGTGTTATAAAAATCCTGCAAAAGTTAAAAATTTAAAAAATGTTGTAGGATTTTGCCCACACAATAATCCGTTAAGCTTTTGTTTAAACAATTATAGAACTTTTTCCATTTCCGGGAAATGACACAAGCTACTTCCAATTGCTTTACAATAAATTGATAAAAGTACAACTTTAATACATCATGCATCCAATGTTAGCAGCCATAATAGCGCCGCTAAAGATGCTTTTCGTTATACACTTTCCCAATCCATCACTGACGTTCCTGTTCTGAAAATTCAACTCTCCTTCTATTCAGTATACCTGATTTTTGCTTCGCAATTAAATTCATTCTAGATTTAATTACCAATAATAGATTGAATTTTCAATTTTTTAGACGACAAGGATAGTCAGAGAATAGCGAAATTCGAGAATCAAATAAAGCATGATTACAAATAGAAATTCTGTGACTCATTCTTTCAAAGTTACGTGTTTCAAAATTGACTGTAATCGATTAAAATTCAAATAAAGAAAAGAAAATTATTTTACTCGAAAACTATTCATATTCTTCTGCTGATTCCTTGCTACAATCGATCTTGTGATTATACTGATCATAGTATGACTTAAAAACGCCACTTTCATACTCTTTAACGTTATCCATTTCTCAAAATTCACATCTACAAATATGTTACGAATAATTTCAGAAAACTTTCTAATTTATCAAAGAGTCAAAAATCATATGGTATTTATCATAACCAATTTCTATTCATCCTAGAAGCAGTCTATTGATTATTCCGGAAAATAATTAATGCAGTTCAGCCTGAATCGATGGATTTCATGATTTCTTCTTTTGTAGAAATTCAGTTAATATAACTTTAAAAAGAATACTTTCATCGTCATAAAATTCCTTCAATTTTTCCCATTTTAACTTCTCGATAATATATGTAAAGAAAGAAGAAATGCTCTGAGCATCATTTTGTCCAGCTGATATCGCATCCACAGATTTATTATTTACATTATCTGTAATGATAACAGATAGTGCAACTCTATAAATTTTCAAAATCTTAAGTTTTGAACCTTATCAATATCCCGTTCTAAGTTTAATTATTTCTAAATTGTTATTTATTCGGCAACTTGGTTTAAGATACATCGTTCAATCTCAATGTATTTCATTGTTTCATTTCTAAAAGAATTTTGTGAAGAGTTATTAGTTGAAGGATTTTGCAAAAATTAATTAATTTAAATACAAATAGATATAAATTAAACGAACCGCTAATAAACATTGCTTTCGAAAAATCAAGATATTTCCGCATATGTAATGGCCGAAAAATGATTGCTTCAAGCAAGCTATTTCTGTTCTCGTCACTAACCATTATGGATTAACCTATATATTAAATAAAATGATCAAGCAGTACTTCTAGTCTATAACAATATTGATTTAATCATAAGCATGTAAGTAATGGAGTTATTAAAATTTTAATAATGAGATTACTGCTAATAAAATAAGTTTTAATCGAACAAATGCACAATTTATATTTCAATAAAAATATAATATATTTAACTTTCAAAAAAGTTTTTAGAATTAAAAGTCAAAATTTTTATTTTAAGAATTGCGAAATTTCGATTGCTCAAAATCAATAATTATCAAATCTATGAATAAAAATACCAGAAGAACAGTTAACAAAATATATTATATATTAACACGCGCATGTCATATAATAGCAAACTCCTCTCACAATGTATTTTTAGAATACAACAATGTTGGTTAAAATAAGTGAAGTAAAAATTTAGTAGCGCAACGCGTGAATTATACAAATTTAATAATGTAAATCAAGATTACGTCAAATATCGTGAAATTGAGGAATAGAAGAAATAACACAAACTCCAATGATTAATCTTAATGCGTATTTAAATATTATAGACAAAATTTCATGGGCCACAAAAGCGTTACTATGGTATTTTGCTATGAGTGGTTTCTGCAGGTGTTCCGTTCGCTAATTTGAGAGGACAGGGGTCACTAGGCTCTTTGAGAATGAGTTTTGTTTAAATCAATGGAGTTAACGATGTTATGATTTAGAGGGAATATTAGATCTGTATTCTAATGGATAAGTTCGCCTTAATATTTGAAATTAAGATGTGGATTCTCTTGTCAGTTATTATTTGGCTTATTTGTAATTTCGTCCAAGTTCATGATATCCTTGTTTCATATAAATCTTTTCTACATTGGCTTTTAATGAACAATAGGAGTTGAAGACGTTGAAACATTTCACTTCAAAAATATTTCAATTATTTATATTTTAACTAAAGTAATGTAAATGAAAATTCTAAAACTGATACTGTTACGCTTTCAGAATAATATGTAAAAGCGATGAAGAATAGAATATAGAAGCGAACAATACTTGCTGCTATAAATTCTCGAAATGAGTATTACGGTAACAAAACGGTTAAAAGTTTTATTTCATTTCAACGCTTCAAACTTTCGAATGAATTCTGGTTTAAACATATACGCAACGTTTTGTATATTTAATCCAAAGCGAAAGGAATTATTTTTCTTGGGCAGCTTTTTTTTATTGGTCAACTAGTTAAGGGAACTTTTTCATTTGTGCTAAAATTATTTCCTATTATATCGAATATTAAGTACGAAGGTCAAAAGGAATAATGCCGATGAAGAAAATAACTGAAGTCGTATTGCAGAATCGTGAAAAACGTGTAACATAAACATATTCTCTATTAATTCAAATAATATTGTAGGATTAAATATATTTTCATTTTTAGACAGTTTTCGATTTACCGATGGCTTTCTAAACTGTATTGTTCGATATTCCAGAAAAAATCTTTTAAGGTGTTGCTCTTTTTCAAGATTATTTACTGATATTTTTTGAAACCTATTTCCTCAATTCTAGTGTTCATTTGGAAGTGATTAGAAATTTTATCGTTATTATTTCAATGATTTTTAAAATTCTTTATTTCAAGTTTTTATTCTTACCGTTATTTTCGAGTCATTTTCTTTTATTTTTGCAGAGATTGGGATTGGGAAATTGTGCAGAGAAATTAGGATCAACTGACCAAGTACTGCTTCAACGTAGTATTGAAACACCTGAAAGCATCTGCTCTAATAATACTCCAAATAGAACAATATATCTTAAAAGTTTGAAAAAATGAATTCACAATTATCAGTAGTCGTGAATCATTTATCGAGTGACATATCGTTTAGTGTTAGTTTTGATTTATTTTTTATCGAAGCAAACTGCATACTTGTTCTGTCTTTCGGGATAATTCTATTTAATGGTATTTCAATATGCAGCTGTATAACTGTGATATACGGATGATTTGGTCTTCAGATTGATTTTAGCTATCTAATTAAATTTCTAAATAAAATCTTACATAAGATTACATTGTATTTTGCCGTTTGCGATGCGTAATAATTTGAATATCAGATAGTTTTGTTAATTAGGATAAATGCTATTTAGGTTTCAAGCATGCCTAATTTTTCATTTTTAGGGCCATGTGCGCAAACCACTAATCAAATTCATTGGTGCTCGACTTCCACGACCTCATTATAATCGGTGAATATTCGAACATTACTTTTGATTATATGGCGCTAATTGAAGTTAGCGAAATTTTTTGATATTGAAGTATGGTATTAATCTAATTAATATTTCTTTTTAACTTTTTTTCAGGGCAGCTTTACCACCACTAGTATATGAATCAAAATCTTCATCAACATCTCGTTAGTCATTTATTCCACTAATATTTTAATCTTATTTTGATTTCAACTGCAGCAAAATTAGAATTGTAATAAATTTGCATATTTAACTGAACTAGAAGTTTTCAACTAGATGCATCAATTGGAGTTTGATTAATTCGATTAGGTTAAACTAAATTCCTTTGTACCAAATTAAAATGGATTTAGTGAACACATGGGTTGAATTAAATTGCATTGAATCATATGAATTGAGCATCACATGCAGATTAGGATAGAAAAGAATCAATTTTTTTACTACTTAGTTGGAGTTGTTTGAATTTTTTCTTTCGAAAAAATCTCTAAAGATTAATAGATTTGCAGAAGGATTGCTTTCTTCGTCGAGTATGTCACCACCGGCTGTACAGGCTGAAGTAAAACGAAAAGCGTTAATTGAAGATTGGCAAATACCTGTTTCTCTTCGTCGTAAGCTAATATCTGAGGAAGAATGCCATGCCATTAATGTAAGTTTACTATTTTTATAAGTTTTTAATCATTTGTTTTCAATTATATACTATGAATGAATTTTTTTCTTTTGGAATATCAAGGATGAATATCAGCTGCCATATGGGATTTGAAGTTTTTGAGATCATTTTCAGTTCCTTTTTCGACATAGTTTTTACAAAATACATTGGAGATTATTTCATTTTATCCCATTTCTAAAAGCATGACTTCTTCCTCTGTGGCGTTAAATGTCTATGGATATGAGCATTTGTATGAGGATATGTGGATCTATAAGTCTGTCATATATATTTCTGGTTGTCATGGTAACTTCATGTTTTTTAAATATGTTGTATTTAGAATGGTGGTGCGTATGGACTAAGCAATACTTCAGGAGAGAAATAAGTTTATGCCTCAAACTTTTCCGGTTATGGAAAGTGCCATGGATAGTTTCGCCTTATAAATCTTAATTTCATTATTTTTATGTAAAAATGCCATTTGAATCATTTGAAATATATCGAGAATGAAAACATAGTGAGTATTAAGACGATGACCAGAGAATTGAAAAAGATTTTTGTTATGATTGCCAAATAGCGGTTATGAATGCGAATGCTAAGTTTCTCAGTTTTAATATACATATGTTCATTTGTCTAGTCGAAATAAGAACTTATACTTCTTTATCAAATTAATTACTGATTAATGTGATTATTCTTGTGAAAGTCTTGTTCAACAAACTATTTTTCACATGGTGCTCATTAATGTTTAAGAGTATTTTTTAAGTTAACCTTATAAATATTTCTATTTTATGATAGTAAAGAGAGATGAAAATTTATTATTTATCACTCAGTTTTATTTTCGTTCAGCTTGTATGATAATGAGATTTTATATTGATTGACAGCTGTTTGTTAGACAAATATTGAAGCATAATATTTTCATAGCATCATTTTTTCTTTTTTGAATTGTTATAATTTACCTCTCAGAATTACATACATATATTTATTTCTCATTAGATGTTTAATTATTAAATTATTTATTAACAGCGATAGAATTAGTGATTGTAGGGATATCGATACTTGCCATGTATTGATTTGCTCATCTACCATTTTAGTGTAAATAAATATGCTATTTCTTGCATGGGTTGCTGAACAATTATAGATATACAGTTCTTTAACTATATTTTGTTTTTTCTCACCAAATTGATATTGCGGTACCTTATTATCATATGGGATGGTATGAGAATTAATACTTGGATATTCGATGAATCTAAATTAATTCTTTCAGATTTTATAAGTTCAGCATTTATCAGTTTGCGAAGAAAATGTTCATTTTCTAGCATTTTTTTTTGATAAAACCAGCGATTATATATGTTTGCTGAAGAAAATCAACACGCCAAAATTAGTTCCACTGGTTGTATTGTTCTTTAGACCAGGAACCAAAATTTATACATTTTTATTAAAGATAAGATTTTTAAATGGAGGCTTATTTTAGAGGAGCTGGGAATGCTTGCTGTTGACAGTATTCGACGATTCCATCTGTTGAGATTTGAAGGCATTCATAATTGCAAGGCACTTTATTGCAGCACATCCGCAACACAGCTTGATTTACCAAAACCAAGTCCAACAAGTAAACTTGCAGCATTCAGAAAGGTAAACTTTTGTTAAAATCCAGATTACAAAGATTTTTAGATAAAACGCTTCTTTTTATCAGCATTAATTTTTTGTATGGAATGCATCATAGGGTACTGGCGGTCGCTGCAGTTTTTCCGGCAATGTAGTAACCGTATTCGGTTGCACTGGATTGTTGGGTAAATTATTAATAAATCGACTTGCTAAAGAAGGACATCAAATTATTTTGCCAAGTCGACAAGAACCCTATTATACCCGATACCTGAGAGTTCGTTTCCTCTTTTGAATTATTTTGTTGGTAAAAGTGTTGCTAAAAACAAACGTATTTTATTATTTTTTGCCACTCTTCTGTTTTTTCTAGAAAACAAAATGTTATTTATTCATATTTATGTGAAATTTTCAAAATTAAGAGCAATTTAAATAGTTTAGATATATGGAGAACTTGGTCAAGTGTTGTTATTACCATTTCAATTAAAAGATGAGGAAAGTATCCGACAGGCTGTTAGATATAGCAATGTAGTTGTGAATTTAATCGGTACAAGATGCGAAACGAAAAACTATTCATTTGAAGAGACTCATGTTGAAGGAGCGCGACGAATTGCTCGGATTTGCAAAGAAATGGGAATTCAAAAGTCAGTTATCACAAAAATTAATTCTGAAATTTCATATTTAAGTTGTATTAAATATTAGTAAGAAATCTTAAAGGAGTCACCTAATAGGAATTTGAATAATACTACTTTTTTCAGATTCATTCACATGTCGGCAATGAATGCCTCTAAGGATACTCCACCAACATTGTTCAATAAACCATCACAATTTCTTCGCACCAAAGGACTTGGCGAAGAAGTTGTCCGTGAGGAATTTCCAAGCGCTACCATTATAAGGTATATTTATTATCCATACTTTTTTGTGACTTATTGGAAAAATATTTCTCTTACTGAAATTCTATTGACACTAACAAGGAATGAAAACGAATATGAAATTACTGTTTATGGTGCTTGTATTAAAATATCCTACATATTTAAGTATCACATTCGCATGTCATTTATTCATTTACGTCAAAAGCTAAAAAATTGATCAATTTAGATTAGGTTTAGTGATTTTTCACATAAGCGAAATTTTAGACCATCAATGATGTACGGAGGAAACTATGATGTATTCATTAACTATTTTTGGCAATTCATCGCATTCCGCATAGAAGCGCAATTTACGTGTACAAGAAAGGAGAGCATACATACAAAATGCCCATTTGGGTAATGTTACTAAACTTTTTTTCAAATCAAACAAATTTTTCAATGCTATAGCTGTATTTTCTGCAAGAATTTTAATGTAGTACTAAATAGAAGTCATGTCCTATTATTATTTTTGTTTAGCATGCAAAAAATATTTCGACCCATCGCACGGTTCTGTATAGTAATTAGGAATTCTGGTATGACCAAGATGAAATGGCATTTGTTGTTAATCATATAGCAAATACAATATCTGATTAGTAAGAAATAAACATCTGTTTATGTTTCGAAAATAACAGGTGAATCAGGAATAAATATTTTTATAGCGGCAACATAAATTCAATAGTTACCGAATTTAAAAAAAATTATAGCAGTTTTTAAGATATGATATTTTAGTTTGATTTTTTCACTTCTTTATTGTTTAACTAATCATTTATATTTCTTGACAGATGCTAACGATACTGGTTACAGGTGGGTGATGTATCAAAAGGCGTTGAGAGAACTATCGTGGATCCACATGTTATTGGTAAAACATACGAATTTGTTGGACCACATTGTTATAAACTTTCTGAATTAATTGACTATATGTATGATCGGGCTCATTTGTCATCACGTTTCCCGCACCGACGATATCGCCGTCGGAATCTAAATTATTTATATAGGTGATTTAAATTACTCATACGGGAATTATCATATTGCCGTATAGATTAGCAATGATTAGTAATCTTTTCGCTTTTGCTTACACTATTTCTTAAACACAATGATGCATAAAAACTTTAAATATATTAGAAAAAAATATTTCTGCATGTTGTCTTTTATAAATAATTTAGAAAATAGTCAAGTTTAGATGATTTAGAAAATTGGGATGGTGCTATAAATAGCATAAGGAAAGATTTGCAGGAAGTATATCGCTGCTTAATTCAGATAATACTGCACTTTACGATTACATATGAAAGCTAACCGGTTGTTAATAAGTGATGTTTAAATGAGAGATTGCTAAATAATTATAATGTATATTTATTACAGGGCATATGTAGCAGCCCTTGAGTTACCTTACAAGCTCTTCCGTAATCCGCCACCGCTTAGTTTGGAATGGATCCGAGTGGTTGAATGCACAAATGATGTGCTTACCGGATGTCCAACGTTACAAGATCTCAGGATTACTCGACTCGTTGAATTCGAGTTAACAGGTGGAAAACACGCATATTTGTAAGTTACCACATCAAATATTATTTGTGGAAAACATATTTATCATGCTCAATATTTTTTCACTGAAATAGTTTTCTTACTCTATTAGATATTGCTGATTGTTTTTGCATTAATATTGAGCACATTACAGCATCAATTTAGTTTTAATTGTTCATTTGGTCCTTCTCTAAGAGACTGATATTTATACTTTATCTATGAAAATACTACTTATATGTTATCTGTGCATCGATTTCTGCACTTATACTCTGTGTTGGTTTTAATTATGAAATCAGTTAATTAAAGCTAAGAATGGCTTGCAACTATCTACTTTTTAATGAATTTTCATCAATTTTTTTGTTTTGCTATATGTCTCATTGTTTTTAGACACTGTTTTCGTGTTGTTTATTAATAAAAAATCCGCTAATATTTTTTTCTTCGTTTCAGCTGTGTAAATCATTACAATGAGCCAGACGTCACGGAACCATATCCACTGCCGCTTCGATCTCGACCTTTATATGCAAATGGAAAACAAAGTGATGAAATCGTTACTGAATCAAAGCCATTTACCATGGGTACCGCATAATGTTGTTGTTGATGGCATTATCTCTACATGCCTTGGATGATAGCTACTGATTTAATCAGTGATTTAATAGATTATTGTCTTTCATTATAATTGTCGATAGTGAAGCCAATATATAAATGACTGATGCGACGATAAGTCGTCGTGAACATTTTTCCTCGGAGTTCATATCGAAAAATTCCCCGACGTAATATCAGAGCATTTAGGAAGAAAATGCTGAAATTTCGATTATTGATTTGGTATCTGTAAATTAGGTATAACATATTTTTTTCCTTCTCATCAAAGTAACCTTTTTTTATTCTCGTTAAATTGCTTGATTTCATATATACTTTCATAGATCCACTTAATGCCTTCGATGTTTCAGCTTAGATGTTTAGAAGTATTGGGCAGCTTATAGTTACTGTTGTGCTTGATAATGTGTATATTGAAGAAAAAGTCACTCCTGCATTTGAACTTAATAAATTTTTCCTTTTATGTTTCACTTTCCGTGTCTCGTATGTGATATGTAATAATCCATTTTCTTATCCTTCCATCTGATTTAATTGTTGTTTTGTCTTTTTACTGAACAATTTCCGATTAATAAAACAGGAATGAATCCTAAACGTTGACTGTTGCTTCAATCACAAGTGTCGTCGACAACGCATAGAATGTTGATTAAAATGGATTTTGTCTAACACCAAAAGATATGCTTGAAGAAAATTCATCGATATCACTCAAGTTTGTTGTTTCTTGTATGTCGTAAAAACTGGAGCCAACTACTTTAGTCTTATTTTTAGTTCAAAACTGCTGTAATAATTATATATCTCGACTTACATTCTAGCTTTCTCCGTAATTATCTTTTTTTTGTATAACAATGATTCTAGAATATTGCGCCGTGTATTTCCAAGTTTTAAATCTTACAGGTCTTCCTGATCTATCGGTAGGGAATTTTTAATAATTACCCTTAAAATCTTTTCTAATAAAAGCATGTAAAGTTCTCGATGAGTCAAAGCCGTCCTGTTATGTTTTTCTGTTAATTTAGTTTTTAATATATATTAGTTTTTTCGATTTTCATGATTGCATTTTGTTATAATTTTATCAAGAAGTATTCATCGTTTCGTTCCTTACTGTCTAATTTCTGACAGTTTCAGGAATGGTTATGATATTCGAACCCATTATCAATATCCGTAGTACGTCTAATTGAAATAGTTCTAAAGGCGATAGCGATACCAAACTGCATGAGCAAACGGAAATCTCCATCAAGCTATACAATGAATCGGTAGTTTATGTTATTTGTTGTATTTTTCATCGATTTACCATTTCGACTTCTGCAATTTTTTTGCATGAAAATTAATATATTGAGTGCGATGTTTTTAGTTTGTTTAAATCTTCTGAAGTTATGTGTGATCAAAACTTGACCATGACTATGTTAAAGCCACCATGATATTACTTGAATTTAGAAACCAATTGCAAAATAACAAGTGTGCAATTTCTATAAGATGAAATTTTAGGCTGCAAAAAATAATTCAACCTATCGCTTTCTATTGAAAGGTATCAAACAAAACGATAATTTTTCGGTCAATACTTTCCAGAACATGAGTAGTCGGTCCAGTAATGAATATTTAGTCAAATTGTTAAAGGCTATTGAGGTTAGTGATTTTTTATTTGTTCGGAAGAAAATAGACTTTTATATTAATTCTTAATGAGGAGGTCGAAATTATAGAGCTAATTTATACTTTTTTTTTGGTACTCCGGATACATTATTTCATCATTTTCACATATCCCTTTTTTTCCTACCATTTTTTAATTGTTTATTGATTCACTGCTTTTACAAATTTATTCATTTATGAAACTCATTCGTCTCACATATTTTAGTGCAGCAGTTTTGCAATTCATTGACATTTTAATGCAAGTAGTGCTTGAATTCAAATTATTAAGTTTCTCACCGCATTTAAATTTGTTTATAGTTTAGGACATCTGGAAATTTTTCCCTTTAATGAGAGCATCGGATAAGAGAATAAAACTTTTTGGAGGTGAAGTATTGCTGAAAAAAATAACACTAGAAAATATTAATTCCAATCAAGTAGTATTACTTTTCAACAGACTGATTTTTTGCAATAAGTGTGTATTAAAATCGAGGTATGTTTGTATTTCAAAATTATTCGAAGAATTATATTTGAATAGAAATCTGAATTTTACTTTTTATTTTATCAGCTATATAGTATTTTTCTTTAGGTATGTCGCAATGAATTAACAACATCGTTCTTTTGTCGACTTCTTTTAGGTTTCATCACTTGCTGTAAACCTTCGGGTTTGTTTTTTTACTTACGTTGTGGGCATCAAGTCATTCTTGTATTACGAAACATTTACAGTTGCAGTACTAAATTTATCTGCATTCCTCTCTGCTATCCTTTTTATCATACCCGTGAAATATTATATCTTATGAAATCTCCAAGATCTTAAATCCCTTTGTGTACCTCAAGATCGAAATTCTGATACAGATTTAGTTTTTTCAAGTACTATGAGGTGTAATTTCGACTACTGCATCAGAATACCAATATAAATTTAATATATGGAATTAAAATTTTACTACCAATTTTGAAGATTCTTAATCTTCATTTTTTCTGTTAGCGCAAAAAAGTTTATCCCGGTTTGTATTCTGTTTTCTGCATATATTCATTGAAAATTTCTAATTTCCTAAGATACATTTTATCCAAAAATTTTATTGCTTGTACTCGGAGACATTTATTTGAATTTGTTTTAGCATCACTAGTACGTCAGCATCGCATAATACGTTTGGATGGAACAAATTCACTCATTAGATGTTTTGTGTCATATATTGCGAATTTAGTACATTGTAGCAGTATTGATATGCTTTGTTCCCTTCTGATCATGTTGTATGTTAGAGGTATGCAAATTGTGATTGTCTCGAAAGATAAAATAATTATACAAGTTTGTTGTTTCTTCAAGTTAAAATAAAAGCGATACTAGTGTTTTTAACATATATGTAATTATTTTTGCAGACAAGAAATTTTGCCTGAAAGTTCGTTTAGATGGTTTGATTACGCTATTCCAAAAAAACATATTGTTGCTTGCTGAGGACAAGAAAATGATATCGGTTTTGCAATTATGCTGCTGTTGTATCCGTTCGGGTAGATTTTCATTTATCATTTAACGATTGAAATCATTAAAATAATTCTTAAATATGCTAAAGCAAATGGTCATATCTTGCAACAGATTCATCAATTCATTTTTGTTGAATTTATTTTATTTTTGTTTCGAAATTCAATATCATTATGGATTGCTGAAAAACAGTACCTAAAATAACAGTTTGAAAATTGGATTACTGGCACTTTTTCTTATAAATTGTACAACTACAAAGAGATCGATACACAATACAGTCTTATGCCAGTTATATTTTGCAGCTATCAAATTTGAAATAATTTAAAAGTAATAAAAAGAGCAACTAGAAGAAATGGAAAAAAAACCTGAAATTAAAAGTCATTTTAAATGTGATAGTTCAGTCCAAAATGCGCGGATGTTTGGCAAAAGTCAAGAATTTATAAAGGGTTTAATAACAGCAATTATTTCTGGTACGGAAAGCAATAATCGTGGCTCGTCTTTCCGAAATACTTTATGTGATCATCAAATTTAGTATATATTTTTATTTCATTATTAATTTATTTTTTCAAACTTCCAATTACTATATTAATTTAACATTGGGAAGAAAATTTTCCAAGTTAATTATTTTCTTCTGCCTAATTATATCAATAATTATTGCACTGTGAAATTTTTCTAGCTAAGAAGAAGGCATGGCATATGTGTCTTATAAATGCACATTTTATTTATCAATCTGTAATGTAAATATGATTAATTTCTTTCCATTCTATTTTCATATAGAAATATAACATTACTAATTTAAAAGAATAATTTTCAGAAAATCGCCTCATAATGACTATATTGGAATCGAATAACATTTTTGTTATATTAATAGAAACTTTTCAAAAATATGTTCAACAGCGATTCACTGCATCTGAACAGGGATATCTTGGAAATTTGCTTGTTTACAGTTGCATCATTGAGAAATTTAATAAAATTAAGTAATTGTGTTTTGCAATTTCTATTAAATATTTGGAGTTTTTATATTGAAGATTTAGATAAATCGAGATTAGTATATCCATCTGAATTTTAAATTTTAGAATTAAAAAAATTTTTTTCGAGTTTTGTTTTTAATATGAGAGGAATTATAAATGAATTATAAATGTTGGTAATATTAAAGTTTAGAGCGTAATAGAGAGCACCTAATAGCTATTGGCGCAGTGGAAACGTTTAATTCAGCTATTTCACTCATTAATAATGATAAGGAGTATTTGGATGATGGCTCATCAGTGGAATCATCTGTTATGATTCTTAAGGTTATTCAAGCAGTTCAATTCTATTTCAAACTCTTAAATTTTTTCAAATATTTCAGATATTTAATTGATTTTATGAATTTAATAATTAATTTAACAACTATTCTATCTAGTTTTTTAACTTCCCAACAATCACGATCTTGCTCACAATCAAAACTCTGATCTCATTTCTCTTCAAAATTCAGTTGTTATTCTCGAGGAAGTTGCCATATTTCCTAACCAGCAAGGCTGATAAGTTTGATTGCTACTTGATACCAGAATTTGCAAAAAAATTATCTTTCCCAACTGCAGTTGTGTTTATTCACTAAATTTTATCAAGACTGATAAATATTGGTATGATGATAGAAAATGAAGTTGTAACTTTTAATTGAATTTGATTTGATCAAAAGAAAAGTAAATTTCCAATTTTTTCTAAATGCTAACTCTGCTGTATGCTTTGTTTGTCCCTGAATTTCCCAAATCTCGCAGATGCTAAGTATAATATACTGATGATTGCATAGTTATACGTCAAATATTTCCAAATCAGTCTTATCTGATGGATATTCATAATATCAATTGTAAAAACACTTTTTACTAATTGATATCTAATATCTCATTATTTAAAATATAGGATATCTTCAAATCATAAAGTATGATGAATAGGATTAAACATCATCAAGAATAATTTTAATCATAAATTTAGGAATATTTGTTCAAGATAAATTCTTTTATAAATTCAAGGTTCCTTTCCAAGTACTTTCTTTCGACTGCTTATATCTATTTTCTTTGTTGTGAATTGAACAGTTACGGGAAATCAAAGTGTTTTGCGGTCAAACAATTAAATTATCATATCTAAGTTCACTGACTGTTTGAAAAATTTCCAATCTATTATAATTAATATTTTATTTTTAAAAAATTTTTAGTTTGAAAGAATTAGATGATAAAAAGTTCTCAATTTGTTTTAATTTGTTTGAATCACATTTTTCGTAATTTTTTAAGATATAATCAGATAACTGCATTGGAAAAGAAAGATTTTTAGAATAGCAAATTTTAAGAGTTTTTCTTCATAATTTTGGATTTGAAAATTTATGATGAATTTAATTCATGCTTTATGAGTACGATGTATCTGTGGCCTTACAGTGGTAAAAACAGAAGTTCTCTAATCGTTTTACTAGGATCCTAAAACTTTTATGAATTTTCTCCCATATTTGTATCATTAAAAAAAAAAAAGAATATTGGAAAAGGGAATTATTTTATTATCCTCAATCAAGTTTATTATTCATATATCAAAGAATCTGTTCTTTAACTTAAGTGGATAAAACAAGTGTGGGAAAATTGTTCATTTATATTTCTGTTCATACGTGTTTTGTTAATCTCGTATCATTACTGTTAATTAATAATGATAATTAGTTGGGAAAAAGCCTTTATTAGCTATTGTAGTGATTTTTGCTAAATTACTTTAGAATGATTAAATTTTTCCTTTCTTCTAGGATCTTGAATTCTTCAATTTTTGATTTCCTGTTATGGAATAGTTTGATTAAAAATGAGGATACATTTCTTCTCTTTCCCGGAAATATCATTATAGATATCTTGTATCTTGTGATCGTATAATATTTATTGCTCTTCTTTTTAATAAATAGTTACTGGACGGATTATTCAACTGATTTCCTAACATTTTTGGTACATAAACTTATTTTATATATTTATAATTCTTAATAAAAGAATCGTCTTTTCTTTCATCTCTCGGTAATTCAATGAAGTTCTTATTTGATTGTCATCATTCATTATCATTCCCTGGTCAGATAAGAAACTTGAATTACGGAGAAGCAGAAATTCTCCCGCTATTCTTACAATGAAACTACTTTATCATTTATATTTAACTTTTAACGAAATTTGATTTTCAACTCCGCCTACCACTTAGATCTTATGATCAATGCAATAAAATTTTAAAATTTAGATACGCGAATGTGTTCATGTTGTTGTTCTTACTGATATCATTGTGTCTATCATATGAGTTTGTGTGTGAGATTCATTTAAAATTGATAAAATATTTTGAAATTAATTGCTTCTACTAATTTATCGATTAATTGAAGGTAGATCATTCTATCAATTAATCAAGTAATTAGAAATTGGCCACCCAAGTGTTTCACATGCTAAAATCATTCTTTAGTTTTTTCTTTCCTTTTTCATCTTTTTATTAGTTATAAATAAATGCAGATATTTATAGATAGAATATATATAATTATATATAATAGCAATGGTTATAAAGGATGCAGTAGTTCATCTTGCAAATACATTTTCATTTCATTTTTCATCACAATATATTTATTAATAAAATTTCTTTTAAATAATGCTTCGAAATATTAGGAACCATATCTTATTCACTCTTCCTTTCCTCTTCATTTCATTCGAATTTATCTTCTGATATAATATAATTGTTACAAAAAAGAAAATTTAATTTAACCTAAATTTTAAGTTTCAAAAACTCGAAATCATATCTGATTTGTTGGATGTTACCTATTTTTCAAATCAATTCATGAAAGTTTGATAATTTCATCGATTGATATTGTTAAATAAATTTTTAAATATTTCAGAAATCATTACTTGCACTGTGCATGAGTTGCCTACCTCTTCACCCATTCCCAATATCCTCATCCACGCCACCACCAATTACTTTCCCACTTCCTAGAGAAATTTGCAGTAATTTAGAGCAACAATCTTCTTGGTATGTTTATTAGATGTGCTCATAAAATATCACATAGATTTGTGATTTATCAAATATTTTAAATTTGTTTTAAAAATTAGCTCTATTAGTATTTATCAGTAATTCTTTCGCTCATCTTAGGTCGCATAGAAAAAAGTTGAAGAAAATTTGTTATATATTTCACCAACAAGAATCGATGAACCTGGTCCGAGTAGCGGTATGCTTCAAATTTTTTTTTAAAAACAAGTTCATCAAATAGAAAAATTATTTGAAAATACTGTATTGTGAGATTTACGAAAACGATAAAATGGATTCTTATCGAAGTTAGTAGTTATCAGTTATAATCACGTCAAAAACAGCTGGCGGATACTTATTCAACTTCAAAAAATTGTTATTGATGTTTAGATTTTAAAATTCTAGAAATACGAAAGTTTGATTTAGAGATTTGATTCAGAAATTTTTTGAGATATATAATGTCAATAGCCCGAAGTGTCTGAATGATCTAATTAAGTAATTTGAAAAAGATTAACATTCTTTCTCTCATTGTTATTCACAATTATTTAATCAGGAAAATATGCAGACTAAATTAATGTAAATACTAAAAATAATCTGACTTGTATTAAATCCAATTTCTGGTTTACTATCTTTAAAGATAATTATCCGTCACTGCGGATTATGAAAAAGTTTTCAATGCGATAAAACTAACCATAGTATATTGAAATAAAAATTAGGTTTAATTTGCAAGGCTCGATGTAATTGTAAACCGTATATAGTTCCATTAATATAAGTATTTGAATTATTAATATTAGAATGAGTTTTAGAACTCAAACATTAATATTTAGATGCAGGGGTTTTAATTTTAATGCAACATTTTAATTGCATGGAATAAATCATGCTAAACATGCACAATTTATTATAGATGAAGATGCTGGTGATGATGAAGATGAAGCATTGTTTGCAGTAACAGTAGATGGTGACATTGAAGAGGATAATTCACATTTGCATCCAATATCTGTGAAC
This sequence comes from Dirofilaria immitis, assembly GCA_024305405.1. Classification (NCBI taxonomy): domain Eukaryota; kingdom Metazoa; phylum Nematoda; class Chromadorea; order Rhabditida; family Onchocercidae; genus Dirofilaria; species Dirofilaria immitis. Next base: position 2,137,702 of record JAKNDB010000103.1, read on the forward strand.
TTTCATCAACATCTATCTTTACATCAGCTAACGGACAACTATTTACATTATTTCATTGAATTTTTCCAAGGAACTACCATGATTGATACATCCTCAATGACAACATCTTCGGATAAGTCAGGAATGGGAAGTTTCGCCGATTTGGTGGCAAAAACTGTAAAAGCAAGTATTGTGACTAATTCATTTGATTGACTTTTGTTTCAGATTTCTTATTGTAGATTGATGCTAGTTATACTAACTTTAAATTTAGTATTACTATTTTAATTTCCATTTGAAATTATTAATAAAATACATGTGTAAGTAATTTATATTTGAATATATAGTTATTATGTTAATGAATTGCAGAAGATAAGATCACCGTTAGTTTTCGTAAAAATTGCTTATCCAACAACAATCCTTCCAACAAATTTACATTCTGTTTTGCAACCATTGGTAAAAAACGATTCAAAACGGTATGAAATAAACTAAGAGTTAATATTCCTAAAAATTAGAATTGTTTAATTTAGTTAATTTTTTTCTTCCATTTCTTTAAATTAATTCCATGAGTATTTTCAATTAAATTGATGATCAACTTTTGAATTAAACTAGTTCTCAGGCTTAATTCCGTAGTGCCATTAATTAATTTTTCGCCGTTATATTTGGAACTGGTTTAAAAAAATGATAAATTCTTTCTTATGCAATGAATTTTATCTTTGAAGGATTTATTGATAAGAGATATAGCACACTTGCAAAGTGATTCATCATTTTCTGCTCGTGTTGTATACGACTTGGATTATCTGATTTCCGATAAAACTCAAATTCCTGCATCCTGGAAAACAATTGGAAACGATGATGAGAATCGGTATTGTCCAAAAATTAAACTTTCTAGAGTTTTTGAATGAAACTTTCAGAATTTTCTAGAAAGTGTGCTACTGATATTTAAGTGAAGTATTATTTTAGAGTACACTATGAAATTAGGTTATGAATATTTATATTCTATAAGCTGATATTGTTTGTAATTTCTTGCTTTTTGTTCTAATGCACAGCATAATGTATGACTTGGAAGGATATAGAGTACTTCAAATAATTGACAAACAATATAACATTGAAATGCTAATATTTTTTCATTCTAGGATTGGCAAAATGGATTCCAAGAATCATTTGTTATTCGAGAGCCGATTTGAAGGTGGAAATTTGAGGCGAGCCATCCAAGTATTATTTCAAGTATCTAAATAACGTAATATTGTTTCTTTTTATTTCTAAAACAGGCTTCTTCAGAATTACCGTTTTAGGTAAATAAATGGTATTATCAGTTGATACTATCACCAGACATCAACGAGTTACGACCACACTTTCAGTGGTTCTTTTTCGAAGTTTCCAATAATGAAACTGGCGTGGATTATGTGTTTGAAATTATTAATTGCTTTAAAAAACATCAATGTTTAATCGTGGTAATGATTTATCTCAAATCATATAAGGTCACTTATGTTTTAAAAGATATTTTTTCGATGAAATTTTGCTGTAAATAAATATTTCTTCAAGGAATAAAAACTGTTTATTTTAAACGATTTTATCGTACCAGCAGAAACATTATGATCTACAACAAAAATTTGATTTCCGAAAAATAAAATTATTTGTTATCTCATTAATAAAGCAAAAGTGATTGTGAATAATTCAAAAACACAGTGTGTTTGCAGGTATGCAGCCAGTATTGTTCTCAGTCACAGATGCTTGTCGAGGAATCCTAAATGGGTACGTGTAGGTTCAGCAGTATGTTATTGTCGCAATACTTTTATTCGCAATGATTCTAAGAAAATGAATGATGCATCTACTCCAAGGTATTTCGATTGTCAAATTTTTTTTGGAGTATTTACCTTCGAAATAATTTTCTACCGCCATTATAACTATTTTGAAATGAAAACGCAATAGTGCTAGTAAAACAATTCCAAAAATTCATGATAAGTTTATGCAATAAAATTATCACATACCATCATATTATGCAAACATTCTCATTTTTCAAAATTTCAACATTATTATTATTATTATATAACATTCTAGTATCATAAATCTTAAATTTTCAGATTTTGTCATACTAATAATTATAAAATATTCATAATTTCAAAAGAGGAATAAATATAACTCTATGGAAAGAAAATAATTTACCTCAATTCATATAAATATCCAATTTTCCAGGTATTATTTCTCGCTATATTTCACGATCAGATTTAAATATCATGCGGATGTATGCTACATTGCCTATCATTTTCCATACACATATTCGATGCTTCAAGTAGTTTGTTTTGTACCTTTGAATTTGAAAATGCTATAATGGTAATTCGCAATGTAGATGTTGAAACAGAGCAGGCTGATTTTATAAATTAGATAATCAAATATTTATTAGATGGCCAAGTAATACATGCTAAAAGCAGAGAATCTAAACGCGGAAACGGCTATTTCATATTCTGTTATCTTTTATCAGTCACATGAATCATCACGTGATGTAAGTATAACCTAAATATAAAAAATCATCAATATGAAATGAGTTGATTTATGAATGAAAAACCGAAGAATTGTTTTTAACTAAAATCTTAAATGGAGAAGAGGACTTTTTAGAATGCTTTTATTTTTAAAAAATATTAAAGCATTTCTAATTAATACTTTATTAAAGAAATTCTCAAAAACGATTTAATATTTGATTGTAATTAATTTTCACATCTTAAATTTTTTTAACCTTGAAATCTATGAACTAGTAAATATGAAAACTATTCAGAAAAGAATACATATGTAGCAATAAATATATATATATATAGGGATAAATTATGGTATTGCTATGGTGATATTATAGAATACTTAACATATAGTTAATAAAATTTTGTGTATTAAGATATATCTAGTAGCAAGTGCATTATTAACAATTACTGCCTAAGCATTAAAATTAGTGAGAATTATAGATATCGTAAATCATTGTGAGTGGTCTTGCCTATTACTGTAAATTCTTGTAAATGTTTTAGGCCACCTTAGAAAGGTATTTATCGAAAAATGGCAAGGAAGGACAAATTTATGTTCGTAATGATCAGCTCTGTACATCATTAGCTGGTAATACCGTATCACTCATTACGGTAACCGCTAATGGTACCAAAGAACAGTTATTTGATCGTGAGATCATATTGCTTTCTGCTAGAGTACATCCTGGAGAAAATAATACAAGTTGGATTATGCATGGTATATTTTTATATGTTCATAAATATTAGGCTAATTTAAAAATAAAATAAGGATAACAAATTAAAGTGATGAAATTAGATATGAAAAATTTTTAAGCATCTTTTTAGATTCTTTCTCTTCTTATGAAAAAATAATTCGAACTATATTTTATGTCTTGGATACTATATCCGAGATAATTGGAAGTAATTTTTTTGCTTTTATATCTTATTCATTCTTTGTTTTATAAATACAAAGATGAATAGGCTAACCGAGATGCTAAACAATAATGGAAAATTTCACTAACCGATTGAAATGATTTTAGCATTTTTAATCGAATGATAAATATGAGACATAAGCAAAACTTAAATTAAAAATTCATTGTAAATATCGGAAACCTTTCATTATTTATAATGAACTATAAATAATTAAGTTGATTTTTTATAACAAAAATTTTTAAGGTATTATGGATTTCTTGATGAGTGATACGGAGGAAGCTATGGAACTTCGTGATCGGTTCGTATTTAAATTAATTCCTATGTTAAATGTCGATGGTGTAGTAAATGGATCACATCGCTGCAGTTTAGCTGGTGTAGATTTAAATCGAACCTGGGATAAACCTTCACGATTACTGCATCCTGCTATTTATCATAGTAAAGCTATTATACAGTATATAGTAGGTTTTGTTTTTTTGTATGCAGAATTGCATATAGCTTGCATGCAAGGTTCATAAATCTGTTCATATCAGATTTTTGAATAATTCGTAAACGTAATTTTTTGAGGTGAAAATGTCTTGATCTCCAATAATTCTCCAATAATTTGCTTATATTTAAGAAGTTTATGATAGACAAGCATTGGTTAATTTTTAACATTATAGAATAGTTGTATTTTTGAAAATCTTTCTATTACATGAGAAAGGTGAAGATATACAAATTTCAGATTGATGTGCTTGAAAAGAAACCATTTTTGTTTATCGATATACATGGTCATTCCAAAATTTTAATTTATTTCTTTATGGAAATAATCCTGATAACTCTTGGCGTGCTTTGGATCATTCACTTCCAGGAAAAAACCATTTCATGTCACTTCCATTACTTTTGCAGCAGGTATATACCTAGATTAATTTATCAGGTGGAAAAGATATATTCAGCATTATTCGAATAAGTAAATTAGAGATTAATTTTTTTATGCATGGAAAACTTTAAATGTACACAGTTTTTTCCAGACATGCGATTATTTTTCGCTATCAAATTGTCGATTCAACATAACAAAAACGAAAGAATCATCAGGTCGCATTACACTATGGAGGCAATTTGGTATCACTCGATCGTACACTTTAGAGTCTACTTATTGTGGTTTCAATTGCGGTTCTTTGAAGGGTTATCAGGTTGGTGCTTTCGTACAAAGCTCTTTAAAAGTCTGTAATACACTGAAGATACTACTTCCTATGGCAGATTATTTTATTTAATTTCACTGGTAAAATTTGCTTACCATTTAGTTATGTATTTTCAGTAATGAAAGAGAAGAAACATATTAAATTCTTTATGTGTTAAAATGAGTTCGAATTTTATATCTCATGTAATGTTATATATATATTCAAAATAAGAGTAGAGTTTTGCTTTATTTTTAGGTAAATATCGAACATCTAATGGATATGGGTAAACAGCTGTGCAAGACATTTAGCTATTTGAAGAATGATAACCCCTCTGATCAGCAAGAGGATGATGATGATGACGATTCAGAGTAATTTTGATATCTCTTCAAAATCAGTTCCGAAACCATACTGCTGAATACATTGCTGTTTGCCTCTGAACGTGTATTTTGCTGAAGACGGTTACTGTGTTATGTTACTCAAGAGATGTTTGATGTAAAAATGATATTTGAAGTCCCATAAATTTGAAATATCTGAAATAATAGGTTTGAGAAATTTGAAATTTCATAATTTTTTGAATTCATATATTTTAAACTGATACCTTAGTTTATGAAGCTCGTAGAATTAGTTTCCAAACAATGAAGTTTTGGTTGATCCATAAGATTTTTTGACTCAGACTTACTCAACTCAAATTTAAAAAATTAATTTATTCCATTGTTTTGTTGTTGTTTTATATGCTAAAATTTTAGGTAAACTTAAAACTATATCAACTTTTTCTCTAGTCATATTTATTGTATTCATTTATTTATCTGCAGCAATTCTCATTACTAAATTAGATTTCTCAATAAACTTCCTTCTTTATAAAAATTATATCACTGATGAGCTTTACGCAAATATTTATTTTCCGTCTTAATTTTAAAGCAAAGCTAAGGAGATCTTGTAATCAGTAGTCAAGAACAACCAGATTTTTAGAAAACTATTCTTTTTAATTTCTTCAGGTTTATGAGATCTTATGTTATTGTGATAAACAATGATAAGCACTGTGAATTCAGTTATGTATAATCGTGTTTCACTGGTTTATATATTGTTTGTTTTGTACAAGGTTGTGTTGTACCTCTGTATTTTACTTGTACTCGTATTTTTTCTTATTTAGGACGGTATAATTTCACGGATAAAGAAATCCGTAATTGCTAAATTTTTATTGCTAAATTAACAATTATGTTTAGGCTTTTTCATGTCTATTTTAATTTAAAGTTATAAAAAGCACATTTGGTTTTTTACATAATGTTAGAAATAAGTTTTCGAGAATCTCTTAGTAAAATTATTTTCATGTAGAATATGTACACAACTAATTTGATATATTGACATAGTATTCGTATTTCAATCGAAGATTTTGATGCATTTATTTCGCATTAAGATCATTAAGCATATAATTGAAGAATAATATAAAGGTCAAGGAAACAAAATAAATGATCATGAGAAACTTGCTTTTTATTTTGTTGATATAGTTTGTTTATACATAATGAGAATGATGAAAGGCGGAAGATATAGAACCTAAAGTTTCCCGTGAAATTTTGCATTTCTTTGAAGATCGTATAAAGAAATCCTAAAGATTCGAGAAAATGATAGGATATTTGATTTTTACCGAAATTTACATAGATTTTGACCTTTGTATTATTTTTCTGCACGAAATATTTAAGCTTGTTGGAAATGGCTCTATGCAAAGGATTATAAATCGACATATGGCGTATTTGCGGTAGCCTTGATCATTGGTCCTCCACAGGTAGCAATCATATTTCATTAATAAATTTTCTAATCTCATCTCGGCTTTAATCTTTCATATGAAATTCAATAATATGAATTTAAAATAAAACGAGAAAGCTAAGATGTGAAAATTATATTTAAATTTTCATTTTCGAAATTATTTCCTTCTATTTAAATGCCTCATTTTTATGAAAGAATTAATATCTTTCATTTCTGACTTTGTAAAATTATTTGTAATTTTTGTAAATACAAATGCAATGAATTAAATTAATTACTTAATTAGCAAAGGAAAATAAGATAAATCATTTTGTGAAATGAAACTTGACCTTCTTCTTTGAAACTTATCTGCAAATTGATTATTATAACAATTTATTTATGTATTAATTATGAGAATGGCTAAATGAAATTTTGTTCGTATAACAATAATTGTGAGCTATATAGATGACAAAATTCTTGGCTAAACTTCTAATGCTTCTAATCGATGCATTTCAAAGCTATCAAAAAGCCTAATCCTGAATATTTTGACTATAGTTTTTTGAATAGCATAAGTTTCACGTAATTTTTTTTTGCCAATGCTATCAATTTTATCAAAATATTTATCACTACTTAAGCCATTTATTTTTTTTATAAAATATATTTGAGCAATAAATTTATTTAATTCCGAAAATTAAAAGCGATTTTTACTATTTGAAACATATCAGATAATTTTATTGAAATAATTCTCAATCTTTTGCTAATTTTACAAAAGTTTTTTAGTGCCGAATTCATTCTTATTTTCTTTTTCTTTTTTTTCGGAAAGCGAGAGGAAGGGGAGGGAGGATAATATTGAAAAATTATCATTATTTGATAAACATTTGTTGATATTGCTTAATTACAACGATTATTCATTCAATGAAACAATAAATTGATATTTTACTATTTGTTTACTTTATTAACTTATACCTTTCATTTACTTAAGAAATAAGCAAAATTAATTTCAACTCATCGCATTAAAAAAATTTCTTTATCAAAATATAAGGACGAAGAGAAATGGTATTAATAGATGATGATACAGTAATAGTTTCTAAAAGAGAAGATCTTATTATCATCAGAATTTTCTATTTCATCTATCTTCACTTCGTTACTTTCCTTCCCTTTTCCTTCTTCCTCTATTAATGAATCCATTAAGAATCAGCATTCCCATTCCATGCGTCGAGCAACAATCCATTTTAAAAGGTAACGATGATAATGACGATAGTGATGATGATGATGATGATGATGATGACGGTGATGATAATGATGATAATGATGATGGCATTTTTCCATCTAATCCTCCCGATTTATGTGCTATTTTCAATTGTCATGGTATTACTAATTTGATAATGCACAGCAATATACCGCAAAATTGAAATGAACAATTTGGCAAAATGCTCTCTCACTCATTCTAAATTATATCGTCGTCGTAAACGATAATTGGATTAGCATTTTGTCCATAAATGGTTCCCTTTTGATGACATCGTTGTCCTCAAACCAGAACCAATAGAATATTTTGTCTCCGCCTTTAAACTCTTACCGTATCCCTGAAAAATGATGACAATTGTCAACCGTGTCTGGATGGCAATCAGGATGATTATGGTTGTTAAATGATGGATGAGTTGTGCGGTAGCAGTGTTCTATTAACTTCCAATACAAATCATCATCATCATCATCACCATCATCATCATCATTCTATTAGCTCATTGATACAGCGAAATGGTCGGTTATCTTTTACTCAAAACTTTTCATTACATATTATTTGGCTCCATTGATACGGTTAGTGATATCAATCAGTCATTGATAATCAGTGACATCAGAGTGATAGCAATATCAGACAATCGTCTGATTATGTTTTACAAATGTCCCTGAATTTCCACTGCTGATTTGAAATTACAAAGATTTATATAATTTGATTTGTTGATAATAATATTGAATCCTTTTCTCTCAGACATGGAAATTTAAAAAAAAAAATAAATATAGTAAAATTAGCAATGGAATTGGAATAGATAATTTTGAAAGGAGTAATTTTAGAAGTACAGCATGGACATGTAAAAATTCCGGATTTGATTGTTTCTCCGATAACATCAGGAACTCATCAACAGAATGCTGATGGTAATAATAAACGTCGAGATAGGTTGGTTAATATTTTCTGATAAATTGAACAACATTTATGCCATAATAATGCTTCGAAATTTTATGCGTTTAAAGAATTAATATGAAAATGAATCAAATAAAAGCTAAAATTTTTAAATCGAAAATTTTAATTTATTGATTTAAAGAATTTATTCGCATTCATTTCCCATTAATTGGTTGTCATGGCATCTTCTATATTAATAGAGAAAAGAATTAAATTCAAATTTAAATTTGTGCTTCTTATATATATTGTAATCTTAACTTAAACTTAAGTTTAATTCATTCTTAGAAGTTTTAGGTTCAAGGAAATTTTATTCATAATTTCTATTAATTAGCTCATTTCTTTTTAAATTACAATATTTTATTCGCTAATCTATCTGCAGAATAATTCTTACCATTGCAATGATACAATGCGATTCCTTGTCCTTCATTTTTATTAATAATAATTTCTCTTCGTTGAAATATTTATGGATTTGTTTTAAAACTTTTTTCTTTCTACTACTTGCAACATTTCGCATGCAATCAATATGCATGCAATTAATATCAATATTATAATTCCATTGATAATAATATTTTGCTTCAAAAAAAATACAGTTATGATTGAATTAGTTTGATAAGTCTAAGTTAAATATAATATCAAACATATATAAATTTGAACAAACCTAAAATCACTTGATGATAATATCTTTAAAAAATGTACATCGAAGAGATCAAAAACTTAGTATAAGGAAATCGATAAATTTGTTAATCGCAAATTTGTTACATTGAGAATCTCCTACGACTTGTTAAATTTAGGAAAGAAGTGAAATGATCATATTCCGTTGAATAATAGTATTTCCGAATTTTTGGATGTTAAAAGATAACTTTCCAAAAATATGATATGATAACATTTTCTATCTATAGTGTTTTATTTAGAAAATTCGAGAGATACTATTTCAGGGAAACAAAGAAACAGAGGCGCAACAGGACGACATTTACAACATTTCAACTTCATGAATTGGAGCAAGCTTTCGAAAGATGCCATTATCCAGATGTTTATGCTAGGGAGGTATGTTGTTAGAAGAAGTTCGAGAAATTTCTATTTCTATATTACTCGAGAATTTCATTTTTAGAAATTTTTAATTATCACATTTTTACCAGATTAGTTCATTATATTTAATCTGAAACGTTTTTATCATATTTTTATCACAGTTAAAAAAGAATTTCAAATTTGAATTTATCATAAGAATTTATTTTCTTTTGAAGAAATTCAAACAACGATTAGAAGGTTATATCATCATAATTCTATTGTTGATATTAAAGCTCTTAATTTAAAATTTAATAAAACAATCAAGATGTAGTTTATTTAAATGTATTTAATTTTTAGCTGACATTTATTAATTCATATTTTATAGCAAAATTATTTTTATTTTTAGCTATTGGCTCAAAAAGTAAAGCTTCCTGAAGTTCGTGTCCAGGTAATTGTCTAATTATTGCTTTATATCTTATTTTTTCCATCTTTTTCGAGCAACTGATTCAAAAACTAAATCATATCTATTTTAATTTATCCTAGACCACCTTAAATTTGAATTCAAAAAATTAAAAGTCATAAATAGTTGGCCTATATAAAATGAGAGCAAATGCAAAGTTTGAGAATGAAATAATTTAAAAATTCCAAAATAATTCTAAAATTTAGAATTTCAAATCAATCAAATATGTATAACAGAAAATTTTCATCTTCTATAAAAGTAATTATTTTATTTTTAAATTTTGAAATCTAAAAAATAATTGGAATAATCAAACTGATATTATTTTTGGTTTATGAAAACTAGACATTCATGCCATCTTTAGATGACATATAATGACCTTGTAGAATAGAGGTAATCTGCTTGTCTTGTTTTCACATTCATTAATTAATAGTTATAAGAGAGAGAGAGAGAGAGAGAGAGAGAGAGAGAGAAAGAGGAAAGATAGAAAAAAAGTACCAAATAATCTCGAATTTCATCCCTTCAAACTGTCACTTCTAATTGTTATTTCCTTCTTCAGCTCGATCTCTTTGCTACATCAAAACAATGACATAATGACAAATCTCTTCAGGTTTTCCCGATCAGAAGATCTCTCTTCTTAATTCTTCCCATTAAATACCGATCGCTAATCTTCGATTTAACAATAAATTCCCAAAGAAAAAAAATTATATCCATGAAAAGGATGAAAAGAAAAAATGTCTACCAAATTGATAACTTTTTCAGTACTATAATAATACTACTAGAAGAGAGTAATGTTTTTAGAGATATACAATTAAGATGTATCAAATGTTCTTCCTTTTTTTTTTCAATTAACAATAATTGATATAAAGTATCAAATTTATCTAGAATTAAATATATAGTTCCTATTCAATATAATGTATTTTTTTGGCAAATTAATGATAATTTATGCATAATATAAACATAAATAAATAAACAATCAATAAAAAATAAACAAATATATGGTATGCCAGATGACAAACATTTTGATTTAATTAAGCAGCTGGTAAATTCAAATATTAATTGATTGATGCCCATTAGGAGAATTAAAGACTGGAATTAGAATTAATTAGCTACCTTTAAATAACTAATAATTAAATTAAAAATTAATGAATTAATTAAGGAAATGAATTTTCTTGCTAATTAATTTATATTTAATATGTGCTCTTGATCAATTGAAATATTATCAGGTATGGTTTCAAAATCGACGTGCCAAATGGCGTCGTCAAGATAAAGCAGAAAGTAGCGCAATTGCTGATTTACCGCCTGTTCGGCATAATACGCCTGGAATACCATCATGGGCATGGATGACTCATCCGGATGATTTTCCGGTCTAATGCATCCATTTGTTCAACAATCAAACGGTTTACCGGGTCCAGATATGGTCTTTTCTTCATTATTTATTAGTCATTTTATTTTCAAAAAAAAAAAATTAATGAAGCGTTTTATTGTGCTACGTCTTCTGTGTGCTACGTACGTAGCGCAATGCTACATTTTAGTAGCTGATTCGTTATTTTTGAAAGTTTCAGCTATGAACTTGAAGCAAATTTATAAATAAAAATTTTCATATTTCAAATCTATTATTTCTAAAAGTTTTAATCTCATCTCAATTTTAAATCAAAATTAGTTAACATATTAACTGAAGTTAATTTTTAAGGTAATCTCTTTGGACATTAATTTGTTGTTGACCTATAGCTTATCTCCAAAAAGTTTTAAGATTTTATTCAATTTTGATATTTTTTTTCGAAACACTTTTCTAAAATTGAAAATTTAACTTCTCTTCTTTTCCAACTTAACCTTTATGATCTTTTATATTCGAACATTAATTTAGTATGAGAAAAAAAGCACTGAAATTAATTTTTTAATTTATAAATATAATTCATTTCATTTTTGTAGGTTATGAAAACACCTTCATCATTTTGTTTTGGATACCTGCCAACGGCAACACCTACGGCAAATACATACGCAGGAATTACAGGTTCAGCAATTCCTAATACGCCATCATTTCCTGATATTGAACTACAAAGTGGTATTCGTAATGAACAGAAAACTATTTATGTTAATAATAATAATAATAATAGCAATAACAATAATATGGTTGTCTAATATAAATGTATAAATTAATGAATAACAGTTTGTCAAAAAGAAACAAAGGTTTCAAATTCTCGACAAGGAAAAAAAGAAGAAATGGAATTAAATTTATTTCGAATATCTTTTTATTTTTATAAAATTCTAAAATAAATTTAAAATGTAATAAACAAATATTATTAGCAAATTGTTCATATATTTATCACTTATTTTGTCTTTAAAATGTTTAAAGAATTATGGACAAATAATTTATAAAACTAACTTTTTTCTTTTTTTTTATAAATTTAATTATGATTTATTATCAATAAAATTTTTTTGGTATATTTGTGTGATGCAAATTTTGTTAGAAAGAATTAATAAAAAATAGGTTAAATTAGATATTTTATCTAATTTAATTTAATTTATTAATTATTAGTCATCGAATATTAATTAATTATGAATATTCAGACATTGATTTATTTTATATTAAAAGTAAGAATAGTTTATCACTAAGTTATGCATACATAATCGAATTATGTGCGATCAGAAAATCAAAAATTAACTGCCCATCAGTTAACTTTGATCATTTAATAATTAAAATTTATTTGATCTTTTTGATAAATCCAAAATTTTATTAGAATATTGAAGAAAAAAAAATACTTGTGATCCCGTCATTGATTCCCTCTCGTCTCTCAACTTTATTTCCAAGTTTTAATTGTCCAAAATGAATGGAAGAGTAAAATGCGGGAAAAAAATTAGGTTGAAATAAATAAACAATAAGCTCATTTGCAAATTGCATACAGTTGTATTATCATTTATGATGTTTGATGACTTTTATTTTAGTACTGATAACACATCACCCTTCACAAAATTATTTTTGTTTTTTTGATCACTTTTTGAGATAAATAATCACTAAACTCTTCCAATATTTTCTTATCAGCTTTTTTGATGCCTTTCATGATATATCAATTCATAATTGTTTTGATATTCTATTAGCTATTTTCGTCATAATTCGAAAATTTTTCCATTTTCTTTAGAATTTGATAATATCTTGATTTCCTTTTTCAAATATTTTGAAAGTTTTTTTAAAAATCTTTTCATAGTAAACACTTCAAGAGGATCAAAGGTTGAAAAAGAATGGATTATTTTTCATCTGATTTGCAATTATCATCGAAATCTAAGATTCTTGTAATTTAATCATTTCATTTAAATTAATCCATTCGATTGGATTATTATCTAAATTATTTTACACTTCAAATCTCCGAATCATTTCTACTTTGAAGCAATGAAAGATCAAACTCTTTCATTAATTATTCCTATTATATACGGATTATGCAAATTCAGTCATTGCACAATTCTTGCTTATCTCGATAATTTTCATCTCAAAAACTATATAATAGAAGATGGCACTATGCTATTAAAAATGCGTACTAAATTTGATGTATAAACTTTTCTCGAGAAAAAAAGACTATGAAGAAAACGGAATAAAGGAAAACTTTGCTCGAAAAACTTTTTCTTTTTGAGAAATCATCTCTTAAAAAAATGATTGAACAAGATTGAATGAATGACTGTAAAACTTATGTTCCCTCCTTTTTTTTCTTCCACATTTTTACATCATTTCTATATATATGATACGATGTTATATTCTAAAAAAATTCATTCAAAGTTTTTCCTTCAATCAATCTCGAATAACATCTCGATTAATGTAATGCTCATCATACTATTATCTTTGAAGATAATAATTATCGTATTCTGTTCATTAAATTATTAGAAGTTGCAACAGCTATTAAAATTGCACAAAATCTATATCTGCATGATGCATGCAAAATTATTGATGCATGCTAACTTATATTTTGCATGAATTAGCAAATTATACAAGTAATGCTGCTGCATGCTGAAATGTTTCTTATTTGTTGCTTTTTGTAAAATAAAGCAAAAGATACTCAGATTAATTGGAAATCATTGCTTAATACTGTTATGATTTTATATTTCATTTCAAATTAATCGATATTTTGTTTAAATAATCGTTAATCATTTCTGGTTTCCTAAATTTTCACGTTGTGTTAAAATTGATTGAAATTAACAGACTACTATGAAATCTTATCTTTTATTTATTATTATGTTTAACAAATTATATCTGAGTCGCTACCTTTAAATAGCACTTACCAATACTGATAAATTTTCTTTTTTGCTTTTGTATTTGTTCTCCGTTAAATTATTTACTAACCGTTTACTCAATTAATTAATTACTCATCTACCTAATTAATTAATTACTCGTTAATTATCATTATAATAAAATTTTTATTCATATATGTTAAGTATTAAAATAAAAATTTTATAATTTTAACAACAAAATTGACAAAAATATATATTTGTTAGTTTGTGAAAAAATTAAATCTAAAAATATAATTAGTAAAAATTAATAAATTTACAAATCTAATCTTAGTACGAAACATTCGAAATTATAGTATTATTGTATAGTATCTTTGATTTCTCGACAAGTTGTTATTACTGCATCTCATGGCAAATGTAATTAAGTATGCGTTATCATATCATATCACTTGCTAATTGTCAAAAATTATCAATTTACTAATTATCCTGTGTAGAACCTGAATTATTAATTACAATTTAACAGCTTAATTACTGATTATTTAGTCAATTAGCAAATAAATTTAATAAATTTCATTCTATTGCATAAATTTCAGTGTTTATTTTTCGTGAGATAAAAAAATTTTCGATAACCAAAAATCAAAGAATCATTTTTATAATTTCATATTAATAGTTAATTTTTTTTTAAAGTAAAAAAGTTTAAAAAATATCACATATTTTAATAATCATTTCTCATATTTTATATATCAAATAAATTTGATCGAAATTTTTTCTTATTTTTTATCACATAAATCATAAATATATATAATTTTATCAGTAAATTATGAGAAATTGAATTCTCGAAGAAATAACGTAAATGTTTATTTGATTATGGAAAACGTTCTTAAGAAACGTTAAAAACGTTAAAATGTTTGAAATATTAAAGCACTGAATAGTAAAAGCTAATTTATTACAGTCAAATGAAGACATGGCCTTATTGCTTCTAAATAAACCAATAACAAAAGTGTAAACAAAAACGATAGCCACAATATGAACATTTCGGAATTATAAAATTATCGATCGATGATACACATTATCATTTACAGATAATGCTATCAAATCAACAGAATGTAGAATGTTTGATCACGAAAAGCATGAAAGCTTGCTCTTATCACGTCATATACATATAATATTTCACGTATTTCATATCATGAAATATTATATTCACATTTTCAGATATCATCTTTACTATTCCATTCTATTACTTAATTTTCATTTATTATCTAAATAAATTTAGAGCATAGCAACTTATGCAGTATGCAAAAACCGCATCTCATAAGTCCGCCCTTCCTATCCTGATTGCTAATCTTATTAATATTCAAAAATTTCTATGATAAGTCATTTCGAATTTGCAATGATAATTTTTCTACAATATTACTTTCTTGCATTATTTATATTTCTAGGGAATTTAAAATCAAACATTATAAACGTGTGATAAACTTTATGCAAAAAAAGATAATTTTTTGAAAAATTAAATGCTAATAATATTTAGAATAAATTATAGTACAGGATGATAGCAGAGGACTAGTAGTAATATGCAACCGTAACGGTATACCATATCTTATCAGTATATCAAAATTTGTTATCTTATCAGGAATTTCAATGCATCTGATGAAGGGATGAATATATTTGTCAACTTTTCATAATTTTTCTAGTTGTTTATCTGCATCCTGAAATATCGCTACTTCATCTTTATGATGGAATCATCTGTAAGAATTATGTCTTTCCTAATTTGTCCTTGAAATAAAATTAGTAATTTACAGTATGCCGTGATAACCTGTGCCAAATTCTATGACATTTACCGCAATTTTCATGATTTCTCAATGTTCATGAACAGATTAACAATATACCCAACGATTAATGAAAATGTTTTAACGAAGTTTATCGAGAATAAATTATAAAAATATGGAATATTCTGAGCGAATATTTCATGACATATCGAATGATTCGTATTTTGTGAAAGCAATAAGTTTCAATAAAATATATTAGGAGAAAAATTGAAATTAAAAAGATAGGACAGTTTTGTGATATACGATGGTTATAAAATCCAGGAAACTGCTCAATCGATTATAACTTTTAAAAATTTCAAAATCGCATCTCATAAATCCGCCCTTCCTGATTAACCTGCTAAAATCTATTCAGAATCAGAAAATTTAACTGGGAATTAATCTTTATAGTTCATCAAAGGGAAGTATCAGTAATAAAATAAAACTTGACAATCATGTACGCATTAATAGCCAGAAAAATATCAGAAGAATAACGGACAAATATACAAAGAGAATATCATCGTTAATCGCAATTCCTTATGATAATTCATACATCTGAGATAAGATAATAGCATTTTGTGTATTTAAAAAAATTTTTGAATATTTGCAAAAATAATTTGATCTTGGAAAACACATATGCATATACATACATACATTACATAAACTCTAAACAATAGAAGATAAAAAAGTAAAACTAAAGTATTTCTAAACGACTGAGTTCATTTTTTCTTTCTAGGTCAATCTTCTTAACTTTCGATTTAGCGAAGCTCTTAGATAAAATAATTTCTATGATTCATTATAGAACAATTTAGTATCTTAAGAGGAAGTAAGATCACATTGAATTAGACTGAAATTATCTAAGAACTCGCTACTACTGCAATGATTTCAACATATGCAGTCATATGTAATGGTATTTGTAAAATTGAAATGCTAAAAAAAAGTTTGTTTTGCTGGGAGATTAATAATGTCATGATGATTTATTGCTTGTCAAAATAAAATACAAAAAAAAAAGAAAGATATGAAGTTGATAAACTGAAACAGAATGTAAATAAATTACTTTAATCTTAAAATTGTATATCCTAAAAGATCAGTGTTAAATGTAAAAGAAATAACAAATACCATGGCGTATTCGTCACTGAAAACTGAGTAGAGAAGATTTATTTGTCCAAACTTTTTCTAACGTGTGATGGAAACTCTGCGAACATTTGACTAATTAAATTATTATACCTTTTCAGTTATATATTATCTCTCCTAATTTTAAAGATATTTACATCTTCTTAGTTACTTTGTAATTATATTCAGTTATCCTTAATTACTAACGAAAGGAAGACTATTTAACGCTGAGATATCTAAGAGGTAGCCTCTTGTTCTGCAGTTTTGTTAAATACTTTATAAGCTGTTTCATTCATCAGTTCTTTCAATTCATTTGCATCCTTCACTTTCAATTTGTATAACCAACCTAAAATTATATTGCTCTTTATTAAAGTTCCATTATATTGATGTAATGACCAAGAAGTTATTTTTCATTAGACAGCATGATTTCCTCAATCAGCAACTGGTTGCGGAAAAGATAATTTGAAACAGAAATTAAAGTTAGTAAAGATAGATTAATAAATTTTATATTGAATAAGCTTTCTTTAAACTATGTTCACATTTCTTTGTTGTCCGCTGCAAAAATAAACCTTACGTAGATGCAAAGTGATTCCTTATCTTTTAGTATTAAGGAAACTTGAAAATATAGTACAACCAATTTTTTACTATTTAACCATTTTCTTATTAATATGAAAACAGAAATATTTATTTCAAGACTGAAACGATTTTCATTGACTGCATTTGGAAGATTAAGACATACCTTTATCAAGAGCAAACTTATTGATCAGAGATGGAGTATTTTCGACTTCAATGTTCTTTTCTATAACAATTCCAGAAATTGGTGAATAGACATCTGATGCTGCTTTTACACTTTCCACTGCTCCAACTGAATCACCTGCATGCAATTCTTTTCCAACTTCAGGCAGTTCTGCATAAACAATATCACCAAGTGCTGCCTGAAAACAACTTTCCTACCACTTTAAAAAGAACGTGTTTTTCAAATATGGATAAAATTTAGAAGTAAATTTATTAAATAACATAACTAATAGAACAACATAAAATTAAATGTATGAATATGTGATGAAGAGGAAGAGATTCCAAATATATGAAGACATTTTAATTGTTCAAAAGTACTATTCGACAAGACCTCTTTTAAAATCTCATATAGCATCAATTCAATCAATTAGAATTAATTTGCGGAATCCATCTATCAGAAGTAATAAACCTGCGCAAAATCAGTGATTCCAATAATTGCTGTATTACCTTCGATGACCACCCATTCATGCTTCTTTGTATAATACCGATCTGTAAATATTCTTTCAAAAGTGATTTATTTACTTATAGCTCTATTTTACAAAATTATACTCAAAATAATTAAAACTGCTTATATTTTTAATATTAAATGTAACTTGTAATACAATCTTATATAAAAAATTTTCTCCAGATAATGGTTATGATACAACATTAAGCAAATGATAACTTTATCAATTAATGGATTAAATTATACCTTTGAAAGAGTTAAAATTGCCTAATTTTAGTGTCACTGATGAGTTCTAAATACTCAATTGAAGTAATTTTAAAAGTAATTCGTAGCATACCGACATATAAGCGTTGCGATATAGCAATAGTGCGATGAATTGGAATGAGCAGTGATTTTGATGTGATAACAAATGGAGAAAGTCTTTGAATTGCTTGTATCCAACACGTTACCATACCTATCAAATATCTGAAACAATAAAATTATCCTTCAAATTTTTTATTTTTTGAAGCGAAATGAATAAGTAATGTAATAATGGATCACATAGATTGTTTTTCTAATCACATGAATTAAATTGACAGCTAAATAAATATAAATAGAATGATACAGGTAAAATTTCTAATTGAATATAACTCTATCGCGTTGAATTTAATTAAGATATAATGAAGCCGTATAATTTTACGAACCAATATTCAAATAACTATTACCTAAATCAATTCATTTGCGATTTCAAAATGAACTTGACGATCATTAATTAGTTAATTTCATTAATACCTAAGAATGATATTCCAGCAAAAGTGAAGGCAGATTTTTAGAATAATACAATTTAAATTCAAATCATTTTCTTTTTCTTCAAATTTTCTTTTTAAAATACAAGAATCGCTTCCTCTACGATATTAAAGGAATTACAGAAATAAGAGACTGATGGTAGATTTCAATAAATCTAAGGTTAGTTAGATGATCGTACCAATTGAAGAAATGAAATATCAGGCATTTTATTGTATTTTCATCTTTCTTGATATTTAATTCCTTACATATGTATCAGCTTGACATTAATGATCGCTTATTAAATCTTATATATATTATTATTTCTATTACTATTTATTATTGCAAAAAATTTCTTCTTAAGCTCACTAACTTCTCCTCCAATTCTTAACTTTTTCTCTTTTTGAATAAAGATTTAATTCTATCCAATCCATATTTCATAATATATCTTTTATTCTAATGATAATATTCAAATTAACTGTATGATTTCAATATTTAATAATTTAATGACCTTAATTAAACAGACTGCCTTTTAAAATTTCAATTATTTTTTGCATTTTATAATATACAAATTTTATTACGAAAAATTTTTGCTTTATAATCCATAACATTGTCATTAAAGGATTGAAATATTTCACTTCTTCATGATATGATGATCACTATCCCAGACTAATTTTATCAATGTGCATTAATGAAGGCATTTAACAAAAATGAAAAGAAGCAGTCTGTTTTGATAATAAATATATCAATTAATCATATCAGCGATTTGTAATCAATTCTCTCTTAAATGCATAATCTCGAAAAAAATCAAAGCATGACAACATCAACCCTGTCATTCCGATCCCTCCACATCCCTTTAATGTAGCTCCGTCTATTTCATTAAGTTATTAAACCGTGCCAATTTTAACTTCTACTACTCATTCGTTATCAGTTGGCATTAAATAATATTTGGTTATATTTCTGTGGAGTTTTTATTTCCGGAATTCCGGGGACAACTTTTTGTAACTTTGATTATTAGCTAATTGTTCGTCGCTTCATATGATATAGCATCTTCATTATTTAAGCAGAAATATTTGTAATATACTAAATCGACTGATAAAATTTCCGTTTCGTAATTATATCGATATTTTTTTACTTTTCTAGCTGATAAAGCGACGGCATCTTCGATGCAACGAATAAACATAAAAGATAATCAATTTCTCGATAACAAACTAATCAATTCATATGCAAATTATCATTCAATAGGAAATGAATAATCGAATAGGTAGGTATAGCATTTTTGTTATTTTTAATGAGAAAAAGTTACAGATTTAATCATTTTCTTTTGATAATTAAACAGTTATTATTTATTTTGAGAAAATTAAAAATAGCATAAAAATATTTCTTTCTAAATTTGCATTATAAATACTAAATTAACTGTTTACCACTTGTAAAATATTTATAAAATTTATCAAAGCGCATAGATAGAAAGAAAACAAATTTTCATTTCTTGTCAATTTCATTTTCAGAATTGATGAAATTGGCATATCCACTTTAACTAATTAATTCCGCTTTAAAACTTTACTGCATTAAAAAAATAAAAAATGAACATTGAAGTTCTAGGCGTGACGTAATATGCATATCTAATTCATTATTAATATCATAAACTTATAATACAGAAAATCTCTAGTTTTTTTATTTAAGCAGATTGGTTTATCGGCAGTGTTCTTGGTATATTACATTCATTTCTTGTAAATCATGTGTACAAAATTGTGCCGGAACCTTATATGGATGAAATTTTTCATACCGATCAAGCACGACGTTTTTGTGCATTAAATTTCACGTTAGTTTACGACTTTTATTTGATAATTACTTGCTTTATTAGTAATGAGAGAGTATTATTCTATTCTAATGCTATAATTTTAAAAGATCTCTCAAAAGATATATAAAGATGTATAATTTTTATAGATAGATTATGCAAATAATGGAGAAATATTTCCTGAAAAAAGATAAGGATAGAAATAATAGAGTATATCTGTTCAATTTAAGTCTTTTAGTGAGGAAAACTTCAAGTTAACTTTTACAATGATTATAATTAATTGATTCCATAATAATTTATATATATTCGGATTAAAATGAATTTGGATGGATAACTATTTATTCAACAGCTGTATAATTTCATTGAAATTGATTACAGTAATTCTTTTTATTTCTTATTCATTTAAAGAGATTTTTAACTCATATCATTACAATTCCAGATGGAACCCGAAAATTACAACGCCACCAGCTTTGTACTTACTTTCATTACCATTTTTTGTGGTTATGAAAGATATACGAATTCTGCTTTGATTCCATTTGCTTTTGTTGGTTGTATTAAGTTCCGACAACTTTTTCAGAAACCTGTATCCAAGTTAAATTCTCGATATCTGGAATTTATACTAAGTTCTCTAATTGTCCTATTGCTTCCTGTACTGTTTCATTCTTCACTTCTATATTATACGGATTTATTATCATTAACAACACTTCTATGGGCTGTTTCCTTCAACCATGTATACTATCCTCTTTTATTTTCGCTATTTCTATATGCACCCGACAAACAAATATCATTTGGGCAGCTGTTTATGGTTTAACTCATTTGTTTATTTTATTTAAAAAATTAAGCAAAGGCAACTTATCAATAGTGGTGCTTATTAGGAGCTTGCTACAGCTTTGGTCATTAATAGTGTTACCCGTTGGTTTTATTATCTTTTTCATATTGAACGGCAATAGCATAGTGCTTGGTGACCGTTTAGCTCATAGACCAGTAGCCCATTTCATGCAACTTTGTTATTTTTGATTTTTCTGTGTTTCAGTTCAGCACCTTTATTGGTATTCTCTACCAGAACTTATCAATGTCCAAGTTATGTCATTCGTAAGCCTGTTAAATTATTGATTTTGTGCCTAATTTTTACTTGTTGTGTTTATTTTTCACATTAGAACATCCATATCTGCTGGCTGACAATCGTCACTTCACCTTTTATGTCTGGAGACGATGGTTTTTACGTCATCCGTATTGTAAATATGTTACTATAGTCATTTATATCATAGCACTTCAGTTATTTCGCCAAATGATAGAGCATATTCCGAGGGTCCTTAGTTTACTGTATATTTTGGGAACAGCAGCAGTGTTAGTACCAGCATATCTGCTGGAACCAAGATATTTTATTGTACCTTACATCTTTTGGCGCCTTAGCTATCCAGAACGACGAATTTTAATACTTATTATCGAATTAATCTATGAGCTCTTTATAAATGTTGTCGTTTTGTATATGTTCCTGTATAGGCCATTCGAATGGTCGCATGAACCAGGTATTAAACAGAGATTCATGTGGTAGAATTGTATAAAAAAGTGATCTAAGAGAATTTTTTCACTTTCTTTATGTTTAGTGTTAATAAGGCGGCTCTTGAGAATCACAACATTATTCGTTGTTGCCGTTATATTCGTTCATAAACAATAATTTATTTACGGTTTTGAATTTTTTATTAAATTTTTTAAGTGAATTGTTGGAATAGCTCGCAATATATTGTCCAAGTATTATTTAATAATAATACAGACTTACAACAAGATATATATATTTTTTTAGCAAAAAATAGGTTGAAAATTGAAAAATTCATTGCAATTTTGTTCTTTAAAACTATTTGTAATGTAGTAATCTACAGATGATGTAAATACGAATGAACGTATTATCTATTTATCATTTAAGATCTATGTATGTTTCTCAATTTAATTATATTATTTTAATATTTTTGTCATTGTCGTAAGTCTGGATTAGAACAAGATCCAGTAAATTATTATCATGCACAATAGTTATAATGGTATACAACTTTGTGCATGTGCATTGCTTTTAAAAATTTGTTAACAAACAAAAACAACAACTGATATGATAGGCAGTTAAAAGTGAGCAGCAGTGATCAAAATAAATTATAAAATTCAAAATAAGCTCAAGTTAGATCAATTGAAAGTGAGAATAAACAAAGTATTAGATTAGATGCGATATATTTGCTTTGCAGTAAATTAATTATTAAATCATTTCATGTCATATATTCAGAGGTCAACTTAAAAAAAAAAAAGATTAATTGAAATGATTGATTTTTGAGTGCCATATTAAAAAATCAATTATTTTAATTGAATAATTTTGAACGAAAATATAAATTTCAGATTTACTTTTAATTATGATAACCTAAAGTTGAGCAAATGTCAAGAATATACAGGAAATTGGTCAACTAGAGAATCTAGTGATGCTAAACTTGCCGCTTTTGAGCCGATACACATATTATATTGCTTTTCCGGAAGTGATTCAGCACAATGCATAGTATGGTAGATGTGAACAAGACCTGGATCCGGTGCACGCATTATATGTAACGGTGAATGAACACATTTCTCGAAGAAATCTACATCTTCCATACCCCATCCCTAAACGATACTTTATTTTGAATTTATCGCGCGAAGGAATATATTTGTTTGATATTAAGAATCTGATGTTGATGTTTTTCTAAAGTTTTTGGAAAAAGAAAAATTATCCAAATTTATGAGTAACAAACAAACTTATCTTTGATTTATATTTCGTTGTGTACTGAAAATAGTGCTATCTTACCTGTATATTCAAATTCATGCCTCCAATGAGATCTAAATCAGATTTATAAATAGATACCAATCCAAATCCGAAATGTCGAAAATAACCCCTTTTTCGACCATAATGAAATGCATCGGAAAATAATCGATCGCTATCCGACCATGTTTCCGGTGAATATTCACTAAATACTATCGGAAAATATACCTAAAAGATAAAATCTGCTTGGTTTTCCTAAATTATCGATCAGAAATTTCGACTCTTCATTATTTAAAAATAATAAATAAAAAACATACTAAACTAATTTACCTGAGCACCACGTACGGTATTGCGTATAACCCGATCAAGAGTATCACAAGTAAAAAGAATATCAACATCAATAAAAAACATCAAGTCATCCGGTCCTAGAATATCAGCACCGCGGAAAGTGCAACACCACGACTGAATGGTTGCGAACCCATATTAATCACCTAGAAATTCAAAGAAATACAGTAACAAAAATATAAAATTAATTTTTTTGTCACTACTATAATCGATATAAATGTTTTTTTTTATTGGCCATATTTCCAAATTCGATTCATCATTTTAAAAAGGCCTAGTAATTTTTAAAATAATATCACACTTGTATCTATTTTAATACTATTATAATATTAGATACATCAGTAGCTATTAAATATTAGATATATCAAATATTTCGAGCAAATTTTCAAAATGGATTTTTAGAAGATTTTCTAGCTAAAAAAGATGAAATGTACGGATACAATTTTCAGATATTTTTAGGAAATGAACTATCAACTAGAAAAATGCTGCAACTGACTAATTTTAAATTTTAAACTGATAATGCCAAGAAGAATGATCGACCAACCGTAACATCAATTTCCAATTTAAGCTTATCAATCAATGCTGCAATTACTGCATCCATATCAGACATCGAATCATAAATTACCAGAATAAGTGAAAATATTCGTCTGTTAACACATACAGTTCTCAGATTATTTGCAAACCTATAATATCTGATAATACATTATCATGCGATCAATGCTATCAATAATTTACTGATCTTTAATTACATTCTTCAATTATCAGATGTTAAAATGATATAAAATATCCTTCTTTACTTATCCACTGAGATTAGAGAAAGATTTATAAATTTTTCGAGACCAAAATAGGTTAAAAGTAATGAAGAAAATTTTTTAAAACGGCTTTATTCGTATTCTTGATGATGTCTTGCTAAATTATATAAAAGAAAATCAACCTTTTAAATGAATCAACTCTTCCAACAAGTGGCAATATTAAATGAACATGAAACTTTTCCGACGGTAATTTCATCCGTTGCCAATCAAAACCTTTTGATTTATTTCCTTCCTTCCATAAACGAATATTTTTAGCGATACGTTGACGTAAAGTATCACGAAAAAAACTATCTGATATAATCTCCAATGATCCGAATGTTTGCTGAACATATGCATGACGACGAACAGAAAGTGTTGCTCTATTAAATATAATAATATATATATATATATAATAACAACATATATATATATATATATATATATATATATATATATGCAATTTGTATCATCTATTATTTATTCATAGATCGAATAATATCGATCGATATTTTGACACTTTCAATCTTATAATATTAATTATTTATAGAAAAAGATTAACTTATGAGGTGGTCGAATCTTTTTGAACCATAAAACCATATCAAGAACATAATCAACACCATGACGTGGTTCAACTCTCATATAACCATAATGAATGTTTTGAAATCGTAGTACACGACCACGTTCTCGAGCATTTGCATTAAATTCATCGAAAAGCTATAAATTATCATATTTAAAATAATAAAAAGGATTGATATTCATACAAATTAACGAATGAGATAATTGCAATAGTACTAAGAGCGATAATGCTGATAATGATAATAAATATTGATAATAACTGAGACAAAGATGATAATGATAATGATAATATAATAACAGTAATAACCTGTATGATAATTTCATTTAGTGCCATTCGTATACTTAAATCAACTGTATGCCTCGGGCAGTTTACTTGTCCAGCACAAAATAAAATATTATCAGATGAAATAAAATCCCAATGGATGAGATCATGAGTTGAATTTGCAATATGACGTGTAAGTGATGGTACTTTTGATTTAGCAATTCATTCCGTAATGTAACATGTCTAGAACGTAATTTAGCAAGTCGAAGGATACGATTGTGAACATGAATTCGACGCATTGTTGATGGTTGCTTGACTGGATGAAGCGTGATGGCATGACGTAACTCCGTTAAACTACCTTGATAAGCATTTGGTACCGTTTGATTATTATGAAATAATGTTTGCATTTCGTAATTCCATGTACACGTAACACCGACATGCTTTCGGATACATCTAAATAATAAAATGATATATTCTAAATACGATCTCAAGAAATCAATATCTTATATTATTCATTATTCATGTTTTTGTATTATTCATGTTCTCGTATTATTCATGTTCTCGTATTATATATGTTCTCGTATTATTCATGTTCTCGCATTATTCACGTTCACGTATTTATCTCGAATTTCCCGATTTACTTTTGCAATGAGAAAAAATAAAACTTTCTTAAAAATAAATTATGCTAAAATTATATTCATTAAAATAACAAGAGTGAAATATTATTATTACTACATCGAACGGATTAATTTGATTGACTAATTGATAAACTTATTGATAATTTATGATCTTATCGATAATTTACAGTATCATGCAAAACTATAAATAGTACCTTCCGAGTTCGACATCTTCATGCGTAGTGAACATTTCCATCAAGCAGGAACGCAAATGTGGAGCAACAAGACGTAAAGTCATTTGGGACATTACAATACCTGGTCCACCCATGCAATAATTATCATCTTGACCAAGAGCTAGTTGACCATATTCGGCTGTGTTACCCAGTCCAGCTTGGCCAATTAAATGAGCCTTATTCGAATCCAGAGATCTAATACATAAAAATATATAAATTCAGAAACATCACTTTGTACTTATTTGTGATTATTCATTATATTTATTTTGATTGTTTGATTTTCAAAAACTCGATAAAGCTTGTGGCTTTTGTGAAATTCAAGATTTCGATCTCGTAATGAGCCTTAAAGCAGAGATCAAAGGTCATTAAGTTTAGTTACGAAAGAGTTATCGAAGTACTAACCTTAACAATGTTTCTAATTGTTCTCCTCTCACATACAAATCATCGTCTGCCCTCATAAACCAATCGAAATCGTCTAACTGAAATTTTTTCAGAAAATCAAAAAAGTCTTACGGATTTTGAAGGAAAATCTGAAGGGATATTTAGAATTTATGAAATCATTGATTAACTATCTTGTGATATGTTGATAATGTTTGATCAATCTCTCAAACTTTTCAATTTTCCGATATATTGAATAAAGTTGATTTTATCTTAATCATATAATTCATGGTAATCGATAAAATATTGATGTTAACGGTCTTGATCCATTAAAAAAAATTAACACTGATTTCCTATCCCACTAATGAGTAGCTTTCGTTTTAACCTAATTAATCAATTATTTGATTAATTAATCATTTCAACGTAAATGTCATTGAATCTTCGGGAAAACTGAAAAATTGAAATACGGGAGAAAAGGGAATGAATTTTTAGTTGAACAAATTAAGATCAGTTTTTTTCTCTTCTTTTAAATATTTTCTTTTTAATTTGATAAAATTGTTTTTCTTTTGTTATCAATCGCCGATCTATGAAATACTTTTTCTCATTTCAAAACAATTTCAATTTCAATTGTTTCTTTTTGATTATTTGCCTTCAATTTCTTCTAAGAAATTTTTTGAAAAAAAGTGAAATTTCTTCCTTGTGATTTTTTTTTGAAATGAAATCGAAGAAGTAATTTCGTTATGAAAAGAACCATTATGAAAAGGATTAATTTAATAAATAATAATTAATCTATTCATTCATCTATCTATAACAGGCAATATTTAAAATTTGATAATACTGATTTTTGAACTTATCTGATTGATCTAATCAATTTATGTATAAACTAAAATCAAACTGTGATAAGGTTAAATTCACTATGTAATTCGCTATCTAAGCTTAATAAATTTATTTGTTTTTTTCTAATAATTTAAATTAGCCAAATATTGAACAAAGATAAAATTAAAAACTAGCATGATGATCAGCCATCCATTTCAACATTACAAATGATTTCTTTTGCGGTGGATATTCATCAGTAACACCTTTCAAGCGTATCACTGGCATATCACTATGAATTGTTGCTGTTCCTTCGGCTACGAAAAATAGTAACTAAAATTTGAAAGAAAAAAATTCATAAACATTAAAAAAAGTTTTGCCAAGCTTTAACAATTTTTTTAAATTTAAGAAATTTTCGTCAAAATTATAAAAGATCAAACCTTTCCTGGAATATGTTGTGCCCAAGTTTTCCATACTTCATAAGCTCTTGTATCCACATATTTTGCTGCTGTCATCACACCAACAAGTAATAATTTAGGCTCTTTATTCTATAAATCATATCTTTAATTATAAATTATTATAAACATATTTAACATAATTGATAGATACAACAGTATTAGCCAACTTAGGTTGAATATTGAAATGAAATACAACAGTATTAGCCAACTTGGGTTGAATATTGAAACGAAACAGTTATGTATATAAATATGTAATTTAGTTATGCAAATAAAATAAAGGAATTTTTAAAAGTGTATGCGATATTTGCAGATTGATATGCGATAAGCATATTTAAATTTCTGATTGAGTAAATTGTACTCGTTTTTTCTATTCCAAATTTTATATTATTAACTTTTCTGATATAATTGTAAGAAATGATAAGTTTATTATTAAATGATATTTCCACTTACTCTTCACATATTTTAGTGAAGTATGGTTATAGTTAATAATGATGAATGATTGTTAGTCAAATTTCTCTCGAAATACTCGAGATATTTCATTTTCATTAATTATTTTTTAACGAAATGAATCGTTTCTTTTTTATTAAATAAATAATCCAAAGTAAAGGTAAAAGGATGAATATTGACTCAAAAAATTACTATTATTTTATTTAAAATAACTAAATTTAATTTAAAAGAATTCATTTCGAATAAACGATATTTTGAATATTCTCGAGAATCATCAAAAATAAAATTGAAAATGGTTAAGAATAAATTAAAAACGAATATTGTTTTGCTAGAAGAGTCATGAATTTTCAAATTTTGATATAATACATACTTGCATCAAAAGGTTGTTACAAATATCATGTGGTAAACGTCGTACACCTGTAAAGATCAACGTTGCAGATATACCAACAATCATACCAAATAGCGTGGGAAAAATAGATCGCGTCATTCGTCGCAATCGTCCCTTTCCTTTACGCCATGTCAATGCCATTGCCGTAATCAGGAAAATAGCACACGTTGAATCTAATAAAACCTAAAGTTTGATTTGATCTTGTAAATTATACTAAGAATTATGAGCTAAATGAAATTAGAAATATTAGAGAGCTAAAATTAGTCAATTTTTAAAAATAATTAAAATTAAACTATAAATCAAATTATATCTATTTTGATTTAAATACTTGTAATTTAAAATAATTATTATACCTCTCTTCAATGATAAAAATGCCTTTAATGATAGTAATCATATCATAAATTTTGCGTTCAACATTATTATTGATAAGTTTACTGTTAAAGAACACTTATAATCTATTACTAGAATTTACTTATCGTATTGAATCAATAATTTATTTCTTACAAAACTGAATGATAAAAAATCTATTTCTTTTAAAAGAATAAAAATATTTTGAATTGGAAATTTCGTTTATGAAATGAAAGAATCTTTTAAATCAAAATATATTATTAATTGATGAATTGTATTTATTCTTATTTTTAAGTCATTAAATTTCTGATTATTCCATTTCCATCTACGCCGATCTTTTCTATACAAAAAAAGAAATTCTTCAAAAAAAATTGAAGGAGTTTTCTAAATCTAATAATGTTTAGAAATCTAAGTTTTGGTAAAATAAGTTCTCCAAAAAAATTTTCTAAAATTTTTATAAATTTTAAATGAAATTTAAAAGTTAATTTAGAACTCATTTATGACATCAAATTAAAAAAGAGGCTTGTAATTTAAATAAAATTAAAAGAGCCTATTTATGAAAAAATTAGATAATTTGCAATTTGGAAGGATAAAAATGTATAGAATTTAAATATTAATATTGAAATCAAAATAAAATTTAAAAGTTTACAATGAATTTATTATAAATTCAATTGAAATATGAAATCTAAAATTGAAATTCTATAACTCAAACGAATAATTTGTGATTAAAAATAAATTAATTAATTTAGCTATGATTGCTTAAAATTGAAATAAGTAAATGTAAAATGCTAACCGATCATTCGGAGTGATAAGAGCAAATTTTCATTCATTCATTCATTCATCAGTATTTTCCTCAAAATAGAATGATAATATCGTCTCTGAAATCATCATCATCATCATATCATCATTTTCGTCATTGCCATTAGCCAACCATTCGATTTGACTTATGCATTCAGATTTACCTGTAAACGTGTCACATTTCTCGAGAGAAACTTCAGCTCTGTAAACAACAAAACTATTAATATATCATTCATCACATTCACCCATCAACGAATATCCTTCATGTATACTATACTACTAATCGTACATTTCTCAACTCATATATAGATCGATGATAGATTGATATGTGCATATAAATAAATATATATATGTGCATGCATTTATGATTGCATGTATATGCATGCAATCATAAATATAAGACGTCCAATTCTTATCATTATCATGTAATCATAAATACAAGATATGCAATTGTTATTATTATCAATTTAGTTCTTCATTTACTTCATTTAATATCACCTTTCAACTGATCTTAATCTCTCATAATATTTATTATGGTTTTCCTAAAAATTTGAATTGAACAATGAATATTATTTCGGCTGAAAAGTATGAATAGCAATATCAAAACTTTTAAAATAATTACATATTTGAAGTAGTACCAATATTAGTAAGTTTCGAGAATAGAAGTCTCGAAATAATTATAATAAAATAAGATTAAAAATGCAAATGAAAGTTTATCAATTGATGAATATTGTTTCATTTTAAACGCTTCTTATTTTTATCAATAAAATGATGATTGATTCGTTGTATAGTAAGACTTAAGCCAATTACACAGCTTAACATACAGTTAGCCAAGATTATCGTACAATTACATACACGCAATTAGCCAAAGCTATTTCTTAATGAATGAACTCAGAACGGTAGAATTTAAATTAACTGGAAGAGATGATAACTGCAATCGATTTAGTGCTGATAATTACAAGCATTTTGAAAATTAAAGATGATGCTGACAAATATGCAAAATTTAATGATAGTTATATTAGATTTGGTACATCAGTGATAGATAAGATAATATTAGCTAACATGACTCGAGAATTTTTCTTTTTTATTTTTTTAAAGCATTTATTCTTTTAAAAATATTTCATTTTGACATTTATTTCAGAACATTTTTGAGAAAAACAATTTTAACGAAAAATCTTATATTTAAACAAAAGCATTGGATTGATAAAATACATATTTTATCAAAAAATTCTGAGACATCACCTGTTTGCTAAAGAATTTCGAATTTGAAAAATTTTTTGTTTCAAAATTTATTTTAAAATATTAAACGAATAATAATTGAAAATATTAATAAAATAATATGTATATGTTATAAAAATCCTATTCATAATAATATATATATTAATATTATTATCAAAGAATTTAAATAATAAATTTTTCTTTTCTTTTTTTTGAAATTAAAATTAATTTAAAAATTTTCTTTATTTTAATAAGTAAAGCTATTTACTAAAATATAAGAATGAAAATTTTATTATTATAATTTAATAAATTTTAATTTTTATTTCTTATAGAATAAATAATCTAAATGTATTTAATAAAATATAATAAATTAACAAATAGTAAATTAAAAAAAAAAAACTAAAAATCAATTTAAATGTGAAATAAAAAGAAAAAAAAACAAAATTCGAGAATACGAAATTAGATATCAATTTACGTAAAGAATATTAGAAATGCTGTAATAAAAGCTGCTAAACTTATATAATTTAGAACATTAATTTTACACACACACAAAAAATATGCATTGAAAAGGACATCTGTTTCTATATTAATAATAAGTTTATGGTTTATAATGAAAATTGTATGCTTCCCAATGAATCTTTCTCTTAGATAAAAGCAAAAGAAAATGAGAAATTTTAAAAATGAATCATAAAAAATGGATAAGTTTAAAATGGAAGTTTATAAAATTGGAATGAAATGAGAGCCAATATAATTGGATAAAACGAATAACCAACTTCAACATTTGTTTCGTTTGAAATAATTGGTGCAAAAAGAGACGGAAGATAAGAAAGAGGCCGCGATTAGATGTCGAGAAAATTGGCCCATCATCGGTTCGAGACTGTTACACCATCAATGCAGACATCGAGCCATCTTGCAATAGTAGCAACAGCAAACCATTTACACCACCACACCCATCCATATGACACTAATCAGTTTGTTTCAACTTTTCCAACTTAATATCATCTTTGCTCTCGATCTTGACCTTCAATTTCTTTAGGACAATTCGATTATCCTTTTAATATTAACTAATTTCTAACTCATTTAAAGTTAGATGATATAATGAAATTAAAAAAATTTGGTAGACAGAATTGTCATGAATGAATTATGTGAGGCAATAAATCTAAACGATTTAAAATTGTTATAAATGAATTATTCTACAGCAATGAATATAAAAAGCTCAGGCTAAACTAAAGAATATTTAATGATTTGATAAAGGACATCTCGATCAATCTTACTGATTAATTCTTAATCACTTAGACTTTAAGACTGTCATGGGTGAGTTATGCGAAACAATTATTTAAAAAAATTTAGTCAATTTGTTATAAATGAGTTCATTTGAAACAATTAATTAAAATGGTCGAGAATTGTCAGTATTGAATTGTGAAAAATAATAAGTTTAAAAAAATTTAGGTTAAATTCGGAAAATATCAGATGTTATTTAGAAAAGGAATTAGTAGAAATTTGAAGTGTTTTTTTCCCGTTGAGAAAGAAAAAACAAGGAAGCAATGAATTTTAAAATTTAATTTATTTATGATTATCATTTAATCGTTAAGCTGAAATGCTGTTGTTAAGAAAAAATTTTTAACTATTTTTATTGTTTTCTTTTACTCAAAAAGTATTATACAATAAATTCTTCAGTACAGATAAGCATGAAATTAGATATTCAAATCAGTAAAACAGATCGATCTAATTTCAGAGAAGCAAAATTATGTTCTGTTAATTGATTATGTTTAAATTTTCAGCATGAAAAGTTTTTAGCAATTTAAAATTTGATAAAATTTTGAATGCATCTTTCCGGAGATATCATCAAAAATGAAAAGATAATGATATCTTTTAAATGAAATTCAATTTTGGAAAAATAAAATTCAAAAAAGTTACGTTGTAGAAAAAATCTTTACTGTCGAAAATTTAAATAGTCTTAGCAAAGAAATAATCTAAATTTTTACATATTATCGATTTCAGTTCATAAAAATACACAATTACATCATTCACCAATTTTTTTTGTTGCAAGCAACTGATAAGTTGCGAAGTTTGACGTGATGTATTACAGAAATGTTTATTATTGACGGAAAGAAGAATAGTTTGAGAATTCGTAAATAAGCAGCTGATAATGGATTGATAATAAATGATATAATTTTGAAAGGGCATAAATTTAGTTATTTGCTGAATAGACCTATCATAAAAGTAAATTTCCCAAGTGAAACAAAGAATTAAAATTGAAATTTAGGATAGGAAAAAAACGATCCCTTACTCTGATCATATGCAAAAAAAAAATCATAAATGAAGGAATGTCTTTTTCAGAAAACTTTTCGTTTTACGCCTCTCAAGCCATTTTCTTCGCTTCTATTTTACTTCAAGGACATTTTCCTTCTTGATCATCAATAATTTCATATTGAAAATTCAATTACATCTTGTGATAAATTGAATAAAATTAACTAATCACATCATTATACAATATAATATACATATATGAACTTTATAAATTCCTATCCTTTGAAAAATTCGCAAAATTTAAATAAATTAGAAAAAAATCATATATAAGTTTTTAAAAAGGTTCCTTAAAGTCTATCAAAAATGTTAATGTAAAAATAATCATAAAAAGAATTGAAAGAAAAAACAATGAACAAATTATTTTTAACTAATTGATAAAAGTTTAAAAAATTGCAACATATATCATTATTTATCAATTAAAATAGATAAAAAAATCGATCATAATTTTATTCATCATAAAACAATTAATGATCATTTTGATTATTGCATGAAAATATTTTTATAAAAAAAAAAAAACAGGAAACGAAATCAATTATTTGAAATAGTTTAAATTCATTCGTTTCATTGATCAGATTTGCGTAAATTAATTTTTTTTTTTAATTACAAAATGAAAAGGAAAAAAAGAAAGAGAAATTATAGAATTGAAAAGGAAGAAAGGAAGAAAAAGGAAGAAAGGATACCATTTTTATGCATCAAATGATATATAAATATATATTATCCATTTCAATTTCTATTCTTCACTTTAATTTTGCCCTTAATTCTGCCTTTTTTATTTCGTTTTCATTAAAAAGAAAAAAATTTTTCAAATTTTCATTTGTACAATATTGAATAATCAAAATGAATAAGAATGGAAAATAATTTTACAATTTAAAATATTAATTAATTTTGCCTAATGCTATAATGCACTTCTCTGAATTTTTACTTCCTGGGAAACGATAAATTTAAAATTAAAAATTTTCTTTTTAAAGTATATATTTGAAAAAGAAAAAGAAAAAAAA
This sequence comes from Dirofilaria immitis, assembly GCA_024305405.1. NCBI lineage: Eukaryota > Metazoa > Nematoda > Chromadorea > Rhabditida > Onchocercidae > Dirofilaria > Dirofilaria immitis. The sequence goes on from JAKNDB010000103.1 coordinate 2,172,306, forward strand.
ACCACATGTGGAAATAATTTGCTATGTGGAAGGAATAAAAATCATTAAAGTCATTAAATTAATTGCTGGGATAAAATTGAGCAAATTAAAGTGATAGGAAAAAATTTTTTCAAAAGTGAAAATTCTTTGCGATTTACGAAATTTTATTATAGAATCGCTAAATAGCTTATGTTTCATCATATATCATTTAATTTTGATTAATTATTATATACAATTAAGCGATAAAAAAATCGATTAAATTTATAAGAGAAGGATTATTAAATTAAAATAGTACATATTTTATAGCATTGTTAATTCTTAAATAACTAATCTCGATTCATCTCTTTGATATAATCTTATTGAAGGTGAGAGAAGTGAAAATGTAATTGATGTAATTAATGTTGAAAAAGGAAATTACGATTAGGATGAAAATGAATGATGCAGAAATTTAAAGGTGTGAGATAAGTGAAAACGTAATTGACGTAAATAATTTTGAAAAGGAAAATTACGATTACGATGAAAATGAATGATGCAAAAATCATTTAGGACACTGTGTCATTTCGTAATCATCGAGTGATTGATCAGTTCATAAAGAAAAATTACCGTAACATAATCGTAAATCGGATAGATGTCAAATTTTACAAACATAAAATTTCGAAATTGAGAAGCTATTTTGTCCTCAGGCCATTGAATCATTGATTCTTAAAATTTTTGTCCAGCTCACTGATTCGAAATCCTATTTTTCTTTCTCCTATCCAAAGAATTTATAGAGAAAAGCTTAATTTAATACATCCGTTCAATATTAAAAATGAAATTTAGAAGTGAACTAAATTCAATACATCGAATGATAAATCACTGACCTAATAGAGCGGATAATGATGGTGGTGATAACAGTAGTCATATCACTGAGTAATATCACAATGACGAAGTACAAATGCTCATCTATTTATCATGATAATGGTTATATTCTCAGTAATGACTGTTATCAGTAATTTTTAACACATCACTAATAATCACTAATAAAATTACTAATTAATAATTTTCGAATTTTATTTGCAATGGGCTAATAAATGATCTTTCAAAGATCAACAATAAAAAGAAAATATGTTTATTTTTTCGGATGAAATAATCGAAGAAAAAACGCTATTGGAATCATTTCGATATATGACAATCCGATCCTTTCAGTGAATCCTTTTTGCCCAAATTATCAATTTCTATCGTCCAGTTTCTCGACATATCAACATATCGGTCAACATGCTCATTTTTATTTGGTATAGTTTAAAGGAATGTATAGGTCAGAAAAATAATACATTTTGGTCAATTTGTTGAGTGAATTGCTCTAACAATAAAATGAAGAAGACAAGGTAAATGACCTTGAGAAATGATTTCTCGACCGCAAATGGACCTCATCTTTTTATGTTGACAGGAAAGTGCTATCTGTCCATTTGCTTCCTCAAATGATTGTTCAGTTACTTATTTTCAAAATCACTCTCGAATATCGAATCATTTTGTTTCATTATTTTTCAACATTCGATCATTTTTCAATTTCTGATTGAACTGATCTTCATTTAACTTAGTGATCATCAATTCATACTGCGAGAAAGGATTTGAAATCGATTTCCAATAAGAATTTTTTTTGTTTTTGCTAATGGAATAGATTTAAAATAAATTTTAGGATCAGTCCTCTTTACTAATTATTGGTATTTGTAAATAGAGAAGATTTATAAACAATTTTTGATTAATTTCTTTTAAAAATACTTAATGAAATTTTTAGCTTTTATTTTGGCTTTAGAAATTTTGGCTTTAAAAATTTCAACTTTTGTCAAATAATCGGAAAGTTTTTATTTCAGGTTTCCGAAAATATTCAAAAAAACTATTTAAAAAAGAAAGTACGATGCAATTGCGGAATGTTTTTTTGACACATAAATGGAAAGAAAAAATGCGAACGAAAAATATCGAAAAAAAAGAATAAACAAAAAATAAGAGAAGATTAGCAAATTTAAAGACTTCTAATAAAAGGATATTATTTTGAATTATATTTTAGATTTATACATTTCCTCTGCTGTAATAAATATCCATTCTTTTATGTTTGAAATTTTAAATCAAAAAAAATTGAGTGAAATTGATTTAAATTCAATAAAAATTTGACTTTCATTTTTAAATTTAATCTACTTATATAACTGAGATTAAAGTTTAACTCATAATCAATTTGTTATTTAATCAGTTGTTTAATAATTTTTAAAGCAGATTTTTCTATCTTAATATTTATCTAGATAATGTGAGTTTAATGTTACCAACAATTAATCATATTTGTTAATAAAAAAATTATGCTAAAAATGATCCAGATTATACTATTTTTCGATTTAATAAGTTCTTTGTATTTGAATGATGAAAAATTAAAATAAAGCCTAGGCTGAATTAAACCAAATAGATATGCTATGAGAATAAAAATTTAAATCATAAATTTTACATAGTTATTTGGCAGTTGAAAATTGTCCCAATAAAAGATGAAAAAGTTAAAAGTTCATAATAAAAGTTTCTTTTGATAAAACTAGGCTAAAAAACTTTCTGGCCTTTTTTTCAGCTTTATTGATTTAAAATAAAAATAAAATGAAAAAGGTAAACATATGCAAAGTATGCCATCAATTTTTTTATTCCGTCATATCTCATTCAATGACTATATATTTTACCAAAAATATTTCAACAAAAAAATGGCCCATGAGAAAATAGTAGAGCAATGAGGAAGTTGCATTTTCTTTGAGCAAAATCAATTTAATAATTTGAAAAAAGTATGTATTATTTGAAAGAAATTCAAATTTTCAATGACTTCAATTCTTCTAAAAATAGATTTATTCAAATATTTTAAATGAAACGACATTGATAATTTTTATTGCACGATATAGTCATTTTGGCGATACCTAATTTACCTATTCAATAATTGACAGTTTAATTATAGCAGATATTATTCGGAGTAAAGATATATTTTTGATGTATTAATGTCAATCGAATGATAAATATATTTCAGTGAAAATATAATTGATATGATCAAATAATCTAGAAGCAGATATAATTGTTGCAAAGTCATTAAATATTTCCATAAATAAAAGTTTAATATTTTTTTCAATAATGTAACTGATACTAACAGATTGATCAACGTTTTCTGATCAGTTTAATTAAAAAAATATGCATAAGCTTATTATAATCTTATGTTTAAATTTAATCAATTTAAAAAAAATCACTCATTCATAAAAATTAAACAAATTTTTTGTATCTATGTTTTGATAACAATTTGATAAATTTAATGAAAATTCTATGAAAAAACTTTCAATATTTTTGATAATTAGTTGATAAATAAACGAATTACTGTTTCATCCTTCAACGATCATAGTATTGAATAATTTATTTGACATAATTTGTCAAACAAATTATTAGAACAAATCTTTAAAATGCAAGTTAAACGGAAATAGATTAATTACCAATAATTTCTGATCAATAAATATATCAAGATAGATAAGATGAGATAGGAAACTAAAGAATATCATAAAGTTGGAGCTATTTTAAAAATTTTTCCTGAATTTCGATTAATAAGATAAAATTGGTTAATGCAATACGATAAATTGTTATCCTAGTCATTTTAAAGAAAATCTCAAATTAATTATTGCATTAAAAGATTGTTGAAATAAATCAGTGATTGAAATGGATGAAAAATATTTTGCATAATTTTTGATCAAATGTATATCTAATTTATTTACTAATTATTCTATCTGAGCATTATTATTTACATGCTAATATTCCATAATTTTCTTTTACAAAAATACTTAAAATTATTTAATCTAAAAAGATAGCAAACAAATAATACAAAATTTTTGATAATTACTGCAAAAGTTATAGTAAAATTTAATTGTTTAATTTTTTGCTAAATTGATTTTAAAAAGTTAATAACAATTCATCTGAAAGTCAAATTAATTCATTAAACTTTAAAAATATATATTCATTAATTATAAGATATTCAAAATCGATTACATATAAATAAATAGAATAAATATAGTAATAACAATTCAACTATAATAAAATTCAAATTATTACTCTTTCATAGTAATAATGAAATAAAGGTTATAGTTCATGTTTGAATTCATAGCATTTTAAAATAGTATTTGATACGTTTGATAGGTCTTCCATACTATCATTATTAACTTTCTTAAAAAGAAAAATCAATTTGATGAAAAAAAAATGATTAAATAAAATGATTATGAAGAAGTTTAATTATTACATGAATTGATATGATCAATCTACTCAATTTAATATTTTCTTTTAAAATAATTTGCTTATAAATATTTCTTCAAATAAATAGATTTAAATAATAAATATTCTAGTAAATAAACAGCAACTTGATTGTTCCCGAGTGTTATCAAAATGATGGTAATATTTTTATTTATTAATTTTACCTATTATCACCTAATATATTTTAACAACAATGGTATTTATTGTCATATTTTTTAATATTCATCTCAACAAAACAAAAATCAAAAACTTTATTATAATCAATTTCATTATAAAAGTTGAAATATTCTACGATAATCAATTTCATTATAAAAGCTAAAATATTAATTTAAAATAAATTTTACTGAAAAATGAAGAAACAATTGACGATAATGGAAATAAACAGAAGTGCAAGTGATCAATGCTATGACCTTGACCTAAACATATTCATTTCATTCGGAAAGAAGTAAGTACGATCAGTTTTTCAGAACATTCTAAAAATGAAAGGGATTGCTTTTTTTTTAAACATTATTAAACTTTTTGAAACTTATTGCTCATTATAACATTCAGCGCTCTTTTCATTTTTAAATTTTTCTTTTTTGAATTAATAATAAGTTTCAAAAAGTTTAAATTTTTCATGCAGAAATTTTATTAAATTTATAAAATTAGACATTACAACTTAAAATTTGAAATTCATTTTTATATTAAATTTATTTAATTTTCCAAAAGTTTTTCATTAAATATTAAATTTTCATATTAAATTTTAATAAATTTCCAATCGGAAATTTATGAAATGCATACGAAATTCTTTACAGCTTTATTGATTATAATTATAAGTTTTAAATTTATTATTTTTAATATTTATTCAAATGAATTATTTTAATAGTTAAGAATTTCAAATATATGATTCATTTTTGTCTAGTAAATTCTATTAAATATTTACAATAATGATTTTCAACATTTCTATTTATTAATTTCTTCATACTTAAAAATGCAAATTAATTGTTATCAGCAGGTTTTAAAGTATATTTAATTTGATCTTAAATACTGAACAAACTATAAGCATCCATGGTATTTTGCCTAGTTTTATCAAATATATTAGTAAGAGAAAGTGATGCATATTTTCGATAATATTTATCTTATCATTAGCCATTTTTAGCATATTTTATGAGTAGATTAGACGCTGTACATTGACGTTGTTGAATCTTTTTCGCGTAACATCTGTGTTAGCATGTTTATGTACTGCAGCAATATTTTACTAAATTTAATCAAACAATGCTACTAATCTATGATTACATTATGATTATATAATAATCAGTACAATAATCATTATCTTTCAAGTATTATCAATCGTCCGATTCTTACAAATATATTTTTACGTCATTTTTATATCATGCATATGTTTGCAGTATTTATGTATCGACATGCAGTCTGCATTAAAATGCAATCAATCTTTTAACAAATGCTCATGTGAAATTTGCAATAAGAATAAGAAGTAAAATGTCTGATGACGTTATAATATTACTTGTTATCATTTCACCTTGTATTGATCGATCTTCCGGTTCTAATTTTTTTATCAACTTATCGTCGAAAGAACATTTGCTTGATTTCTTGTTCTGGTATGTCGTAATTTCAATGTAATTTATTGCACAACAAACGATGAAGAAATACATAGCACACAAACATACCTTTTACCAATCATACCATTCTTTTCACTCTTATCATTACCATTATCATTATCATTACCGTTCTCTTCTCTATCTAAATCAACCTAACGATCTGGAAATAAATATTTTACTGTCAATTACAATATAAGTAGTTCCATCATCAACCAATATTTCGTTTCTTTTCCTTTCGATAAATTCTTTTAACATTTCTCTGATAATTACTGAGAGTTTGACAATTCAAGTTTTTTGTTCAAACCTAAAATTCGTTCGTTTTATTAAATATTATTTAATGTTGACTTTTGTTTTAATCTAAAATCGAACCTGAAATAATATCATTTTTAGGAATATAGATCAATCGTTAGCAAATATTGATACATACTTTGGAAGTAAAAACTGGAAGGATCATTTTTTGTCCGCAAATGAATGATAAGAAAATAGAAAATGAAGAGAAGCAAAAGAGGAAGCGGAGAAAACTCGAGCCGATATTTGCTCCGTAATCCGGAAGGGTTTGCTAGAAATGATGATCAATTCCGCCAAAGAGCAAATGTCGATCGATACACTATCTACCGATTTGAAAATCCGAATCAAAGCAGAATTTCGTGGTGAAAAATTTTGTTTTGAAATGTATCGACCGCTTATGTTTGATGAATTGCAAGTACATCTAAATTCGAGATGTAATATGAAGTTGAATATTTACTACACTTTACGCAATCATGAACTGATTATACCCATACGAAATCAGTTGGAGTTAGATCGTGCAATTGAATTAGTTGATCTGGATTGTGCATCACATCAACGAAGTTTACGTCTGCTGCTATCCAGATATCAATCGGATATCCAATTATCAACGTTGCTTACATACTCAACAATTCCAGACGCGTCTGGAACTTTTTCAATCCAACCATCGAGAATTATTGAGGTTATTTCTTTGGTTGCAGTCTTAGCAAAAGTTTTTATGGATAGTGAATGGTTGATGAATTTAATTTAAAATAGCTTTTTAAGACCTGTTCCGAAATATTTTTTACCTTTGCTTTTGGTACAAAATATGAAATATTTTAAAAATTAACAAAATTCAATTCAAATTACTTCATTCGATCAACCACTCATTTAATTGGTTTATTTACTAATATATATAAATATATGTATAAACGGATTTAATTTAACAAACAATTCTGATAATATAAATTATTCTAAAATTGAATTTTAAATTGAAGCAAAATCTTGAAGAGTTAAAATGAATGCATATCATTTGTTTCGCTATTAAATATTCTCGAACAGAAATAATGAAATCTTGTTGTTGGAATGGTAATTTCAAATACTAAAATCAAAAATTCAATCTAATCATTTCATTTATTTACTCCCTCAGAAATATTCGACAAAATTATGGATGGATGATGATGATACGCTTTGCGGTACCTTGAAATTTTAATAAATAATGAAAAGAAAAGCAGCGAATTTATGTAATAAAAATGATTTCCTAATGATTTTAAATACAAAATTTAAATTTAAAAATGCTTTTATTTCTTACGTAGTATTTACAAATATATTAAAGTTCAATTTGCAGATACCGTATTCGGAATATCGTTCATCTTGTGCCAGTACAAGTACTGGAATGATTGATAGTTCAGGTAAAGGGCAAAATAGTAGTAGTGTCAGTAGTGGTGTGGTACTTGCTGATTTCGATGAGCATTATCAGAAGAGTTCAAGCATACCTTGTGCACCAACCAATTGGAAGCAGGGCAAATGCATCGGTTCCGGAGCTTTCGGGAAAGTTTACGTGTGCGTTGACGTAGATACCGGAAGAGAAGTGGCCCTGAAAAGGTTGAACAGAAAATTTTTTAAAATAGCAATTGATAGTAGATAACAATTTATGATGCATTTTTGTGTTTTTTTGATGTAAAATGAAGTTTAACAAATTAGATTTATCTTCTCTTGATAATAAGCCAGCTTAGATGCATAAAAAGTTAAATGATCAAAATAGTTTGAAGTTATTCTAGTTCTATTAAAGAAAAAAATCACACGAAATATCACGGAATATAAGTATTTCATTTAAGATGTTCATCAATTAAATAGTTTGTATTTAAACAAGTTATCATAATTTGAAAGAGAAAATTGATGTTATTGAATACGTTTGATATACTTTTGAAGCATATAGCATTTTATTATATTAGTTTTCGAAGTGCATCAAGCACTTAAGTTGAATATGCTATATGTTTAGCATGATTAACTTATTATAGATACTATATGTTTAGCATGATTAACTTATTATAGATACTACAATTTATAATTTTAAGAATTGTTTACTTATAGGAATTTTCTTTCGTAGCGAATAAATTACAAAAAAAAAAAAAAGAAGAAAATATGCGATGCGATAAATTTATATCAAAAATTTATAGAATAAAATAACAAAACTTTTGATTGAAAAAATTTCCTGTGACTTTTAATAAAATTCGTGCATGCATCAGTTATCTTTTTTTTATCATTGCAATATTGTTAATGATTTATGAAAGAAGAAGGACTCATTTCAAAGATTATTAATTGGAAAAAGAATTGTACTTGAAAATTCGTTGAAGTTTGATCAAACAATTGATTTTTTTGTTAGTAATCCATAATTTTGCTTGTAACAGTGTAATCAAGAATTAATTTGGACATATTTAAAATATGATTTAAATATAATTTTTATCAATTCTAAAATTTAGATTATCTTACATGCAGATGATTAGATAAATGTTTCAGATTCAATATTTGCCGTGGTGATAAACACTTGAAAAACCATATCAACCAATTAGAAAATGAAATTAATTTATTAAGTACCATACAACATGATCGAATTGTTCATTATCTTGGTGCACAACAAATCGATGATTCCATTTGTATATTTATCGAATATATGACCGGTGGATCAGTGAAAGATTATATCGCTACTTATGGACGATTAAGTAGTGCAGTTGCAGGAAAATATACTTATCAAGTATTGCAAGGTTTAGAATATTTGCATAGGAATGAAATTATTCATCGAGATATTAAACCAGCTAATATTTTACGCGATTCTAATGGTAATGTAAAAATTGGCGATTTTGGTTCTGCAAAACGATTACAAACAATTTGCAGTCAACAAAGTAAGTTTTTTTGTTTTTGAATTTATTTAAATAAAAATCTTTGAACTAAAATTCTCGAGAATAAGTCTTTGAAAGAATAATACAAGTTAAAATTTTATTTTTTAAATTAGCTAATGCTGCTTCTTGCTTATCTTGTTATTGTTAATCAATTGCCCTTTAGACATAAATTAATTATTCATTCGTAGAAGTTATTGATCATTGTTAATTAGTTATTAATAAAAACAAATATTTTAAACTTGTGAAATTTAAATTACTTATTCTTAGCTTCAACATTCATTGGTACACCGAATTATATGGCACCAGAAGTGGTATTGGGACGTACAAAACACGGACGTAAAGCGGATATTTGGAGTGTTGGTTGTACACTAGTGGAAATGTTAACGACAAAACCACCATGGAATAATTTAGAACCAATGGCTATTATTTTCAGCATTGCCCAAAATAATCCAAGTTATGAATTACCGCTAGGAACTGATCCTATTTTAGCTCAGCTTATCAGTATGACGTTTGAACGTGAAATAAATAAACGACCTGGTGCATCAGAATTGCTTAACAATCTTGAATACCATAGATTTTCGAATATTTCTTCCTAAATGTTTCCTTTTATGAAATATAAAATCACTGTATTCAATCTGTTTCATCATTTGAAATCTAATATCTAAGAAGTTAAATCAAAAGACTTAAAAGATATCATTCTTATCAGGAATTTAAATCTTCAAATATCCAATTATAACTCATTCTAAATGTGAAATATTACTTGAAATATTACTTGTGTATTTGGTTTTTATTATTTGATGAAAATTATTCAAAATGATACTTATTGATATTTCTGATTTAGTAATTAATAATAGTTCAAACGTGAACTGATTGCATTTGATGCGAATTACGAAATGATTCAATAATCTCATTTTTAATGAATTACGAATTATGAGTAAATATAATTGTTTGGAATAAAATGTACAATTGAGTTTTCGCTTTAATTATATTACATAGCTTACCACATAATCAGTAAAATAATCACTGTTATCAAAAGCTTGGCAAATCATAACCCACTTCCTTTTAATTATATCACTATGATGGCTTCTCATCATAATTTCATATACTCATTAAAGTAATTGAAAATATTGATCTCATTTTATTTAGAATGTCATTTATTTTTAATATATATATATTTTTAATGTATGACTATCACAAGTGAAGGATATATCAAAAATGATTTGGACGAAGAAATTTACTTATCAAAAAGAAGGGCTAAAATAAAATATTTTTTGCCATATTTGTGAACGATCTTTTATCAGTGAAATCGATTCATTTAAAATTTGTCATTTTGGATCTTCAGTGGGATTGATCGAGAATGGATTAAACTAGAGAAAAGTTGTATTGAAAAAGATCATGGATGATTTTGGTGGATTTTATTCATTCTTTGATATTTTTAAACATTGCTTTGAATTCATTTAGAAAAAATTTTTCAAAAATACTTGGAAATCTTTTATTCATTTTCTTGCCTTCACAATTTCTCATTTTTTTCCAAATAACAATTCGAATATCACATGTTGTGGTACGTATTGTAAAAATAAAATATTCTATGGTTGTTTTGATAATTTATACCATTCAAAATTGTTACGCAAGTTTAAGATTAGATTTGATTTATTAACAATTTTATTTATCATTTCTCATCCAAAAATTTACAAAATTCTTTCATTTGAGGTTTTTTTTTTTCAAAATAGAAAAAATTTATCAAAAGATAACTAGGGTGAAACAATCGTATCACCAGAGAAGTTGGAAATGAATTCTAAACAAAACGAGAAGTATTTTACGAGAAATAGTAAAATGTTACTTTGATCTTTGATTATGATTTCTATAATTAATTTTTGATATTTTAATAAATTTTTGTTTATTATACACTTTAGATTTTTTTAAAGCAATACTGTGTGATCTAGCTGATAAAAAGAATCATGAAATATAATAGTATGTTTCGAGAGAATGCTAATCAGTATTCATTTCATCACAGATTAAACTAATATTTTATTGAACAAAAAAAGAAAAAAATAGCTTACTAATTTTTGTAAATAAAATATCTCTTGATCATTGTTGAAATGATAATTGATTCCTTATAATTAATGTTGCAATAAGTTATCTCCTACATATTCGTTTTTAATAAATTTTTTTGCTTATCTTATATTTTAATGACATTTGAGGTTGAAAGAACAAAATTCTCGAATTAGAATTATTTATCTTCATTGTTAACGATGATTAGGCGATAACCTAGATGAAATATAGATACCAACGAATATCACCGTTTATTCATATAAATTATTCTATCATATTATCATTATTTTCCAAGTGCTTCATTGAAATATTGAATTTCTCGCGAGTATCATACGTAATTTATATAATTTGGTACATAATGATACATGTCGCTGAAATTGCGAGCAAAATTAGAGAATCAGAAATTCAATGCTTTCCTTTGTATTGGATTTTGCACGAAGGAATACATGTTGTACGTGCACATTTTACTGTACGATGTAAGCTAAAATTGTCGCCTTTATCTATAAGCTGTACTCACAACATCTAACGATGCCTCTATTCCTTAAAGTTACAATTGTACCAGAATCCTTCATTGTACCAGACGAAAGAAAAGAATACTGTTCACCAAACTGTTTTATAGAATGTTTAGAAAAAATTGGTAAGCTACTTTTTTTTATTCAATAAAATATTAGTTTAATCTGCGATGAAATGAATATTGATTAGCATTCTCTCGAAACATACTATTATATTTCATGGCTCTTTTTATCAGCTGCATTACACAATATTGAGACTGGTTGTATGCAAAAAGTCGGACTTCTTTTTTGATTTCTTTTTTTTTCTTTAATTATGTTGTCATCACTAAGATATCTCTGAAATTGTATGATTCACTGCGTCCGTTGACCTATTATCATGTTACCGTAATAAAGGCTTAATTATCCAAGTTTGAGGTTCTTTAAAAGTGCGAGAAACAAGAATTTGAAAAAATCTATGGGGACTGAGGAGAAAAGAGTTATCAACGTCAAGTTTGTAACGATTAGAAAGAAATCATTGATAATACTAAAACGTAAATAGTTTATATATTTATGATATTTGCCGTTAGAAAAGAAGAAACCAATCTTCTCATTCATGATTTATATTCATAGCATTTTGCGATTTTATTGGACTGAGTTTTAGAATATTGAAATCATTCGTTATTATTGGATATAATTTTAAAATTTATAGTTTCAAATAATAATGAATTTAAAATTTCTCATTGTGTTTATATTCATTATGGATCATGCAATATCATGCAATAATACAGCAAAGCAAAACCTCTAGGTTTATGAATTTCGACTAAAATTTGCGGAAAATTTTGACTGAGATAACTCGATAGTCATAAATTCGATGTAACACACACAGCTCATCTTATAAGTGAACTTCATCGGAGCAACTTGTCATCTAAATATAAGAAATTTTCTATGAAAAGATGAAAGCTCGTGAAAATTTAATTGAAATTTTAGAAACAATATGCAATCAAAAATCCAACGAAATCAAATATTGGAGAATGTTTTCATTCATACACTAATGGGAATAAGAATTGCTCAATACTTATTATCCATCAGAGATTTAAAAAATATGACTTCGTATCTTTGTTGCTGTTATACATCATTATACTGCAAATATTTCTTAAAATCACATCTATCAAATTTCACTACTTTAGTTATATATTATTTTTAATTTATGTCATTTTATAAGAGCAACGGACTGATGACCGATGTTGCAAACTTCTAGTTCAATCCAGAATCCCAAGTCCTGCATTATCCAGATGACAAAATGAATCCCCGTTTACGGCTAAATTTTGGAAGTAATCTTAAAACAATGATATGCTCTTTTTTTCTCGTTAAGGAATTTTGACGTACCTGGAAAAACATACGTTTAAAAGATTATTCTTTGCTTTCTGAAAAATTTTCTTTAATGGAAATTCGAAGTTATCGACTGGGAGAATTCTAATTTTGCAAATCATAGAAAATTGTACGTTTAACTATTTAACAGATTTGATGATTTAATTACTATTTTCTGGATATGCATAAATATGAAGATTATTGGTCAAAAATAGTTATTCTGTTTGAGAAAAAATCCGATTCACATAGTTAACATGTTGTGCTATTGCAATGTAAATACGATGTCACATGAAAATACAAGATTTTTACTGTAGTAAGTTTGATGAGATTAATATTAAACGAGCGAAATTGATTTAATTTAAAATTATTCAGTTTTAGATATGATAGTCTCCTCATTCGTCAAATGAATGGAATAATTTTCCTGCGGTTATTCATTTCTCGTTTTTCGCGAACATCTATATATTCTCGAGAAATTTTCTTGTGATGTGACACCATGAATTTTGATGAGAAAAGTTTTATTTGACTTGTATTTTCGTATGACATAATCATATTTATATTGCAATAGCAAAGCATATGTGAATCGGATTTTCTTCGTCAAACAGGATAACTATTTTCTGACCAATAATCTTCATATTTATATCCTGAAAATAGTAATTTTTGTTTTATTTCTTCGTCTACGTTATAAAATGAAATAGCGTTAGATGAATATCACAGTTAAAGTTGATCAGCTGATTGCAGCAGAAATAGATTTGGCGTAGCTGAGCTGAATCGATTACAGGATTTCGGTTGTCGAATGAGTTGAATTGGCGATGTTCTTAACTATCAAGTAATCACTGCTTGAAACATGGGTCCAGTTGACCGCGATTTATATCTCTATCGATGATCCTTAGTCTTTGTAATACACGGTGCCTTACTACCATTAATTATCAGAACAAAAATGAGATTAAACCAGATGATTAGGATAGATTTCAACATTTTAAACATCGCATGTAAGCTTTATTACAGATCGAAAGATGAGAAATTAGTATGAGATTAGGATGGATGGCTTATTTCTCTGAGAGATATTACAAATTACAAATTTCCATTGTAACAAAATTCTTTGGTTATTTTGTCATATTTATCACATAAAACATTTTATAATATTTGCGAATTTTCCAACATATTCTGTAATTATCTCTTACATTCTCAGTTATAATAGTTGTAAATGGTTGAGTTGTGCTAAAACATATGATATCGAAGTTTAGCTATTTTAACACAAGAATTGAAAGTCATTCCATTCTAAATTGTACACCGGTAACTTAAATTGTATTTTCTTACTTAAATTTCATCATTAAATTTCGTTATAATTAAATAACAATAAGTTTTCTGGACCCAGTATCCTAAGAAAAGGAAGCAAAAGAAATACTTAATGTAATTAGAGCCCATTCTGCTTCAAAAGATTGATGTAAAACCTTATAAATATTTAATGGGCGTACTGTTATTACTACACTTTTCTTTAATTTGCAATTAAAATTTTCAGACACTCCATTTGTTGGTATTGGCAAGTTATAGAATTATAATGTGATGATATCTTGGAGCATCATTTTAGAACAAATTGGATTCTATCAAAACTTTATATTTGAGTTTTCCCTCAGATCAAGAGAATAAAATCTTCAGGACTTAATGAGATTCTGAATTTCAGCGAGTAAAAAGATTGGTCATTGTGAATGCTAGTGACAATAAAATTATTGGGAAAAGAGATACAAACCAAATATCTACAGAAATCGAAATACTCAAAAAGAATGTTGCTCGATCAGATATTTGAAATAAGGGATGAGCTACCTTGATGATTTCTTGATTACGAGAATTTAAAATGGAGGAATAATAGAAAGAGGTAGTAAATACATTCTTGATTATGATATTTACCGTGGATGTTCAATAAATCTTAGAAATGAATTCTGCCATAATTCAAATGCTATCTCAAATTGGATGTCTTTTCTGATAATCTCAAAATCGATTTTTTACTATAATAAATATGAACAAGCAGTCGGCGAAAGTCGAAAGCATTAGTTAAGCATATCAAAAGATTAAATGGATGATAATAAAACCAAAGGATTTAATCATTATACGAAGAGTGTCAAAAACGATCAAAGAAGCAGGACAGCTAAAAAATTTTAAAGCAAAGGATTTCGATCGTGGAGTTTAGTTCAAGTACCGTCCGGTCGAAAAGTAACAACAGTCAGCATCACCACCCATCAGCCAACGAGCGGCTTCGACACACCAGCAGTACAAGCAGCAACAATCCGAGGAAGCAAAACCTAACGACGGTGAGAATCAAAACAGTAGCAGTGATAAAATGGAAAATCGACGATGATGATTTACGACACAGTGCTAACATCCAAATTGCCTTGATATCCTTTGCTCTTTTACAGTACGTTATCCATTTATTCCATATCATTATTCATTGTTCCATTCAATTCTATCACTTCTTTAACTCTTATTCGTTCCCTTGTTTTGATGCATAATCCTGTTCGATTCACACAATTCTATAAGTAATATTGTGTAACCCAATAAAAGCCTATTGTTGATCTAGCCAAGTCACAATAGCTAAAACGATCAAAAAACAAGAAGAAATGAAGAGGTTCAAGAGGTTCCTCTTCTCTAATTCTAAAGAGAAGAAAGAAAGAGAAATATTTTTTTCAACAACACAAGTAACATATAGCTTTACGATATTTCCGCAACAAATATTTCAAAACAAAAAGATTTAAATGAACTTAGGATCGATTATTCTGTGAAGAACTTAGTATTATTATTATTATTGTTTCATGTTTTTAACATGCAAGAAAATTTAAAAACTAGAAAGTTTCATGTTTTATTCACTTCTTTTTATTTGTTTCAAATCAAGCTGAATTATGCATATCAGTAATTAACATTGTAAAGTTATTTTCAATAAAAAATTTTGAATGCTAAATAAGTTTGTTAGAACTTCAAATTATTAATTTTTTGATTTTTGACTTTTGCTAATAATTGTCAAAAAATGTTAGTTTGAAAATCTTTTAATTTTTAAGTTATCTTTTTTATACGAAAAAAATGAACTTCCTCAACAGTCATCAGATAAAATAATTTTCTATTTTACGATGATCTAGTACAGAGCCAGAAAATAGTAAAGAAAGTAAGTGTTCAGATGTGTATTTCATATGTTTAATGGAACACAATGATTTACATTTCTATACAAACATATTGATAAATTGAGGAAATGTTATCGTAAAAGTGAACAAGATGGACAGAATCGTCTGCTATCAATGCTTTATCTTTGATTCAATAAGACCAATAACCTAGGGTTTCAGTAATATAAATATCCAATAATAATAATAATGCACTGTGCACATTGCTGTACTACATGAATTTGAATATTTGATCTATTTTTCAAGATCGAAGTTATAGTCGCGTAAAAAAACAGTACCAATTTCAATAGTAAATATAAAAGTTTGCATAGCAAAGAAAATATTACAATTTAATTCATAAATTTTCTTTTTAATTCATATTTCGAAGGATATGAAAACTTTTCAAAATCAAATATATATCTAAAATTTTTTCATAGCGAAATTTTATTATGCGATGCGATGTATTCAGTACATTCCGCCAAGTACATTACGTTGCTTGGTAAAGCATCCATGATTAGAGTAAATTATTAAATTGAAAACAAGAAGTTTAGTTTCGAGGCTGGACCGTACGTGTAATTGTTGGAATACGCAAATTTGATTTCTAATATTCGAGTGAGAATTATTCTTTCCGTGATCTAAAATCTTTTTTCGGTAGTCTGGAACAAACCGCATTTAATTCATATTGTAAATGTATAGATGTTAGCAGTGATAAGCATTTGATAAACAAAAAAACTTTATGAATTGCTGAAACGAAAGGAATTAAAAGGAGCAGAGTAATTTCCTAATAAAATTGCCTCACTTTTTGGATTTCAACTTAATTTTACCCATCAGAATGATTGAATTGTTTTCCTCATACTTACAGAGTGATTTGTTATCATTATTATACATTTGATAAACTTTTATGTCAATCTTTTGGAACAGAATAAATTTGCTCTTTCAAGTAGGCACTTTTTTGTACAATTTAAGTCAGTTCTCGAGAGTTATTTGAATTTATTTGGGATAGTTATATGTGCAGCGTATTATTTATTATTATTATATTTATTATTAAAGGAGTAAGCTAGCTAAGTTAAAAACAAAACAGAAATTGCAAAACAAACTCTAAGCTTATTTTGGATGGTTATAATTTTTAACTAAGCAAGCATGTTGTTTACATGATCATTATTAGATGATTTTTTATGCTGGTTTGTCTGCTCAATAAATTCAGGATAATGTTGTTTGTTTGAAATTACACAGAAAAATCTCTTTATTAAGAAATCTGCTACCATCCATCCTGGTTTTATGATATCACATCGGATTTTTTGCTTTCCGGCGGCAAGCTACGCGTATTAAAATGATTAAGGAATTTCTATCACTTTCGGGCTAACCAAGAACTCTCATCCATTTTATGTGACCAATTTCTTAGATGCAAAAATTCTCGTTTCTTAAAATGGACGTCCGACCCGAGCACAAATCCAAAACGTATGTGTAAATCAGAATGCATATATTAAATTTCTTGTCATTTTAAGAAATTTAATGAGCAATTTGCAATCTGAATAACTCGAACGAAAAGCGCTTTACAAAT
Organism: Dirofilaria immitis; assembly: GCA_024305405.1. Lineage (NCBI taxonomy): Eukaryota > Metazoa > Nematoda > Chromadorea > Rhabditida > Onchocercidae > Dirofilaria > Dirofilaria immitis. The sequence goes on from JAKNDB010000103.1 coordinate 2,189,943, forward strand.
ATAATGCAGCTTTTGGCAAGTGGATCAATAAAAGTTATCCTCTCATGCTAAGCAATAATGCTTGGTATAGTTACACAATTTAAAATATTCACATATTTCTTTAGTGTGTAATGATATGTAAAATCTTTTCGTAATTTGTTTTTGCAATACTTTTTCACAGATGTGAACGTTTGATCAACAGTTTAATTATAACTTGAGTATATATTCAATAATGAAACATTTTCCCACATTATCCTCACTTAGGTAAATGTTAAAGAAAGATATTAATCGTCTTATCACTTCCTAGGGTCCGAAATTTTCAAAAGCCAATGTATTCATGCTCAAAAGAATGTATTTTTAGCTAAGTTTAGCAATTTATTTAAAAGACATAAGGGATAAAACAGTATTAAATATTATAGAAAGAGAAAACATGTTAAGTTAATAAGCATGAATATTGACTGAGCAAAACTCGTTTAAAAATTAATATCACTGTAATTCTATTTCTATTTTCTCTTTTCTGAACCAATAAACATTCTCAAGTATGATAATTGCAATGAACGTTCCAAATCTGCGAGTTGCGCAACTGCGCCGGACAGCTGCACTGCGTGTCCTTCATAGAGAGATCCTAAAAACAACTGAATTTCCTTACGGACTAACTATCACTCAAAAATTAACTTAAAAACTAGTGAAAAACTTCACCAATAAAATCTATCAAAAGTCAAAACATTAAGGAATGAAAGGAATGAATAAAAATTAGCACACCTGTATTAGTTCGCTTTGCTCCATAAACAACTTTACCATCGAATTCATCAACCGGTACGATGAAATCGGTATCGATTTGCGGAACTGTTACACCCAAATGTTCTTCAATGTCTTCCAAAAGCTGAAATTTACAAATGTAAAATTTAACCGTTTTCAAATAGTAACTATAAGAACCGACTAGGAAATAAAAAACAACAAATGAAAGTGATCACTATGTCGGTGACAAAAAAATTACAAAAACATCAAAAAGATTGTTCTCCAACTTTTTCAAACAAAAAAAAACTCAAGTGAATTGGAAAACGAACTTTTGGTTCATCATACCAAATTGCACAACCACGCTGTGTTACCAAAGCCGTATTGAAACAGTTAACACCACGTGAAGGACATTTATGATACCATACTTTTTCGGGATGTGCTGAAACCAGCGAAATCGCCAAACCCATTCTAAAATACAGATATAGTTCAAAAATTTTCATTGCATATCAATAAAGAACGTAGAGAAATAATAAAAACGATTCAGTAAACACGAACCAGCATAGATAAATTAGAGATATTTGGACTCGATAGTAGCATTTCGTGAGAAGTTTTACTTAATATCTAAAGCCAGAGGAAACGAATGGTTTGATTTTTGGGGTGAGTTGAAACAAACAAACACCGAGTAAGAAATTTCGACAAAGATTTCTAATTATTTATTGATCTCATTTTCTTTTCTTCTCTATCTCTCTTGTGCAAATTTTATAACATATGCTTTTCTAATTTGTTTCAACTCATCCCAAAAATCAAACCATTCGCTTGAATTATAGTTTCCGAAAACTAAAAATTACTAGCTTAAAAAGACAAAAAATAATCACCGAGTAAAACGCAGTTAAGAACAAACCTTTCTGCACGGCCTACACGACCAATTCGGTGAAGATAGTTTGCTTTTTCATCCGGTAATGTTACGTTAATCACTATAAAATAATCGATGCAACATAAAATATTTGCATAAAAATTGATATCAGTCGTTCCGAGAATTTCTCGCAAAGGTAAAGATATAGCTATTGATTTAGTAATTTTTATTTCTGCGCTACTGTTGTGTATGCACTTAGGCATGTCCTAGCTACAATGAATATTTCTCAAACTAATTTCTTCTGATATATGATCACTCCCGTTCAAGCTCAACAAGCATAGTATTAAAATTAGAAAAGAAACAAACCAAATGGAATGCCTTTCACATCGATACCACGTGCAGCGACATCAGTGCAAATGAGGAATTTCGCCTTTCCTTTCTAAAATCTCATAATAGAAAAGACAAGACTTCATATTCAAATTTGTATACGAGAAATTCATTTTTTTCATAAGCTTTCTTTTGCAAAAATTTTAGTGTAATGATATATATTTAAATCAATATTCGACCTTGAAAGCATCCAAATTTCTGGTTCTTTCATCTGGTCGACGATCACCATGCAGACAAACACATGTGAGATCTGAATAAACGAATTGGCATCATTACAAAATAGAATTAAGTTCGAATCCGATTTAACACAGCAAAATTCAGTCAGTTATTCCTAAAAGCTATTTAATTTTTCCTAAAACTCTTGTAATACTGCACTTTATTGACGCGACCTTGTGCTTTACGTTTCAGATATCTTTCCAAATTATCGCAATCAAGTTTTGTGCGACAAAAATAATGCCCTGATCCATATTACATTGGCGAATGGCCTGCAAAAATGCAGAAATTAGAGGACCAGAGAGATAATTGGAAAATTCGGAACTTTGTAAAATTCGACTGGAAGAACAATAAAACTAGATGAAAACCCACTTTCAAAACATATTCGCCCTTTAAAATTTTTGTGCCTTCCGAAAGAGTTTCTGGATAATCAGTTCCTGGACGGATTTCATCATTTGCATGGATGCCATCAGTCTGAAACGAAAATAGATGAAAAGAAAACATGACGAAATATAAAAGAGCACGAAACTACCACACAATGTATCATAAAATACCTGTACTCTCTCTTGTGATTTCAGACGTATCCACATGCGATCTGTTTTGGCATCGATTTTGCAAACAACGTGATGAACAGTTTCTGGTACAGAATCTTGTCCTTTCAGATCCACCCACTGTGGGAAATGCATCATACGATCCTAAAAAATTCTTTCATTGTTAAAATCGCAGAATATCGATGTCTCAGCCACCGATTGTAATTTATGATTCTATCCGTTTCAGTAGTTTTGTATGATCATTTAAGCGTTAGCATGGAAAAAAATTTGCAAACTGAAAGTGCAACCCGTCATATTTTTTATCAATTAATACATTTCAACTCACTTAAGATGTCTCCCAATGCTTCCTATTTTCTGATATCATCATTATCATCTCTCACAAAATTGAAGATGAATTTTCAACTTAAACACACAGCAATCGCTAATTCCTTAATTTGGCGCACATTCCGAAAAGAATTCTTCTTTCGGATCTCAAGAAATAACTGCCATAGGATATTAATAATACTTTCTTAATAGATAAATATTTATTACAAAAAAATTGATAATATTGAAAAGAAATAATTACAGCAAGCTTTTTAACATCAAAATTATGCAATGTCGCGGAACAAACAATCATCTGTAAACGATCCCTAAAGCCGTAATTTTTGGTAGAGCTGCATGGATACGCTCGATGGTAGGCAAGTGATTTTTCGCCGATACTAACGAATCCTGCAATTCTGTTCGTTTCAATAATTTTATAAATACATGACACCTCAATTTTAAAGTTAACATATTTTAAGTTTTGAAAATTTTGAAAAGTTTTTACAACCAAGATTTAAAATACGGATTTTCCTGATATGCTTGGTCGAAATGTGATATAAAGTAACATTTAAGGAAAAGAGTACAGAGTAAAATCTTAAAGTTCTTTTAGTTTTTAAATACATAATGCATATTTAAGACTGTAGGAGATTCTTTGATGCATGCATAGCAATGGCGTGTGGCATAAGATCAATAATTTAAACTTACAGCTTCGTCAAGAATAAAGAATCGAACATTGGATAATAAAATTTTGCCACTTTGGATGAAATCTTCCAATCTTCCTGGCGTGCAGGTAATTATATCTACACCCGACATGATAATTCCTACCTGCTCATTTACTGGGATACTGCCTATGACAAGCGCATTCCTAAAAATCAATAAATTTATTCTTGATGATTATATATTTGATATTTAATTAAGATAAAATATAATGCTGAACGCCACTGATTTACAATAGTTCCTGGGTTTCTTTTACAAATGAATGACAGTATTAAAATTATTAATTTTGCAAAACTGGTAATTCCATTTGAAATCAAGAACTTAATTTCAACATAGTTTCAGCACAATAAAATACCTTTAACAGCTTGCAGAAATATTCTATGTGACTAATATTATAAAGTTATCGCTATTTGAAATGAAACTTCAGATAAGAATTCGTAATTCATTAAGACAAAAAAATAAACGAAAAAAATCCTATTATTTAAATCATCACCTGATAGCTGGTTCCTTAAGATATTTTTGAATGTTTTCAACTGACCATCAGTTTGTTCCGCCAATTCTTTGGTAGGTTCGATTATGATACAAGCTGGTGCATTTGGTTCCGCTGTTTTTTCGGTTCACTAGCCCTTGAGCCATTGGGTGAAATGACAATATTTTCTGGTGATGCCTTGCAGACAGCTACGTAGCCCTGAATTAAATAAGGGAGAGAATTAATTTAGCTCCAAGAATCTTATTAAATTTTCCAGAAACTTTTATGTTCCTGAAAGCATTACCAATGAATTACAGAAATAATCAAATCTGTTTGTTGCAATAATATCTAATTTCTAAAAATTTTCTTCAAAAATTGATAAAACCGTTATAAACCTCCATAAGATGCTTGAATTCCGTTTCACCAAAATTAAATCGAATTTCGGCATTCTGCAATAAAAAGACATTTAAAATGAAACTGTTACAAAATGACTATTAATCATCCTGCAATTCAAAATAACAGTAAATATATATAGCTAATCTTAAATGAATTTCGGCATATACGATTAAGATGAATTTTGGAACTTTGAGATAATGAATAAATCTAAGACAATGTTTGAATGTCGGTAAAATATATCATCTTTCACAGAATATATTTAAATGTTCTTTGAAAACATTCTAAAAACAAATTCAGAATGTACTATATCAAATTTAGAAAAGCTGTAATTTTACTTTCAAAACTACGGCAGGATATAGTGCTGTATTCCGCAAAGTTTGTGGAATGTCAAAAGCTTTTCCTAAATGTCCCCATTTTTTGAAAAAGCAATTGTCCCATTATCCAAATCCAACATACAACCGATAGTATCACCCAATGTGAACGAAGTACCGTAATTATCAAACTGTCTGTTGTAACTTTTTTTCCTGTACCACCATAACCAAAACCATTTTTATCAGTACCTAAAAATTCTGTAAAAATTAAAAATCTCGTTTAGCTAAAAATCATATGAATTATATGCAATCAATTTCCAACAATCAAGAAAAACACAACACACTGCTTAAATAGATCAACAACTTAAAATTGATTTTATTATCATTCATTTTCTGGTTTCAAAGTTTATTCCATTATTCTTTATTAACTGAAGAAAACCACAAAATATGAGGCGTCAGAACTATATGCATATGAGACTAATAATAGAAAAACTCGCACAAACTAAAAGGAAGCACCTAAATCGAGAACAGCATTCGCAGTTGACCATCCACGCGACATAATCCATCATCAGTAATTGTCCCTTCATAGTAGAATTTCCCTGCAAATTTATAATCATCCAAATATTTTTAACCTATTACGCTTCTAAATTTTGGCCATATAGACTGGCACGTTAGTAGCAAAATATACAGAATGATGCAAATAAATTTGAGTGTGCTTAAAATCATATTACAAAAGATAATATAAGCAGAACCTTTTCCAACAATACCACGAGTACAACGTGTTCCATTCCATGCTTTTGGGTCGCGACTTTGACAAAGCAATCCGTCTGGATCAATCGCAAGATTGTTATCCCTATCATGCACATTTAAGCACCATCGCTCATCTGCAACATTTATGAATAAATTGATTTCGATTACAGTTTCAGCTAAATTTAATATAAATTTAAAATTTTTTTGAATTTTGCAATATACAATAAAATTTTGTTTTTCTTAACTTTTATCAAATCTACGAGACACATCTTTCACATTTTATTTCTGCTATGGAATAATATGAAAAACATGTAGATACATATGTTTGAGTGACGTTTTAGAAGCTACGATTAAAAGTATTCAATCTAGTCGATATTCCAACAAACGTAGATTAAAGAAATGCTTTTCAAGAGTTGGAACAATCGCGAATGATTTCAATAGAACAATATTATTTTTTTAATGTCTAAAGAAATCGGTTCACAGAAAAATCAGAATTATTAATTTAATGAACAATGAATTTTAAAGCAAGTAATTTTTAAGATTTCCTACCAAATATTAGTTTTAATAGATATACTTGTGCGTAAAAACTAACGTGAAAAAAATTACCGATGTAATTAGCCGATTTATGCGTTTTACCCAACATCGAATCACGCAATGATTCCCAAACGATTTGTAATACGGGAAGACAAAATGCACCTGTCTTGCCACTTCCTGTTTCCGCTGCCTGAATTACCAGAATTATGCAATTTTTGTTGTCAGCAGTTCTTTGATTCTTTAATTCCTCACGAAATTTGTAAAATGCAAAAAAACAAATGATATGAACACACGAACAAATATACCATAAGTACATCACCGCCACCAAGAACTGCAGGAATTGCTTCAGCTTGGATATCTGTAGGCAATCTATAATGTCAATTATTCATTTATCATATATTTGCAATTGATCGAGATGAAATATAACATTAGCTATAGATAACATCATTTAATAATACCATGCAAAATAATATCTTGTAGATTCACGATTAACAATTAACATCCATTGATGTATGCTGAATAAATATCATATAATATATTAATATGCATCTTATCCACAAATTCAGATCCTTTTCAGTTTTAATGCTTCACTTTCAATCTTTCCATACACAGATAAATGCTTAATTTTTGTCCTGAATTCTTAATTAGAAGATTTTATCATAAAGAAATTCAAAAGCATTCTAAAATTAATTTAATATTTTCAGTACAAGAATTTATTTGCTTTCAACTTTGTCTGAAAGCAAATAAATATTTTATTTCTATTCAATCATTTAAGCTTTGAATAATAATTCCCTGGAATCTCAAAGATAACTAACGCAACTTGGAAAAATTAAAGTAAAAGTTAGAAAACTAACGTCCATTCCATTTCATCCACTGCTCTGCCCAATTCAGGTAGCATACCCAATTCTTCGAAGGCTGTCATCCTTGTTAATTAAATATTCCTACCGGCTCAAAACAATCATTACCCGAACACCAGACAACCGAGAAATAAGACAACCATACACCACCCATAGAAGATTCACCGGCTGCTAACGCAATTAATATGTACATGCTATGAAAATGATAATCTCATCCACTAATAATACTTCCCGAAATGGATGCGATCCTCTTACAGTGATAAAATATTTATGGATTTTCTTTCTCGATAAAATATTTATGGATTTCTTTCTTGATGATGATCCTTTCGAGGTAACAAAATATTATTAATTGTCTATTATGTGTGCTTTCCTGAATGGATAAAGATTCTTTTTCAAATTACATGATATATATCTCTATCTGAGATTACCGTAAAAGGCTTCAATCCATTGAAATTATTGACTGATTTCAATAAGACAAAAAATTTGATGATTTCCCCACGTATGCTTATTTGATGTTTCATTAAGCAAATAATAATAAAATAAAATAAATTATCGTTAACTTTAAAAACAATAATACTTTTGTTTAGAAAGTGTAAACAAAAGATGAAAGTTATTCATTTCTATCATTTCATTACTTTAAAATTTATTTTATCCATTTCTAATATAATTTAACATCTCTTATCAACTAGGGAGAAATTTATTTTTAATTGATATTGGATAAATTATTTTAAAATAAACAAATGATCATTGTTTGTTTTATCAGTTTCCAATTTCTGATCATTTATCATAGTGTCTTGAAAATGTAAGTGTTCTTCTTTACTGCACAGAATGAATGACATATTCATATTTTTTTAACTTAATAGAAAATTTTATAAAATTCACGTATCACGTAAGATAAATTATTTAAGAATTGAATTTTCTCCCTGGAATAGCTATTAAAATGTTCGGATACGTAATATGATGTTTCGCAAATGATCTGATATCGACAAATGGGATTCACACTTTACTTAACAACGGAATACATTATAAGTGATAAATTTCAGCGCATTCAAAATAATGATAAATAAAGAAATCTGTTATAGCAAACGTATGCATAATTTTTTTTACGTGTATAATTTTTACGTGCACAATTTTTTTCTTTTACGTATATAATTTTAAATATTAATGCAAAAATTAAATTAAATTTCTTATCTGAATCTTAATATCAATAAAAATCATGATGATACGAAATGTTAGGATATAATGACTAAGGACATTAACAAACCGTTGATTTGGAAGTTTTGAAGTTATCAAAACTTTCAGTTACGTAGTATCAATAAGAAAATAGCATTTATCTTTAGATCAAATTTCAAATGAACAAAAAAATGCAAATGATTATTTCGAATACAATATTTTTATAACTTATAAATCAAAAATCAGTGATAAAAATCAGTTATAAATCAGTGATCAGTTTTGAATCGCCACCGGTTCGTACCCAATGTATATGACAATTTTTACATAGCAGCTGATCATTTAACGGATAGCAACGTTTTTCCGGTTCATCTGTTAACTGCATACCGCAACCCTATAACAGTATAAAAAATTAAGCAGGATTAAAACTATGATTGAAAGCACTTTTACTTTAGACAAAATATATTTTTGATTAAATGGTCAGTTAAAATCTGATATATTATCAATAACAGTTGAAAGATTTCTAAAAGAAAGGACGTTATCGAATAATCAATAAAAACTTGAAATGAAAATCTGATAAATAGATATAACAAATACATAATTGATAACTGAAGAATTTTTACCTTACAGACATAGCATTCAATATGATAATCTCGATTTATTGCAACAACATGAACTGTCTCGCCGGTTTTCTGAAAACAGTACGAAAATTTTTACCAATTAATGTTGATACCGTAATAGAATTACCAATTAATGATGATACCGTAGAAGAACATTTCATGTTTTTACCTTAGAAATTCTAATTATTGTCAGCTCTACATATACCATTAAGTTGATTTCATAAAAATTTAAAATTTAAAAATTATCTTTTAGAACCATACCTTTATTAGATATAATAAAAGATCTACCTTATTAGGCATTATTGCTTGTAAACATGCGGCACATTTTGGTGCGAAAAGTCTATGGTAATCTTCGGTACAGTAAACATGGCCTTGCGGATCCAAAGCAAATGGAATACCATCCAAACAGGTTTTGCATTTTTCACAACGAAAACATCGCGGATGATAGGATTTTCCAAGGGCATGCAGAACCTATAAAATTTTCCTAAAGAAATTTAAACAATAGTAGAAGTCTTTCTCAAATCATTTATTCAAGTCAAATCTCGACAAACTATTTATCCTGACTATTTATGTTTTGCTACCGAAGAAATTAGTTCAAACAAATTTCACATCTTAAAAATAAAAGCCAAATTTCTAAATATCATCATACCATATCCATAATAAAATGTGAGCATGCAGCGCATCTTTCTGCAGTTTCATGCATTCCACTATACAGATAATCTTCCTCGCAATATTTTTTCCTCGAGCCTTAAATTGGCCAATTTTTACTAATTGATTAATTAAGCAATTTAAAATATATTGTATTTTATCATAGTTATTATAAAAAAATAGGATATTTAAGAAATGAATTCAACATATGAATGGGAATTTTATTTCAATCGAATAAATTTAGTCTTTTTATTTAAGTTTTCAAGATTTTCAAATGTCTCTAGAGCTTCTATATTAAATGAAATTACAAAATAAATCTTCGTTATTAACTAACTTTATAAAACTTTTTCCTCGTAAAGTTCGTCCACACATATCACAAGTAAAGCAATTTTGATGATAAAATTGACCAAGTGCGCAAGTAACGTCCGCTTCTTCTAATATAGCTTTTTCGCATAATTCACAGATACCGATCGGCTTCCGATTTAAATTTAGCTGTTTTTCCAAACTATTCGTTATTTCATCGTATTTTTTGCGTTGAACAGATACGCCAGAATCTGTAGATGTTAGCGAATCCATACTCTTTTTCGCCATGGAGGTATTACAGAAGTGTTGCTTTTTGGCTGTTTATCATCACATTTGTTGGTAATATTCATTCTGGGCTGTTGATTTACTGAAATTTTCTTTCATGAAAGATAAAATTGCATAATAAAGTTTTACAATTCAATTCACCGTTTAATGCTTTCTTGCTCAATTTTCAATTTGATTAATAAAGCGTATGAAATTCGTTAAAATAGCCAATAGAAGAATTTTATAACTTTACTAAAAATAACCATTCATGCGTATATCATTTAAGCTTTTCTTTACAGTATTTCCGTTCATCAATAATCTTTCATTTCGATTAACATCTCCTCCATTAACTAAATTCTGAAATCCAATATTTCTTTTTGAGTACATTTTTAAAAATATTTATGTATCAGATATAAATACTATTGACCAAATATTGCGGCATCCTATTGTAAAATGAATTTATCGTTTGTAGAGGAAAAATCTGGAAACCATTAATTCTTACAGTAGTAGTGATATCTACGATGACATTCATTTTCTTTTTCCTACACTGTTCAAAATATTTCGGTTTTAGAATTCGAAAAACAATTTCGAAAAATCATAAAGAGAAACCCGAGGTCGTCGCCTAATTGGTGGACCACTATGGTAGTATGTTTTAGCTGGTGAAATCAGGCCATGAAAACTATCACTTGCAGCACATGGAGTTGCCCGATAGGTATCTTCGTTCGGATCAATTGAGTTACTCTCAAAAAGGAATATTTTATCTATTAGAATTAGACTCGATATTAATCTATTTGTAGAATGAAATATTCTTACATGAGTGGAGAGTATATCTACCGAAAACTGGAGTAAGCCTTAAACATATTTTCAAATTACCGTGTATCAAATTACCGTATTTTGATGAATCTGTATTAATTCCAGAAAATTCAGATACCATGCTGGATCCACTCATCGAGATTGATGAGTGTGAAGTTTCCGTGTTACTGGAAGCACTTGCTGGACTTATAGAAGCTGCATTCTGAGCACAATTCAATTTTTTCCCATTCAATAAACCAGATACAGTATCCTCGCCGGATACTGTAGCCACATCGATATGATGATATTGTAGTGGGATTTTTGCAGCAGTATGTGATGAATGCTCTTCTTCTGCAGTCACACCTTTTCGAACAACAGTTCGGACAAAATTTGTTGATAAGGTTGGTGATTGATGTTGATGTTCGTACCATGGATTTAGTGGACGACTAGCTGATACGACCTGGAATTCGAATTTAAATTCCACCTTCAAAAACTCATGTTTTGGTCGAAAAAGAAAAACCTTAATTTCAAATGATATGTGCGTAAATTAATCACTAATTAAAGCAGAATTACCTGCTCCTTAAGTTTGCTGATTTCTTCCTTACTCATTTCATTTTCTTACTATTTTCAGCAGATACATATTGATCAACATCACCGCTCTTTTTAACAGAACTTTTATTACTTGAAGATGTTCCTGGTTTTGAATTCCACGTACCATTTCGTAAGTGCTAAATATTCAAAAATAATTATATTAGTTGAAAAATGCGACTATGAAAATTGTTAAAACTATCAGTTACATTCGGAAAAAAAAATTTCAACTAAATGAAAATTTTTAAATCTAATTTTCGCAATAATAATAATAATAATAATATAAAAAAAACTTGGAAAATTCTGATTTCAAAGAATTGTTATCTTCTCAACAAATATTTATTCATTTTTGCATTATTAGTTTTACATACTATTTTATTAGTCGTTTAAAATTAATGATTTTATTTTATTAAAACTTCATCATTAGGACTAAATTTTACAACTTATATTTTAAAAAATTTTCAACTCTTTTTCCTTTTTAGAAAATAAATTTATCGTAAATGAAAGAAACATAGCATACTTTTTGCTTTTCTAAATTAATATGATGTAATTTTAATTCAAATTCCTTGCTCATCGTCCTATTATCAGCATCACTAATAAGACGTTGTGGTGGTGGTGGCTGTCCGAATGTGTCAAGTTCACGTAAAAATTACGTGTTTCCAGTTCCACATCCGTCATTTCGAATTCTATAGAATTAGGAAATCTGAAATTACAATTTCATTGTTCGTAAAACATATGTTTCAAAATGAATTTTACGCACGAATTGTTACGAAATGTAGAGACGGTATCGTAGAGGAAAAGAAAAAAACAATTCCGGTGAATTCAAAAAGTTTAGAATTCGAAAAATAAAAAAATTCCAAACTGGTAACCCCACTTTCCGATGCTTACTTCTGAATTATGACTTCGAAATTATGAGATTTTGTACAAACTTATTTTCATTATCAAAACTTATAAAAAAATTAGTCAAATATGGTTCTAAAATTTAAAAAAAAATACGCAAACGATACCATCAATACAAAAGCGATAGATAGTATCAACAGAACGGTAATAAAAGAAAAAGAATGGCAAATGAACTTTCTGAAGGTCATTTTAGCAAAAAAAAAAGAAAAATAAAATAAATCTGAAACATTATTTATAATTTTCAATTTATGAATATATTGAAGAAAAAAAAAACAACGATTGAGAATACTTGGAAAAGAATGCAAGATGGAAAACGAAACAAGAAGGAAATATGCAAATAAACGTAAAGGATGAATGAAATAAAAGATTGGAAAATAAAATTATTAAAATTACTTCGTTTCAATTTTATTTCCATCAAAATTACATGGAAAATAATGAAAAATTGATGTGTAATTTAGTGCAAATTTAAAATTTTAATGATAATTTTTAATTTAAATTTATTGAAAAATAATCAATTTTAGGTTATATTATTGCATTATTTACTTCAATAATATAATAATCTATTAATAAAATAAATTTACCATTTTTTCCAAATGATTTATCACATTATTCTAAAAATTAGATTCAATAATTGACAAAAAGTTTAGAAAAGGCAAAGAGATATAATTATTGAATTGAATCGATGGTGCATATTTGTAAAATATAAAAATTGTATACTATTGAAAAGATGAGAATTACATTTCATTTCTTAATCCATTTCTGGTTGTTGTATTAGTTGGAATTATGAGCAATGTTAGTTGAAATTACTCGAAAATGCTCTTAAAAATTTTAATTTTATTTATAGGAAAATTGACATTTTATTTGCTCGAGAAATGTATTATATATTTGAATTGTATCCAACATATTCACTGATACTAGAAAACTATTATTTCCGATTAAGAATATAAGTAGAAAATGAAAATCATTCGAAGGAATTTGTCAGATAAATTTTATCATTTACAGATCGAATGATACAATATGTGTAGTTATATAGGATATGTGATAAGAAATAATAAAAATGAAAGATTAAATATTTTTAACTTTTTTTTCTATTAAAAATACTTTAATAGATTTTTATGATATTTCAAAAAAACTATTTAACAGAAAAAAAAAGAAAAACATTTCTTAAAATAGTTGGTTAATTTATGGAATGATTTAATTGAAAAAAGCCATATGATTCATTTCCTTTGGAAACTATCATTTTAAAATGAAATGATTAGTTTTATACAATGAAAGTATAAAAAAATCATAAAATTTTCTTATTTTTATTTAAATACTTTTTGAAAACTAAAAATGTTCAAATAAACAAATAAAAGATTTTAGGAACATTTAAAATAATTTCCAACTTTTATAGGTAGAGATAGTTTGACGAAAGTAATAATAGATAACTGAAAAAAAAATGGAGAGGAATGAATTTTTCAACAGGGAAAAACAGAGAAGAGGAACAGATGTTTCCAAACCTTCTTTTTTTTTTTTTATGCTAAGTGAAGTGCAATAAATTCATTCGGCAAAAGAAGAATGAAATTTAACGATAAACGATATGAAAGCAAAATATGACTAAATGATTGATACTAAATTCTCGATGTTATAATATAACGATTACGTCATTCAACATATTTTACAATTTGTTTAAATTAATTTGCTTTAAAAAAATTCACATCGAAAATAACAAAAAATAAATAAACAAATGGAATACATTAAAAAAGAATGAATAGCTGATTACAGTATGACAAAGCATTTCATGTAAAATATCTCTCGATGATAATTCAATTATCGTTTAAACAGAACTCCGTAAAAGATCGTTACATCAGTTGTTCAAATATTTCCTTTAAAGTGCAACTTTCCTCAAAATAAACTTTTAATAAGGTTTATAAATAAAACGAAAAAGTTTGTTTAAATTCTCAAAACTTAAAGTTAAAATCGAGAAATCTAAATATTAAATGACAACATTTTGAAAAATATTTTGCTGAAGAAAATTCTTAATCAAATGGAAAAGTACATAAAATTTGTCATAAAAACAAATAATAAACACATATCAGTAAATAAAAATTAAGCAGCAAAATAAACAAAGAGTATATTATTGGCAGTTAATCTGAAAATTCAAATATTCAATGGAATGTGAAAAAAATTATTAAGTAAACAAGATTTCTTTCATCTGATCTTTGAATTTTATTTAGGAAATATTTTAACCAATGAATCAGCAAAACTGTTTTTCAGCTCGTCTATCAGCGATTTCTTAATGAATGATATTAACATGCCAATTCATTCCTTCTTTTTTTTTTTTATCATTAATTTAGTTTATGCTTAGCTATCGTATTGGCATTTGTTTCACCAATTTGATTTTTTTCCGCTTTCCGCTTTTTAATTTTATTATTCTGATTCTTATTTGAATTGAAATCAGCTGATAGCTAACAACAGATAAAATTTCGGAAAAAGGGCAACAAATCTAGAGGAATCCTTAAATTTAATGGAAAGGACGAATAAAAAGTAACGATCGTGAAGAAGGGAATTCTGAGAGTGCAAAATTTATCTTTTAACGGATTTAAGCTGATAGAAAAGATTTAAATTGATTGCGGAAGTTTGATTTTAAAAACATTCGGCATTATCATTTCTTGGTTAGAATTATAACTGTATCAGATTTGTGAGAATTATAGAAAGGATAATATTATTAAATAAGTTTAATGATAATTTTTTCATCGATAAAGATACTCGAAGTGTGAAAATCTCAAGATATTTCATGTCATTAACGATTATTCGAAATTCAAAAACTTCCGTAGAAATAAGCTTCTATTATTTTTCACTTATATTATCTTTTATTTCCAATTTACAAGAATCTACTTGAAGAAGAAGAGTATTGAACGATGAGTTGAATAATAAAATAATATAATGTACTTTCTTGCTTGCCTTATCAAAAAAGGAAAAAAGAAAAATTGGAATTGAAATGAATTAAAATGTTATCTAAATCAATTTGATTGCAAATCAAAGTATTAATCTTCAAAAATTTAAAATATACGTCCAAAAGATCTTATTTACATTTATGTTTGAATGTATCATTTCTGTTTACTTAATATTTTGTTTCCTTAAACAAATAAATTATACAGTAAGCTAACAATATATGAAACAGTATTTGATAAATTTCATATAATTTATACCTAACATCATTCATCTAAATATTACATGTGTCAGCAATATATAATACTGTCAAAGATTTGATCTGAAAAAAATCTACCATAAGAATGCAATCATATTTGCATATTATTCGTTCAAATAAATGCAATGCTTAGATTGTCATACTCTAATCGTCTTCTCAACAAATAATTACTATTATTATTACTGTCTCTAAGCTATTAATTTTTCCTAATATAATATATATAGAATGCAATCATATTTGCATATTATTCGTTCAAATAAATGCAATGCTTAGATTTAAAAAAAAAAAACGGTTATATATTGTAACAAGCTACAAACAATACGATATGATAGTGTTTGTTACAGTAGAGATACAGTAATACTAGTGTGTACATATTCGTTATAAGTAATAAAAAGAATGAAATGAGCCTAAAAATTTTGTATAATAAATGTTTGAGAGCGACGATCGTTTCTTTTTTAAATCTAAGCATTGCATTTATTTGAACGAATAATATGCAAATATGATTGCATTCTATATATATTATATTAGGAAAAAATTAATAGCTTAGAGACAGTAATAATAATAGTAATTATTTGTTGAGAAGACGATTAGAGTATGACAAATGATGAAGTTGATACTCAAAAAAATTTGAAATCAGACAAAAAATACCTAAAATAATTAGAGCACTTCTGATTATGAATCATAAAAGTCAAGAAGTCGAGAAAATTAATATTCTTGATTTATCAGATTTTAATGAAATATTTGATCTAATATTTTTACTGCGATTAGGATCGCTAAAAATAAAAATCATGAATATTGATAAGAATGATTTGATTAGATTAACTATGGTCGAATGATGCAACAATGCACACTATTTAACTGATCTATAAGAATTTCAAAAAAAAGTGAAAGATAGGTTATTTAATTTAAAAACTTTGTCAAAATATCGTAAATTTAGAAAGTTTTGCGATTATAATTTATGATGAAATTATGAAATTAATAAATAACAAATAAGAAACTTATTTCAACTTTACAATGAAATTATAAATTCATACAAAACATCTTTGTATCTAAGATAATTGCATTGAAATATATGATGAAACAATTTTAGGCCTTCTCAGCTATATATATATGTAAAGAATATAACTACAGTAATTTGGATAATCATTAAAAGATAAATTCATTTTAAATACACTCATTCCGAATCAATCATCTAAACTTTATTTCATGCACTTTTCATACTAGTCTTAAATGATATTCATTTTTACTATTTAAATGATATTATATAATGTATTGTAATAGAATTTCTATCTTTATTTCAAACTTTTTCAAATTTGCATTTAACGATAGATCAATGATGATTGCAATAAATTATTTAAATGAAATTCTATAACGTATTATTCTTAAATAACGGTATGGTTATGAATCTGAATCTTATATTCTGATGAACAAAAAGAGAGAGGAATAATTAATTGTTGGTATCAATATCGATCTCATCTCCTGAATAGAGAGGAAAAATATTTGTAAATAGCTCATACGCATGTAATGGAGAATTAATAATAATTATTCTGTATATGTATGCGTGTGTGTGTGTGTATGTATGTATGTGTGTGTATGTGTTTGTGTGGTATGTGTGTGCATATATATATGAATATGTAAAAATTATCAATTTTTATCAAATTTCATAACAGTACCTATCAGTCAACCTTCAATTATTGTTCCAAAAAAAAAGTATTTAATATATTACTGAATTAAAAAATTGATTGATAAAATAATCGATAATGAAAAGTGATAATTTGATTGTAAGTAGAATAAAATAAACTGCTATTAACATTATAAATATGATATGTGATAATTATCATTTACTAAAATGAAATTTAAATTTAATATGATTGATGAATCATATAAATGTAATTATTACAATAGCATTTCATCTCCCCCTCTCTCTCTCTCTCTTCTCTCTCTCTCTTTCTCTCCCTCTCTTTGTGTGCTTTGTTTTATTTCAGGAAGCTCAAAGCATTTTTATTATAATTCCGGCAAGTTTTCTTTACTAATGAAAGAGGAATTGATAAGAATTGATTTTATCACTATCTTACATGATTGATGAAACTTTTTAAAATTTGAGTTAATTGTAGCTAACGGAACCTTTATGACACTGAATGAATGTTCAGATGAGATCAAAAAATAAAAGAATTTGATCGTTTCAAGAATTTGTATTCAAATATTTCCAATAAAATATTTCATCAATTGTTCATTGATAATAAATCGATTTATGATAAATAAAAAATAAAAAGGAAAGAAAGAAGGAATATATAAATCAATTAATTATTTTGAAAATTTTCTAACAACAAAATATGCCCAAAATGTTTTCCAAATTAATAAATAATAATTAATTTGAAAGAAAAACAAAAACAAAGAAATGCCTGCCCTTATTTGTTTATTTATCATTGATTTTAAATTTCAAAAGAAGAAAAAAAAAGAAAGAAAGAGAAGGAACGAAATAAATTCCATCTCTTTAAAGGTTTTAAATTTTCGAATTTTTTAAATGATTGACATTGAAGAAAAAAAAAGAAGGAACTAACGATCAACAATTCCTAAATTTAAACATTTTTATATAACTACAAATATATACATATATATATATATTTTCAGTTTTTTTCTTTTCCTTTATCATAACAAAATTTCTCTTCAAAATTAACGTTATTTTTTTTGTTACGACGAATCAATTCATTGATAATTATTTTTTGAAAAAATCTTTTTATTTTAGAAGACTAAAATTTGAATAAGAAAACTGCAATGATAATAATAATGGGATAATAAGATAATAGTAATATCATTATATCATCTTAATTAAATATGTTGAAAAATCATGATAAATAAATATATGAATATGAGAGATAATAAAAGATGAAGGATGAATTTGCAATAAAGAAAGACAATAAAAACAAAGGCATATCATTTTATTTATTTATTTTTTTTGAAATATACTTTCTCAAATATTCTAATAAAAGTTAAATATGAAAAAAGTTTTTTTTTTCATGCAAAGAACGTGAAATGCCTGCATAGAATTGAATGGTTGGATATAGAATATTCCAATAAAATTTTTCAAACGAATTGATTTTGATGATAAATCAAGTTTGTTTACTTCAGAATGATAAATACATTTGGATGATGAATCAGGGTTTGCTTATATCAGGATGGTAAATACATTGCAATGATGAATTAGAATCAGGTATGTATGAGCCTATTTTTTCTTCTTATCTAAGGATAATAAATATATTCCAAAATGATGAATCAGCTGTGCTTATTTCAAGAAAAGCAAATATATTTCGAAAAGAATGTGAATAATTAATTTTTAGAAGATCAATTCATTTCCAAAATAGGCCTATTTTTTTGTGAGCCTATTTTTTCTATTTAAAAATTATAAATATATTCCAAAATGATCAATCAATAATCGAATAATCTAAATTTAATTAATCAATTTATGAATTGAAATGAACGACTAAATATTTTGAACTATTAATCATATCCAGAATATTGAAATCTTTAGGTATCAATTTTGAATATCAAAATTATAAAGGATAATAATATGTTTCAGTGAAAAAAAAAAAAAATTTAACGTTTCAGGAATTCGACAAATGGAAAATTATAATGAAGATAATTTATAGAAGTTCAATTTTTTTTTCAGATGCTCTTTTAAAAAGAAACACGAAGAAAAGTGAAAATAGCAGTGATATTCAAATGATACGTAAATAGATATCAATCATAGTAATATCCGAATAGTCGGATAAATAGATATCAATCATAGCAGTATTGAATAATCGAATAATCAGCGAACAAAATATGCAATAAAATTTTAACAAATAGTATGATATGATAAAGAGGAAATATGATATGTTAGAGAAAGTTTTATTCAAATTTTTATGATTTATTTATACTTTTATAAGAATAAAAAAGCATTGGAAATTTGAAAACATATGAGAAATTTTGAAAAATTTTTGCTGACGATTCAAGTATAAGGTCAGAGTTCACATGATAAATATTTCAGATATGATATGATTAACACAGCTATACAATTTATTTATATTTTTATTAAAAAAGAGAAAATCTTTTATAATTAATGAGATTTTGAAAATTTTTCGCTAATAACTTTAATATATAAACTTAAAGTTTATTATTTAAGAAATTCTGATAATATTTTCAAATAAAATAATAATTATAGAATATAAATTTACAACAATAAATATTAGCTTTAATCCGATATTGATAGTAATCAATACGATGATCAATATGATATTGTGAAAATCAGTTGAAAGATCTGGATTGTTAAGTTTTTTAACAAATGATAATAGATGCATGATTTTTAATCAACTTTATGAATTGCTAAAATTTCAATTTTACAATCAATTAGCATCTTTCATCTTAGATAATCCTTGTATCACAGTAATTTATGAAAAGTTCAAGTTACTTATAATTCTGTAATGTTTGTTCTCCGAATAAATTCATTTCTATTATCTACATCTCTAATTTAAACTTATCAGCGAACATATCATATAATTGCAAGACTGAATGATGAAATCAAATTTCAAGGAATACTATTAAAATATATCATGAAATTAAAATTTACAAATTTATGATAATAAATTTATGGCTGATAATTTTATGATAAATAATATTAAATTAACCCAACAAAAAGATAAATAATAAATAAAGAAAATATTGATAGTAAGATAGTAATAATGATAATATAAGGAAATTTCAAATCTCATCCATAAAACATAATATTAAGTCCAATGGTCAAAAGGAGATAGTTGCTGGACAGACAAATATAATGCAAACAATAAAATTGAACAGCATCTGCCAATACTGAAGATACAATAAATGTAAATATTTACATATGCATCAACTAAAGATCAATTATTAGAATAAGTAATTACTTTGTTCAAGCAATAATATTTATTAGTTTTGAAACGACAAAGAAATACTAGGAAAAGTATGGAAAGCGATAATCAAATAGACATAACAAACATTTTGATAAGAATAGAACATATGACGGATCGATCATATTTGCAATAATATCAACGATTACGATTTCTCTTAATTAAAACGATTATAGCATGAAATCACGCGGACTACATTATTATATCACTATAATAATCATAATTAGAAAAGCTTTTAGCCATTTCTGTTAAAAATGATCTTTAATCGTTTTAATTAAAAATGTAATTTTAGTAATTATTTAATTTCAAAAAAAAAGATCAAAAAATCTTTAATCGTTTTAATTTAAAAAAGTCTTTAACTGATTCAATTAAAAGACTTTTAATCAATTTTAATTAAACAAATCACTACCGATAATCGTTCTAATTAAAAGAAATCGTAATTGCTGATATTATTGCAAATATTTCGCCATCAGAATACACATGTCAATTCAAGGAACAAATTTCTAATAGAGGTAGCAAGAAAGGTACAAATTTTTAATAGAGGTAGCAAGAAAGGTTCTAATAGAGGTAGCAAGAAAGGGTCAAATTTACAGTGGAGGTGGCAAGAAAAGTACAAATTTGTAATAGAGGTAACAGGAAAGGGACAAGTTTCGTAATAGAGGCAACAGGAAAGAGAGAAGGGAAGATGAATAATTTGCATTAATGAAAATGAAGAAATGATTAATCGATTACAATTATTCAGTGGATCTTGCTTTCATATTTCAAATCCATTTAATTTGAATTAATCATCATGACCACCATTATTATTATCACTATCATCATTAATCATCATTATACTTTATAAATGGTATTAATTATTAATTTCTAGGTAATGTAAAATGGATGAGGAAGGATGTATAGCAGTATCTTCAAATACTCTTTTATAAATTGAAATTTTCCCATTAGAATTAACTGTTTGTGCATTTATGATATTTGAGAAGTCAAATGAAATGACACTTATGACCTAGAAAAATTTTTAATTACTACTTCATAAAATTTGAATTTATTCGTAAAATTTTTACTAAATCTTTATAATCAGATTATTAGTATTATTTATCCTAAAATATAATTTTAATTATATTAAATATTTAAAAAATCTTTTTAAAATAATACGCATTTATTTATTTTACTAATATAAGGTGTAAAAATAGTTAGAAATAGGATAAATAAGTGATGTAAAAAAGAGAAGAAAAATACGATCAATGAAAGGATTGATTGATGCTAAAGAAGATGATAATGATAAATGATAATTAGCTTAGCTTTCCTTTTTAAACAACATAACTTCATTTGCTATTACAATGAACTGATATATTATCAAACAGGAAATTTATTTTCTATTTTTGTTAAAGAAACGAACATCGTAAAGGTCATCTTTCTTATCATTTTATCTATTTATTATCTATCGTTCGCTATCGACAGTAATAATTTCTAAAATTGACGAAAAAAAAAAAGAACGAAAGAATTTTGATTATTTGAAAAACTGATACTCTAAGAAAAAAAATGTCATAGTAAAGTAGTAAATGTTATAATTAAATCCAAAAATTTTTAAATTAAAAATTATTTACTTAATTAATTAAATTATAAATTTTGCAAAAATTAGATTTATTTTCTTTTTCAAATAAATTCTCCTCAAAAGTTTGCAATTATTAAATAAAAATTATAAATGGGATGGGAAGAATTAAATTTTTTTTTTTATTAAAAATTATCATTGACTCATTGTTAGGAGAAATTTTTACATTTTAAATATCATTAAATGACAAAGAATTAACAAGCGAAAAGCATTCTAATAGAATAAGCAATCGATAATAAAACATTTTCAATTAATATTATTTTAAAGTTTAAACTTTAAAATTAAATTTTCATAAATTAATTGTTATCAAATTTTCATTTAAATCGAGGAATATTCAATGAAAGAAATAAAAATGTAAAAAAAAATTCAAAAATTTGTTGGAATGGTTTTTGTTAAAAGTATTAAAATATTTTTGCTTGCATTTATTTAAAAGAATTTTGCAATTTAAATGTATTAAACTATTAAAAAGAAAAAGACAACAATGAAAAGCATTGCAATAAATGATAGCGACCGATAATGGACCATTTAAAAATTTAAATTTTCAATTATTATTTAAATGGAAAAGAAGAGGAAGGAAAAGAAATTTGTCGAACTTGTCTGTTTAAGGTAATAAAAGCAGAATAGATGAAAGAATTGGGCAAAGCATTTCTCTCCTGCTGAGCAGCTGAGAGCTCTTTTAGAAAAGAGCTTACGGATGAATGACCTTCACAGGTAAGAAGAACAGGAAAGGTGACATATGGCATTATCGGAAAATTAAATTCTTTCTAACACAAAGCATAAATGTTAATATAAATATCATAGATATACAATGTATGGTTTTATTGATTGTTGATATTTGATAAGATACAGTTAATCTGATAATTCAATAAATTTATGGTTGAATTATAAACTTATTAAAAGTTTAAATTTTAATTTATCAAAATTAATTTTAAGTTTATCAAAAGATTTTGATAATAGCAAAAGTAATTTATGAAAAAAAGGAAAAAAATCCCATTAAAAAAATTGAATGATAAATTGTTAAAAAAACATATTTTCTTGAAATTTCAAATCTTTGCTTTTCTTCTTCTTCTTTTCTCTCTCTCTTTTTTTACTATTTTTTTATTTAAATATTACTATAATATTAAAACTAATTGATCAATGCAATAAGCCAATGATAAAATAATTTTTGAATTTTTGTTTCCTTTTTAAAATAAAAATTCATTGAAAGATATTGGAAAAAGGAATAAATATAACTAATCAATAATTCATGACATATTTCCAAAAAAAAAAACGAATCTTTCATAATACAAAGAAGAAGATAAGGTCAAGAGTTCACGAATAGTAATAATAAAACACATCTGTAATCAAAATAATATGATTCATCTTCCTACTTAACATATCAACTTCACGTGACGTAAATGAAAAATAATAATAAAAAACAAAACAAAAGTTTATTATTTCAAAATAAATTTCTAATTGAAAATTACAGCACTTTTTCTTTTACACTTATGCCTTTGCAAAGAAATTCAACTTATATATAAATAGAATTTAAAAACAACAACAACAACAACAACTGGATGAGGAAAATAGTTTATTGATTTAGCTAAAGCTTAAATCGTAAAAAGATAAGTTTTAAGAAATTTGAAAAAAAATTGAGAAAAACAAAAAGTTTGTTAGTTGTTCAAATTATTGAAAGATAGATGAAAAGATAAATAAAACGGAATGAATCATTGATAAGAATAATCAGATTTAATTAATATATATAAATGTTTTATTAGTTGCACTAGATATATCTCGATCATTCAAGAAATGGCTTAATTTAGGTTAGTCGCACTAGTTATATCTCGATCATTCGAGAAATGGCTTAATTTAGGTTAACTTTTGCCATCCATTCTTACTTTAATTCATATAAACAAAATGATGAAATATTTCAGGATTCAAAGGTTAATAAATAGGATTCCACCATTATGTATAAAATATATGCCAGAAGGTCATATAAACAAAATGATGAAATATTTCAGGATTCAAAGGTTAATAAATAGGATTCCATTATTATGTATAAAAATGTATGCCAGGAATGTGCTTAATATGGAACAACAATTTATATGATACAATCCTATCCTATCTATATTATAGGTTGAATTTTAGGGAGAGGCAAAAGGAGGTGAAAGAATTGAATGTGACAGTACGACACAGGAGACATCTATCCATCTTCATGATGTTTGATTTGAAATGACGATAAAAGTTTGAATTGTCCATTTGCTGTATGCGTCATCGATAGTATCATTTATAACTTCTTACAATATAAAATGATAAAATGCTGAAAATGGATATCAAAGTTGATAATATCTTTTGATAATCAATGCATCAATGCATTTCAATATTATAGTAATGCTAAGTTGATTTTAAAATTTTCAAAAAATTTCTTTAATAATATAATCTGAATAAATATACGGAATAGTGACGTAAGTGGGCATAATGATATGACTTACAGACATCAAAATACCTACATTTTCCCTGTATAATTATCCACAATGATTATTGCGACAAAAAGGCAAAATTCGAATCAAATTTAAATTTTCTGTGTCAATGATTAGTGATAATGTTAATAATTACTGATTATGATATCAATACAAATATATTTTTCAAATAAAGGGGTAAAAATGTAAAATAAAATATTCAATACATCAATTGCTAATCTTACATATAATAATATTATAAATAAAGCATAAATTATAAGAGAAAACTCAACTTCAATAATCGATTTAGTTACGATCGAAGAAAAGTTTGCAAGATATATTAGAATAAATTAATGTATGAATTAATTTTTAGAAAAATACAAATAAAATTCGCAATTGTTTTCCGAAGAAAAAATGTATTATCACACTTAGGAATTTGCTTATCATTTTAAGGAGACAAAAAAAAGTTGAAGAAAAAAATTTTATAATTTCAAATATTGAAAATTTAAATTAAATGGAAGAAAAAAAAGAGAATAGCTATAAGATAATGTCGAGAAAAATGATTAAATATATGCTAATGAAAGATTTGAAAAAAATATGTAAGCAAAAATCTTTGAAATATTATTTCAATCTCAATATCAATGATAAAAAAGAAAAAAAAAAGGAAAAAAGGAAATGGATGGATTTATGTCAAATGACCAAATGGCGCCTTTTATTTGATGGAAAAAAATGAAAGAAAATGTCGAAAGTCAAAATGAACAAATGTCGAAATAATCAACAAAAATGGCAAAAATATTTCTCTTTTGGATAATGGTAAAACTTAAATATTCCGCATATTTTATAATTTCAAATATACAATTAATTGCTAATATATTTCCGTTTCAATGCAACAATACTAAAATATAGTATATATTATCATGATTACTAAAATATAGTATATATTATCATGATTACTAAAATATAGTATATATTATCATGATTACTAAAATATAGTATATATTATCATGATTACTAAAATATAGTATATATTATCATGATTACTAAAATATAGTATATATTATCATGATTACTAAAATATAGTATATATTATCATGATTACTAAAATATAGTATGTATTATCATGATTAATTTTTTTATAAGATAACAAAATTGATAAAGATTTGATTCATAAATTAGCAACTGATAAAGATTTGATTCGTAAATTAGCAATTGATAAACTGTTAAATGATCGAATATGCGATTTTTATGTGACGAGAAAAGTGCCAAAATAAAAAATGCAATATCGAAGTTACCAGCAAGGGAAAAACAGTATTTCCCAATCGAATATATACTGATATCTTTTTGGTTAAATATAATAAAGTGTATATTATCATGATTAAGTTATCCATAAGGTAACAAAATTGATAAAGATTTGATAAAGGAATTTTGAAAACTTGATTCAACTATGATTATTCATAGGATAGGAATGTATTATTATTCAAATATATAAATGCTTCTATTATTACAGATAAATATAACTGTAGAAGAGAAATATATAAGTCTACGATAATAATAATAATAACAACAACAACAACTTTCAATCATTGCGTAAATTCCAATATTATCAAAGAAATCAGAGATAAGGATCACAGCAGGAGCAATTTCATATCGCATTACGGGTATATGAAAATCAGTTTAAGGATCTTTAATTTTATATAATTAGACTAAAAGATCAATGGATATATTTGACAAATTTAATCAATCTAATCAAAACTTATGCAAAAATGATAAAAACTAATCAAATATGCATTTACAAAATTTGTGATAACTTAAATTTGCGAAATAAAAAGGTTAAAATTAAAAAAAAAAGGCCAAATTATAGGATGAAATTATAAATAAAATGGACAAAGGGATATAATTATGGTATCAAAAAATTGGACGATTCTTGCCGAATATTAAAATAGAAAATTGAATGAAATATATATATGCATATATATAATTTATCGGAAAATGGTTTAAACAATTAAAATAACAATTTTGAAGAATCGATAAGGAAAAAAATTAATCGAATTAAAGTTAAAAGCTTAGCAATGAAAAGTTTATTTTTAATAAACAATAAAGAGTGATAAAATGATAAGCCTAAAATCTGATAAATATGATATTTTGGAAATTTTGAAAGAAATACGGGCTTATCCTTCAATCCTTTATTAAATTAAAATTTATAAGTAAAGAGTTGTTGACATAGTTTATCGAAGAGACCGATGTCAGGGCAAACAGGTGCATCATCTTTCTCGGCCGAAAAATTATCGGGGAAAGTGGGTGTCACATCTTAAAATCATCAGATGATAAATTCTTTATCATTTTAATTATATCATAACATATGTGATATAATATATAAATTTATACATGGAATACCTAAGAAATAACAACGGAATCTGATCGATGATTCAGGCTGTATGATAATGATATTTTATATTATATTGGAAATAATATAATGATAGAAACATTTTCAGTTATTCAGTTTTTTCCCTCATATCTTTACTTTCTATCAAAAAAATGCAAATCGGTTTTTGGTTTTGTAAAAGCAATGCAGTTTCTTCATTTTAATTTTTCAGAATGTGAAATGATAATTTAATTTGAAGAATTGGATTATCGATAATTTAACACCCAAAGTGATATCACTCGCACTTTCCGGTTATTCTTGGGCTACGAAATGATAATTTAATTTGAAGAATTGGATTATCGATAATTTAACACCCAAAGTGATATCACTCGCACTTTCCGGTTATTCTTGGGCTACGAAATGATAATTTAATTTGAAAAACTGAATCCTTGATAATTCGATATCTAAAATAAAAGATTACATTTTTAATCACATTTTAACATGCATAAACAATTGAAGTATATGATAAGCAAATAGAAGAAACGAATACAAAAGCCAGAGAGATGGAAAATAGATTGAAATAATCAATAATTTTAAATTAAATTTTAATAAATTTGAAAAGATTAAAAAAATCAGTTATATCAGTTGGAGATATCAGATTGAATACATTAGATAACAGAAAAAAGAAATAATTGCTGAGCTAATTTCTATTCAAAAAAAACAATAGTCAATATTTTTTATTTTATCGGCCATGAAAAGTGAAATTATCAAAGGATTAGATATGAAAAAAGAAACAAACAAATTAGCTAGGAGGTTAAATGTCAATTATTTCAGGTCAAAAAGTAATTAATTATTAATCGAATGACGAAATTATTTCAGGTCAAAAAAAGTGATTAATTATCAATCGAATGACGAAATTATTTCAGGTCAAAAAAGTGATTAATTATTAATCGAATGGCGAAATTATTTCAGGTCAAAAAGGTAATATGATAAATCAATTTTGTTATTTCGAAAATAAATAAAATTTTTATATAAAGAATGTTATCATTTATATGTATGAATGAATTATAATAAAAAGAATTACTAATTTCTACTGATCAATTCAGTAAGATGTCAGTCATTTGAAATTTTTTTGAAATAACAAAATCGATTTATCATATGTTTTTTTGGCTTAGAATAATTTTGTCATTCAACTAATAATTGCTTTTTTGACCTGGAATAATTTCATTCGATTAATGATTAATTAATTATTTTGATCTGAAATAATTGACACTTAACTTCTTAGCTAATTTGTTTCCTTCTTTTTTCTTACCTAATCTTTTGATAATTTCATTTCTAAAGTTATGAAGAAATTGCTAACCTAAATTCAGAAACAAAAGAAAAATAAAAAATTCAACGGAAATGTTTATATCGAAAAAAAGGAAAAAAATCATTCCCACAAATAATCAATCAAATAATTATATGTCACAAATATGGGAAAATTAAATGTATCGTATCGTGTCGTGTCGTATTGTATTGTATCGTATTGTATCGTATGGTATGATAATATGGTAATAAATAATGATTATCTTTGTCCTAACATCATTCCTCACATTTATTCTATTTTAAATTTAACAAAGAAATCGAATATAGAATCGGAAATTTGATTCGTTTTTCCTTGAAATTTTAATTTTTTTTCCTTTCTTTCAATTTTCTTTTTTTTGTTTTTATATAATTTTATTTTTATAATTTTGGCATATTTTATTTCGTTTATATTTCAATAAATAAATTTAAAATGTATTTAATGAAGAATTTTATGATTTATAAATTTTAAATATTTTATAATTATTTATGGTAAATAATTATAATACAATGAAATATGCATAACTTTCGATTTATTATTATTACATATATCATCATCATCATCATTATCATCATCACCATCATCATTATCATCATCATTATCATTATTACCATCATCATTATCATTATCTTACATAATAAAATGTCTTATCTCATGTAAGAATTAATTTCAGTGATTTAAAAATATAAAAATTCGAGACAAATTATTCTCTTCATAAATCACAATACAAGATTTGATCGGATTATGAAGATAATTAATTTAGCATGGACGAAGGAAAACTTGAAAGAAGCCACTTATTAGATTAGTAAATTTATGCATTTTAAAGGCATGGAAGTCATTTCGAACTTATTTCAAAATCAGAATCCTTCTTATTCGATTGGAATCATGATAGATTTGTATCATTTATCTGGAAATCAGATAGATACGTAAGAAGCCATCATGGCAACCATATATTAACGATCCGGAAATTTGACAGACTCAGAAGAAGACATGACGACAAATTTGCATTGGTTATCCGAAAACCTAATATACCATAGGAAAGTATCATGGGTAAACTTGCATCAAATGATTCGGAGACGTGACAAATTTATAAAAAAAGCATTATGACAAATTTGCTGGAATAATCCGGAAATCTTCTTAAAAATTTACCAATGTTAAAATAAAAAAATATTTCAAAATGAGAGAAATTACAAGGCGTATCAATGTCAACAATCAAATAATCTCAAATAAATCATCAATTCTCGAGATGCAAATTGTCCGTATCACAATTATAATTTCTTGTTATTCCTCGTCTTCTATCTTTTATAAATTATTCATTGTGTATCAATGGAAAGAAAGAAGAAATAGTGTTAAAACAAAGAGAGATGGAATGAAGAATTGATATTAATCATTTATTTCTATCGTAAAAGAAAAAAAATAAACCAGCTATTTTGACAGCCAATATTAATCAACATTTTTTTTTAAAACATTTTATTAGGAATGCGGTAGTAAATTTAACTAATAATAGCTGTAAATAGTAGTAATAAATTGAGATGGAATTTTCAAATATCTATATGATCTTGTATTTCGTGATATATATATATATTCTAAATTCTTAAGTAACATAGTTAGAAGATGAATTCAGGATCTAATCATTCCGATATACCTTATTGATAATGAGGTGACCTTATTTATATCCGTTAATCCTTTTGCAAATTAATTTTAGGTATTTTATTTTGAATAGTATATTGAAAATTTGCCTTTCTTTGAATGATATGAAAAATAAATTTGACCTTCCTTGTCATATCGCAAAAAAAAAAAAAAAAGAAAAGTATTTCTTTCGCATAGATGTCGTAAAATGTTGATGTTATTTTGTATCCTTCATCATATATTGGTAAATAGGTATCGGATGGGAAAATCGAACGATCATTCGTCGTCCAATGATTCATTCATTCAATTTTAGAATATTGATAGTGGGAGGAAAAGGTATTTTGATAATTTTTAAAAAGAAGAAAATTTAAGCATTAAACATCGGATTAATGTTCAAGTATATTTGCTGTGTAAATAAGGACAAAGAAAAAAATTTGTTAAGCAAATATGTCAATATTCGTTGATATTATTTTTAGTGAAATTATTATGTTTATTTTTGATTTATTTTGCTATGCAAATTGCTTTTCATCCTTTTTTTTCTTATTTTTGTTTTTAATGATAGTCTATGTTATCAGTTAAAATTATTGATTAAAAATTATCACTGATTATTATAGAAACGATTATTTGTTTAAATTTTGATAAATTATATGATTGAACTATTATCAATTTATCAATGAATAAATCATTTATGCTACCATAAATCATTTACGTTAACATTCAACGTAAGACTCATAAGAAATAATAGTAATAATGATGAAATATTTCATAAACTAACAAAAAAAAAAAGGGGAAAAAAACTGTTTCAATTTATTGAATTATATGAAATTTGTTATGGTTCATTTTTCCACCACCAAAGAAGTTACCACTTCTCATACGTATCTTTACACGTTCATCATCTGTCCACCACGCAGCATCTGAAACGGCTACAATACAAAAATATACATTTGTGGCAAGTGAAAGGATTGCATGTATTATAAATATTATTCTCCAATCGTAGATCGTTCCTTCACCAAGTAATCCATTTACCTGTAAAAGAAATAAACATTTTAAATTAATAAATAATACTGGTGATTTTTATAACTATACATTGCTTATTAGAATGATAAAAGTTTGATTAGTCTATCAACAACTGATAGCAGAAAGTTGAAAATTGTAGAAATTAAGTAAGAGAATGATAGAAAGCTCAAAAGTGCGAAGATTATGGAGTACGGTGATAGAAAATTCAAAACTGTAAACATTTAAAAGCAATAACAAAGTTAAGTAATTGATATCATAATTGTTTAGTGCATTCATATCAAAAGGTGCATTACTCAAGAATTTACCGTAAATCAGGTAACTTTTATAAGAATACAAGTTTTACGATCAAATAGCATTGTTTATCATAATTCTAAAATATTAATCAATTTTTTTCTTTATCAATATCATTAAACAAACCAAAATTGGACTTAATAGCATAGAAATACACCAAATAATTTGAATATGTCCAAGTACAAAAGCACTGTATTGTCGTGATACCAATGTAGCACACTAAAAAAATAAATTGATTTAATTAAAATTAATTAATAATTTGATAACTTGTAATTTGTTGATAGATCAATCAGTATCAATTAATATAATAATAAAATTTTTATTTATAAAAATATATTTGAATAAGTTGACATATTATTTAAAAATTATCTCTAATAAAATGTTAATTAATAGTAAAAGATATATAGCAATAATTATCATTGAAATAATTTATAATAAAATTAATTAATAATAAATAATAAACCTTATTAAATCCACCTCCATTAAAACCATACATTGATGTTGCTAATGTTAGTAAAACAACACCAGTTAATGGATAACCTAAATTTTATATTATTTAAAATCTTTAATTAATTTCTTCTAATCAAAAAAATTTAATAATGAAATATTAAATAATTATTTTGAAAAGAAAAAATTAAAAATTAACATTCTTTGATCAAAATGATTGTTATTTAATACAAATAACTTTCTTTTTAATTTCTTTTAAATAAATTATTATAAAAATTATTTTCAAATGATTACCTCGAGGTAAAAAAGCTAAAATAATAAGAAAAACTGCTGAAATTCCAAGAGCTATACTATTGTATAAACGTAATTTTGCAGTTTCTGATAAGATTCGTAATCGATCACTAGTATAACCGGCAAAAATCTATAATAGCAATTATATTGCTAATCAAGAAATGGAAATTAGTATTTGAAATAATGAAAAAAATGATCAATATTGCTATTCAATCAACACATGAATAATGAATGATTGATGAATGGCTTTAAAAATGACCTTAAAAGAAATTGAACTAGTACTGAAAGAGCAGCCGAGAAACCAGTAGCTTCTACTGAATATCCGAGAATTTCATTAATATATTGTGGACCGAACATTTGTATCAACTAAAAAAAAAAATAGGCAACTAATTAATAGGTAAAATATATTTGTAAAAAAATCTACTTTGGCGAAAAATTTTTGGATTTTTTGTTTGTTTTTTGAAAAAGAGGATTTATCAGTTGAACTTAATTTATCAATCCTATCATAATTTATCAGTTGCAATTTATTTTATTCGAAATTATTTCATTTCCATTTCATAGTTTTTCTAATATTAAATTGTTGTATTATTAATATCTATCATACATTTAGAATTTATTTCAACATTTAAATTTATCCATGCTTATGTCTGTTTATGCATGTTTATCAATTTATTCACCTATTTATGTCTATGTTTATCAATTTGTTCACCTGTTTATGCCTATGTTTATCAATTTATTCATCTGCTTACTATTTCATATTTTAGCATTAGAAATTGAAAAATTCTATTTCAACTAAGCAAAATCATATTTGATCAGTTAATTCCTTTTTTCTGTTCATTTTAAATTCATACAGACAGTTCTCGATAAACCTGTAATGTCATCAAATCAGCGATAGCTGCCGCCCAAACACCCCAGATAGCAGGTGTAGATAAAATTGCCAGATACGGTATCTTCTGATGCTTTTTGCTGATGCCTTTAAAACAGTTGGTGATCGACCGCTGTTTATTTCATTCAATTCCATTTCATTTACCAATGGATGATCAACTGTAATAATTTTCAAATGAAATTCTTTTTCTTTCTTCTTTTTTTTTTTTTTTTAGTAAAATTCACTCTCTTTCATAATTCTTATTTGGAAATCATTCGAGAATTAGTGGGAAGTTTTGCGATTGTCGCATATTACCATCTCGAAGGCTCATATTTAAGAGATATTGCAAATACGAAATATCTATAAATAGATACATCTACAAGCGACAGTGTTCAGCATAAAATCGCATTATGAATGAAAGTAGAAAGATCGTATGTCGGACGATCTCTAATTGTGTTTTCAGCAGGAAATCTTAGATTAGATTCCCGATCTGATTTTATTCTTTAGTTCATAAGTATCGAGCTATGATAATTGATCATATAATGCAACTATACTTGGATAACTACGTTAGCCGAATATTTTGATCAGTCTTATCAATTAAGATAATATTTTCAAGCTGAAAGTTTTAGTAAAAATCTATAATAGTAATTTTAGATCCTAAAGAATTTTGGGCAGATTGGAAGAATATAAAAGTGAAAAACCTGGTTGATTTCTGTATAACAATACCCATATTCCAAATACAATAAATGATACGCCACCATGTAAATAATAAACAGCTGGCCATCCGACACTTGATGCACACAACTATAAATAAATTCTAATATTTCTCGAGAATTACTTCTTTCTCCTTAAATTTACTATCATATTTTATAATTGATAATTATTAAAAAATATCATTTTATCGAACATTTTAAGTTATTAATTAAATTATTAAATTTTCATAAAACTTTTTATACCACGCCAGAAGTAGCCATTGTAAAAACAGATGATAATTGGCCAAATGATACCAATGTTGAAATGAAAAACCATTTTGTTTAAGAGATGCCCAACTAGATGTTATAGCACCAGTAGTTGGCATACATACCGTAAAACTTACACCCTTAAAATAATAAATAAATAAGCAACAAGAAAATAATTTATTTATTCATCTATTATGAATTATTGTTTTATAAAAAATGTTGAAAATTATAAACAAACCTGAAGAATTCTTAGAATAATAAAATATACGATACTATTTTGAGATATGGCAAGTGGTACTAGCATTGTTGATATAGCTGTTAACATTCCACTGGCAAAAAATATAACTCGAAGACCGAAATACTAAAAATATTCTTTATTCTAGAATATAGTTATCGGATTCTAAAGCAGAATCGTTCGCTAATGCGATGTAACGGTCCAATCATATGATATAACGATCCGGCTATATGACACATTTGGAATTTCAACTTTCAACATGTATTATCACGATTAAAAAATTCTCATAGATGTATCAAAAATTCATTAAATTAAAACTTAGTTCATTTGTTAGATTTAAAATTATTCTTTAACATTATCAATTTTTCCAAGATCGATTGATTGCACATGGTGATTATTTAGTATCATTATGAATTATAAGAATAATAATTTGTTTTTTATAAAAATAAAACTTCCGACATACTGTAATTCTAAATTATAGTATTAGTAATAAAATGAAATGATTTATTTAATCTATTTGAATTAGTATTAAATTAAGTATTCGAATTATTATTATTTCATAGAGAAAGAATCTTTTTTTTCTGTAAATTAAGATTTATGTTTAAATTGAAATTTAAAAATTAATATTACCTGTAGAGCATGTGTTATGAATAATATCGTTACTAATGCACCAATTGCAACAGAACTGAGTATCATTGTCCTATCTTCTTTTGTATATCCTTCATTATTTCCATTATTTTCTGTCGTCTATCAAAATTTAAACAATTAATTTATTGGTAATTTAAATTTAATTAAGCCTTAATTTATTAATTAGGCCAATTTTAAAGCAAAGATTAGCAGACAAATATAAAATTGAAACTTCTTTTTTAAAAATAATTTTTTCTTTTTTGAAAATAAATATTCGAAAATGTTTAAAAATTAAATAGAAATGTGATAAAATTATCAAATTATTAGACGATCACTTTTATAAATAATTCAATTGATATTATGTATTTTGATAAGAAATGATAATGTTGTTGTGTATAATAATTTTGTTCAATATTTGAGCACTTTTTGAATTTTTATTTTTAATATTTAATTACGAAAAATTATACATTGCTTTTTGTGGATTAAATTATTGAATGATTATTAGTGATAATAATTTTTCGCCTATTAATATTATCAATTATACATATAACAATTGTATTGTATTACAGATTGATGAAAATATGCAAATACATATATATGTGTTGCTAAATATATGAATATGAATTTTTGAAATAATCATAAGGTTACTCATTTTTTCCTCTGAATACTTGAATTTATTTAAAAGTAGAATGACGTCAAGCTGAATTGATTGGTTTACAGTATGATACAGTAACCTATGATAAAGGTACAAGGAATTTTTAGTTATTAATAAGATAACTTACTAATATCTGAAATAAATTTTAATCATTTAAGAAGAAATAAATTTTTAGAAATGTCAAGTTAGTCTTATTTTTATTTTTCGATTGCTATCAAAAGCAAAAATAACTTCAATGTTTAATAAAATCTGAAAAAAATTAATTAAAAATTCGAAACGATAAACAAACATTTAGTCAAAACGGTAAATAAACATTTAAAAGATATTTTTGCAAACTGATTTTATTCAATAAATTCTCTTGCGATATCACTTTTATATCATTCTTTATCATGTATGATAATATTTCTTTAGAATGATAAATTTTTAATGATAATAATAGTAATTTTTTGATAAATCTAAATTAAAAGAGGAGGGAATTTTATCAGTTCTATGAATTTTATCAATACTATAATTAGTTTATTTGTGTGTAACAATTATTGAAATTGAATAAATTTTAAAATGTTATATGAATTATTGAATTTTGATTTTTGATGCAATGCATAACAATTTAATGTGCTTAATAATATTTTGTTCAAAAAAGTATCAGTAAAGTACTCACAAAAAATGATAAACAGATGAATAAACATATTTGAAGTATATAGGAAATGAAAAGTTTTATGTAAACAAGAAATACTAACAATGTTTGTTTAGTAATTTTCCATCTTTTATTTACATAAAATATACTTGTACAACTACATTTGTTTACTTTTATGTTTCATATTTGAAAAGTTGAAAAAAGTTTAAGATAAGTTAACTAGCAAGATCAATGATCAAAAATGCTTGAACTTTCAACAAAATATATTTCGCAAATTTAGCGATAAATTCTTTGACGGAAATATTCCGATATAGATATGCTAAAAAGTCCATGATAATTTTTTTGTTGAACAATTTTTCTGTGATTTAAATTATTTCATTTTCTTCTCGAATAATATTTCTTTTTAAATTATTTTAATATCTTTGATTTAAATTTGTCTTAATTTTTTCTCGAATGATTTAAATTATTATAAATGCTTTTATTAGAATGATTGAGAGTCATTTATCTCTTCGTGCTTTATCTTCTTGACAATCAATCAAAGTAAGATTATATCGATTACGACATGATCATATCGAAATAACGCTATATCAATTATGATATTATCATATTAAAATAAGACTATATCAATTATGATATTATCATATCAAAGTATGACTATCTAAAATAATTTTCAAAAAGAAATGAATATAAAAAAATTAATTCATTAAATTCAATTCATTCATAAGTAAATGATAAAAAAAAAAAAAGCTAACTTCATTTGAGTATGATAAATCGTTGCGATAATTAGGTTTTATACATAGGACGGTAAAATTAAACGTGGTAATATTGGCCATGATCGATGAAAGACATATCAGTGTAGATATTAATATAATGTAACGCATTCCACGTATCGTACATGAATCGCTTGAATTTTTATGAACCACTTCGTCCATATTATTATCAGCCGTTTCAAGCATTACCGTATTTTGCTCATTTAATTTCGCCATTGTTTAAGATTGCTGTAGAATATGATAAAGTTATCGTAATAAAATGATACGATATTTTAACGACATAAACATAACATACTGTATGGAAATATTTTATGTTTTAGGTATGTATATAAAATTAACAAAAAAAATGCAAAGTAAAATTACGAAAAAAAAATTTGATTGATTTATCATTCGAAATCGAAAGCTTTTTGGTCATGACGAATTGCCAAAAGGTGTATGATAATTGAAAATAACGAAGAAAAAAGAGTATAATATTTGAAAAATATAAATACATTATCGATTGATATCTTGAGATCAGAAATCAAAATACTCAATTAATTTAAATTCAACTGATAGATTAGTTTAGAGATATTATGACAATATCATAACGATGATACGTATTTTAAACGTCAACATATTACGTAAGAAATCAATACTATTATTCATCAAATATCTATTTCATATTTGTATTGGCTTAATTTTAATCGACGGCTTGTTTTTTAATTTATTTCAAAATGATATCGATTAATTATTTCAAATATACTATCAGAAAATTAATTAATTTTAATCAGAAAAGATATTAACAGTTTCCATCAAAAACAAAAATATTTTCGGGAAAATATCGCCTTATCAGATTAAGTATTTCAGGAAAAAGGACAAATTTGTAAATTGAAAATCATAATGAATAACATATTATCAAGAACTGAATGACAAATCGGTAATCATATTGAATAACATATTACCAAGAATTGAATGACAGACCGAAAATCATAATAAATAACATATTATCAAGAATTAGATGATAAATCGAAAATCATAATGAATAACAAATTTCAAAAGCTATTATACCGATAAATTTTGAAATAGTTATCATAAACTATAAACAAAGTTTTAAATTATTTTCTTTCTTTCTCTTCACGATTAATTCTTCTGTTTTACATTTTTTTAAATTAATTATCATTTCAAGCTAATTGACTGATATTAATGATTTGTAAAAGAAAATAAAAAAAGCGATGAAATCAGGTTCATTGAAAGGCAAATAGATTCATCATCTGCAGTGATTACTTTAAAAAAATAATGAAATGAATTTTGATAAGTAAATGATAAAAATAAACTTTATTGATAGTTTGTTGTGAAAATAGTTTTAAATAAGATGAATGAATGATAGATAGATCAATCATTTGATAGATAATTAAAATGATTAAGTAACGTTAAATTGCAACGACGATAACTTATTGTTATTATCATTTTGTCAAGTAAACCATATGATAATATTAGTTGATACTTGGCAAAACTATCAAGTTTAATCAGGCTGAAAAGAAAATAAAAAAGTTTTTGTTGACAATTATGAAAAGAAATTGCTGAAATGAGTCATCTATGCTAATATTAGAAAAAGTTTAAAAACAATTTCTCAAAGAATAATATCCAATGCTTAATTGTTATAATATTTAAAGGGGAAAAAAAGTAAACAAATAATATTTATTACGAAATATAAATTTGCTATAATAAAACATCAAAGTTTAATTATTAATTATAATAATTAATTAAATTAAAAGACAAATAAAATATCAAAAATTTTTTGATATTTTTGAAATGGAATTAGAATTACTTATTTAAATAAATCATAAATATATTAAAAATTATAAGAGAAAATATAAATACTTCAAAATATTATAAATTTAAATTTATTAATCGAAATAATCTTTTAGGAAGAATTTTTTAATCAAAAATGATTAATAAAAAAAGAATCGTACGTATTTTAATGTTAGGTAATTATTTTATAATATTTTATAATCATAAAACTAAAATGGATTAATTATAATTTTCAATTTGATTGATTAACAATGATTTATGATAATTTAATGATACTGAACAATTATCAAACAAAGCTTATCAAATATGATAATACTTTTAACATGTAAATACAATAAAATATATGCATGTTGCTTAATGTATGAGAAATAAAGCTAATAAAATATACATATATTGCTTAATGTATGACATATAAATGTAATAATATATAAGCATGGTGCTTAATGTATGAGAAACAAATGCTAATAATATATATGCATTTTGCTTAATGTATAAGGACTAATATAAATATAAATTGCAATCGTTGACTAGCATTTTTAAGCGTAACACGTAGTTGTGATTAAGTCATTGTGCGTCAAATATTCACGTCTCACTTATTTGTTCAATTACATTGTAATATACAAAGTAATTAATTATATACGATTCATCTTCCGCATTTTTTTACGTGAATTTACTCGTATAAGAATGATTGATATAAATATTCGTTGTCAAAAAATTCTTAAGAATAACTTATTTTGCTATTTGATTTGCAGAAAAATTCATTTTTATATCATCTTTATATTGTTTATTTTAATATGCTCATTGCAATTCTCGACATACAATCTTCCATAATGTATGCATCACTTTTTAAGCAAAATCTCGAGAGTCTAATTGGAGGAAATGTATTCGATCGTTTCTTTTGAATATTTCAAAATAAATTATAAATTTATTTTGAAATAGGCTAGAATTGCTTGTTATTGGCATAATATTTAACAATTTCTTGTTTTATTAAACAATGATAAAGTACATTTGAAGTTTGAATAATTGTTAGACCTTTCATTATAAATGATATTAAGCCAAGTTTCAACTATCAATAGAAGTAGTCTAAGTAGATTGAAAATTATACTAAGCTTATGTTAAGCTTCAGATATAAAATCAATTGAAAGCACATTATATT
Organism: Dirofilaria immitis; assembly: GCA_024305405.1. Lineage (NCBI taxonomy): Eukaryota > Metazoa > Nematoda > Chromadorea > Rhabditida > Onchocercidae > Dirofilaria > Dirofilaria immitis. Next base: position 2,229,510 of record JAKNDB010000103.1, read on the forward strand.
TAACTTTAAAAAAAATCGATCGAATTCCGAAAAATGCCAATAAAATTGATTTTATATCCAATTTTAATCAAACTATCTAACCTAATAGCTAAATAAATTATCCTTAAACAATTAATATCATTTTCAAAAGAATTTCCCTTCATACATCCATCCATACATATATATATATATTCATTGATAAACAAAACAAATATTTAACGGAAAAAAATCAAAAAAAAATTTATCAAAAATCTTTTTTCCTTTTGAAAATTTATATATTTTAATTTAATTAATATTTAATTCATTCATTTCTAATATTTTTTCAGATCTCTTTATCATCTCCTTATTTCCATAACTATTCAAATCACTTTTCTCCCTCTCTTTCTCTTTCTCTCTTTCTATTTCTCTTTCTCTGTCTCTCTCTCCTCTCTTTTTTTATGAGAAATATTTGTGCATATATATAAAGTTTTTCGTTTTCTATTACAAATTTTAATTTGTTAAAATTTATTTTTAGAAAATTTAGGTATTTATACCTTTTTAATTTACATTTTGTTTATCGCTTTGAAATACTTTTAATATAAGTTATTTGAGAAATGAAATATTACACATCAATTCTCGAACCAATTTGGTAGTTTGTTGATTTTGTTTAATACAAAATAATTAATTTATCAAAATACGGTAAAATATAATTAATTACCAATTTCGAATTTTAAAATTTAAAGATTAGGAATTTTAGGAATTCTTTTCGCAACATTAATATCACGAAATATGTACTCATTTTAATGAGAAAATAAAATTCAATGTAATTTTTTTAAAAAAAAGCTTTACTTAATTTTAAATAAATTTCAAGCATTTCTAATTAGTTTAGACGATCATATATTCATTATTTTTTACAAACATTTCATTATGGTTTATTCAAACTATCAAAAATTATTCAAATTAAAATGAAATAAATTTTTATGGATTTTAACTTCGAAGTCTTTAATGTGAAACAATCAGTCTTGATTAACTTTAATATTTGATCGAGAAAAATTAAATAATAGTCTAAGAAATATTAAAAATGATAATTGTTTATTGATAAAGTACATATTAGAAAAGAAAAATATGATAAATAAATCACACTTTAACAACTTTCGGGACAAATAATGGGAGCAAAAATTTGTAAACACAATTTTAAATGAGTAGTTTTTGAGGAAGAGAAGAAAAGTTAAGTAAGATGTTAGAAGTAATCTGAAATAAGAATACGAGAGTCTCGATGATCTTTGATTCAAGGTGTAGTTGAATCTTCCTTTCATGCTTGAATGATTTGAAAAAATTTCATTCTTTTTTTATATTTTCCAAAATAACAAATAATTTTGTAAGAAAAATTGGTATACTTTTGAAATATTAAATTGAAAGAGAAGAAAAACAAACAAAATATTTTAAGAAAATTTGGTAAATTTGGTAAACTTTAACTTTTATTTACTTTCTTGATTTTGATCTTTATGAGATTTTGACTTTTATTTCAATGATAATACTGATGATTGAAGCAAATTGTATTAGTAATTTTATATAATCTTTTTTTCTTAAATTCGAGAATTACTCTCGAAATGAAAATTAAAATCCACTACAACGAAATAGAATAGATAAAATATTATCACAATTATATAAAGCAATGTTATTTCATTTTTGTTAACTTTTATATTAAATTTATAAAACATTTCTAAGGAAGATTGAATGATAAGGAGAATTTTATAAATTTCAAAATATAATAAAATCGATTGCATAAATTTTAAATTTAAAATGCAATAAATTGATGGAAGATTGAACATTAACAAAAATTTGTAAATTCAAAAATACGAAATAATATCACACAAATGAATGATATAATCTGATAAGAGCAAGAATTCAATTCTTTTGTAAAATTCTGATACCTTCAAATGAAACCTAATTTTTCGTATCAATAACATTTGATCAACGTATAAAATGGATTATTTTACTCGGATAATTAATCATAATGGAAAATCAACTTTCTAGCATAAAGAAAATTTTGTTTTTTTCAAACTTTTATTATTCAATTTCCTACGATTAAATGATAAAAGTTGTTAAATCTAAATGATTTTAAAAATCAAATTATTGAAAGAAATCAATTTTCTTCCAATATTTTCATCATTTTATAGTAATATTTATTTTTCTTTAAATAAATTTTTAAACTATTAATAAATATATATTAGGTTATGGCCCGGTATTTAATTAAGAAATATGTTGAAAGATAAATTAGAAGATTAGTATTTTCATTCTAATAAAACAAGACTGCAAATGTATTCAATTTGATAATATTTATTCAATGATAAATAATTGATTAGAAAATAAAATTGAACTAATCTAATTCAATTATTAATTACAATAGTTATTCAATGATAAATAATTGATTAGAAAATAAAATTGAACTAATCCAACTTTAATTCAATTATTAATTACATTGAAATATGAAAGAATAAAATTGGAATAGAATAAATCAATGAAAATGGAATTAAGTAATAGAAAATCGAATATAATAATAATTATCCATTTATTATTCTTTCTAGAAGAAATAAAAATAACAATTAAAAATATTATACTAATATTATCTCTAAGAAAAAATTAATTACCTCTGCTCAAACTTAACATTCTTCGTTTTGTATTAAAAGAAAATGGAATTAAATTTAAACAAGGAATTAAAAGATTTTATAAAAATTCAATTGAATCCATCTTGTCGAGAATGAAATATATTAAAGGACAGTTTGCGCAAGTATTACATCAAATCCTTCGACAAAACAAATTTATCTTTTCCTTAGTATATTTAAAGCAATTGATCAATTAATCATTTAGAACTTCAAAAATTTTGATTAAAAAAAGAAGGAAGTAACGATAGTTTGTTGAATGAGTAAAAGATCAGTTTATTTTTTACAATAAAAAATTATCATTTAGAATATCACTGTTATTATCATTTCAAATATAAGAATAATAGTACATCTAACTAAGATAAATTAAGAATTGCTAGCAATATAAAAAAAAAAATTAGCCATCTTGTCAAATTAAGCTTCTTGGCATCTTTCTCCATAGGCTTAATTTTATTTATTTATTTTTTTTCCGGAATTCCGTTTCGATATTCTTCCTAAGTTTAAACAATCAATTTTAGTAGAAAAATTAAATAAAACAAAAAAGAAATCGCTTTTTTTTCTTTTAATATTTCGACATTTAAAATTTAATATAAACTTTTAAATTTCAGAAAAAAAATTTATTAATGAAAATATTAATTGAAAAGATTGGAATATAATAAATGAATTGAAAAAGAAAAAACTAAAATTAAAAATAATTGGGCAAATTGTTTCTTGAAATTAAAAAGTCCAATTTTCAAAATTTATCCTAAATTATACATTTATTATAAAAACTGCTGCTTCTCTATTTAACAATTATAGAACAAAAAAAGAATAATCTATTCTTTAAATAATCATATCTGATCATTTCGGTGTTGATTCATTTATTATCAAAAATATATTTTTATCAAAGATCACGATAATCATATTCAGATCGATTTATCATTTCATTTCCACTTTTAAATAATCATATGTAAAGGTTAAAAATTCAAAAAAGCTTTCCTTATTATTATTTCTTCATTTTTTTCTTTTTCATTTTTGTCGAAATAATAAGTGTAAAATGTACTATGATTCTGATAACAATTAATAACAGTTAAGAAGAAAGCAGAAATAATTAGAGACCAATGATCTAATTTAAGCCAAGAAAGATTCAGATGAATAATATATGAACTGGACAATTCTGAATCTTTGTTTTCAGTCATTTATAAATTTTTTTCACTAAATAATGTATAAAATTAAAAAGCAAAAGTCTCATTCTAATCTTGACAATATTATTCAGGCATTCAGTAAATCATATTGTTTATCAGATGCATTGAGCAAAGCCAAGGCCATGGCCAAACATCAATTTTAAGACAGACAAAACTTTTGAATTATCGATTTAGGTTTAATGCTTTATATTTTTACTCTTAAATTTTGAATAATATTATGGTTTGAACGAAATCATTCATAATATATTCAAATTAAAGCAGACAACTATGAAAAGAACACTGATTAACATTTTAGTAAATTTAGAACAAGTCGAGACTGATTATTAGCATTTCAATTATAAATTTAGAACAAGTCGAGATCGATTATTAGCATTCCAATCATAAATTTAGAGCAAATCGAGATCGATTATTAGCATTTCAGTTATAAATTTAAAATAACTTGTGGTTGATGAATAAATTTAAAATAAGTCGAGATTGATGATTAGATTTAAAAGAAGTCGAGATCGATGATGAAATTAAGTTTGTTTTGTTCAAAAGAAAAGATTACTTTTATTGCAATATACAACTGATCGTTTTTATTTTCCATTATGCTATGCTTAAGGAAAAATAATAAAACTTAGGGCTTTTTTATTACATATTTTTGCATATTTAGAAACTAAAAATATAAAAATAATATTCTTTTCATTCGATTATTCAACATTTCGATGTCATTTTAGAATAGAAAAATTTAAAATTATTATATTTAATAATCAAAGAGAGAGATTCTATTTTAAACTCTTATATTTAGTTAATTCTTTAAATAATGAATTATAGGATTTCAGGTATATTTGGTAATTGGATGAAAAATGGTCAGAAAAAGTTAGGAGCCTTAATATCACATACTGATAAGGAAGTCCAGTCAAAGCATCTTTTTTTTTTTTTTTTAAATCAATTATTTGATTCTAAGATAGAAATCTTATCCAATTTATCATCATAATCTAATTGATAATATTTTTGGCAATAAATCAAGTAGAATTAGCATTTTCATTTACAAAAAAAAGATTGAAAACGATTGATCAATTTATTCAATTTTATTTTCTCTAACTTACATGAATGTTTCTTCTTTTTTTGTTTCAAAAAATTACGGTAATACACTTTACGGTAATACATTTTTAATGATTATGAAATTACGGTCGATAATTTCACATTTTTTGATTATGAAATTACGGTCGATAATTTCATATTTTTATGATTATGAAATTACGGTCGATAATTTCATATTTTTTGTGATTATGAGATTACGGTCGATAATTTCATATTTTTATGATTATGAAATTACGGTCGATAATTTCATATTTTTTATGATTATGAAATTACGGTCGATAATTTCATATTTTTTATGATTATGAAATTACGGTCAATAATTTTATTTTCTTTCATACAACTTTATAATTTTTTTTTTTAAATAACCAGCAGTAATAAAAGATTTTTTCAAATATTTCATTTTATTTCCACTAATTTCATCATATCGATTTGTATAAAAGAGCGATAAGCTAATTTATTCCTTCTGCGTCAAAGTAAAATTTTAAAGATAAAAAATTTTCTTTTAACTTATTCAAACGATTCTCGAATAGATGCAAATATATTTAGTACAAGACTAAAAATATATTTAATGAAGCAATAGAATTATCTTCTGAATCTATTGATTCAGAATCCAATTGAGTTCGTCAAATTATATTTTTCAAAAGAAAAAACAAGTAACGGATGAGCAATGATTCTTGATGAAATTGAAGTTTTTCTTTTTTCTTTCAAATTCTTGATAGCAATTTCATTTCTCCCGAACAAACTGATCATTTCGTATCCTTAGGAATTTCATCATTTTGATAAAATCAAAAAAACGTTTAAAAATTTTAGACGAAAGCTTTATTGCTTTTATCATTAACAGATACTAAATTAAGTAATGGCTTATCAAAATTACCAAAACAAAATTTTCTTAAAAAACGAATTAGTTAATTAAATTCTTTTCTAATTCATTTAAAAACATATTTTCATAATAAATATGAAGAAGAACATATCCCATAAGTTTACTTATTCGTTTTTTTTCCGTGTAATTAATCATTATAGTTAGTATATTAATTAATTGTATTAATAATTATCTGTTAAACTTGAATGTTAAAATATCTTTGCATCTTATTTGCATCAATCTTTATTTTATTCATTTTTAAATTTACCTTAATTATACAAGTTTAATTAATATGTGTATTTTTAGACCATTAGCATATACGTATAGCTATTTGTAAACATAATACTACAACAATATTGTATGCTTATAGCTATTGTAAACATATTGCTACAACAATAATATATGCTATACAACTATTATAAACATGTTGCTATGACAATAATTTATCGTAAGCATATTGCTACAACAATAATATATGCTATACAACTATTATAAGCCTGCTGCTGTGACAATGATGTATAATATATAATTAAAATAAGCTTATTACCACAACAGTAATGTGTACTGTACAATTATTATAAACGTGTTACTATGACAATAGTGTATAGTGTACAATTATTATAAGCTTATTGCCATAACAATAATGCATATGCTTATGGCTATCGTAAGCATATTGCTACAACAATAGGATTATATACTGTAATTAATACATTTATACAGTACACATATAATGATAATGATATATATATATATATATATATAGATAGATATAGATATATATGATATATAAATAATCGATATCATTTGATATATTTGTATATTATTTATTTATATATTATAATTAATACACGAGATTTCTTGAACGGGATTTTTTTCTTGATTTAATTCACTTTTCAATCGTATATTTTTGACGCATAAATTCCGATTTTCTTCTTTCACATCATGAATTACATAATTATTCAAGATGCTCGATTTATTCATCTTTGATATTTACTAACTTAACAAATTCAGTAAATTTGACATTAAAATTGTTTTGCTTTAATACGTGATCGTCTTACTACATCATTGTTTTTTTTTTTCACGTTTTAGTCGATATAACGGATTTTTCTTTTCCACTTCTGATTTCAAGGAATATTTTCTAGGTTTGATAGTAGGTATGAAAGATATTGTCTAATAAGGTATTTATTTTTATTTGAATAATATCTCACTTCAAATGATCAATGTTTTTTGGTCAATTAATAAATTAAAATAATTTAACGCTAAGTTATAATTAATCATTGAACAGATAGACATAAGAAAGGCCTTAGATTGTCATGTAAACATGTCAATGATTTAAATAAATAAACAACATTATCACTAATTTCATTATCAATTAAGAATATGTTTGTGCTAATTGCTAAGTGCTAAATGCTAAATGCTAAATGCTAAATGATATATAAAGCTTTCATTGAATAAATTATTTGCTATTTATGGGAAACAAATTTTAATAAATGAAAAATTATTTTATTAAAATTATTAACAATTAATTTTCTTATTAAAAAATATTTTTATAGCTAATTTGTTTATTTATTTAAGATTTTTTCTGTTAGAAATTTAAATTTTACTTTAATATTTATCTAGAATTTAGCATATTGTTAGTGTGAATTTATTTAATTTCATTCTCGATAATTCAATCGATAAATTTTTCTCAAGCATACTTTATGTATGACCGTTTTATTTTAAAACTTGAAGTATATTTAAGTGTTTAATCTTGCTTTATTTTAATCACTTGAAAAGTTTTTTTGGCATAAAAATTACGAAAAGATATAATTAGTACAAAGAAGATTCACCAATTTCATCTATATAGCATGGATTATCGATAATTTTATCAGATATATATGCTTATCATTTTTAAATTTTATTTTCTAAAATTTCAAATTTTATTTTAATATCATTTTGTTTAAAAATTATAAAATTTGAAATCCTCCCTCTCTCCTCCCAAAGAAAAATTAAGATCTAAAGATATGGAATTTTTGCATTAGAACTATTATGAATTCATGCTTTACAAATCTATTCAATTATGAGGCAAATATTTCAAAATGTCGAGATTGAAATTAAATCTTCTTTCATTTCTATCGCATTTTTTTCACCTCCTTCATTTTGTAAAAGATAATTAATTTCAATTCAAAAATAGTTCATATCAAAATTATTATTAATATATTTATTATTTAAATTTGAATATATCTATTCGTTATATTATTTATTATTACAAAAGAATAAAAAATATTGATAAATGTAATGAATGTTATATTAAAAAGTACATAATAATTTTCGATGGATTATCAATCAACCCTAAGGCATTTTATACTTTCAATACTTTATGAATCTTCACAAAATGTTAAAAGAAAAAGAAAACGAAAGAAAAGAAAGAAATAACATATTCCCTAAATATTGATGTTTTTTTTTATTTTTATTTTTATTTATCATTTAAATTTATTCCTTTCTTTTTTTAACTTTTAAAGAAAAAAAAGTTAAGATGAAATTTTATAAATTTTTAAAAATATATCTATTCAAAAGTAAACTATTATTAATTGATGGAAATAATTTAAGAAATCAAAAATTTCAATTTATTCCTTTTCTCTTCTTCAATTTCAAGACTTCGTCCTTTTTACTTTCCTTTTCTTTTCTTTTTCCTTCTATCTTTTATCAGTTGGAATGTTCTCGAATTCATTTAGTCATTTCTTTTTTTTTTTACATTTTTCGTCTTTTCTATTTCTTAAAATTTTTGAAAATTTTAAATTATAAAATTTACATTTTACAAATAGTATGAAAATATTCAAAAATCTTTTTTTACTTCTAATTTTAAATGAATGAAAAGAGAAATGGAAAAATCATTTTTGAAATTTTTAAAAATTGCCAATAATTTTTATTGCATAAATGAAAACATTTATTATTTCAATAAAATTGTGAAATTGGAAAAGTTTCAAATTTTTTTTTCGGAATTTTCAGATACTAACATTTTTTAAAAATCTTAAAATGAAAACTATGAAAATTGATATTATAAATTAATCAATCAATGATATTATCGATTAATGAATTAAATTCATATTCAAATTTAGTAATAATGATTTATTAACATTTCATTACCTGTTATATTGATTTATTAGCCTTTCATCATTCACCTGTTACAATATGTTCTTTTTAGGTTGAATTTTGTTTTAATTTATGAATAAATAAATCATTCATTTCATCTATTTTATTGCAAGAACTTTAAAATTCTCATTATTTATTTATTATAAAAATATCTTTTCAATTCCTCAATTTCGTCCAATTTGATTTTTCAATTTTAATTTAACATAAATATTTAAAAAGAAGGGAACAAGAGGAAAATGTTTTTAAAAAAAAAACGAAAAGAAAAAGAAAGAAAGAAGGAGAAAAGAAAAACAATCCGATAATTTCATTCATTTTTATATAATTTTTTAAATTTTCGTATTTGTTAAACAAAACAAAATTTAATTTTAAAAAATTAATTTTATTTTATTTTTTGAAAAAAAGAATTGGAATTTTAAAGTTTTTGGATATTTTTGAAAGCTACAATTTTTATATAATTTGTTTTTTTTCTCGATAATGATGGCAATTTTATGATTTTTTTCCCGTTTAACTCATTAATAGTGATAATTTTTAGAAATGATTTGAAATTCATTCATTTCGTTTATCGATATTTAAAGGAGAAAAAACCTTCCTGTGAAATAATCATTATTTTCTTTCAACTATATTTGCAAAAAGTTTCATTCAAATTATTAATCGAAATATGAATTGATCGAATTAATTTAAATAACTTATACGATTGATATAAAATTGATATGATATAAGATGACAATTCGTTGATAAGAGAGTAAACTTCTTTCGACAAATAATAGGCTAACAAAAGATTAACTTATGATAAGCAATTGATTAGCTAATCTTGGTTATGTTTTTAAGATAATGAAAATTTTTAAAAATTAAAAGTAAATTCATTCATTCTTTCTTTTATCTTTTCTTTTATTCATTCATTCATCCATTTATTTATCCATTTGTTATTTATATCAGTGATATTGAATTCTTATAAATTCATAAGAAAAGAAAGAATTTTCTTGTTTTCATTATGCTCAAAGATAATGATATGAGATAATTTTAACACTGATCCTATCAACTGATATCATCATTAGTGATATGGGATGATTTTAACATTCACCTTATCAATTGATATCGTGGGATAATTGTAATTTTTCATTTTTTTATCACTAGATAGAGATATCGTTATTTTTTAGTTTTTTCTTCTTTGTTTTTTCTTTAGAAATTTAATTATACAACTATTTCATTTGTCTTTCCCTTCTTCTTCTTCTTATAATTTTCTTTTATTTTTTCTTATTTTTTTGATTGTGAAAATGGCAAGTCAATCTTTTGGGAGAAAGTATGTGAATTTATTATTATTTCGAATGGATACTATCAACAAGAATAAAAAAAAAAAGAAAATTTAATTTGTTTTTTTTTTTTTTTTTAAATAGAAACGACTGATCACATATGTAAGTGTCATATTTGTTATATTTAACAGCTCAACTTGATACCTTCGTTTTTTTATCTTTATTTTTAGGAACTTTTTCTCTCTCTTTTTTTTTAATTTAAGAATAGAATATTTTTTTTGATTTAAATTCGATATATTTAATTGGAATTTTTAATTTAAATTCGATATGTTTAATTTGGAATTAGAAATATTTATTGATTTAAATTGGAATAGAATAATATTTTGAATCTTAAAAATTCTAAAAATGGAATATTCCTTAATCGAAATCCGGAAATTCAAAATTGAAAAAATATATATACACATATATTCATCATCCTAGTATTTCTCTTTTTTAATTTATATTTTTTCTTCCTCTTCTTTCTCCTTCTTTTCCTTTTCTATCTTATTACATCTATCTATCTATCAATTTCTTTTGTTCTTCGATATAAAATGCCTTTGTTGTTAAATTTACAATCCATAATAAGCATCCAAGCAGAAGTATTCCCTTAATGGTTATCTTTTGAAATGAGAGAGAGAGAGAGAGAGAGAGGAAGGGGAGAGAAAGGAAGAGGAAAGGAAAGAAAAGAATTAAAGTATGAAGGTGAAATAGGAGTGATGATGATGATAACGATGATTATGTAAAAGTGTTGCCAATTTACATATCAATTTAATTCATGTTTTACAAGACTTCAGTAAGGGAGAAGCAACATCAAAAGCAATAAACAACAACAACAACAACAATAGCAGCAACAACAAATAGCAACAACAACAACAACAACAACAACAACAACAATAATAACAGTAACAACAATAATAGCAATAGCAATAGCATTAACAACAACAATAACAATAATAATAATAATAATAATAGCAGCAGCAATAACAACAATTATTGACTGACTGACGACTTTCTCTCTTATCGTCGTCGTCGTTGTCGTCGGCCATTTGATGGATTCATTTATTCGACTATTCTTTCAAAATCTCTTCAACCAAAATCTCTTCGTATTATTTGCTATCATCAGATCGGATATATTCATCTATGATAAATATTAGTCTATTGTAATAAGCTGAATTATCATTTTATTATAATATGGCCAAGGAATTAATGGACTAGTGTCTATTCTTTTGTTATTATTAAAGATTATTTAGGATGAACAATTTTTATTTTCTTTTCATATTGTTAAGAATTAGATAGATTGACTCGATAACTATCATTATCATCAATCCAATGATTTCTTTTTCTTTTTGATAAATAATGTAAAGTATTGGTTGATTTACTGGAATAAATAATCTGTTGATCATTTTTTGATCATGAAATAGATGATTATTAGCTTGATAATAATTGATCCATTTGATATATTTATCTTTAATATGGCCAAAAATGAATAAATTGATCCCTTATCATTTAATATGCTGAAGGAATTAATTGGATTGATTTGATCACTTTGATTTTTTCCTTTATTATTACTTACTTTAAAATAAATTACATTTATTACATATAAAAATTATTTTTTCAAAATATAGTAATTAAATGATAATTTAACAATTATCATTTAATTATCATTTAACTATTAATAAATTTAAGTATTGCTTCAAACCCAATCATAAATATCTTTTCAAATTTTATCATTGCTCGTTTTGGTTTATGAAAATTAAAATTTTATCCAAATTGTTAGTTTGATGATATGTTATTTCCATATATCGCAATAAAAATTTAATATCGTGATATCTCGGAAGCCTAATTCATTTCTGAATTGAATAATATAAATTAGAAGATAGATGATAATACTAATTTCGATATATGGATATATATATATATATAATAGTTGTTATATTATTCCTTCATTGTTGCTCTCTCTTTTCTGATACATTTGATTAATTGAAATATTTCTAAAGGAAAATATTAAATTATAAAATTTTAATCTCATTTTTTTTTCTTAAAAAGCTTTTAAAATTATAGCGTTGATAATAATAAAAGGGAAAAATTTTTTTGATATTTATTGATTTCCTAATTTAATTGATTAATTATCATTTGATTGAATTTTAATCTAACTTTATCCGATAATTGAAATATTTGAAAAAGAAAATACTTATATATATATATCTTATTCAGCGGATGTTCTGCTTTATGGTGGTCTTGACTTTGAATTGACACCGTTCGAACCCTAATTTAAACGTCGAGAAGTTCGAGCATGACACAATCTCGCCATTACCAATTAACGATGTCGACGTTTTTCATCCCGAAGGTTGATGGGCCGTTCCTATATATATATATATATTTCTTTTATAAGTTAAAATAAATGAAATTTTTCCACTTCACTTGAAAGAACAGAAAAAAAAAGGAAAAAGGAAAGATGAAATATAATGCTAATTACTTGTAGCTATCAATTATAGGTTTACTAAAATGCAACAGACCGAAAATAATATATTCTTCCTGTACTGCAAGAATATATTTAATAAAAACATTTTGACAAATTTTGACCAATAATAGAAACAGAGAGAGGGAGCGAGAGAGAGAAGGAAAGAAAAGGAGAAAAAGAGAGAAAAGAAACGAAAAGAAAGAAATATATCAATTATTCATATATCAGAAATATTTTTTACTTTTTCTGCTATTTTTTTAAATAAAAAAATTAGCAAAAGTAAAACAACACATATATATTTTAAATTCAAAAAAAATCAATAATTAATTTGTTACTTATATATATGTATACATATATCCTCTCTAAGGTATCAAAAATATCATAAAAATAATCAATGTGATATATATTCTAACTTTCGAAGTTTATATTCGGGCTAGTACATAAGTCTGAAATTTCATGCCAACAAACAAAACGTTGTGTTGTGTGTATGTGTGTGTATGTTTATGTATGTGTATGCAACATACAATTAATTTCATTTTCAATTTGCATTATAGTTCTTTTTTTTAAATTTTTATAGTCAAAAAAAAAATAAAATAAAATATTTGCATGACTATTTGTTACTTATTTTGCAACTGAAAATGAATGAATAAATTGTTTGATAGTTAATTATTCAAATTAATTATTTGTTGCATAAATTCATTTTCCTATTTCCTATTCCAAATTATTTATCAAATAATTTGCCTTATTTTATTTTTATCATTTTTTTATCAATTTCTCGTTTATTGCTTTACACTTCTATTTATTCATTTTCCCTTTATCACTTTACACTTCTATTTATTCATTTTTTCTTTATCAATCTCTTCCTTATCATTTCATCTTCTTTATCAATTTTATATTTCCATTTCTTCATATTCTCCTTATCAATTTCTCCTTTATCATTTTGCACTTCTATTTATTCATTTCTCTTTATCAACCTCTTATTTATCACTCCATATTTTCATTTATTCATTTTCTCCTTATCAATCTCTCCTTTATCACTTCGCACCTCTATTTATTCATTTTCCCTTTATCAATCTCTTATTTATCACTTCATATTTCCATTTATTCATTTTCTCCTTATCAATTTCATATTTATCACATTATATTCCTCTATTTAAATTGCCAATTCATTTATTCGACATTAGTAATTTAATTGATGAAACATTTGAGATAGGAATGAAATTTATACTATTTATATATGCCTATCGATACTATTTATAAATAGGTAATATGGCTTGTAGATAACAAACTTTCACCTTTCTCATATGTTAAATTCCCATGTCCATTCAATAGATAACTTTTTTTTAATATGAAGTTTGCATAGAGTAGGTCAAAAGTTATAAAGTTTAGCTAATTCTTTTTCAATAGATAAATGCAATCTTCTGTCATAATTAATTAGTGATAACAATGATAATAATAATAATAATAATGTAACGGTAACATTATTATAGCGGCAACTACAATAATAATTTTATAACGCAACAATAATAATTATAATGATAACAATAACGGTTATTTTATGACGTAGTAATAATAACAGTATCGTGATATGAATAATAATTATTATTTTATAATGTGACAATAACGATAGTTTTATAATATTATTTTTAATATTAACAATAAAAATAATTACAATGATAATGGAAATAGCAATTTTATATTGGTAATAGTATGAATAAGTACATTGATAATTGATAATTTTATATCATAACAATGATAAAATATTTTTATAACGTTAGTGATAATAATAATTTTATAGCAATAATAATAACAATAATTTGACAGTAATCTAAACAACAATAAGCTTTATTTATACAACGATAGTTTTTCAATCACAAAGTGTTATCATTCTAAACAAAGCTGTAATATTAAGTTATTTTTCTTACTGATAAAAAGTTGACATTTAAAATAATAAAATTATTTTTTCAGAAATTTATCATTGATACATTTAAAAATTCTCTGTTGATAAGCTTTTGTATTTCCTAGCAAAATCCCTTGAAAAAAATGATAATTTTAGAATACTTCTAATTTGACAAAATATTTCATTGAATTCTATTGAATGAAATGTTTTGAAAAAATCAATCGTCACTTAATTTATTATGATCAAATCGATTTTTATAATGCCATAATGATCAAATCGATTTTTATAATGCCATAATATCTTGGATTTTATGAAATGAACATTTAATCTTTGTAACAAATGAAAATTAATATCAAATTCAGATTTCTCTTACAAATTCTATAAAATAATGATAATTTTTTTATCTAAATTATCTGATATATCATTGATAAAGATTATAACGAGAATTATAATAATATTATTTGGCTTATTCGTTTTAGAAAATTTTCATAATTTAAAATATTGAAATTTTAAAAATATATCTAAAAATTTAGCTTTCATTTAATTTAATCTTTAAAATTATTCGCTTACTTTAAAATGCAATTTAAAAAAAAAAGAAAAACGTTCAGATATTAAATTCTAAAAATTTAAAAATTTTATTTAAATTTGATTAAATAAAAAGAAAAAAATCGTTAACGGATTGAATATTTCATAGTTAATCCATTAAAATGATGCATCCTTCAAAACTTTTCTTATCTATTCTTTCTGATACATCCAAATTTTATCTTTTGCTTATCATTTCTCTCATTCATCCTTCTTCTACTAGATAAAGTAGCTATCACGTCAACCATACGTGTCACATATTCTCCGTACATAAAAATAGATGGATTGGTGACACATCGTATGTCGCATCCCTTTTCGTTTTAGCTTTTATTAAGTTTCTCTTTTGAATCACTCCCTATCATCGTACGTATTCTATTTAATCATTCATTCATTCCAATTTCATTTATTCCAATTTCATTCATTCCAATTTCATTCATTCCAATTTCATTCATCCCAATTCCATTCATTCCATTCATTCATCCATTCATCCATTCATTCATTCCATTCATTTCCTTCATCGATTCACTTATTCATTCCATTCGATTCACTTATTCATTCCATTCATTCATGCATCCAATTCATCCATTCATTCATTTATTCATTCATTCCATTCATTCATTCCATTCATTCATTCATTCATTCATTCATTCATTCATTTATTCATTCCATTCATTCATTCCATTTATTCATTCATTCATTCATTCCATTCATTCATTCCATTTATTCATTCATTCCATTCATTCATTCCATTTATTCATTCATTCCATTCATTCATTCCATTCATTCATTCCATTCATTCATTCCATTCATTCATTCATTCATTCATTCATCCATTCATTCCATTAATTTATTCCATTCATTCATTTATTCCATTCATTGGTTTGTTGCTATTACGTGGATTCAAAGTATTTTCCATTTTTTTGTTTCGTTTTATTATTATTATGAATATAATAATAATAATTATTATAGAATGAAATGAGGAAAAAAGATTATTTGATTAATTGGAAATAATGATTTATTATCATTTTTATTAATTTTATATCAAAAGATGGCCGAATCATCGCTTGCATTATTTCATCATTTACGTGATAATCCATTACTTAAACAGGTAATTCATTCATTTTATTTATCAGTTATTCTTAAATAAATAATCTTTTTCTTTAATACGAACTTTTAATTATTCCAAAATTTTTATATAAATTTTTGATTATTTTAAAAATTAAATTAAATAATTTTCATTTTAAAATATATTAATTATTTGATATTCAAATATTTTAATTGTTAGTAATTAAATCAAATAATTGAATTACTTAAAATTAAATAATCTTATTAGTGGCTAATAAAAATTTAATTATTGCTAAATTTAGCAAATATTTTAATTTAATTAAATCAAATACATTTTAAAATATAACAAAAATATATGAAAATAATTTAACATTTGTTTCATAATCATTCATCCTTCGATTTTAATAATAAAATAATATTTAAATTATTCGCTTAATTTGTTTTCTTCGAGAATGCAATTTTTCAAAAGCACGATTTCTTTATACAAATAAATATCTATTTATTTATTGATTAAAATATTTGCTGAATTAATTTAGCAGATATTTTAATTAGTTTATTTTGCTATGAACTTATTTCATTTAGAGCCTTCAATGACTTTCTTTTAGGACAAATTTTTTTTTTTTAATAAATTTTTATAATATTTTATTATAATCAAAGTTTATTATAAATTTTAAATCAGAAATCTTTCAGATTATAATTAATTACATCCATTTTTATCTTATTTGTATTCATTTTTATTTGATATATATTTTTTTGAAAAAAGGAATTTATATTTTTAAATTGAAAAAGATGCAGAAAATATAAGAAAAAAAGGAAAACAATTCGAAATACCAAAGATGATAATATCGAGTTCGTAGATATATCAAATGATAATAAAAGAATTAGCAATCATTAAAAGATTGAAAATTAAAATGATCAAATTTGGTTAGGAGAAATAATTATTCATTGAAAGGTTATCATCAACTCGTTATTTTTCAAAAATTATCTCTTCACTCTTTTCAATTTTTGTTTTTCAAATTTGTCACATACAGTAATCGTTTTTCATCTCATTTAACTGTAACTGTTTCAATCATGAGCTGTTTCAAAAAGGAATATGGTAGAGCTATAGGTCTAGAAATCGCTTTACCTAACCCTTAAAATAATTATCAGTTACTACTAATTCAGTTATCTTTCTACCGTAAAAACTTTTTTAATTGTCGATAAGATATAGTATCTTTTTTTTTTAAATCGTAATTTATAGTACAACTCTTTAAGAAATCGTTTCTAAAAAATGATAAGGAAGTCTTTTTGAAATGTCATATAATCGATCATATATTCAAACGAGAAATCATTTAAAAAAAAAAAAAGAAAAAGAATTGGCAGGAAGTTTTATAAGATAGCATATATAGTCGAATGTATTCATATCAGTTTGATTGTCAAAACTTTTTGACTTCAATAAATCATTGACTTTTAACATTTCTTATATAAAAAAAAACGAAAGAAAGAAAAAATTTGATTGAAATAAAGTTAAAAATCGATAGTTTTTTATCTGATAAAATTCATATGATAATTACAAAGATCATTATTATCATACATTACTACTATCATTAATAATAATTTCATATAAAAAAATTTTAAGATAGCAAAATAAGTTTGATCGATAAATTTTATCATTTATGCATTAAAATATTTTTTTATTTAATACATTGTTTTCTTTTTTGGTTCATTTAAAAAAGTTTCAAAATATCGAACTTTTTCTTTTTAGCTTTTGGCATATAAAATATTTATTTAAAAAAAATAGTGACATTTTTTTCCACTTTTACTCTTCTTGAAAAGCAAATCTATCATTTGTTGCTACGTTTCTTTTTTCCTTGACAATATGCTAGGCTGATTTAATGTTTCTAGTTGGCTATTTCGAAAAAAGTTTCTCTAAAAATTCAAAATATTCAAACTATATATTTATTGTTGAAACATATAATTTAAATGAAATTGTATAAGAATAATCTTGATAAATTATGTGAGTATAATTAGCCAAGTTGTACGAGAATAATCTTGCCAAGTTGCATAGCATAGTAAATCTAGAATGTTTCCTCTAGCAAGTTTTAAAATTTTTGTTCGTTTATTTTACAAATAAAATATAAGGATAAAATAATTATGATCTTGGCTAGAATGCATATTTTGGTACAGTATTCTCATTTAATGAAAAATGCCTAGCATAGCCTGATTACATAGCTATTCTTTATTTTCGATTTTTAATCTAAAGTTTTTTATTTAAATAATGAAAATAAATTTTTCATATTTCAATAATTATTTGATAATTCAAATTTTAATAAATGATTAATGAACTGATAAATAATTATTTGGTAAATGGAATTTTATGTTTTCAATCATTTTATCACTTCAATAAACAATCTTTGGATGATCACTTTAATTTAATTCAATTATATCCATTAATGATAAAAATGATAAGTTGGATTTTTTTAATTGTTTATTTTACGCTAAAAAATTAAAATTAAAAATCTCAAAAGTGTCAATAAATATGATAAAAGAAATATTATAAATATAAATATATTTATATTTATATATATATATGTATTTAACGCTAAAAATTAATTATAATTTTAATTAGCTATGCTTATTTGTTTTGTTTATTTGAACTAAAAAAAAAAACAAATAATTATGAAAAAAATATATAGTTCAACGTTCTATGTTATGATTTGTTGTTCTAATGAATATAGCAAATAAAAATAATTAGCCTTAGAGAGATAAGGAAGATAAAAGAGGATAAGAGAGAGAGAAAAAAGGTAAAATTATTCTCCATATCATCATTATTTTTACGCCTTATAAGCATTTCAAATTTAGCATATTTTTTTCGTTGTTGAAATTCATATTTATACAAGCATAAATTTTGCAATTTTAAAATGTAAACAAAATATGTTTTTTTTGTCATTTAAAGTAAACAATTTTTGGTAATTTAATAAACAAAATTTCAATTTAATATTTTAATTTATCAAAAAAATCAAAAAAATTTTTTTTTGCTCAATCGCATATTTGACACTTTTTGTCGATAGAAAAAAACTTAAAGAAGGTCAGAAGTAAAAGTTTCTATTCGAAAAAAAGAAACCTGATATTAATACAACCTGAATTTTATCAATGATCTTATTTAGTTCATGAAATGGCTATTATGAAATGGTTATTACTTCAGTGCACGCAAAATTTCGTTTTTTTTTTTAGAATGTAAAAATACGACATAAATAAATTTTTTGTTATCACGCAATTATATTTGAATGAAAATAAATTGTTTAGTTTTTCCTTTTAACTTCTTCTCTCACATTTTATTCTTTTATAAATTGAAAAATAAATGAACTGATCGAAGAATTACAGTAATCTAAACTTATCTATCAATTCTTTTAACTTTTAAAATTAAGTATCTTAAATCATTCAATATTCATATCATTCTGAAATTATTTCATTCATTTTCTTTTTACATTCCTCTTATTCGGTTTCTCATATTCATCTTATTCATTCAATTAAATATGCAAAAAACAACTTTATGAATGATAAATGATAAAAAAAAAAAAAAGAAATGAGTTAACCTAATCCCTCTTCGCTAACAAACGTCGATCAACATATTGAAGTGAGATCAAAATTTTATTCGGATCACTATTATGCGGAAATTATTATGCTTCCATCACCTCTACAATTATTTATTCAGATAAACTAAGTTTATCACAATATCTAATCATTATTGTTTTAATGTTTTATCTAAAATAATGATATCATAATCAGTCATTTTTATCAATTTATCCTTTTACAAAAATCTACGCATAATATCATTTTCTAATGATTATATATTGTGATAAGGATTGCATATACAGATAAGGATTATATATTATGGTAAGAATTAATTAATTTTTCTTTTTACATATCATGATAAAAATTATACATTTTAATGTGCTAATTTATATCAATTTATAA
Source organism: Dirofilaria immitis (assembly GCA_024305405.1). Lineage (NCBI taxonomy): Eukaryota > Metazoa > Nematoda > Chromadorea > Rhabditida > Onchocercidae > Dirofilaria > Dirofilaria immitis. Next base: position 2,249,643 of record JAKNDB010000103.1, read on the forward strand.
ATCTAGCATATTCTCGAATTTTGCGATAAGCAGATAAATTTGAAATGTGAAAATTAATATTATCAATACCATTTTGTTTCCATTGTTTTTATCAATACAAAGAATTAATTATTGAACTTGAAATAATCAAAATAATTCTTTTATATCTTATAAGTGAATAATATCATATATTGTAAATAAATAAAATGGCTGAATTATTTGTCATAAGAGCAATAAAAATTTTTTTATCTTTCACATTTTTAAAAATGATTCACTTACTTAAGCAGAAAATTTAATTAGTGATAAGATAAATAATCTATGCTTATATCAGATTACGTATCCTACATAGATGACATTTTAACGCTTAATAATAAAATTCCCAGGTGAGACATAAAATATGAAAAACGAAAGAACAGAGTTAGATATTCGAGAATAAATATCATTTGTAAACATACAATAAAATTAATAGTCATGATCATCATAGGTAATGATGCATTTAAAAGATAAAGAGTTTAACAAATATGATAAGTAAGTATGATATTTGAAATAGAAATTTTAGATAATTAATTTCTCTATATTAGTCCATTAAATATTCTCAAGTAATTATTATTTTCGGTTGAACTAAAAAAACTTTTACCTAAATTTATTTTAAACTTTGTTTTAATTATAAAATGAAAATCCTTTATTATCTAAATATGAAAGGGACAAAGGTTTGTTGATGTTTAAAATGATTTCCATAGCTATTACGGTAAAAGCTACCTTAATGGTAACGTAACATAATTTGAATAAGAGTAATACAGTAGTAATACAGCAGTATCATTCACTGATCAAAAATAGCAAATGATTGAAGGTGAGAAAAAGATATGTAAATATATTTTTAATTATGAATTTTAAATTATTTTCTTCTAATTGAAATTATAATTCTGCAGCAAGAAGAAACCGAAGCTCAAACAATTCATCCGAACAGAGAACAATTAACCAGACGGCATGCATTGGTACCTGAACAGGTGATATTTATTGATTAATTAATTTTTCATCAACACAAATTATTAATGAAAACCGAATTTATAGTATGAATGATTTACCAGGATCATTTTTTTTTATTTCGGATGGTAAAGATTGATTTTGTGATAAATTTTGCAAAAGCTTTCCTTGATAATCTTAGAATTAACATGAAAATTTGATTTAGATAATTTATATGACATTAAAATAATTGGATTATAAATAAATTTTATTTTCAATACTGAAATTGAATAATTCTTTTAAGTCTCTCTTCTTTTGTTAAGCCTTTAAAAATTTTAATTTAATTCAAATATATTATTGCTTGATACTTTGATCTCATTTATAGCCAAGTTGCTATTTTATTATTCTAACTTATTTGTAATCCAATTACCATTTACTGTTTTGTTTATAGCCAAGTTATGCCTTAATATTCTAATTTATCTGTAGCCAAGTTATTGTTTATTAACTCTGATTTATTTGCAGCCAACCACTTATTATTTTTGATTTATTTTCAGCCTATTTATTGTTAATTGTCCTGACTTACTTATAGCCAAGTTATAGTTTAATATTTTGATTTATTTACAGTCAAGCATCCAACAAGAAGAGTAAGTTTTCTAAACATACTTTTCAAGCTGTCATGAAATAAATGCTTCTTCAACTTTTTAATATATGCATGTTGATATCGTTCTCGTATAAAATGCAATGATAAGATAAATGGAGAATACATTGAGATAAAAGAGATAAATGAATGTAGTGATAAAGCAAGAAAAGATAAATGAATATAATGATAAGATAAGAAAAGATAATGGAGAATTGATTCCATACAATATCTCCATTTTTTATTAGTTAATTTTTCATTTTGATTTCTTGTTTTTTATTCATGGCAAACTCAGTGAATATTCATTTAATTGAGCAATTTAACGCCTAGGCATTTTAAGGCTCTTTTTATAATTTCGATTATTAATATTGATATAATATATATTATCATTATCATTCACATTGATTATTATCTCTTCTGTTATTTGCTAATTGAAAAATTGTTTCTTAAAAAATTTTTATTTTTAATTTGCATATTCATTTTATCTTTTTCCTTTGATAGTTTGCATGAAAATAAAATCAATTAAAAATGAAAATATCGTCAAAAATTTTTAACAGATCTGAACGAGTAGGCTGTTCGGATAATGTAATCATTGTGCCACATTTAAAAATATCTCCTAACGATTCACAACTTTTCAATCGAGCAATCAGTTCTGGTGGTGGATTATTAGCTGGTAAACATTTAAAAATTAATTCTTTATTAAACATATTCTATGATTGACATTTATTAAAATATATAAATTATAGAAAGGATTATTTTTGCCTTTTTCGCATTTGAGAATAAATTTAAATCTTTAAAAAATATAATCCAAGGGAAAATTATCGTTATTTGTTTAAGCTTAAAAAGAATTTATCTTAAAAACTTAAAGTTCAAAAGATTATTTTTTTGAAATTATCAGTTTATATCCATCAAATGATATATAAAGGTAAGTTTAATTTCTTGATTTGCTTTAATTAAGTAAGATATTAGTTTGATTTTATCATAATTATCCAATATCATTCATTCATTTATTAGGTATTATGATCTTTAAAACGAATATGATATATTAAAAATGCAGATTTACAAAGGGCGACAATTGCGACTCAAGCGTTTTATGCTGATGCAAATAAACAATCAAGGACTGGATCACCATGGATTTTAAAACGATTGGTACATATATATTTTAGGATAATTTAAATTTAAATTTGTCAACGGAACAAATTTAATTATTTTTAAATTCTAAAATAATTAATACATCATACATTTGCTATATATTTATTACCTAATTTGTCGTTTGAAAAATAACAAAATAATAAATGATGGCCTGAATGAATAATAAGGCTTGAAAAAGTAAGGATGGATTATTATGCATGAAAATGAGCTATTTCATATTCAAAATTTAATAAATATTTTCTTTTTGTCAACAAAATGTCTTATCAATCCGAATAAACAACTTGTATTATTCATATCAATCCGAATAGACAAATTGTGTTATCAAATTATTTTATAGTATGAATGGTCACATCGAGCTAAACGACGTGAAATAATAAAACACGTGCAAGCGGCGTTGGAAACGTCCGGTGATACGGAATTTGATGATGAGGAATTAGAACGATTACTTGTAAATGATTACTAAAACTATTTTAAACTTTGAATAAACAATAATTACTTTACGATATTCTGATATTTTTAATAAAATCTTTCTGCAAATAATTTAACAAAGTTTTTTTTTTTTTTTAAATTAAATCTACAAATAACTTTATATGAATTACATTGTATTATTTATAATTAAATTTATATATATATATATGTAATTAAGTATCAAATTTTTTTGATTGAAAAAACGAAAAAATTCTTTTTAATTGAAATTTTCGAATCGATATTTTTAAATATTTAAATTTTACACTTATATATGTTTGTATATACCTTAGCGATTATTTGACTGTCATTCGAAAAGGAATTGATTATAAATAATTTCAATTCATTCATGATACTATATTTTCGAGAGCAGAAAGAAATTTCCTTTTTACCCATTTATAAAAGATATGCAGTAGAAAAGTAGATCTCGATTAAAAAGATCGCAACATTTTTCATGGATGAACTAATTTATGCTTGTATAAAATTTATGAAAATTTAAATTCATTTTATTACTATTGAGAGGTTGAAATTTTATTCGATATTTTTATAGTTGATTAGTTGGGATGAAATATTTGCTATAAATGCGGAAAATTTGGAATCAATTGATAAGAAGCGTTTACAAGCTGTATGGGAATTATTTCATAGTGAATTGATATTTCTTCATAAGCAACTTCTTGTTTTAAGGTTTTAATTTCATTTAATTTATATAAATAAAAATTAATTTAAAAATGAATTCAAATTTAAAATTAATTTTTAAAAGATTGCTTAGCATTCAAATGTTTTTAATTATTTCATCCTAAACAATACTAAATGATTTTTATTAAAAAATCGGAAAGATTTAAAATTGTTCTTCCAGAAATGTTTATAAGGAACCGTTGAAAAAATGTCAAGTTGAAGGATGTTTGCTTACGGTTGAACCGGATTTGCTTTTCGGAAATCTCGATCAGATATGCCGGGTTTCATTACTTCCTTCCTATCTTTCTTTGATTAATTCTCAATGAGGAATTTCTTGAAATTTTAGAAAACTTAGGCTGAAATGTTTAATCTGAATTTTAAAATCAAACTGATTAAGTTGAAAACGCTCTTTTTTTTTTGCAGATAAGTTGGTCATTTTGTAAAACGTTTCTTAAAATAATGAATGAAATTGGCGCTGATCTTAAAGATAATGATTACAATACGACTAATCTTATTGTAAGATTGTTCGAACAGGTAAGTTTTTTTTTAAATTTCAATAAAAGTTTTTAATAAATTAGATTGTGATGGGTATTTAGTCAGATTTTTGAAAAAATATTTATTTTTTACTAAAAATTTATTAACTTTTTTATTAATCAATTTTTTAAAAGTTTTTAAATTTTTGTAATTTTGAAATATCACAGTGAAGTAATTAATATTTGAAATATATCAAAAGTTTGCTCAAGTAAAAAATTTTTTTTCAAGTTTTCCAAAAGACCATCAACAATATCAGCTTATCAAGCGTACTGTATCAATTATAAGGCTACAATGGAATATCTCGGATCAATACGAGAACGAGAAGAACGTTTTACAGAATTTGAACGAGTAAATTTAATTGTCGAATATTTTCAACTTGAATATATCACAATATTTATGAATTAATTAGCACTTAATTAACATCTAATCTGTTTTTATGTGATAATCTCTTTCTATTGTAATTAGTATTAATTGATAACATTTTATTTAACAAAATATCATATATTAAAAGATTTGTAAAAAGTTTAATTTAATTCATTTATTTTCTAACTTTTTCATTTTTTTTTTTGAAATTTATTTTTTGAATTTTTTCAATTTTTTAATATTTTCAGATATGTCTTACAGATCGACGATGTGAACGATTACAATTAGAAGATTTGTTAATATCACCATTACAACGTATCACAAGATTACCTATTTTATTGAAAGAAATTCATAAATATACTAGAAATGAGGATGATAAAGGACAAATTGAAAAAGTTATCGAAAATATGAATGAATCATTACGTATGTATTAATTTTTATCATAAAATAAAATCAAATTATCAATTTTACATATATCACAAATGACGTATTATACGTAGAAATAATAATTATTTTATATAATTTGAAAATTTTCATTTTTCATAAGTAATTTTAATTGCTTTTGTAAAAAATATGATGTTTTTATACTTGAAAAATAATACATATTTTTTTGTATCTTATTTTTTAGAATCAATCGATGATTTTTAGGATCAATCGATGATTCTGTTCAATGGTTGCATAATTTTGAACGATTACAACAATTACAAAATTCTGTCATTTGGCCATCAATTATTGAATTGGAAGCACGAACGTTTGTTCCAGATGTAAGGCATTTGTTATTTTGTAATTTTAAAAATTTAAAATAAAACTTAAAGAGAGGTTATTATAAGCTGAAGTGAGAAGATGATATTATTAAAACATAGAGAAATTGCATTATTATGATTGGAAGAGAAGAAAAAGGTTGCGTAATGATGACCTGAAAAAGAAATTACATTATTATAATCTGAAGAATGAAAGATTACGATAATATAACTTGAAAAAAGCAAATGTATTATTGTGACCTGAAGAGAAAGAAGTTACATTATTATGATCTGAAAAGAGAAATTATAGTATTAAAATTTAGATAAGTTAAATTACTATGACCTCAAGAGAGATATTATTGTTACATTACTTTAATCTAAAGAGTTTAAGATATTGATGGTTGCAGTCAAATGAAATTTTCAGCATGAGTGATCGGTTTGATAATTTACTGTTTATTGTTAAAGTTTGCTCTCACATTAATTTTGATATGCTTTGCTGTTGCATTAGTTTTGATAATTTACTTTGATAACATTAACATAACTTTACTTTGCCATCATTAATCTTTTCGTAACAGTACGATTTGATAATTATTTATTTGCAGTTTTTACGAGTAGCATTATCTAGACAATTTTGCGAGAATCTTTTGGCACATCCAAGAAGGAAATTAATCCATGAAGGTCATCTAGATCTTGTTGGTCAGTATGTTGAATCATTAATGAATTTTATTAATTTATATTAAATTTTTGAAATTTAAAATTTATTTATTTTTCGTTAATTTCAAGATTTTACAGAAAATGGTCGAACATGTGATTGCTATGCATTCTTATTCAACGATATGTTTTTATTAACAAAAATGAAGAAATGCACTAAAATTAAAGTAACATTTCTTTTCAATTTAAAATTTAATAAATTAAATGTAAAATTATAATGAATTTTTGAATAAAAGAAATTTCTTATATTTTAGTTATTTTAACTTCAATAAAACATAAAGAAATCATTAACATTTAAAGAAATCATTTATTCCTACAAAAAGAAAAAAATTTCAAAAAAATTATAATTAACATTTATATAACATATTCTATAATTAACATTTATATAACATATTCTATAATTAACATTTATATAACATATTCTATAATTAACATTTATATAACATATTCTATAATTAACAGTTATATAACATATTCTATAATTAACATTTATATAACATTTAAGAAATCATTTATTCCTACAAAAAGTCGAAATATATATAGCATCGTTAGTATATCCTAAATTAATTTATCATATTTATAAATGTTAATTATAGAAAGGTACGACACAGTTAACAAAATCAGAGCAATATGTTGTTCAGAAGCAGCCAATACCATTGGATTCTTGTGTCTTCTGTGATGCTGATTCAAACGATTCTGCTACCAGTAGTTCGTTTTCATTTGAAATTTTTGAAATTCAATATCATAAATTATGGTAGTTATCATCGTATTAAAATGTAAATAAACTTAGTTCAAAGTTCAATATGAAAAGGTTATCGGTATAATTGATGGAAATATAATATCGCTTTCTTTTTTTTTTTATTTTCAGTGACATTAAAATTTGCATTTGTGATAATACATCTAACACGTTACTATCAAGTGGTATCGATTTTTACTTTGCAAGCTGCTAGTAAACACGATAAAGTAAGTCCTACTTTTAGTTTGTGCTAACTTTCAAAATTGATATCAATAATCAATGATTTCAATAATAAACATTGATGGATGAAAAAAAAGTCCCTCTTGAAAAAAAGGAATAGTAAAAATTTAAAAGAAATTCATCAATTTAGAATAATTATTTTTTAATTCTATGAAAAAGAAACAAGCGATATTTTAAGAAACTAACATTATTTTTAATAGATTATAATATAATTTAAATTTAGGAATTATGGATTGGGAAATTTCAAGAATCAATTGAAAATTATGAATCAATCCAATTGAAAGATATGTTAAAATGCACTCCACTTTATTCCAGTTTATCACTGCGACGTTGTTCATCATCTCGTCTAATACAACTAAATAATAATTCCAGTAATCAAAATCCCGATGATATAAAATCATCATATTCCAGTACACATCTAGAAAGCTTATCAGAAAATCAAGCAGTTGACATAGAAGATCAATACTGCGAATCGGCATCAATTGATACTACTAAAACTAATAGTTCAACAGTATCATCCGATCTACAAATTATACGGCTCGATACTGAAATAGTTTGATTTTGTAATTTCAGTATTCTTTTCATTTTTTCGCCTCTCATTACATTTTGCATACTTTTCCTCCATATGTTTTTAAATAAATTTTTACATATATATTGATGGACCAATTATAAATTATAAAGTTTTCTCGTCTTTTGCTTCATTATAATTTGTTTGGCCAAAATGATGCAATTTACTTGGGCCAAGTGATTAAATTATGACTATCTCTTATATGAATTAAAAATATGAAAGAAAATGAGAAAAATTAACAAATGCAATCATTTTATGCTAATTTTTATGATCAAAATTTGAAAACAATAAGAATATCATATTCTCAAGCCATTCGATATCACATAACAATGATAAAATTGATCTCGGAAAAGTTCGAGATTGAAAACATATTTAATAAGCTAACAGTCCTAATTCAATTTATTTATTTTGATCCAAATAAAACCCCAACTAAATAAGGCTGAAATTTCAATTAAATTCTTTAAATATAATCATTAAAATTACTTAATATTAATTAAAGAATAATTTCGATTGATAAGTTTTAGTATAATTCTGATTCCTTAATTTATGATGTTGATGAAAGTTAGCAAATATGGAAAAAAATCTTTGAATTTAAAATCATTTAAAGTCTAATTTTGGATAAAAATTACTCAAAATAAATTGAGAAATCCAACGGATACATAAAGGAAATGTAAAACTTAATATAAAATAAATTCGAAAAAATTTTAATTGAAATTTAAAACAATTCAAAGTTATAAAATTCATTGGAAGAGCTAATCAAATATTGTCTTCTAAAATCATTCATTTCCTCACTATTTTCAATAAATTAACAAATGATAATATTTACGGTAGAAGTTTTTTTGGTATTGTAATTAACAATTAATTAATTAATTTAATATATGTATATATATTCCTATTCCAAATTAATTCCCTGTATTCAGTTGTTTTTTTGATTTCTGGAATTTAAAGAGAAAGAAATATTAAAATTTTTTGATATTATCGATATTGTATTCGTTATTTGGAATGAATTTTTCTATTAAATTTGTATGATATAATAAATTTGATTAAAAGTGTAATTTTGAATAAGTATTGATCAACTGTAATTTAATTCAATCTCTTCTATCAACAACATAACATTGAATAAACAAATAATGAAGAATATATAAATTTAGTTTAAGCCAATCTAAATCGAAAACTTATGAGACAAATCTTGCTCGCTACTAAAAGTATCGAGAATATTATCAGATACCATCTGAAGTTCATAATTTAAGCCTTAAAAGGCCGAGCCACTGATCAATAATACTTAGTGGTTTAGCGTTCCGTTACTCGCAAACATTTTTTTTTCTCATAGATTTGTTTGGAGGGTTCTTTGATGTGCAATATTCGATTATGGGGAATATAAGAGACCGCGGAGGAATATATCAGGAAGAGAAGTGAATTATAGAAATTACGATAAATTTGATTTTTATCAAGTTGGCGAAATGTATAATGGGCGAAGATATAGCGATTGAATTAGAAATTAATTGGCGTATTTTGCGACGAATGTCATTTATAAAATAAATGAATAAATGAAATATGATGAATGAAATATTACGTCTAATAAGTATTATTAAAACGTATGAAGCGCATTGATTATATTAGAAAACGGTAAAAATGGCGTAAATGGGATTAAATTTCGTAGATACAATTTTCAATTTTTAAGAAATATTACTAATGATATTATGGATTTAACAACTATATTTGATATCAAAAAACGATTACCTATTAAATTTTCATGTAAGTATTACGGTTTTCAAGTTTTGATTTTAATTACTTTTAATTAAACTGCCTTATTTAATGATTAACAAATGATATCTTGTTGTTATTTTCTCCTTAAGGATCAAAATCGAATGGCTATTTGGGAGCTGAAAATATGAATTTGAAAATCAAAATATTTGAAGAATTCAAGGTTCTGTATAAATTATGCAATTCGTGTTGAATAATTTTACCTTCTTTTTTTTAGACTGTGGAAATGAAACATTACAGAAAATATACTACAAAAATTATCCAATTTTTTCGAAAAAATGTAATTCTGTGGAAAAGGTTAGCGCATTCTGCGGATGGTTTCAATAGTTGATATTAATTTTTAAATACGGGTGAAAAATTTATTGATTAACTTCATGAATTTCCTAACGAAACATAATGTTTTGTCACGTTTTATCAAAATTAATTTGTGAGTTTTTTTAGAATTTTGAAAATAGAAATGAAAATTAAAAGCGTCTAAATTATATTTGAAGAAAAAAATTAATTTCAGGTATATTTGAATAGAGATACTCGATTTGGATTGAATTTGAAGTGAAGATTAGACGTAAAAATAGACGCTTTTCATTGCTTATTAAATCGAAATAAAAAAAAACTAAAATTAAGAAAGTTTAGGAGTTCACCGCAATACGCTTTCTCGTATTATGCGCATTTTCTTTTCGAATTCGTTCCATTTTCAAATGATACTTTAATTGATTACAAATCTGTCAAGCCAAAAACATGGGAAGAAGCATCACTGCTGCACTTCTTTTCTTGAATCCATCTGTAAGTTTTTAAATTATGATAGATGCAATAAACACGACATCTTTTACTAGCTTTGTGAACTTATTTATTTACATTAATAATGAATTAACTTATTCAAATAATTGCAATTAGTTATTTCAATGATTCAATCATTCTTTCATGTGAACATAGCCATAGACACGTTCCTTGTAAGATCAGTACCGTCAAAAACTTTAATTTTTTTGTTTTTGTCATGGATTGTGAAGAAGATCATACTGATAAGGTTTATTTTTGTTAAAATTTCGAAATAAAAATATCACCACTGTTGAAATAAGTGTTCTAAAACGCTATTAGAGTTACTGAGCTAAATTATATCAAAATGACTGATGCCCTCTGATTTATATTTCAGACAGTACCAGAATATCGAAATGAATGTAGAAATGAGATAAGTGAATGGTTCGCTATATTAAATAAAATTGAAGGTGCAGAATGGTTGATTGTATTTGACAGTTTAAAAGCACGAGAAAAAAGAATCGTGGAGCTCTTATGGAGCGAATCAAAAGTGATTTTGCGAAATTCACAAATAGGTTTGCATGGTTTTAAATTCTTATATTCGATTATCATATTTTGAAGAATTTTCATCAAATTTTGTTTGGATGATCGGTTTCGATCAGTAATTTTTCCTCAGTTTTCCATTCATTCCAGGATTATTGAAATTTGTGACCCGTCAAATATAGTCGCATTGCAGAATAGCGTGCAGTCACATTTATTAAATTCTTTAGAGGATTATATTACGCATGAGGAAAATAGTTTATCCAAGCGAAATAATCAATATTCCGACTCTAATTTTGACTTTATTACATTTTGTCGAGATCAAGTAAGATAATTGTGCTTTTTGTTTTTATGATTTTAGGATAAAATTCAGCACTTTTTATAAGAAATTAATGATTTCTTTCCTTTAGTATTGCTGAATAAAAACAAATAATTCATATCCTTTGAAATAATAGTTGATAGAAGTATTCGTAATCGTAATCATGATTTTATAGTCCTAATCTAATGTAATCCTGATTCAAGCGGATGGTATTGCTTATGAGAGCCTTCGGTTTTCAGATGAATCTGTCTCGTCTTTATCAGAGCTTGGGTATGTTTGATCAAATACTCGCATTGTATGATGAACTTGATGCTACGCTATCACTAATTGCTGTTCATCACTCATCAGAAAGTAAAAATATACACTATCAAATTTTATCAAATTTGAAAAAAAGGACTGCAAATTTTACCCCTCAAGTTTGAATAATTTAAAGATTATAAAACACTGAACATCATGAATCATAACTTTTTAAAATGGTACACGAGAATTTTTTAAAAGATATTTTATTTTTAATATCTCTTCTAGAACCTATACCAAAGTGGTTAGCGTTATCAAAATGTTCAACTTCAATGTCATCTGGTTGTCCGCTCTTTGAGGCAATGCTGAAATGTGATGCACCGTGGGATAATATTACGATTGTTGAATTACGCTACATCATTTTGGCACACCAAATAATGGTACTAATGGATTTGCTGAGTTTCTTTTTGATACCACTGAAAATATCAATTAGAAAAATAATCAAGTTAATAATTTTGAAGTGATAAGTGATGGAGTGATTTATTGAGTGATTTTAATTAACAAATGATAAAATCCTTATTGCACTGCTATTGTACATGCTGTCAACTAAAGAAAAATAGGATTCAATAATGGCAACTAATTGAAGTTATGTTATTTAAACAAGACATGACTGTTGTAACTTGAAAATTTTTAAAAATGGAAGTACTTGAGTATAAAATATTCTGAGTTTATTTAAAAAAATCTCCCATTATTTGCTACCAACTTGAAATAGCTCGGTGTTTTTGATTTGAGTTTCAGTGAACCGCATCAAGTCGGTTTCAGTGCGTTCGCTTTACTGTTAATTTCATCATTTTGCAATTTCAAAAAGTTTTTCCGTAGAGTACGATGTATATATACAATGAACGCTTGCGACGAGTTTCAACGATCTCTGATAGTTCACAAAATTTGGGAATTGAATTTGCCATTATATTGCTGCGTAACTCACTGCGTTGCTTAAATGCAATATTCGAAAGTATGGTAGTTTTCAAGGTATTTAATATCTTTTAAATTAAAATTCACTCACAGAAGAAAATATATAAAGAAGAAAAAGTGAGTATAAGCAAGGGATTAAGGCTTTGATCAGCTTTAACAAGCTGTTTGCTCCTTTTCAAACCATATTGTTTGAATTATTTACTACTTTTGTAAAATTGATTAATTAAATCAATGTTGTTTCGATTTTTGTTGCTTAATTTTTTATATTTTATATGCGCCTACAAAGTCATTGTTGATCTGTTCTTAGTTTACTGTGTGCTCAATTTTTTTATTTATTTCAAAGAACTTTGAAGCAAATTTTTAGCTCATGTTTTCGGTTCTAACGAAGCTTATTTTTCTAGATGACATTGGATTACGACGAAATGCAGTGTTGGATAGTTTCATTTTGCTTGGAAATAATGCAGTTGACATCGTTGTTAACTGAAATAACACACATTGAGCAAGCAGCTAATTTCACTTGTTCGCTCAAATTAGCCAACTGCCAAGCCGTAAGTTAAACGAATCCCTACTTTTATCATAATGAAATTCATGTAAAGTCTTTGGAGCTTGGAAGATTTCCAAGAACGATTTTTTGAATCATGAAAATAATTTTTTATTAGTGCTCTATCAATCTCAGATGTCAAAATTGAATGAAAGATGGAATTCGATTGATTGGAAGAAAATAGCGAAATGGTTTGAAGATGGAATTGCACGGTGTGGCTCGGAAGCGATTAAAACGAATGCTGTTAATGAAATAAGGCAGGAATTTAATCTGTATGCAAAACCAAGTCCTTTGCTTCATTCTGTTTGTCCGCAAGTTTTACCTCTGGCTATGAAAGGAGTCGAATTTAGTTAGTTTTGAAATACTTCAGTGCAAACATTTATTAGTTTGTGTGCTTCCTCTGGTTAATCTAACAAATTTGGTCAAGCTTCTTTCAGTTCAGATAAATAGTAGAAAACTTCTGTTTTTTTTCATTATCACATATCTTTGGGTTAATTTCAAGCATTTTAGAAAATAATTACAGATTCGTCATCTCTATTCCGCTAAATTTATATGGATTTTCTAAAGTTGGTGGTTATTCGTTTCAGGCAACTTCTTTCTGATAAGCAACAATTCACGCATTTCATGCAGAAATATCATGAAAGTTCTATAGCCCTTCTAAAACACTTTGGATGGAAACGTGAAGCACGTGCGATTGGTTGGGAATTGGCAAAATTTTTATTGTATGATAATTTTCTGGTTTATATTCCTTATCCAGTTATGAATCGCAGTGATTCGTCATGATATTAATGTATTACGGGATATAATTCTGCAAAAAGAATATTCGAGTTCTAATCAGCATTTGTTTCTCAACTGCATAACCTTAAAATATAGTGAAATTGCGCAGAAAACGATTTATAGAATTAATTTTTAATAAATTAATTTGTGATCAAGACCACAAAAAAATTTTATTACAAGACTATATTGACGAAAAATTTATAAAAGAAATTGGTTATGTTTATTATCTCAATTTATTCAGTTTGTTCTATTTTCATTTCATTCTTTCAGATCATCGGATCGTGCAGAAGGAGCACTTCCATACTTGTTAAATTTTATTTCCGATTTAATTGCAGACGGTTCACCAGTACTGCTGCTTAGAGATGCATTGTTGTTCACTGTGAATCATTTGGAAAAATTTCCAGGAATCCATTTTAAAGAGTAAACTTTGCTTCATTACGTTATTTTTTAATTTTATTTTAAGAACTAGCCAAATTTTTATTTTCAGATTTTACCACTGAAGGAAAAAAATTTTAGGCTTGTAGATTTTTATTTGATATTGGTGAAATTGGCGAAGACAGAAAAAGAACGGAACGAATATTGTGATAAATTGTTGGAATTGAGTGAAAAACCGAATACGACGAAGATAAGGTCCATTTTTTCGAATCTAATGAAAATAATGATGAGGAAAAAGCTTTGAACTTTGAAATTTGTTCCGAAAAAAAAAGGATTTCCAGATTTCCATTTATAAAGGAAAGGTTGTCGCGCTAAATTTTATTGAAATCAAATTTTTTTGTGTTATTAAAATATGAGAATTTGTAGAATTCTGCAAAGAAAAAAGTGATCGATCACTGTTACTGCTTTAATTAGCAAAATGACATCCAGGAAATCGATCAGATCAAATATTAAATTTATCGCTTGAAATGAACCTATTTGCAGATTGGAATCAAACTGTAAACGATTAAGGGCCTTCTCTTTTGGTTGCGATTCTTCATTTTCTCTTTCAACTGCAGTACCAAATGAAGTAATAAAAATCGATGCAAAAATTACTAGTTATCTTCCTAAACCATTAAAAAATTTTAAATTACATTGCTACATGAAACTTTTTGTTCAAAATGGATTACAAAAGCGAACTGCTGGACGACAACCACATTTTGAATGCATATATAATGTATGTTACATGGTGAATTCCATTTTCGTAAATATTTTTATATTCTTTTTACTGAAAATCATCATGATTCTATGAAATACATAATTATATAATGTTATATTAGAAAGATATTAGAAATAGTACGCGCATAATTTATAATCATAAATTGTTTAACTGATCAAATGATCGAAGCTTTCGAACTGCTTATTTTTATTCGTCAGCAGTCAAATTATCGCTTCAGCATTTGAAGCTTTTACTGTGCTTTGACATTAGCTAATGTTTTTAATTATTTATCGCGATGATACATTTTTGTGAAAAGTTTTCATAATTCCTCCTAACTAATTCCTCACGCATGATTTTTAATTTCATAACGTTGAAATAAAATGGAAAAGATTTTGGAGTTTCATAAATTCTAGGAAGCAGATGGTATTAGTCGTTTTGCATGTGTTTGGAAAGGTAATATCAAGGTTCGAAAGGGATCACTTCTAGGATTTAGCATGAATCCGACTGACGAAGCAGAAGACTGCTTAATTTTCCGAAGTTCTATGGCAGATGAACTTAAGCCTGGCGAAAATATTCTTACATTAACCGCCAAGGTTTCTTTTAAGTATGATGAAGATTTAGTAGCATTTTTCTTGTCGAAATTTTTGAAAAGTCCTTACTTTCTGTATCTCTGATGTAAATGAAACTCAGAGAGATGAGATTTTTCAATAGGAAAGGTAATATTTAATTTTAGTTTTTCGATCAGCAAAAAAAAATGATCCATAATTTTGAGATAAAAATGCTTATTCAGAGATTAAAATTTTTCGAAATTTGATGTAATGCCAATTTATATGTTATAATACTTTTTATAGGCATCGGAAGACACTGGAATATATGTTTTTGATTACTTCGAGCTGGAAATTGGTCGTTCATTGATATTACGCTGTGATTGGCTAAATATACCGGAAATCGAAGAGGATTTAGCTCGGTTACCAATATGTTTTGTCCATTGTAAACCAGTTTCTGTCAAACTGAGACCACCGTCAAGTAATTTTTAAATTGCTATTGTGGGTTTTATTGAATATTTAACTGATTTTTTAAATTTTTTCCAAATTTTTGCTTTTACCGAGATTTCTTAATTTTTTTAACCAAATTTTATCAATTATAATGTTTTTTAAAGAATAGTAATCATTTGTTAACGAATGATTTGATTGCATTTAAAATCTTAATTCTCATTAATGAGCCATGTTAATGTGTTTCTGATGCAAAAGTATGTTTTTGCGAGATAGATATAGTTTAAGAGTCATCACTCGAATTTAATAAATACTCCTTCAGTCTGAATTGAGCAGGCAGTGGCAATTCAATTATTACAAATAGGTTATCAAATTCTAAATTAAATTATTATTGTAGATGGCACATTGATAGCTGGTGTAGCACAGCATATCGAATTCGAGATTTTTATGGTACCAGAAGAACGATAAGGGATGAAGAATTAATGTTACAATTAACTTGTCCTGCTGGGAGCGATTTAGAATTTTGGGTATGATTATTTAGTAAAGTAATGAACTTTTTAATGTTTGCTTTATTTAACAATTTTTATATTTTGAATTCATTGAAATTATGCTACTTTTTTTCTCATCATAAATATAATTTCAATGATTTTCTATTTCTGACTCATTTATTAGCAAACTTTCTGAATGGGACTTGTTTGCTAAGCCTCTTTAAAATACTATGTAAGGGATTGATTATATGTTGTGTTTATAAATCACTATTAAGGTACTGTATGGGGAGTGTTGTAGGGTGTTGTATTTTGAGTGCCATGCGGAAATATTGTGCTTAATAAATATCTTTTTTATTGCTATATTTTCAGTTTTTGCGCCTTTATAAATTCATTTAAATTTACATTTTTGTTTTTCATCTACAATATCAGTTATCTTAAGGAAAAAGAAGGAAAGTAGCCAGTTATATGAAGTGATTCGTGAAATACACATCATTGAATTACCAATTTGATTTTTATTTCTCAGGATATATCCGAATCGAAATGGTCTGAAATCTGTAATTATTCATTAGATAGTGCGCCCCTGGAAGTACTAAAACTATCACTGTTTGTTTATGTAAAATTCTTCGAAATCTTTCAAAAATGAAAAAATATGGAAAATCAACTGCTAACATGTGTCGCACAGGTATTTTTCTTGATTTCATGTACTTTAGATAGAACTTCCGTTTAAAAGTACTCTTATTTGATTAGAATATATTTTCATGGAGATTTCTATAATAGCATTACTGAAATAATTTAGTTTTACGCAAATTTTTCTCTACAAAAATTTATGTAAATTCAAATTTTGGATTTTGGTAAAATGGATGGATAAAGAATGGAATTTTACGATTGATTTTGTGTCGTTTGTGAAAATTGGTAATCGTACTTCTTTGTTGGAAGAAAGGTTAGACTGTTTATTTTTCTTTTATCGGAGATCTTAAAGCATAGCTTTGAAAATTTGATCTAGATATATAATTTCGCTTTTATCTGTAGGCATCATTAAACGTGTTATGAAACTTTTCAGAGTTCTTTTGAATTAGTACTTTTACGAAATGCTGATGAGTGGTTGATCAGGCCTCAAGAAGCTATTTTGAGCCAGATTAGTGACGAACTACCCGAAATGCCAGCGAAATTGCTAAATCCCAAGCTTACGGTAATGGAAACACTTTTGGCAAATTTCAGCATTTGCCATCTTGTTAATTTATTGATATTATTATTATATTCTTTACATAAATCATATGTGTTTCAAGTGTAAATTGGTAGCAAAAATTTACATGAACTTTTCTAGCGCTGTTGATAACGAATGAATTTTTGTGTAAGCACACCAAAATTTAAACTTTTAAATTAAATTTGGAATATTTATTCGTGGAAAGTAATCTCTTTGCAGGACATAGAACCAGGAAGTAGATATCGTTTGGTCTGGATTCTACCGTTAAGTAAGGGAAAAACGGATGATGTCGAGCGTTATAAATTACGGTTTACGTATCGGGTGAAATCATTAAACGGGTGTACTAATGAGAAAGAATTAATTTATAATCGCGAATATACATTATTCGACGAATTCTTTGTAAAATGTAAAACGGTTAGTCTTTTACATCTTCAATTTTTATAGATTTTTTAAAACTCTAAAATCTATTTCACTGCATGTTTTTAATCTATGAGAGGTAGAGTATATTTGACTACTATTCAATGATTTTTTTCAATTCCTTTTTCTTTTCTTATCATTTCTTGCCTCCTATTTTTTAAATCGAATTTTAATCGTACTTTAGTTGGAATGAGGTTCAACGGCACTTTTTGATTGTGCGATAAAATTTTTTGATAAAAATAGAATGCCTTATTACATTTCGGCATATATTTAAACACTGGATTGTTTGTTTTTGCACTGAAATAAGCGACAGGATGCTTAGCAGAACAGCTGTTTAAACATGAGTCTTAATACTGGGCTTTCTGCTTTAAACTTATCAAGAAAATATGATATTAAAAATTATGGTTCAAAATAAAGAAGTGAGAAGTGTAAATTTTATGTAATGTATTTTGTTTTTCTTCTCTAAAATTTAAGAATTATCCGATATTTTGTTCCATGAATAGAAAAGGGTGCTAATATTTTGGCTGCGAATATTTCCTGTGATTAATGAAATTTAATTTATAAAGGACTTGCCTAGTTGGGTTCTTAGAATCTTGAGAATTTCATGAATTTCATTTCTAGCCAAATTATGAACTTTGTGCGCAGTTGCTTTCGTCACAACCTGGTGCACTTCTTTGTCGTGTTGAAGATCCATGTGATATGATAGTTTCTTTACGAAGTTTAACAAATCGTATTGAAACAGTAGTTGTTGGTATTGACGCTGACCCGTGTTTTTGGACAATCAACGAAAAGTATAAATGTAAATATGTATTTTTACATATTGGTTTTTTCGAATTGATTTTAAAATCTAAATTTTGACTTAAAATTTAAATTATGTGATCAGATTTCTAATTTAGATGGAAATTCAAATTTCAAATTTGTCGATTGTAACAAAGCTCATTTCATGCATTTGTTTTTTTTTACTTTTCAGATTTTATTTTCGGAACTTCAGTTTTACAACTTTTATTTTTATTTATTATTGATTTTATCTTTTCAAAATATTCTTAATTTATATTCAACATCTACATTTGAAACTTCAAAATTATTATGAATTTAAAAAAATTAGGAATTCTTTAAGCAGTTTTTGTCTTTCGATTGTTTCACACCTATCTTTAATTCATCTTGCAGTATTACATGTAAAAGAGAGCGGTCTGGGGCAAGTTTCGTTTACGGTATTTCCAAAAATGATTGGATTCTTACCGTATCCGCATATATCTTTATATGGTTATCGACATAAAAGGTCAAACTCGGTGAGTGGATATTTTTCATTAATAACACGAAAATGAATTTCATTAGTTTTTAGTTATGGGTAAATGTCGTCAATGCTTGTTATCCGTCTTGAAAAATGATGTAAAAATCTCGAGATAACATATCACATTGTTATGTTACGACGCAGTAGTCATTGAAAAATAACTATTAAAAAAGTGAATTCCCAGTATATACACAGAAAATTGAGAATAAAGCAAATAAAATATAATATCGTAACGAACAGAATAATAGGATTGAGGATATTTTTTTAGTTGAAAATTCTATACTTAATAAGTATGGTATCTTTTCACGTTCTTTCAAATTAAGAAGATAGATCTCTTCAGAATCTTTTATTTATCTTTAATATGATCGGCTTACGGTTCCCACTGATATTTGCATAATTCTTTTTATGTTGTTTAAACTTTCGTTTCCATTACATATCGATACTTCTGGAGGGTTGTTTATATGTTTCTAATTCTTATGATTGATTTTTTATATATATGTATAGATTTTATATACAAATATATTGCAGTACTTTTCAACATTCAGTTTCTTTATTTTATTAGTCGAATGGATCATACACAGAATATAGCAACTTTCTTAGAGAAAGATATCACTATAAAGTCACTTTAATCCATATATTAATATAAATTAATTACTTTATATAAATTTATTATGTATGTCAAATAACTTTTTTCGCATTAGATATATTTAAAATAGCAAATGAAAAAACTTAACATATGTTGAGTATAAAAATTGGTGTTAGGAAAATTAAATAAAAAGAGCAAGTGCAGTTGTAAATTTTTGCGGTGCTGTATTATTTCGATCATGGTGTTACCGATTGTTTACTGAAGACGGTGTGATTGATATAAAAAGAAATGAAAAAGCTTGTATTTAATTAAAAGTTGATAATTTTTTCTTTATTATAATATTTGAGTAGAAAATGGATTGAATCAAATAAGTTACCTACTTCCATTGATTTCTTTTTCAGGATACTTCTCGATCATCCGATGAAATTATTGATAATTTTGGACCAGAATTGTCTAGCTTTGTACGAACAAGTGGAAAGCAAGTGCATGTGCTTGGTGCTTTTGCCTCAACAACTGATTCGAAGAATGCTGTTAGCATAAAATCTAACCGTCTAAAAGAAGCAAAAAGTCGAATAACGAAATTTTTCGATTAGATAATTATTCTTTGCCTATTATCTTGTTTGTTATTCCTTTACTCTTATGTTGCATCATTTTATTATTATATCAAGTTTTAAATTTAACAAACGGTTGATTAATTATTCTTATCTGATCTAATTTTTTTCGATTGATCATTCTCAACTGAATTGTCTTTTCTACCTTATTTAAATGCAATAAAAGGCATATTTGGCCTATATTGCTTCCCACTTTTTTTTAGTAGTATTAACTCCGCTGTCATATGCTCTATCCGTTAGTTAAAACCAAGAAAAGCTGTCTATTGCCAATAAACATATGCCATAGTTATAGTGAAGTATTTAATCAGACCCAACATCCACTCCTTCAGAAAGCGATGTTCTGTATCGATCTTTGGATAATGTAAAATAGATGTTGAATTTTATATGAAATAAGCCGTATATTTTGAAGATAAAAATTATAATTTTGATGATGTCATAGGTTTTTATTACTCTAAGCGGGAATCCATTTCAACATTTTTATTGTTTCCTTTTAATAAATTGTAAAATCTTTTAAATTTCATTTTATAGCACAATGCAAAAATTGTAATTTGGAAGATAGCAATTTTTGCTTTTTCCTTTCTTTTTTTTTTGAATTACAAATGTGTTATTAATGAGAAAAAATAGATTTGATGCTGTGAAGAGAGAGTAGGTGGTACATCTTATTAGAAATGATTTCTTGTTGACAATTGTTATGTATCAAACATCGCGCAATTATAACATCTTCATTTTCGTTTTCCGTATAGAATCGATGAACCTTGAATCGAATCATTTGTTTACTTATTTTTTTTTTTTATATTTGACAGATTTGTTGAACTATTTCTTTTTTTCTTCTATTTTTAATGCTTTTCAAAGAAGAATTTCAACTATTCGTTTATAATAATTCTATATAATTTATTCAAATGATAACAATTTATAACAGAAACTATTAGTGTATTATTATTAGTGTGTTCATCGTTATTCCTTCCATATATAATTTGTTAAAGTAAATTTTTCCTTCATAATTTCCTAATTTTTCTATTAAAATCATTTCTGAAACTGAATTTTTATTGAAATTTGGAAATTTATAATTAATGAATTCACAAGATAAAAAAAGCTTTTTTAAGTATTTCCGTTGGAGGATTCCTAAAATTGTTTTAAGATTAGATTTGCATTCTTCGTTTAGATTCCAGTTTTCCTTTTTTTCTGCTCAACATTTATTTTGAAATCAAATATTTTCAACCGTTGCACTAAATTGAAGCATTTTTAATTTTTCATAAATTTTCAATTTTTATAATAAGACTGGAAAATTATCTCACGCAAGTTAATTGTTGTATTAATAACGAAAAAAATTCATTGCGAACTGATTGACAGTGTCATTATATAATTTTTTTTACTAATTGTAGATTGATTTTCATATGAACGAATTAGGAAAATATTGCTTATTTTTTCTTGTTTTATTGAATTTCCTTCAATACTATTAATTTTAGATAATGTTGAATAATTTAAAATGATGAATTATTGATTTGTTTTTTTCTTTTTCAATTTGAGAATATTGTTTTAGAATATCTTTTTGAAATTTAAAATATGAGGCATATTTTATAAGTTGTGAAGATTTTTGATTTCTTTTAAAATATTTGCTCAAAATAAAACTAGCATTTGTTTATAATTTGAAAGAGTTACACACATTATTTTATATTGACATTTTGTTGTTATCAACTAAAATTACTCTTTATCATATGGGTATGCTAACATAACGAAATTCTTCAACATTTGTTATCTTATTGTGATCGATAATTTTTGTATGAATGAATTAGTTCAAAAGCAAGATATTAATGATATTTAATATTTATTACTTGAATAGTATTTATAATTTAATATCTGTCAATCATCTATTTTATGTAAGATTCAGTCATTATCAATCTAGATTGCATATGTTATAATCTAGCTTCAACTAGATTTAGCTCATTATATCCGATTGAATTATTGATCTTCAAATCCGAATTATCTGGTTTAAAATTCTTATTTGTTTATCATTATCATATTTTGAAATGAAGCTAAAACTCTATAACATAAGTTTTGCTCTGTGCATTGGAATTTATTTGTTCCTCATATTCTTCGAAACGATTCTGAGAGTGAATTTTCAAGTTTTATTTTGAATTAAACATTAAATTTCTTGTGCTTTAACCGGATTCGGCAAATATTTTTATTATCATCCATCCAGTTAGATTCATGAATTTAGATTCAAGATTCGGCTTTATTCACAAAAAAAAATTGAACACGTTTGGCCTGATAATATCACTTAATTTGAATGCATTGATCACTTATGCTCTTAGAAATGAATTTAATAATTCGCTAAATCATTTGGCAAATTTATTTGACATTAATTCTATCACATGGCTTAGTGAATATTTGAAGCTTAAATTTTAAGTTCATAAATTTTTGAGTTAAACTGACATTTATTATTTGCAAAAATTTATTTCTAAAAATTCTCTTAAAATTCAAATTCTTTTCATGATAATGAAATAATTGGGAAGTATAAATGAATTGTATCCGTTTTGATCCTTCAAAATCTTCACTAATAGAAGTAGATAAAAATTAATTTCAATTATTTCTCATTTCTTCATATGAATTCTTTGCTAAAATTAAACGACCCTTAAGTTGCTAAAAGCGAATCAATCAATATATATTGGAAAAAACGATAAATTCAAACTTAAACTTTTCTAAAAAAAAAAACCAAATAATTTCTAATTTATACAATTCTAAATTGATTGCAAAAAATAATTTGCCAAAAGTTTGCATAATCGATGAAGCAGAAGAATTTACATTTATTCCCTTCATGCTATTTAAATATTTTCCTTCTGTGCTATAGTAAATTCAATTTTGTCTTTTTTTTATTTCAAATTAATTTTACAAAAAAATAAATGCTATCATTAGATGTATGTATGTATGTATAAAAGTTAAATGGGAAATAATATTTGAAATGGATAATAAATTTTAAATAATAATTTCGAATTATTTCTATTTGGCCGCATTTTAGCTTAAAATTTATTTATTCCTTTCCCATCTATTATATGAACAAAATTTTTGCTAAAAAAATTAAAAATTATAAAACAAAATTTAAGCATAACATTTAATAAAAACGAAGAAATAATTTATAAAATTTAAAGATTTCTATTCATACAAATAGATATTTTGATGATTTATTATTATTGAATTTTAGTTTAATTTAATTTAATTTAAATATGAGTATTTATATCTATTTCCACATTTTCTCCATTTGTTTAATTCAATTAATAACCCTGTTTTCTTTTCTCTATTATTTGAAAGCCTAATTTATGGTGAAAGAATTAAGCGTAATTAGATATTTCAAGAATGATCCGGGAATGAACTTTAAATTTCATGAACTTTCTAATGAAAATCTAATTCTCGAGTAAATGATTTCATTTAAATATAATTGTTTTTGGTTGTATTTTTCTTGATTTGATTTTTGATCACATGATCACTTAGGAAAAGAACTAATCATCTTATCACTGAATTTTATCACGTAATTTCAAACATATATATATATATATATATGTATCAATAGAGAGAGATGAATAATGAGCATGATCGTTTATTTTAGACATCTCGTAGTTATGCATTATTATCGTCTTTCATCATATTGTATTTTGATCCTGTTTACGATAATTTTATGTATCATCGGTAAATATTATTGTATGCTAAACATTACAACTATCATGATTATTAATGTTAAGCATTACAATTATCGTGAATAATTGATGTTAAAATATTGTAATTATCATGATTATATACATGTTTTATAGTTAGTCATTTAGAATTATTATTGTTATAATTATTTATTATGTTATTAGTTGTAAGCAAATATTGTTCAATAATTATCAAATGTTTTTCATTATATTCATAAATTTCATATATATTTTGCAATTGTTAAGCTGATATAGATAGTATTTGTGATGAATGATAGATTAGAAATTAAAAATAATTAGCATAGATAGATAATCATTTCCGATTCCTAAAGCATTTTTAACGATTTATATTTTAATAAATGAATATATTCTAGAACTATCTAACTTAAATTATGATTAATTTAAAAAATTAGCAATGTTGATAATCATTTAATCAATGTTCAATTTAATTCATAATTTTGTTTTATATCTCTCTCTTAATTTCATATAAGAAAAATTCATTTATACCATTTCATTCTGATTAAAAATCACATCATTTAATTTGAAAATAACTATTACCTGTAAATTTAAAAATTAATTTAAAAAAAATTACACATTTCATAGTATCGGAATTGCGATAATGTTAAATGGAAATGAATAATTACGAATAATTCAATAGTTGTAACTGATTTATTCAAATTAATTCTTAATTAAAAAAATAGCAATTTCTAAACTTTTCTTTCTGCTATCATTATCATAAAAAATATAAAATTAAATTCGTATATATATTTTAAATTAAATTTTTTTCTTAATTCAAATAAATGATATATTAAATAATATCGACGAAATATAGTAATTATTTTTTCGATTTGTTTAATAATTAAAATTATATAATATTTTTAGATTTTTTAATTATATTTTATTTCCTAATGCTGTCGTAGATATGGGACAAATATAAATTAATTCGGAAATTTTTGAAATTTAACATTCCTTTATTATTGTTAGTAATAGAATAATTTGAATTTCTTTTATTCAAAATTACGTATAATTCATTGTCAGATTAACTTATTAGTTATAAACTATTTCATCAGTGATAGAGTGAATCCATTAAATTATTGATTATTTAGTGATAAGATAAATATTATATGTTAACTAAGGCTAAATTTTATTTAAACAAATGACAACATTATACATTAGTTTGAATTAAATTTAAATTTAATTTTGAATTGGTAATTTTTGCTTAAAATTGGAATGAGATTGTTGAATTGTTCGGGAATTTAATTCAGATTAAAAAGACTATTATTTTGGTGGCAGAAGAAAGGGGTTATGTTAAAGGTGTATAAGCAAAATTATTTTATACGGTCTTTATTTCTAACTAGTATATTATATTTCTCGATCATCGTAAAAACTGCTGCTGTATTTACTGAAATGCTTAGCAATCAAAAAATATCGGATCAATCAAATCCATTCAAAGAAGTTTGTTTGTTCATTTAATTTTTCTTTTCTTAAAATATTATCAAAAAAAAGAGAAATAATTAAGATATTATTCGATTATTCAATGTAAAATATCCCTTTAAATATTATTTAATATAACATATTTTTCAAGGATTTACTTTTTAGATGTATTTTAATTTATTTATTATATTAATATTTATTTGATTATTAATAAATAATTTTTATATGTTAATTAAAATATGTACTATTATTATATTTTAATTGTGATAATAAATTGAGATATATAAAAATAAGTACTATTATTATATTTTAATTGTGATAATAAATTGAGATATATAAAAATAAATGAAATAAATGATATGAATAATTTCGAGAATAAAAGATAATAGATATTAATAGCAATAAAGAATTAATTTTCCGATCTTAATTTGCAATCATTATTTTCTCGATTTCAATTTTTTGTTTAACAAGAAATTGAAATATAGTTTTCTAGCTGTTATTATGAAAATGATAAAATCAATAATTTCGACATTAATAAATTCTTCTAGAGAAAAATTTTACTTTCTACGATCGAACAATAACATAATAGGAAGAAATTTAAATAAAACGATTAAAAAAATAAAAAAAACCTTATCTGTTATTAGATATTAGTGATAATTTATCACAAATATCTATTTTGTATGAATTTAAAATCTGATCTAAACTTCAATCATTCATTTCGAAATGAGGTCATTTAAAGTAATTATATTACCTTTTGCAATTTCAAATAATCCCATAATTTATCATAAATGTATCTTTTTCACATTTATATCATAAAATTCAAAAATAAACACATAACTGAATGATGGAAAGATTAAACAAGAATGATCATTCGAATATCGTATGATAATAAAATCGATGATATAAAATTTAAATTTGATTTTTTCTTTTCAATATGATACAAAACAACAATAATGTAATTAAGTTTAAGAAAAACGATATAAATTATTAGCAACATATATATATGCATATATATATATATACATAAATTTATTTCAAAAAAATTTCAATTTTTAGTTAAATTATTTTTAGATGGAATGTATTTATATGAATTTAAAATCTGATCTAAACTTAAAATAATACTAAACTTCGAAACAATATATATATATATATTTATTTGGCAATGTTTTTAAACTGTATTCTTTTTTTTGATATTTATTTGGCAATGTTTTTAAACTGTATTCTTTTTTTTGACCTTTCACCTTGCAAATACGATTTATGCACTTATTTTTGCAGAAAATAGTACATTTCGATTTGAAAGGAGCACCGCCAACTTTGAAATATTACGAAGAATTATTTCCATTATTGAAAGAAATGAAAGTTGATGGGATATTGATGGAATATGAAGATATGTTTCCGTATTGGGATGAACTTAAAGTGATAAGACGAGCAATCAGTTATAATAGTACTATTCTAAAAGCTATTTTAGAGGTTAATATTTTCAACAAACAAACTTTTATTCCCATAATCTCATATATTAATTTAATTTATTAATTAAAATAAATAATAATAAATTAAATAAGGTTGATAAATTGATTGACAAGTTTAATTAATCTTTTATCTTTTATTCATATTAACAATTTTATATACTTTTTGAATGGCTTCTTCAGAGTTTTTGCTTTTGTTTTTAATTTAATATTTCAATAATTAATTTTAAAAACATATTTAAAATTTTACAAAAAATTCAATAAAATGAGGCAAATTTTTTATTTTCCATCTAATACACTTAACAGTTTTA
The DNA here is from genome assembly GCA_024305405.1 of Dirofilaria immitis. Taxonomy (NCBI): domain Eukaryota; kingdom Metazoa; phylum Nematoda; class Chromadorea; order Rhabditida; family Onchocercidae; genus Dirofilaria; species Dirofilaria immitis. The sequence continues at coordinate 2,276,924 of JAKNDB010000103.1, forward strand.
TTCTCGCCTTTGAATATGCACTTTGACCTTTGTAAGAAAATTTTATCAAATTTATTAGCTTCACGATATGCAGATGACAATTACATTAAATGCTAATGATGATGATATAATAATTCTGAGCTTACTATCATCTGCATAATTCTGAAATTGCTATGGAAACATCATCGTTAGAATAATTTTTCTCTCTCTCTTTTTAAATCAAAATTTATAATAATAAATATTGATAATGATTTGATAAAGGACGAATATAATGATAAATATAAATTTGATTTAATTAATGCCATATTTATCATGTCATTTTGTCTGATAATAAATTTTTCATCTTTCCACCAAATAAAAAATAATTTATTTCATTTTTCGAAAATAAAGAATGAATGAATAAAGAATTTAATATTTCTTAACAAAATTATTTTCATTTTTAGAGGAGAAAAAAATGAAAAATTCATCACATAATTAATCTTTTAAGTTTTAGGAACATAATTTTCAGTTGCAATAAATAAATAAAATTATTTATATAATTATGTCATAGAAAATTTAAACCTTACGATTATTTCTATATCAAAAATTCTTCTTAATATTATTATTATTATTATTAAAGTTGAATTTGTTATTAACTTAGAACGAACTTTGTTAACTTTTAAAAATTTACTTCTGTTAAATGATTAATTAAATGATAATGTTTCTGAAACTTAAAAGATTAATTATGTGATTATTGGAAATAGTTAATCATCAAGAATTGTTAAATTACAAACAATTCTTCTCATCGCCATTTAAAGCTCAGAAATATAATTAGCAATAAACTCTAGTGGAAATAATTTATGAATAAAAAATGTTGCTTTATGATTTGATAAGCAATGTGTGATGATCCTTAACATACAGGTATTTTCCAAAGATAAAGCCTTTTCTCGAATATCTGATTAGGTCTTCAAACTCTTTATTGTTTATGTATAGCAGTTTTTGTAAGATAATTTGATTTTGGTAATCATATATTCCTGGAAAGTTTATAGAAGAGCAATACGGAGGTAAAGTGTATGATTTGAAAAAAAAAAAGGTGCAAATCCTTGAACGAATTCAATAAGTAAAGATTTATTCGAGATTCTTGATTGTCGTAACAGTGATTTGTTATCGATGATTAACAGAAATTTTAATTATCTCTTCGGCCATTTGTCAAATATAATTTTTTTCTAAATTAGGTCTTTAATTACTTATTCTACCGCCAAATCATTTCAGTATTATTATTTATTTACAGTTAGCATCTAAGAATAACTTAGAAGTTATTCCACTTGTGCAAACTTTTGGTCATATGGAATTTGTCCTCAAACATCCAGAATATTCAGCATATCATGAAGATATTATGAAGCATGATACAATATGCCCATCAGATGAAGGTTCTAGGCATTTAATTATGAAAATGCTTACTCAGGTTTTGTTTATAATATCTTATCAATACGAGAATCAGAGCAAATTTTTCGATTATTCTATCATTAACTATTCAATTATTTAATTATTTGGTAATTATGATAATGAAAGTTATTTTCTTTTAGCTTATTTTAATAATAATAATAATAATATCATATATTTTCAAGAAGTTATATGAAATTTTTTTTAGGTACGTATTATGCATCCAAATGCGAGACGAATACATATTGGTGCTGATGAAGCATATACTATCGGTAAAGATATTCGTTGTTTAAATCGTCTTATGGTTAATTTAAATTTCTCGATTGATCGTTTAAAATTAGATCATATTAGCAGGTTAACAATTATTTACATTTATTGCAATATATAATTTTAATTTAATATTATTAATTATTTTTAGTATAATTTTATTTTGTGAAAAATAAAAAAATTATTAAGCAACAAAATCATTGTAAAATGAATTTTTAAATGTTTCTATGTTAAATATTATTATTATATGTATGCTATGAAAATGATAAAAGAAGGTATCATCATTTTAGAAAATATTCGAATATGATATTTTGTTATCATAAATCAATATCATTTATTATAAATAAGCAGTAATTGTTTAATATCATTATTATTAATCAAAAATGTATTTTTATCATATTGAAATCATCTGTGAAATTAAATTTCATTAATCAAATTTCGTTTTTTTTCTTTTAAGGATAGCAAAATATGCCTGAAATGAATTGAGATTTACGGAAGTACTAGTATGGAATGATATGTTTGGTGATATTGATATTGATTTATTAAATGAATATAAAATGGGTGAATTTGTTATTCCTGTTATTTGGGGTTATGATGTTGATGTGACTAAATTAAATTATTTCCCAAAAGATATGTTTAAAAGATTTTCACAGGTAATTATTGATGTTTGCTATACCTTTCATTAATTTTATGAACCATTCAAATACTTAATTAATTTAATAGTTTGTTAAAATGTAAAATATATTTGAATAATAGATGAAAAATTAAATTTTAGGTTTTTTCAAAAATGATGTTTGCAAGTGCATTTAAAGGTGCAAATGGACAAAATGAATTATTTTGTTATATTCGACGATATCTTGCTAATCAACAATCATACGTCGAATTATATGAGAAAGAAAAAATTGTAATTTATTCATTCATCATTTTATCATTTTATTCAGATACATCAAAATGTTTTGATAATAAATTTTTAAAATTAAAAAAGATAAAATCAATAATTTAATACAAATTATTTCAAATAAATTAAAATATTTGTAAATTGATTTTTCAAAGATATTCCATGTGTTTATAGGATTTAGATGGTAAAATTTCGGGTATAATTTTGACCGGTTGGCAGCGATATAATCATTATAGTCCGTTATGTGAAATTTTACCAATTTCAATTCCATCATTGATTGTTGATCTGATTTATTTGAATAATATCGAATTGAGCGAATATGAAATAATACAAAAAGCGAAATTAAGTTCCTTTTTCTATCCAATTCTTTAAATTTATGATTCCAAATTGAATTATCATTTATCGTCTGTCATTTATATCATAAAATGAATTATTTATATATATATATTTAGGTAATCACTATAGTATTACCTGTATTATTATTATTATATAGGATTAGTATTTTTAGGATATATTTAATTGTCGAAAACATAATAACTCAGAATATGAAATTGTAACGATGATGAATTCAACAAAAATGAATAATGATATTTCACTCGAGATGATGTTCATGAACTGTTCATTTCCAGGGAGTAAAATATATGATGAAGTATATTTTGTTCAAATTTTAAAACTTAAATTGATAACTCTTTATAGTTATCAAAAATAAACTTTGTGATAATAATAATAATTATTATTATTATTGTTAAAATTATAGGAATGGAAAGTATCATTTATAAAAGGCTGAGCTACATTTTTAATAAATTTTTGTTGCTAAAAATAGGAAATGACAGGAAATATTAATTTTTACTTTTTTTTAATACGATTTTTTCTCTTTTTTTGGTATAATTATAGTTCGAATCTAAATTTTTGATTATATCTTTGAATTTTTTTCTTTTTTGCAATCAAAATTATCGATTACATCTTAAAAAAAAAAATCGAAATTTTCGACATTTTATATTTTTAAAAATTTTCTATACATAATGTATTCTATTTTATTTTCAGATTGTAAAATTTCAACAATATATTATGAATGGGAAACAATTAAACGTTGAGATTCAAAAGATACGTGAAAATGTACGTTTAGAAAGATTCTTAAAACGTTATGAATTTAATAAATTGGTGCTGTAGAAATTTGCATAAAATCATATTAAAGCATAATAAATTGTATGATAATTTCAAATTAATTTGTAACATTTTGAAATTTTAATAAAATTTTAATAATTTATTTTTAACAATGTAAAAAATTTTTAGCAAAAATAAGAATTCGCATTTTTTCAGATTGCTATTCTACTTCGTCCATATTTTTATGATGAATCAATCAATGAAATATTGAATGAACAGTTACAAATAATTTAATTTAAATATTACAATAGAATAATAATAAACATATTTTTTAATTTATTGAAATTTAAAAAGAAAACAAACAAGCAAACAAACAGATGAGTATTACATTTCATTTGCAGCAACTGATAAATGACAGATAACATTCAGCGATCGAGAAATAAAAGATAGCCATTAATTTAAAATAATTTTATTTTTTGCATAGTTTTCTTTTTGAAAACTTTTATCATATATTTTAAATAATATGCAAATATTTCATAGAAAAAAGAATATAATAAAAATTTTTAAGAAAGAAAAAATTCTTTAAATTTCACGTCATATCAATTTATTTTACTAACTTTTTGATCTATTAATTCAAAATTTTAATTTTAATTTTAGAATAATAAATTTACTAAATTCAATTATATATATATATATATATATATATTGAATATTTTGAATCAATATAACTTATATATATATATATATATATAAGTTAAATGATGATACTATATTATATGGAAACATTTTATTGAAATATTGATTTGCGTCAAGCGATTTCATGTTGCACAACGTGATCATTTTGACGTCGTACAATTAGGATTAACTGCTTCAAGAAATGATAATTAAATATATGATGTGAAAACATTTCCGAATTTAGCGTAAAGATGTGTGCGAAGATCGTAATTTAAGTAAATTTTTCCAATACTAATAAGAAAATTAAAATAGAAAATTTTAACGTTACGTACCAAGAAATCACGTATTGGTAACGTTGTATTTAGTCACTCTTCCGTGGAATGATTATCACTAATAATAATTTACTAACGTTCGTAGAGCAAATAATAACAATAAATTAATCATACAGTTATCATTCGAGCTCTTGATCATCAATTTAATTCAATTTAAATTTCAATGATTATTGATTGCTTTCAGAAATATTTATTTCACGTTCACTTTTACTTAATTATTTTGATTATTTGAAAATTGCTGGAAACTTTTAATATACTATTATGCTATGTAATCCATACTTGTACTATTATTATTATTATTCATTCCTTTAATAAACAATAATATTAATATAAAATTGATTATTTTAAATATTTTGAATATTCCTAAATTAATTTTTATTTTTATTCTATCATATGAATATTAGGTTGATCCATACTTTTCTCCTAATATTATTTATCAAAATTATTAATTAGTTTGTTAAACTTTTATTTGAACTTGAAAAAGAAAAAAAAACCAATGATTTTTCTTTCGCTCATTACTATTTTGTTTTAATGATTAATTATTGATTTTATCAATAATTAATCTTATACTAATGTACTTTAATAGGCAATGTACTGATGTACTTGTATCAATGTACTGTTGTACTTGCACTTATATACTGATGTACTTATATTAGTACGTTTATGTAGATAATGCCAATGAACGGCCATTTAATTAATTGTTGTGTTGCATATTGTACCGTAATTGTACTGATGTCCTTGTATCGCTGTTCTCTTATAACTATTGCACTGAAATAGTTGTACAGGTGTACTACTTATGAAGTACTGATATACTTATAAGTTGTGTACTTTTATGATCAGTGTACTAGTATAACAATATGCTAGCATACTAATATACTAGTGTACTCGTATCAGTGTACTTTTATATTAAATCTTTAACTGCTACTATTATATATTTATATTAATTAATTCAATTTTCGAAAACCACACCAATTTATTAATCCATTTTTGGAGATTCAAAAAATCAGTAAACTAATTTTTGTATATAATTGTCTATCTCGAAGCTAAACTTGATTTTTTTCTTCTTGTATAATTCTATTGTAATTTTTATGTCGCTTGATTCATGTATAAGAATAATTTCTCATTTACTTTCAAAACTATTTTATTTCAATCTATTTATATCAAACATAGCGCATATATTTTGGTCAAAGAATGATTTTTTTATTCAAATCTTTAAAAGACTTTGAGAAGTCTTTTAAATTTAAACAAATTCTATTTCTTATTTTTAATAAAATTTGTACGCTTCATCAAATCCTATCTTCAATACAATTTTGAAATGCAAAGAAATACATATCATTTGCATAATATTATATTTTAATTGCTGATATTTATTACTGTTAATTTGTTTTGTTAATGTAAACTTGATTCTCTGTTTTTTTTCTTTTCTACAGTATCCCTAATGCGATTATTAGGCTCTATTTTTTGTCAATAATTTAATATTTCTGGATCAGTAATTAATTATTCATCCAGAAACATTCCAACTCTATTTCTAATGATTATTATTTTTTTAAAATCTTGGATTAATTGAAAGTATGAAATTGACAACAATATATTTACATTTTTCTAGCACATCGAATTGCTCAAATTGAAAAATTACTTAAAATGTATACGAAGCATTACAAAAAAATTATTACAAAGAGAATTGAAGACAATCAATCAAAATGGAAAACTTGCTGCAAATTATTTAAGAAAATACATATATAATATATATATATATATATATACAACATGAACTATTTCTCATAATATAATAATAAATATATTAAAACGTGACGAAAATAATACTAAAGGCATATAAAAGCAAAACAATATCTACACATTAAAAATAAATATAACTTGGTAATAAAACTCAAAAATGGCTATGTTAGGAACAATTTATTTGATAATAATAAAGTACGAATGCAATACATGTCCGTTTGTTTTCGTTCACAACTTTTTTTCAAATAGGTTATGCATTTGAGATGAGAGAGAAAGGTTGAGACAACAAGACATGAGAAATTTAGAAAAGGAAAAGTTATATTTATGATATTACTATTAAAGATAGGAAAATTATATATGGGTTTTAGATACAAAAATTGTAGTATCTAGTGGTTAATGTATATACTACAAAGCGAGAGACGAGAATTTATAGCAACAAAATATTATTTAAATAAATAATTTATTAGAAGAAACGTTCCCTGAGATTTCAGAAACGGCAGGAAACATATGGGAATTGAGAAATAGTTGCAGAAAGCCATAAATATTGAATTAAGCTAAAATTGAAAACATTTAAATCGATTTCTGGTTATTCAATTTTTTCAAAACAACTGAATAATTAGAGCTCAATTCAAACGTTTGTATCAGAGAGCAGTTATGCCACTATGCTAATATAAAGCGAATTTCCGAATTTAACAGTAACGTCGAGTGACAAAATCTCAAAGTCCTAGATTTCAAAACGAAAGTTTCAAATAAATTAAATGTGTTTTTTACTCCGTAGTAGTTAACTTCCTAATGGGATTTTCAAATTTTGGAAATTTAGAAGAAAATGATTTCGTAATTTCCAAATCTCTTTTCGTTAAACTTTAATAAATCTGCATTGAAAGTATGCTTGTGTAGAAGTATCAAATAATTTAGAAACATTTTATAACAGTTAGTTTCTGGTTCATGGATGCGTCCAGTTTTTATCGAAAAGCAATAGGATGAAATAATGAATGAGAAAATAATTTACAATTTACTGCTGCGGTACTTGAATATTACTCACAAATCGTTGTAATTCCGCATTTGGATTCATCGTAACACTACTAACATCCATTTCTTCCGGAGTTGTCGATATTTCAGCTTTCAAAAGGCGTAAATTTTCGGATGAATTATTGAGAAGAGTTCGCTGCCGCAACTTAGAAATTTTACTGTTGCATTATCACCAATTTCGTAGGAAATGATAGCACAACCGATCACTTCACCACCATGTAATTTATTAGACAAATACCATATATTCTTCCGAATTGTTGCTGGACCAATCGTATTACCATGACAATAGTACTGACGATGCAGGATATAATCATAATCGTGTGGTACCGAATATACTTGCCCATATTGCTTTACATGGCCTATTACTTTGCCGTTTTTCACCATATATTTTCGAGATTTCATATGAGCAGTAAAACGACATGTCCAACTTCCTAGAAATTAACTCATCAAGACAAATTCTATCTGGAAGTTTGCTTTTTAAAGGAATAAAATAATCCCGATGATAACAATAGGAAAGGAAAAAAAGCGCATCTACCTAAATTATCAGCGGTAAGATCTTTCAGCGGTACTGTTCGCGTATCTACAAGAAATGAAATTTTTCCACCTTCTTTTCCAAGAAATATACTGGGTACTTTTTGGCACACACATATATTGCTGAAACTAAATATAGATATTAAAAAACATTTTCAAAAATTTAATATTCATAACATTGTGTACATATGATGCAAATAGATTTTTCCATTTCGATAAGCTTTAATGCCTAATCATACTATGGATTTTGCAAATATACGTAATGATTTTATAATTTTCCCTAAAATCCACTTTTTTTAAAGCAGTACAAGACTTATATACCTCCCAGGTTCTAGCATTGACATAATCGGTACTGCGGAAGCGGTGTTATAATAGACATAATTGTATGCAGCACAATCGCTAGTAGATTCACGAGCTCGAGGCTCGCTCGGTTGCCTAAAAATGAATTTCATTGGCAAAAATTTCAAAATAATTTCGAAAAATTTAAATAAATATCTAAGAAATAGTAAAAAACTAAGTACTTACTCAACGAAATCGTCCGGATTCTTGGCACCAACTCCATCTTCCATATACAGTTTACCTTTATTTGGATTATAAGCAGTGCCAGCATTTTCCTGAAAATAAATTTCAACATCAGTTGAAAAAGATGATGTTGATGTTGTATTAGGATATAATTACTATATATTAATGCTGATCTTATATATCTATACCAATTTTAAGTTTATTTTGCAAAAATATTCAAACATTCCAACTTATCATTCATGGATGATTCACTATCATTTATATATGAACTTGCAGCAATAACTTGCAATTTATGATGCATTCTAAAATGAGTGGCTTATCACAATATGTAAATGAATATGATAATAAAAAGACAAACTTTTAGAAATTGCTGCAGTTGTGCATTTTGTGCAGCAACTGCAGCAGCTGTAGCAGCATCTGCACATGCTGTACCACTCATTGTTACTGCTACATTATTTGTTGCTGCATAGACTTCCGCTAAAATTGCACTATCTGATGGATATGCGACAACAGTTGCTGGTGCAGTAATCGAAGTTGTAGCTGCAGAAGCAGCATGCAATTGTAATGCATTCGCATTACCATTATTTGTAGTATTAGAAATAGTAGTTGTACGAAGACGATTCAATTCATCATATATAGGTGCCATTACTTCAGTCATCACACTTCGTATTTCCGTAACAACCTCACGAACTATTTCCTTTACTACTGGTACTATTTGTGATCGTACTTCAGCTGCTATTGCTACTTTTAATTCATCACTTAACTCAATTTTACCATCTGTACCATTTGCAATTAGATGACCTGGAAAAATAATTGATAAATTAAAATATAAATAATTAAATTTATCATTCAGAATCAAAATAATAAAAAGAGAACGAATTAGAAAATGAGAAATACAGTAAACGAAAAAGGGAAGGGAAAAAATGGAAAGTTATTCTGACATTAGATTATTCATTACCAATACTTACTGTGTTAATTAATAATTAGCAGTAAATCAATCCCTCCCAACAAATTACGTAATCAAACAGGTTTTTATCAACGTTTGATAATTAATCTAATAAATCAGTGAATTAGATGGACTAATTCATCGAATTTTATTAAAATTTGCGCGAAAAATGACATATGCAATTTTAAATGAGAATTTAAAGAAATAGCGAAATAAAAATATTAAAATAAATTAAGCATGCGATATTACTCGTTATTATTCTAATGCTTAAGATAATAATGAGGTCAATTCGCTTAAAAGACATGCGACGTCAATTCGCCTAAAAGACTAATCATTCGTGTCAATAAAATGCACAGTTCCCTGATGATACAGCCTCACCTATATATTTAGGCCCTACTACAGAAATGCTTAGATCATTCATCAGCAAGAAGGATAGAATGACCTTAAAGGTCGATACTATTCGCATTTCATGCCTAATTCAATTCATGAAGAGATTCAACTTATAGAAATTTTAAACTTTTAAAAAGTTATCTAGTGTTTAATTTTCAGCATGAATTTTTATTTTATTGTTTAATGTTAACATATAAAAAGGTTATAAGTTCACTGACCTTTTGACATCATCATGATGATGGTTGCTGTATAAAGTTGAAAATTATGCTCAAAACCAAACGACCTTTTGTTTTATAATTTTATCAATTCCAAGAATAAGTTTCACGTTATCGATGTCTAAATTCAACGGAAATTAGAAAATTCATTCAAATGAGAAGTCACCAAATATTTAATGCAAAGCAATGACACTTCAGATTCTTCCCGGTTTAAGTATCTTATCCTAATTTAACTTCCAGAATCCTATAAAATATTGTATAATCAGTTGCAGATTACACGCATACGCACACACGCATACACGCATACATGAACACACGCAAACACGCACATACGCATACCTGCACACACACGCACACACAACACTACACACCACATATCTATATGTACATACACACATATAAACAGACACACCTATATATCATATATATGCACACACACACACACATACATACACACATGCATACATACATACATACACACATGTGGTACACACACATGCATACATTGTTCTTTGATAGACAGACAGCAAAAAACCCCAGAGCTAGCAGGAACAGACAGACAGATACACAGACACATGGACAGACAGACAGACACACACATCATTAGAAATGAGCAAGCCTACTAACCAATATGACACACAGGGATGCACACATATACACATACACACGCGCGCATATATATCAGAGACAGACACTCACGCCCACACGTACACAACCACACACACATCCACATTTATATTTACTCTGAAAAGAGACTTGCAAGATCCTCATAAGCAGATTGATTATACATTTGCAGACAAATACCCGCATACACACACATACATACATACATACATATATATATGGACGCCCACACACATACACAGACGCACATACATGAACCCTGCACATATACAGACACATACATACATTACACCGAGAGCTTTATGAACAGACAGACAGACGGACCACATGCACATCTTGGAACAGACTGACAGGCAGAACACATGTACACACACGGACACACATACGTACATACGTACATGCACACACATACACACACACATATATACACATACACATACATATACACACATATTGAACTCATAGTGACAGAAGTTGATCGATTCGGTGGATGTGTTTCAAGAGATTTTTTCCTAGATCAAATTCAAAGTGAGGAGGGAGGGTTGAATAGTAATGTGTGAGATTACGGGTAATTTACATATTTCATTTATGATGACTAATGAGAGGAGATAGATGAAAGATGAATTACTTGGTTAAATTTAATCAGAATAAATTTTATTTTAAATGAAGTTAATTTGATGATATTCTTATTGCTGAAATCAATTCAAAAAAAATGACGGTCGAAATGGATGAAAAATTTGACACGTAAAGTTGTCTTCGACAAACATGTGACACCGAAAACACAAAGTGAAATTGAATTTTATGAATTTTGATTGTTCATAATTCTTGTGTAATTCACAACTCCATCAACTATTTAATGATCTGATCGATCAAATTGATTGATTGATTGAGTGAAAGCATAAATAAATTAATACTTTGAAGTATAATTTAAAACCTTTATTCCAATTGAATTAGGTAGCACATTCTATCTCTGCAAACCATACTCTCATTTCGGGATCAAAACGCAATTTTCGAGATTTTCTTTGAGGGAATTTGGAGACAAAAAGGGTTGAGATCGTTTGCAAATTGCATTCAACTCGCTCGCATGAGATTCATCTTCCATTCAGCTATCTTTCCGGTTTCCGATTTCTCATCTAAACTTCCGGGGCATTCAGGAAGAAAAGTCATTAATTCATCTATTTCAACAATACATGCCGTTCCAGTTGCAAAGATTATTTCCATTATTACTTACGTCACGTGATTGAATGAATCACTACGCAATGCATCATTTTCACGGAAGCTACTTTTAAGGATATATAAATATAGTATGATTGGAATAAGAGTATCAAATGTAATTAATTCGTTTTGATTTTCAAAAATATTTCTGAAATTTTTGGCTAAATTCTGAAATTTCAAAAAAAGAAATGAATACGATGAATAATCGAAGTTAGATTACATTTTAAATTTACTGATATGATTTCTTTAACAAGGTGATGAATTCTTGAGAAAATTTGAATTCAATTTTCATTACACCAAATTTTATCGATAATTACATTTATCTTGATGGGAATAATACATATATCAAATGATAAAATAACTTTTTTTTTTTAGATTTGTTTCAATTATCTGCAAAGAATTTTCAATTTTAAAAGTAATTAATAGGATTTTTTTTTCCTTTCTATAGCATTTCTTATCACCATTCATATTTGGGTTTTTTTTTTGACGTAACCATCAACTGATATTAAATATATAAAAAATTGCTATGATTCTTGATTCTTAGATTATCATCATCAGTGATAAAATTTTCAAACGTTTTAAATACAACTATCTCAATTTCTTTTTCATCGTTTAGAAATAAATTGTATTTATCTTTTCGATAATCTGTAATATTCACATATGTGAATTGCGTCATATTTCACGTTGATGTTTATAATCTTCCTATGAATAAATATATTAGTAATATTTACCTGTATTTTAATATAAGAAACAGTTCATTGAAACCAACTGATAATAATTATTATAAAGCAATATATTAAAATAAACTTTAATGAGTATTTTATTAAAATTTCAAGTGGTTGTGATAAAATTGCATTCATTTCAGATTAATATTATATCAAAATTTTAAAGTTATAGAAGATCTGAAATGAAATAAATGCATTTATGATTCTAGTAAATGAATTTGTAGCTATTTTTTTGAAATGATAAAATATCAGATGATAACATATCATCCCTATAATTCTAAAACAAATATTCGAATATATATATGTATATATATTTTTGTATTCTGAAATATTCCGCTCAAATTTTAGGGAAAACTCAAATTTAAAAAAGAAAAGTTAAGATATAAATCTGAATATGGAAGGATTGATTCCATTTGAATTTAATTCATGAAATTTTATTTCCAAGAAATAACAACTATAAAATTTTTATCGTACATCAGATATTAAAAAAATTCCGGATCTTATGGACATTATATAAGTACTGATAAACCTTTTGCAGTTCATTGAAATGTCTGAAAATGAAATATTATGAAGATGTCAATTTATGAAATATTTCAAACTGATCTTATTAAAAATGCTAATCATTTATTGATAAAAATATATCGTAAATATTGTTAGAATGCATGATGCTTTTGATATATGATAAAGTTAGCGAAATAGAAGAAATATCGTTCCTTTTTCCCTCCCTCATCCTTCGCTTATTTAAAATTTAAAAATTTTAATAACTTCAATCATTTTCCAATAATAGTTGTCATATTATGAGTTAGTACTGAAGAATTCATGAATCCGTACTTCTGTTTGCTATTTCAATAAATAATATTTTAAAAGTTTAAAGATTTCAACTTTAATTCCAGACGCTGATGTATAGAGAGAATTGAAAAAGTCACTTGTCCACAACAGCAATAACTTCCTAGAATGAATTCCAGAATATTTTCATACTTTTTCAGAAAATACTATTCGTCAAAGTATTGGATCAATTAATTAGTCAGAAGACTATTTGCCGAATAGTCGTAAGAGGCTACTCGTCCTGCAGTTTCTGTTATTTCTTATTTACTGCTTATGCTTAATAACGATATCAGTGCATCAGACGTCTTTTTTGGATAAAGCATTGATTTTCATCCGTAATTGAACCTTAAAATTAAGCTTCGACTTCTAGGTTTCATAACTTCCTTGCATTTGCTGCACTTCTTCGCAGATAAATCAGAGGTTGGATTAGAACAACAAACAGCTGACCTATAAAAATGACTCAATTCTTACATATATCCCGAAAAATTTGAATACCATTAATCATAAAATCACCACCGAAGGAAATTATATTTCTAATGGAAAGCTTTGTATTTCATCCAAGACAACAATTAAAATACCAAAATAAAGCATATCATGTTAAACAGAAAAAAAATCCTATATCCGATATGTAGCACTTTCCGATTGATGTTAGAAATTCATAAAATCAGTTTTTCTTCTGTAACACATCGATCAACAATGAATTTATTTAAAAAAAAAATACATTATTTCAAATCATTATATAGAAAAGGAAGAAATCAAGCAATAATAATGAAAATGAAAAAATTTCACTAATATAAGCAAAATTATTAAGAAAAAGATTAAAAACTGATGCATATTTCATTTCCATTTGTTCAAATAATAATAATAATAATAATAATAATTAGATATTTGACATAAGTGTAACAAACAAGCATATGTAAAATAATGGACGGTAATTCCTTTGTTTTTTAAACGCTTTTTCTTTTTTTTCTGAAATAAATTTCTCGTCAATATTCATCATTAAGGAGATCACTGTAGATGCACGGGTCTGGACTTTTATTCTTTCATAACAAAAAGTTCTCAAGCAATCCAAAATATGGCAGCCGGTAATTCAAGAAATTTCACCAGAATTGCTCCCTTTTCTGAACAATAAACATAACAAAAAACATATTATTTTAAATAAGCTTTAAACGATACAAAATTTATAAAAAAATGAGAAAAACCACAATTAATTTTCGATCGAAATACAAATTACCCCGTGTAAAAATGAAAGTTATAAACCGAATACCATAAAACTCGGAATTTTCAAATCCGCTCCAGGGATGGATGAAAACGTGATGGTAGAATCCCAGAGATCGGAAGAACGAAAGAAAAAATATAGCGAAGAATACCATCACCTGTGTGAGTCACAATTTATCCCAGCAAAGCACGATAATTTTAAAAACGCGAAATCATAGCAGTAGCAAACAATAAGACTGGAGATGAATCGAAATAAAAAATTTTTTCAGAAAATTTCAAATGATGACTTCCAAGAAAAAATATCTAAAAAATCATGAGAAAATTAATTCAACGCTATATGGTAAAAAAGTATAGCCATAATCAATAAAATCAACATATCGATTACCGCTATCATCACATCACCACCTATAACTTCGAGAATATAAATAAGTATATATACTGTCATATGATTTTATCATATCTTATCATACTTGGGAAACAACAGCATTCAAGCCACTTTCTTTTCTTCACCCTTTGCATCATCCTTCTTGTCTTTCTTCATATCTGAAATGGATGGAATAACCGTACAAAATTATCCATGCTTCTGTTCTATTCAAGTTTGAAGTTTAATTTTTTTCCAAATCACTGAAATCTAAACAGTTTTACAACGAAGCATGTTTAAAGATATGATTGCGAAGTACGACGAAGGGTGCAGAAATTTAAATGTTTCTTTTCCACTACACCTCTTTTTGCAAACTTTGTCGAAAATTCAAGTATTTATAAATTTCGTTTTGATCATAGCTGCTTGAATACTGCTTGTATCACTATGGAAAGAAGGCCCGGTATTTCATTCTGAGTAAAAAAGATTTGAGCTGTCCAGGACTGTTTTCCAATTTGTTTTACATTTAATTTCAAAAATTTTTCTAAAATTTCAAAATATTTAAAAATTGATTGACTGCCTGGTCTGCCTTGTTTGTAAATACGTAACAAACTACAAACAGAGAGAAATGTCCGCATCCTGAATAAACAATTTAAATTCAATTCGTTTACATTTGCAGAAATTATACACTAATCTTTTGATGCACATTATTAAAGAGAAAGCATACAGAATTCTCTTTTGTCAAAATAAATCTATAATGAACATAGTTACGACGTTTGAAAGCAGCGTCGAAGCATGAAACTCGAGCAGCAAACTAAATATCAAAATTCATGGATCATATCCCGATCTGTATGTCATACCTACATAATATACTATATTCACCGTCCTTATTACCACAAACAGCTACTGGGAAAACGTAAAATAAAATGTCTTTGTCTGAAAGAGAACATCTATAGATGAAAGTTCCAAGTCCAATAGAAGCAATAACTTAATAGAAATGCTACCGGATGACTTTATAAGCTTTAAAAACACCCATTTAGCAAGCTATAAAATCAAAGTACATTTTCACGCGGAGATGATAAACGCTAATTTCATAATATATGGACATCTAAGCCGCAAAATAGCCGAAAATAATGCACTTCTCAAAGCCCCTGTATAACATTATCAAAATAATAAACTACTAAAGCTGTACTCAAAAAGCAACTTTTTCTTGTCTATTTAACTAAAAATCATTTTGAAATGAATAGCGAAGAAACACTTTAAGATTTATCTTCCTCCCCATCTTCCCTATACCATGGCATAGAAAATTGGGAAATGAAATTTCTCAAAGTCGACTTAAACTTCAAAAAGAAAAAAATTCATTGAACTGGTTGTGCTTTTTGCGTCATATTTTCTGGAACAAACCTGAAACAAAGTAAGTCCCATGTAATGCACAACGAAAAATAAAATAATCAACACGAATAATAGCACCATCAATAGCAATATAAAGCAAAATAATCCAGACAATTCTCAGGATAACTTCATATAAACTGAACTATAAGAAGAAAAATCAGGTTAAGTTTAAAGAATTGAGGATTCCGAGCAATATCATTCACAGAGTTAGGAACTGTAATAACTGTGCCTCCCCAGACGCAAAGCAACTTCTTGAAGGAGATCTGCTGAGAAGATTTCAGGATTTTCTAAAAACAATCTTATGTCTCCAAATTAAAAAAATTGTGAAAGTATCAAATTTCGGTATGTATAAAAACACCGCTACATGAATTGTTTCCAGAAATTCTAATCGTTTTTCTAAAATTTTCAGTAAATTCAAACTCTCTCAAAAATTATGCTAATAATTTTTATTACGAAGTTAGAAATGCTATAGTTTATCGAAAATTTCATATTTCTCTCTTCCAAATGATGTATCATGAAAATGCGTATTTCTCGCAAAACATATGTCTTCCCTAACGTCGTTCTACTAACTTAAATATAAAATTAAAATTATTATGCTGTCAGAAATTCATTCGTAGAAATGTTTAATAAACAGGCGCAAAAATAAACAAAAACTAGAAAACCAGCGTAAAATCGATGTGCAGTGTAACAGGATTTGGCTAAATTATGAAATGTAAGTTTTCTTACAGGAAAAATACCATACAAGAGATATGTCAACTGTTATTTCATGGATGAAAAACTATGCGAAGATAAGGCTTTTTGGGAAATTTTGGTACAACAGCAGAAGAAGATCAAGGCAAAGTAGCAATACTATGGAGCTTACATTTTCCCTTTAATTTTATCATACTCTTCGATGTAATAAATAAGAGCTGTATCAAGAGCAGTTTACGATCTAGAATCAAACACGAGAACCTTGTTCAAACTGTTTCAGGTAATTCGAAGGCAATCTTAACATGCTGCTTAACAAAAATTTTTGATAAGAAACTCCGTATTTTGAAATTCAATCTCAAACAAATACTTTTGCGTTATCCTTCGATGTTTGCATTCTAAAGATATTATAAATTATGCAAACAAATAATACGAGGTTATTGTTTTATGGACAAATTTTTTTCAACATTATAACTCTTTCTCTCTATGAACGAAAATTTCTATTTCAATCATATTCGAAAGTAACCTTCGCCTTCTCCTAGTAAATACAAAAAAAAAAATCGGTTTTGTTTTTACTCTTAATAAATATCAGCATTAAATTTATGCTACGGAACTAGTTTTTCTAAATATTTTCCCCGGTGTTATGAAATTAGGATGAGGGACTAAATGATGCAACACCAGAAACAATATTACAGTACGGAAATGTTATTCCATGCGGGAAAATCTTTAAAGAACTGAAACAAAATATGTAAGCATATAAATAGCGATGATAGCTTCAGTCACTTCGCTGAATAAAAGAAAAATAAAAATAGGCTAAATGTTGTATCCCAAAAAGAAGCAGCATGCAAAGACAAATACAATTTGATAATCTCAAAAAGAAGAGAAATGATGTGAAGAATCTGCGCTGGCATAAAGAACAAAACGACGTACAAACTAACCAACAACCTCACCATCATCGAGGCTTGCGTTAGAATCACGCGGGCGTTTGCGATCATTTAAAACATTTCCGTTTCCACTGCCGCTAGCAGCACTATTACCACTACCATAGTTATTTCGAATATCAGGTAAACGATCGATTGCAAGCACTTTATACATTTGGTTGAATGCAATAAGTCGTAATGCATGCTGTGAACTAGATGTGATATCTTCTCGTTGTTGTCCGGTAAGCTCCGCAAGCACATCAACTGACTGCTTTTCGCAAGGATCGATAAGTCCAGGCCCACCTTTAAAAATTAAAATAAGCTTTTAATAAGAAACATATCCTAGCGGTTCAACTGTTGAAATCAAGTAACTTTCACAGACTCCATCATCTTTATTGTCATCAATAACGATATCCTCCAACATTAAAATAGTTTTGAAAACTTATTCCAAATTGTCACTATTTTTGATAATTAATGAGTAGTTGTGATTTCGCATCATTTTGATTCCATTTATTCTGCTTTTAATAACCAAGGTTTTCGTCTTAATAAGTGGAATGAAATTATGCTTACTTGAGAATAAAATACCAGACGCTACAGCTTCAAAAACTCGACGAACAGCATCACCAGGAGAGAGTGGAGCACCAAGAGACGATAAAACTTTCTCAACTAACAGCTCTGTCATCTAAAATGAAATTAACATGATAAAACAGAAAAACAATATTGAACCATTGAATATTATCAGTCTGAAGCAATCAATCATGCTTATTCCTAAGCAATATTAAAATATGCTCATGAATAACAAAATTTTGCTAATCATTTAGCTTTTTCAGAAGATCAACAAAATTTAAGCATAAGCATAATACCCAAGCTTTCAGAGGCTGCCACGTTTGTACACGTTGACGAACATCGCGTAAAATGCGTAGCGTCACTGCAGCAGACTGGAGGTTCGAACATCTAACCTGAAAAAGTATTGAAAAAATTAAAAGGCACAATTGGTTGACAGTAATAATTTTTAGTATTTAAACATGATTTGTATGCTTTTTACTTGAGCGCTGATACTGAAGTTTTAATCATAACTTGAGAAAGAAATAATTCAAATATTTTACATAATTATTTTCCGCCGGTCAAATCATATAATGCATACATGCGCTCTTTTTTCTTATAGATTGAAAATCCATTCAGCATAAAATTCTGCGCATGTATGATTCAAGGCATGCACAAAGATTAATGGGAAAACATAAATTGGAGCCCTTGTCAAATGTTTTCGCCGGAAACAGTGACAATGACCTTACAAACAAAACCGTGCAGTAGCAATTTAAGGGTCGGAAAATTTCCCATAATTAATGTCCCAGTTTTTATACTAATCAGTTCGAATCATGAATCAACGCAATCGGAATGGATATAACTCTTTGGTTTCCTGTATCAACAAAAAAAACTGAGAAGAATATTTTTGCAAAAATTTCTTTCGAAATCAATTCGAATGCAGTTCAACTTACTTTGGATAGACTAGAATCCGTGCTATCCTGGAATGTAACTGTTACTTACTCTTCATTGCAGGAAAGGAACTTGCCAGATAATTTTCCAACCCCATTTCAAAAATCACAACACATACCTGGAACCATTTGGCGTGTCTCAGTTCAGCCAACGCTTCCAGGCAAGGGACCTTCGGCAGAGGATCCTTTGGCGGTGCAGCTTTCGCGCCTGCCGCTGCCGTAGCTCCATCACCTTCTGATAAAGAAATGAAAGCAATAATAGAAAAGAAAAACGCATTCAAGCAAATTAACAAACCATGAATATCCCAAAATCTTCAAATCTTAAGAGTGGAAGTCCCAATTCACGTGAGAATTTTACATAGGATATTCATAGTTAAAAGAAAGAACGGGATTCTTTTTATCATCTTCCTACACAAAAATTATCCAAAGCTTAATTTTCTTTCAAAAATTTTGCAATTTTGAAATCTCTCTCACATATATTTTTTTGGATTAAATTATTCTGTATAACGAATGTCCTGTTCTGCAAACTGAGTTACCAGAAATTTCCTTTACTTCCCGCAATTTCTGTTAAAATCTTTAATATAAAAGCAATGCGTTATGATGGTAACTCTGCTTTTAGTTGAATGCGTTAGCTACAAAAACGAGCACACACATCCTTTTATCAGTGGTTCTCAAAATCGATTGCTTAAAGTAATTCCAAAATTTGAATTTCATTTGAAAAACTAGTCAAAATTTTGTTTTCTATTCCAACAATCTTACTTCGAAAATTTTTATTCCCATTGCTCCCTCCTTTCACTATAAAAAAATTGAGAACCACATAAATCCATAAAATAAGCTTGATGAGACAAGCAGAGATAACGGAACAGTGTCAAATTCAGCAATAATAATGATGTCGAGAATGTCATTTGAATTGTTAAGGGAAATGCTAGGATCTAAAACTTTTCCGCACTTAAATTCAAATCTAATGGTGAATCCTTAAATAATTAAAAAATGAGCCCATCGCATTTATAATAATAAATTAGCAACTAAAACTGGTTACATCAAAACTAAATGAACTCAGAAATTAAAAATAATTTAATTAAAACTGCAACAAATATTTCTCCTACCTATCTCTCATCTGAACTCCGAATCAAAGCTGCATTTGCAAGAGCGAATGAAAAAAAAACTTGCTCTATCAAAGCTGAGTAATAATGAAATATAATGAAATTTTTAGTCGAATTCAAATGCTAAAAAATTTTTTTGAGAGAAGTCACATGTTAAAAGACAAAATATATGTATATATGTTTACTAGTTATATTTATATATAAAAACAACCTCCCGCTGCATGTTCTTCACGAAGTAGGACACACGTCAGTACAATACGACAAATTATATCCGAACTGGAATGTTTCAATAATAATGCGCTTTCATCTGGCTTTTCGATCACTGTTACCATTTCATTTTCACCCTTCTAAAAAAATCGAAAAACCCAGTTAACTTCCAGGAATTACGCAAAGACCCTATGTATTGTAAGAGTCCGGAAAATTTTTATCAAGTATCAACACAAGAATGAAATTTACGCAAAGAATCGGTGGGATCAAAATGTAAATTGTAACGGACCTTAACTTTATCTGGAATTGTCCTCCACTATAACTAACTTCAAAATGTAATTAATTCACAAGATTAAACAAGGAAATTTTCAACTTTTACCTCTATGACTTGCGGTAACAATCTCACTACTTTCGATAGTAATGTACGAGTTGGGGGTTGTGAGCAGAGTACAACCAATTGAACCTTGAAATGGAATTTGATCCAAAAATTCAAAAAAAATGCTGCATTTATAAGATATATATTAACATCATAAGAAAGCATGATGCGAAAGTATTCAATCTTCTGATTTAAGGAATAATTCAGCACTTGATGAACACTACGCTGACCATATTTATCTATTTTCTATTTTTTTTTATATAACCAGCTCATTAACCAACAAAAATTAATATGATATACCTCTCTATCAGTTTTCAGCAACAAGCCCTTAGCTAAGAGACCAACACGCATAACTCCTTTTAGAATACGGTCAGGTTGTTGTGCTTCAGTAGTACGCGACGGAATTTTTTCGTCCTGCGATTCTTTTATTTGACCATCAGGCTTCTTCACTTCTCTGCAAGACAAAAATTTTTAATCATATTTTCATAACTTTTAACCAGAAAAAAAAGAAAGAAATGTGATTTATAAAGTAAATCCAATTACTAGCGTATCAGTTTTTTCAGGCATCTGCAATATGAATACGACATAAAAGTTAAAAAGTAACGTACTCTTGTGCTAAACTGTCCGAAACGGCCTTTAGAGCCTTTTCAGTTACCGAAACAAGTTTTTCAATAGCCGTCAATTGTGATTCGTCGGGGTAGATCTGGAGAAAAAAGTAATAAATTTCAATGCACACGGTCAAAAATCATCTCAAGTAAATAACGGAACAGAAATATTCAAGTGTTAAAGCGTAAAAATCATCTCCAAAATTTCAATTAAATATTTTACTGAATATAATTCCGGAGATAATCCCGAAAATAATTATAAAATGAGCTACCTATTGAGAAAATTAGCACAGCCGCATCTGCTATTTGGCTGAAGTTAAATAACCAAGAATGCTCAAATAATTCGTTGCACCAAAACAAAGCAGTTCTACTTTAAAATTATAAAAAAAACTTTGAATAAATGATGAAGACAAACCGAACGATGCTTAGCCATTACATGTCGATCTTCTACGGTTTCTACACGTCTTCCAGGATCCATAACTCCGCACCATGGACGTGCTGGTAGTGGCATGAGTAACGGCTGTGGCGCACCAAGTGGGCGGGGTCTAAACTAAATTAGTCAAGAAAAACCCAAAAATACTCTAAAAGGATGAACAGATTAGGCTTTATCATTGGAGACATCAAATAACTACATAGAGAAGCGGTAAATATAAGCTTTAACATAAAGCATACGGTATGACATGCATACGTTGAGCACGCAACTTGCGTGCTATTTCATTACGCATTTCACGTGGAACTTGATTTGGCTTCACCTCGACCACTAGATTTGGATTGACCTTCATCTGAAATTTAAATTTGCCAATCGGAACTTATTAACAACTTCTGTTACTTGTGCAAAAAAAGTTATTTCAACATATACAGGTGAATACTAATAACAAAGTACAAGTCATGGAGCATTTAAAACAAAACCTTATATTGCAATCGATGTTTGCGTCCTTTGATGTGAATATTTTTGGCATTTGGATCACTGAATTTACAGTCACATAGTTTGCAACTATACTGTATCAATTTACCGGACTCATTTCTTTCCTCTTCAACATAATCTTCTCCAACTGGTTGTACTTCTTTTTCGGCAGCCAAAGCAGCCTAGTAATGAAAATATGAAATTTCTGCATGATTTATAAAGAATTTTATTTTAATGAAAATTTTATACATCCTAATTATTTCAGAAAACATTCCAAAACTTAAGATTAATTTTAGGCTATGTTATCAGTTAACCTCAACAGCAGCACTTTTTGACCCGATGCTTCAATGGCCGCTTCAGCAGCATTTGCAGCTTTCCGTGCCAATTCTTGAGCTGTGCTTTGCAACTTCTCACCGCCAACAAATTTAACAGTGGGTACACCGATCACCTACAAAGATTATCATAATATAATAGACAAAGAAGCGAAAATCAAGATCTTTATTCGCTTGCGATATCTAAGTAACATAAACTCTATTATTCAAGTAATGATTAGGATCAATTCATTTATTAATAAAATTTTGCATCAAACATAAACTGAAGAAATTTTTACGCGTTTTGTCGGTACCGCAGGGCCACCAACTGTTGAGATTGAGTACCACCGGCTGGAACACCTGGTTTGTTTGACTTCTCACCCGGTGCAAGCACTGTTGGTGTTTCGGCAACTGGTTTTCCCAATTTTTTCATCAAATTCGCAGTCTAATAAATTATGCGGTAATCACATGATATTAATGTATAAAGCGGTAAATCAAAGTTGATTTTAAGAAAACAAAACCTGTTATGCATAAATAGGTTTTCATAAATGCTAAAAAACTTACTTTCTGATGTTTACTTCCGCGCACATGAGATTCATAAGTATCTTTACCAGTGCAAGTAACGTTACATGTTTCACAGCGAAATGATACACGTGATTTAGATAACGTTTGTCCCTCACCTTTTGCATTGCTTCCTTTTTTTATGTTTTTGCCCATCCATATGTTCTTTATAAGTCTGAACTGATAGTAACAAACAATTCCTTGTATAATTATTATTATATGCATTTTCAAAAGAAAATTTAGAATGATATTTCATTGAAAGTAGTAAATCAAAAATAAATTTGATGATCATAATATTCATTTTTCCTACCTGTGCACCTGCACAACTGATTTTACACACTTCACAATAGAACTGTTGCATATCAGCAGATCTGCCTTGTCCAAAACGTTTGTTTGAGAAAGTTCCACGACCTAAAATAAATGTCTTGATTCTAAAAACGCACCTACGTCAACCTCCGTTTACTCAAATCTTTTGTAAATTGATAAAAACTATCGAACCATAAAGAACAACCTATTTCAATTAGCAATTAGAAATCATTTGTGTAAAAAAATATAGAAAAAATAAAAAGACAGAAAAAAGAAAAATGAGAAACTCTTATTATTCAACTTTTTGAAATGTTGAAATTATATAAGTACCCAACTAAATTCCCGCCAAAAGGCAAAAATTCAGAAAATTTATCTAATGAATATAAATTTGTTAATTGTAATGCTAAATTTTTATATGATTTATCACCTATACATATAAATGTTCTAGAGCTCATACAAACTTTTTCTTCAGTGTCTTAAATTCCGAAAGTTACTGAAAGTGGAATTCATTAGAAAGTGCAATGAATTCCGCAAGAATACGGATGAGAAAACATTACGCAAAAAAATATCGAACAGGATTGCGAGAAAGACTTGTAAAAATTTTAAAAAACATTTTAGTATTTTTTTATCTAAAGAACTTCGTTTATCTTTTCCGTGCGCTTTACTTTATCTAACCTCACCTCTATTTCCAGTGTATCCACCGCGTCCGGAGATACTGCCACTTCCGCCACCGCCAGTAATTGCGATATTTGAGGAAGTGATGCCCGAAAACGAACTTGAACCACCGTCATAACCAGTGGTCCCTGATTTCTTTGTAGCCCCATCCATACATTCGCTGCACCTGCTGCTTTGACTGCAGATAACTGCTTGCGGCTGCATATACCGCTGCATCATAGCTGTTGTAATTTGATGCTGTAATAAAAGGGTTTTGAAATTTTCGGCAACCTAATTTAAATTTATATTTTTGAAGCTTTAGAAAAAGGAATAAATGAAGAACGTAAAAAGAATTATCCAGACTTGATTGAGAAATAAGTTGAAGAAATTTATATTCAAAATATTTAAGCTTCAACTCAATCCCGTACTTGAAAATTTCTGAAAAATACTTGAACTGCTTGCTCCGGTTGTTGATGATGTATTAGCCGGTTGACTAGTTACCGTTGTACCAATTCGAGTAACGCCTACATAAGAATTATTGCTAGTTGGATTTGCTGCAGCCGAAGCAGCAACAGCTGCCGCCGCAGCTGTGCGCAATGTATTCGTGTATTCTACAAAAAAACAAAATTAAAAAAATTTAATATTTTAAATACTGAACAGCAAAAATTACACTCTTTACATGAAAATGATATAACACTTATCGTCTTTTATAATTTCAAAAGTAAATGAATAAATCTAAACAGTAAAACGATAACTTGAGCATAAAAAGGTTAATAGTGCACAGGAAAAAACCACTGCATAAGATTTCAAAATTTAGAAAAACTAAACCTGTAACCCAAACGCATGACTTTCAGGAAATATTTGATATAGAATAGCATAGGTCTCATCAGCAAATATGGAAAAGTGTAAGAAAATAAGTCATTTACGGACTCATTCCCCAGCAGAGATTCTAAAAATGTCTGCGAAACAAAAAGATGTTTTAAAAGGCATATAAAAAGGAAGAAACAAGCCTGATAACGAAGTATAAGTACCACCCGTTGAAGGGACTGAGCCGATGGTACTATACGAATCTGTCAGTCGCGTTGCACTATGTCCCGGATAAGCCGCAGCAGATGCACTTACAACACCAGTTGCCGCTGCAGCTTGCAACTGCAAGTTACTGTAGTTCTGCAAACTTTTCCAATATTAGTTTATTAATTTAAAAAAGCACAAGGAAAATATTAAAAATTAATTAAATACAATGAACAAAACATATTTATAGCTGCTTATATTTGGATATTTACATTTATGTCTGAAGCATTTATGTCTGACAAAAGAAAATTGTTCGAACTCTAAAGTCTACAACCTAAGAATTATCTCTGAATTATCACAACAGTCCATTTTATATTAACTTTGTGATTTTTTCATTCAAATGAATACCATAAATAAAAATATCTAAATTCACTTAACTAACAGCGCGCATTATCTTCTAATTATAATTTGCATTATTAAAGAGCACAGGTCCGTTTTAAATTGCCAATAAAAAAATCTTCTAGAAATTAGAAAATAATGTTCCGAAAAAAGCTACCACAACCTGCTGGACTTGTTGCTGCTGTTGCTGCTGTAGAGATGCTACAGCCGCCGCAGTTTGTCCATATTGCGCATAAGCAGCCGCAGCAGTAGGATTTGCATATGCAGCGTAGGGTGATGCTGTAGGAGCTGCTGCACTTGAAAAACTACAAAAGCAATAATATAAATTGCTGATAAAGATAATGGTTGCTTGCATCTATTTTTTGCAACGGTCGTTTGCATCTTTTACAGCAGTTGTTTGCATTTATGCTTCAGTCATAATTATAATAAAATAATTTAGTTCCGACACTGAATTAAGATAAAGTTTTGTAAAAAATCCTTAAATAGACAGACAATTTCTGAATCTGAAAAAACTTTCTGAAAAAAATTCCAAGGTTTAGTCGTTTGTCAAGCAATGTAATAATTAAGGTTCCCATATAACTTTAAATTTAATTTCGAGACATCGCCATTATTAATATGTAACTCATAATGATGGAAAGAGTCTTACCACCAACATAATTGATAATGACGTAAGAATCTTACGTCTAAAAAGCTATAAGAAATAGAATTTCCGAATGGTTTTTACCTAGCATAAACACTAGTCGGATTTGTAGCTCCTACAGCAGCGCCAAGTGTCGGAGTATGCGGTGTCGGTTGCGATTGCACCGTTGCATTATAAACTGCAGCAGCAGCTGGTGAAGTTGCATAAGTTGAATTATAATTTCTGAAAATTGCAACATCCTCATATTCAAAGAACAGAGCAAAACACAAATCAGAAAACTGAATAGTAATAAATAATAAATCAATTTTTTAAAATATTGTTGTAATTCATCATGCTCTTATTTTCCCTCCCATACCTCAAACTAATTTTTAAGGCACTTCTTTGCGTTTCTGCTGGAAAACCCAAACTCGTCCGGATTTTTATTCACATTTTATTAATTTCCCACATTATTAATGCACATTATTAATTCTTGTAAAAGCACTAATACACCTATCATATATTGCCCATAGCATGGAAATATTATATAATTTCAATAAGTCATGTATAATAGAATATACTAAAGTCAATAAAAAGTTAGAAATCAAGTACAACTAATTTCAATCGCTGTAATACCAATTCTTGTTCTATCTCATTTTTATTAATTTTTTGATTGTACGATAAAACGATAGAGATATCATACTTCTGAAAATTAAGCACTACCATAACAAATGTGAAGTATAGATCACTTCATGATCATTACTTAAAACAGTTATTCTTTTTCCAAATACTGTCCATAGTACTAGCAAAAAAACTTACCCATACTGACTTTGACCCGTGAAGCTGTACATCCTATGATTATGAATCCTTGAATTTTCCAACAGCCTCTGTTGTCTTCCCCGAATGAAATCAACAAACCTGCAACCATGAAAAATTGTCAAAATTTTAAACAAAGCCCTCACTTCATCAAACATCATCCACTCATTTATAAAAACATCATGAATGCAATCCATTTTCACTTGAAAGTATGATCTTTTCTAAGAAATTCTAATCAGTCGAAAATTCACATATTCCTCTCGAAATGTTTACATTCGCACCATCCCGAATCCTTTCCCTCATCATCTCCTTCGCCCACTCAATAACCCATCGACAGTTTGAAAAAATCGATATATTCAACTACCGTAACTTATCCGACCAATATCACTTCTTGCAGCCATAAATTCACTGGCACTAACATCCCCACACTTTATTTAGCTCGCCAGCTCATAATTTGAAATACTGATGGTATAAAATTTGAACTTCTTATCCACCCCTACTTTAGTTTAGAAACAGAATATCGTAAGGAATTCCAAAGGCAATGTTTCCAATCAAAATTCCCATCACAAACAAAATATTCTCACAGAAGACAAAAAACAAGTCTACAGCAAAATTGATTGCAGTACGAATGTAAGAGAAATTTTCAAATAAAATGAGCCAGTAATCAATCATATTGTATGAAATAAGAGAAAATTTCATAAGGAAAACGTTTCAAAATAATAAAAAATTGATCGTACAAAATAGAAAACATTTCTGATTGCTCGAATATATCATTCAATTTAAAAACTTTTATTTCAATACAATTAACAGAATAAAGCAAAAATTGCAATGAACATCAAATTAATTTATTTTTTCTCGGCCTTAATTTTTGCTTTCAGCACTCGCGCAACAATTTTCTGTTCTTCGATTAAAAAGCACGAATAATACGTTCCCTTACTGCTGCTGCTGACAGGCAACCACCATAAGCACGTGTCACGCGCTTTAATCGTTTCGTCATCTTATGCAATTGGCGTGGTCTTGCCGGCTTGATCTAGAATAAATAAAAATAGTAATTACTGACTTTCAGCTTTCAAACATGTATATCTCTAATAATGTTGCAACTATGTTCAACTATTTGAAGGATAAATACAAGGAAAACTTTGAAAATGAATTAGCTTTTGAATTATCAAATTTTGAAATTCTTGTTTTTCATTCAATTTGACGTCATCCTATTCGATGTTATATTCATTTAGAAACTAAGTTCGGGATTGTAAATATGGCATAAACATTACATCTTAATTGCAAAACTGCAAAACTTTTCAAAACTAATTTAATATTGAATCGACAATCCTTGAAAAGGTGCTTACTCCTTTCAGTTTTACTCCGGTATCGCCACATCGCGCTACAGAGCCCTTCTTTTTCTGTACAGAAAAACTATGCGTCCACCAGGTGTTTTTGATACCTGCCAAATATGTTAGTATTACTGTGAAACAAAACTATAATTTGCGAACTTGAAAAACTATCATTACTTATGAGAACCAATGTCCTAGAAGGAATACCCTCCTAATTATATATACATAAGAAAAGCGAGCGAGAGTGATTCACATGAAGTGAGCACAGAAAACAAGGAATAAGTGGTAGCCAAGAAATAAGCGATGAATATTCAGACAAAATTTTTGGAAATGGGAGATAATAAATTCTTTGTGTTTTTATCTATTCGCTTCGCCTAAAACTACAAACATTGCGGTTTGTGGACAGTTTTGTTAAGTTATTATGACAAATCTACCTTTGTTTTATTGGATGTAGTATTATAACAAAGACGTCGTCGGTACGTCAATCTTTGCGGCATTTCGCTAACCTAAAATTAATTCGCTTCCTTGAATAACTGAAAAATCATGCATGATTTGAAAAACTAGTGAAATAGAATTAATCAACCTATTAGAAGCAATTATTCTAAGCAAAAGCTTGCCAACGAAACCTCTGAATTACTATATCAATGACCGCGAAATCACTTAATTGCGCTTAGCGCTGCTTGCAAAACCTCCGAACTACGTAAAGCCTTGGAAACACTCACTCGGGCGACTACCACCCGCATTAGGGCAAGTTAAAGTCATTGTAATAGAAATATCAGGGACACTATGAAACATTTGTTTCAATGTCACTGTTAAAAAAAGGACGGAGAATTTACTTATGAATGGTTTTATAATGTATTCTGAAAAACTTATGAGAAAGTAATTTATATCATGTTTTCTGCTTGTCAAAGATATTTGAAAAATATGCATTTTAACGAGGTTCTAGTCGAAAAGGGGCAGAGTGATACAGCGAGACGCTAGTTAGATCATAGAAATTGGTATATAACATCCAGGTTCTTGCTTCCACAAATTTCGGTTGCCGTAGGAGGAATTAGTTCACCTTGGATGTCCTGATATGTTGAAATGTTGGAGAGATATGGCTAATTCTATTTACTGTGATTCTACTTACTATTTACTATGACTATGCTTTACTATTGTTTTATATGAAATTAATCTTTAATCTTAAATCTGAAATTAATCTTAAATTATTAATCTTAAATTTATTGAATCCAAAATATTCGAAATTAGGAAATTGCACTTATGTAAGAGGCGGTAAGCAGCGATTTCGTCTCAGAAATAATATCATTTCAATAGGGATTGAAGAAGATTACGTATAAGATGCTTGCAGCATAATTAAAGATAGAGAACCCTATAAGTACTGTTGCTAATAATTTGTGATGGCTTTGAAAACATGATTATGTAGTGGATGCTAATGTGATGAAAGCCATGTATGCCTTTTAAAGTTTGAAATAGTTTTTACCCGACAAATTCGTATGACAAATGTTTGTGATCTAACCATCACTGAATTGGTTTAAATTTTATTTTAGAACGTGCCGGAATTATGTCCGGTACCCATTTTTAATCGGAATTTGTACCAATGATTATGTGATTTTGGCAGCAGATCGTTCATGTTTTGCCTATGGAGCAATTGTTGTTGCTGATGGTTACTTTTTCTTTCTACAAGGAATTTCGCATGTTTAAGTCACTATTTATTGGTGTTTATTAAAAATGAAAACGAGCAGAGGAGAAATTAATTCGATAAAAAATGAAATTTATTTGGTGGATTTTAAAAGTATTGCAGTTTTTAATGTTTCACGTTATGTGACTACTTCAAATTGTTAAGGCTATAAAAATTAATAACTGCAATCAAGCTTAAGGAGATAGTGGAGATTTGTGAATTATTAATGCATATTCTCTAATAATATTGAAGGCAGAAGGTTCACGTATTAATTTATGAAGTTATTTATTGGAAATTAATAAAACTACTACAATGATCATATAAAATTTTTATAGACAAATAGGTGAATGAATAAGTTGTAGTAGCATTTTTGGTAAAATTTTTATAAATTTCGTTAGAATATCTCCAAAATACGCTCCTCTTGATCACTTAATTACGTGATAAGGCTTTTAACAAAATAATATGGTGTACTTTTTGTATTTTGATTTGAAAAAGAAAATATTCCGTATTTGTTGACAGATGAGGAAAAGAAATTTGTCCTGGGTGATAAATTAGCAATGATATGTATTGGCGAGGATGGTGACGTGGCACAGTTTGGAGATTGGTGCAAGCGAAATATTCAACTGTATAAACTTCGATATGGTAAATATATTCTTTCATAACACACGAAGAATAAATCATTCAAAAATTAAGACATGAAATAAAGAATAAAGCATATTTTGTCTTTTTATTTTACATATTAATTCTCGTGACTGTTGACTTCTTACCTTACTTATGAATAAAAGAAAGATTAGAAGTTCCTAATATATTAGTTAACTTTTATGAACGTGACTTTTCATAAATTTGTCAAATGGCACAAACTAAGAATGCTAGTGCATTGTTATACCAAAGTATAATAACTGAAACGCTGATATTTATACAAATTACAAGTTGTATGCCTTATTTCATATCTTAACTTCTAATCAATATTGCAAGCAGTAGCAAAAACCGAATTTAAAACTAGATTTTCGGAAGCCGATTTTAATACCATTTCTTTTAGTACAAATCATTGCAGGTTATGAAATGAGTCCACGCTCAAGTCATCACTGGATTCGCCGAAGTATCGCCGAAGCTTTGCGAACACAAGATTATTATGTTGTTGATACTTTGATTGGTGGTTATGACAGCATTGAAAACAAAGCCTTTCTAGGTTCTGTTGATTACTTGGGCAACGGTATTGCTAACCAGGTTAGTTTTATTGTAAGATTTCTATAATAGAACTGTTGGATAAATTATGATTTTGATTTCTCTTTCCGTTAGTTTATCGATGTCTGTTGCTTTAAGAATGTAAGTAAAAACATTTATTATATTCAGTAAAGTGCTTTCGTACTTAATAAATGTTCATATCTTCAGCCATACATATTTCGTGGATTCA
Source organism: Dirofilaria immitis (assembly GCA_024305405.1). Taxonomy (NCBI): domain Eukaryota; kingdom Metazoa; phylum Nematoda; class Chromadorea; order Rhabditida; family Onchocercidae; genus Dirofilaria; species Dirofilaria immitis. Next base: position 2,308,720 of record JAKNDB010000103.1, read on the forward strand.
GTGGTCGACTTTGTTATTCAATTCTAGACAAAACATATAGAAATGGTTAGTTTGTAGCGCAGTAGTGTTTTATTTAATATTTTTAATTTATTACTAAAACTAACTTAGTATTTGTTCTCGGATTTTTAGTTTCAGAAAGAAGTTCAGATACTTTTTTAATGAAGATTTCTTTATCTTTTTAGTCGGACATTTTTTTCAATTACTTCATTTAAAAGAAAATAATATTTTCTCTTTTTATGTTGATGTCTTCTAGTTTTTAAATTATATGTCAAAGATTTTTAGTTTTAGTCCGTTGACCAAAATTATTATGTCACGGTGTAAAGCAGATATTTATGGTCTGTTTTTATTTAGATATGACTGAAGCCGAAGGAATGGATTTGCTAAAAAATGTCTGCATGAATCGAAACGTCGTTTCATTGTTAATTTGCCTTCATTTGAAGTAAAGATTTTCGCTTTTCATATTTAGTATTAGTCTTGAAGGTGATTAGGAGGTATTATTTTTCATTACTTGAACAATTATGCGCTTGGTTTCGAGCTGCCTTGATATTTAAGCATTCAAACACCTTAACTTTTGGTTATTCAATTATTCGATTACTTAAAACCTAATATTTTAAATATTTGATCGCTTAAGCACCAAAAAATTTTTGATTTCATCATAAAAATGTAATCGAGGAGTGAAAATTCTTTAGGACAGAATTGAGACAAGTTTCAGAGTTGAAAATTATAGATACTTAGTTGTTATTATCTTAGTCAATATTGTAACTGAAATAGCGAAAATGAGTAATTTTTTCTTCTAAAGCTAGACTAAAATTTGTTTGCGATCTTCGGTTAGAATAAACATCAATTTTAAATTCACTAATTATATTAGTCGAATCATAAATCATAAAAATTATAAATCGATCACATAGTGAAAAGGAATAAAGAAAATGTAGTAATTAATTACTTTTAACGTCATTATTATAGCCATTATCATTAATATATTATTGTTCTTACAGTTATATTAATCATCTATGAGTTATGAATAATGTGATAGATTCATAATTTTTATGATTTATAATTTACGATTTATAATTTATGCAACCAAAATTACATATTACTATTACTTTATACTTAAATACTAAATCATTATTTTATAACCATTATTTTTTTGTTTTAGTCAATCATTTAATTACTCAACCATTTGATCACTTAAATATTCAACCACTGAATTACTTGAATGTTTGATTGTTTATCTACTCAAATATTTAACACCCAATTAATCAAATGTTTAATCACTTGGTTACTCAAACATTTAAATATTCAATTAGTCGAATATTTAATTTGATTATTCAAATAATTAAGCACTCAATTACCTGCGCATTTAAACATTTACTTGTAGAAGCGAACAGTCGATTACTTAATTACTGGAGTGCATAGATACTAAGCACTCAAATACTTGAATGCCTAAATCCCGATTACCTAACTCTTAGTTACCTGGATATTTAAATAATTAATTATTTAGTTGCTCGAATAATTATTTCAGTATTTGATTCCCAACTATTTGAATGTCTAAAACCTGATTACTTAATTATTTGGTTATTTGATTACTCGAATACTTGATTCCTGGCTTAGTTTCTTTCATTGAATTACTTGAAAGATGAGTAATAAATATTCATTTCTTAATATTATGAAAATTTTAAGAACGTTGAATGAAGTCGGCGAAAATTTTTTTTTTTATTGATAAATTGTTTCATATATGATTAATATTTATTAATTGTTTCTTCAGGTAATGGTTATTGATAAAAATGGAATGCGACAATTGGAAGATATCAGAGTTTAGACGCAATTTCATTATTTTTCCATTTGATTGTTCGACTTAGTTGTTCCTTTTTCTTCATTTACAATTATATTACGATTGCTTATATCAAAACAATTTACCGTTTTCTTTTTTAAATCATGGTTCGATTTACTATCCTTTAAAAATCGTCCGATTCAGACATAGAATAGAAATTGTATTGGAATGCTGCATAAGATACTATGAGAATGAATTGCGAAAGAGTTCATATAAATCTTGCTGTCGTATTCAAATTTTGTCTCTGCATTGAGATCTGAATGCAATAGAAGTGTAAAACATAGCCATATTTTCGCAAGTGAAAAATCTTCAACTGTTTTTTTGCCTTGTCAGAGGAAATTTGTGAGACGAATATCCTTATATTATGCTAACACATAATGTTTCATCAAAAGATGCAGATATCGATGATGAAAATCCGAAGTTATTGTATGGGAAAGAGACCATAAAATATATAGGTACTTCTGGTAGAAGATTCTTATAGTGCTTCCTTATTAGTTTTAAGATTCATCAACTCAGTAATTTACATTTATCTTTTCAGTCATAGAAGAAAAAAGAAAAAGAAATCACTTTGCAAATATGAATAATTAAATGATAGAATGAAATGAAATTTTAATATTCCGGAAAGGCAAGATTCACTTTATAGATTAGAAAGGGCAAATGGCTTGATCCTTTTTTCAATTCTGCCTCCGAATCTGATTCATTTGTATCGTTTTTATCCTGCTGTTTCTCATAAAATTTCTTCAATTCGGCTTGTAATCGTTGTGACAAATTTTTCGTGGATAAAACATAATAATTTGAAATTTCGCTTCACCATATCGTAATAAACTTCCAATATATGCTCGAAATACCTTAATATGAGTTAATAGATCAAAAAGATTATCAGCGATTACTTTGAGCCATTGAATAAGCATTACATTTTGGTATCGTGTAGCTTCTTCAAGCTTTCGCTGTTCATGAAGCTTTCTAGCGTATCCATCCGGATCAGATCGATATCCTCGAGCAATAAAACCAAATTTAGCACAATTTTCTCGAAATTCCAAAAATCCTCACAAACAATTACGACCGAATATAACTTGTAATCACTATCCTCAGCAACGAAACAACTGGAACATGCCACCACAGAATCATGAATTGTTTCATAGGTTTCTAACCAACTATCCTCTGATTGATGCGGCACAGCGACGTAAACTGATTGAATGTAATCCGTATCGATGACAGTTTCCTCACTTACTATACATGATAAATTTTGGGTAATCAACGATTCCTCAGCAATTATATATTCTTTAGCTACTTTCAAATTCTCTTTATACATCGCAACATTACTCCGCATTTGTTGATCAAGTTCTTGGTAATGATTGTAAAATAGATGGCATAAATCAATCAATAATAAATATGGTGAATATTTGGTCATATTCCATGAGAAATTAGTGATATTCTCACCATATGATTGCTTCTGAATTATCAAATGTTCCAACAAATCAACATCTTCTTGTAACAGAACACTTTCGAAAGTAGACAGTAACGATCGAAATAAACTTTCCACCGAATGATCCAAATGTAGCAAATCCTTCGATAATTCATATAGCTCAGTTTTTGAAGCAGCTTGAAAGTTCGGGATTTGTATGTTCGAGAATGACGCAAAATTAAAAGCGATAATTTCCAATTTCAACCAACTCTTTTCAACCCAATCTTGAATAGGCGCCGAAATGAGGAACATCTCATCGATCTGAAATCTTTAAAAATCAAATTATATGAATTTTAGTCATGAAATTGTTCAAATAATTATCTTTAACGATTTCATTGTACGATCAAGTGTATCATCTGGATCATTTTTTCTCGGATATTATTCTTGAAATTTTTTTTGGCTCAGGTTTATTGCTTACATAATTCATTTCATTTAGACTTAATATTTGCCGCAGTTTCCTTTAAGATTATTTGGTACTTCTGAAACTATATCTCGAACTATTAATTATCAATGTTATCTGCTAATAGCAAGTTTAAATTTTAAATTTAATTTTGATCAAAAAATTAGTTCACTTTATTTGCAATGTATCACGCAATATATATTGATCCGAATTTGAAATTCTTGTTCGATATATCACTTCTTATCAATTTTAACGTAAGTACATAACTGAAAAGAATGGTGAATCATCGTAAATGATAAATCATTTGAACTTTGTAAATGAAGAAAAAATCGAATTACATGAATAGAAGTTATAAAATATGGGAAAGAACGAAGTATCATTTCTCGATTTGAATCCCGAGAATACTTTCAAACAGCTTAAATTTGAGATCTTACATTCTAAAATACTAATTGAGTCTGCAAAATTTTTAAAATTATTGTTTTCTCGAAAAAAAAATGTGGAAAGTAAATTAGATTTATTGTGGAAATCTATTGATTGATTACCATCGCTCGAACATGTGTTTTAATTAAACATAGGTAAATAATGAAAGAGTTCGATATGATAATAAATATGTGAGGTAGAAAAAGAGGATTGTATATATAGGTTGAAATAAATACATACCTTGTAAATGGATCGACCCTTCGGTCTCGATTGGGATAGGAAGTAGTGATAAAAACAAACCACTGTGAGAATGACCAACGGTCACTACGTATTCTTTGAAAAGAAAATTCAGCAACCCTAAAAAGCAGTACTGTAAAAGGTGTAATAGACGACGATGCCTAGCAAACAGAGTCACACCCCTTCAGAAGAGGTCGAAGGTCGAAGGGATATATAGTGACCTCCACATAGTAACGAAGCTATTCCACGTTTATAAAAAATAAATTTTTACCAATCTTTTTAAATCTTTTTCTGTTTAAATCTTTTTAAAAATTTCAAGCCAATCAAATAGTTTGAAATGTTAAATTTAATGTGTTTTAAAATATTTAAAAAGTTTTTTGAGTTGAAGTGAAAAAGTAAAGCGTCGTACAGATTGCAATGAACGATTGCAAAAATCCTAAACTTTTGTGACAGGTCAATGGGTTGATCTCGATTTCCCTAACTTTATAGAATGATATTAAATAATCGAGCAAAAATTGCCCAAGATAAATTAGTCTTATAGGAATATGATCTTAGTTAATATGTAAACACTGGATCAGAAGGAATTTTCGCGAATTTTATTCAGCTGATGGACGAGAGATATTTTAGGAATTTGAAAAAGCAGATGTTTGATTGATAACCTCTTGATAATCAGTTATCTGAGATTTTCTTGATACAACTATAAATATCCATTTTTGCAAAACGAAAGAAAAAAAAGAAAAGAATTAATAGATAAATTATTTTCAAATGCTATCATTTATTTAGTTAATATTATCAAAGTGTATTACAATTTTTGTAATACACTTTGATATCAAATAAATCTTTTTTTCCCTTTGATAATAGACAAAATTTGAAATTGTGTGCAATTATTGTAATGCCATTTGATAATATTTAATTTAAAAAAAATTGCTAATAATATCGATTGAGTTGATTAAATTTAAGCTATACATTTCGAGAAATTTTACCACAAATTTAGAAGGGAATGGAAAAAAATTAAGATATGAGGCAATTTTATTAAATTTTTGAAGTGAAAAACTTTTCGTTTTCTTATCATTAATTTTATCAAATAATCAGTTTATGTTGTAAAATTTCTTATTTTTCCATTATTATTTGTTACAAAATTTGTTTGAAATTATTGAAATTAATTAAATATTTTTCCCATCTTAAAATGTTATAAATATACAAAAAAAAAAAAGAATTTACTAATAATAAATTACAATGAAATATAAAGGCCCCTTTTCTGCATAAGCATTCATTTTCAATAAAAACAAAATATAATTTAAAAAGAAAATTCATAATTGACATAAAAGGTAAAGACAGAAATCTCATTTTCACTGTCATATATTACCTGAACTTTTCCATGTGATAGGAAAAGAAATAACAAAAGATAAATAAATAAATGAAAAATCACAAAATTGATATCATCTAAACATAATTTAAGCTGTTAATCTTTAACTCTCAAAAAAATAATAAAAAGTTCAACTACTATCCAATTCTAATAAAAAAAGAAGAAAAAAACCAACTGATATATCATTAACAAAGTAATAAAGGTAATCCAAAAAAATAAAAGTATTAATAAGAGAAAAGCCATTTCAACGGCATCTTAGATCGAAGGCATTATTCAAATTACCAAATATCCCAATCAAAATAGGTATAACCAGAAAGAAAATCATCAAAATACGTAATAAGACGAAAATGAGAAACAATGACAAGCAATGTGATAAATCCGGGAAAGATATCAAGGTATCAGTAATCATTGCAAAATGGATAATTGAGCATTATTAAATATTACAATCCAAAATGATAATTTTTTCAAAATCAAAATATAATCAAGGAGAGATCAAAAGAAGAAGAAGAATCCGAACTGAATATGATTATCTATTTGGGATCTTCTTATTTTAGAAATAAAAATCGAACATTCTTGAAAAATTAAATTACAATTATATAAATTGGATAAACAAAAAAATTATCCATAAATTAAGATGAAGTGAGTGAAAAAGGAAGATAGCCAAAAATAAAAGTACTAAATAAAATAACATTTTATTTATATAACTGTCTATCATATCATGATAAGCATCATTTCATCGATTCATTTATCTATCTTGTAATTTATAAAATTCAATTTAAAAATTGTCAAGAATTAAATAAATAATATACTCGCTTATATTTTCTAAATCAAAAATCAAATAATCTTGGCAAAGCTAATTAATTGATTGGATGAAAAGTACGATATGATAGATTCATAACGAATTTAAATTTAATTTTTCTGTACTCTAATGAAATGACAATATGAACATAGCAAAGCTTTTTCCATTTTACTAGGCCATCCAGCAAGAACACATCTGAATCTTCGTTGAAAAATTTCCTTCAATTTCCATAATCTTTTCATTGTTCGAGCTTCAGGAATTCCTGGTAAAATACTGGCACTACTATTAACTATCTGGAAAATGTATTAAGCTTGAATTAATATTTAGAAAGGAGAGGAAGTATTAAATTATTAATTGATTAAATATTTAATTGTCTAATTACTTCTATAATTAAAATTAATTTAATTTAATTGAATAAAATTAGATTAATAAAAATTAATTAATTTCTTAAATTTTGCTTGCAGAATTTTTATCATATATTTACTAAATTGTTTTTATTTTAACAAAATTTAATCAAATTATATCTAATAGAATTAAGCTAAATTAAATTCAAATTTTCTTAGAATGATTAAATTAGTATTTTGATATCATATATTAATTTAAATATTTGCAAATTCTTACACAATTTAAATATCCTTCATATTGTTTTTCCAATTTTTTGAATAGTTTACCACCAGCATTTTTTCGCCATTTCATAGTACGTTCCGCAAAAAGATGTATCGTATCTTTTCACGTCGAATATGCTGACGATATATAGCATGAGTTGATCTAACGTGATCCAAATAAACTCCAATCTGTGATGGATCTTTCGAGAAATCAACACTTTCCACTAATTGTGATTCATTACATTCAACTGATTCTACACATACTGGCCAGAATTCCTTTGAATATATTAAAATTTTTATTTTCATATTTCAATAAACAAACATCATCAACTTCTTACTTTTTTTTTGAAAAATCAATATTATTTTTGAAATTTCACAATTTAGGTATGCATAAATTCTTATGCTTGGAATCTTGGAAAATTCTATTAAAAGACCAGAAGTTTTTTGAAATAAAATCGCAATATCGATTATCATTTGAATAATAAATGATGATCCTATTTACCTGTTGTGCACGATATTTTTTAACTAATTTCTCAGCACTTCGTTCAATCTCAGACATTACCCTCAGACAAAATAACATTGTCATAATATTGCAACAACAACCGCTTAATAATCTTCTCTCGTTAAGCCACATATTATCAAGTTCCTAAAAGTGCTCATAAATTATCAATGTAACTTTTTTGATATCTTAAATTATCTATCCTATTATATCATATATAAATAGCAATTACAATGAGTTTATGAATCTCTTAAATGATATATTCATTAAATTGAGATTGTTTTGATTCCTGGAAAGTTCTCTTCGACGATCCTATATCTGCGACAAAATGATTCTTACAGATTATCATCATCTCACATTGTTTGTTAATTTTATCAAACTTGATAATAAATGATTTCACTTTTTCATTATTCGTTTCTTTTCATTTTTTTTAAAATGAAGCTGCAAATATAAACAGTAGAAAAAGATTAAAGATAAAATTTAACCTTTCTAATCACTGCAATTCCGTGATAAAATGAATTTCGCCCGGGATTTCGCATCCAGCTATGAGTTCTGCTCAAATGTTGAGAGATTGTTTGATTGCTATATGGCAGAAAAGAAGATTGCGAAATTAAATATTTCATCGTTTTGCGTCGCCGCGATTCATCATGAACGCAATGTTTATGCCATTTTCGCATACGTTGAAACTTACTTCGCAATCCTGCGCCATGTAGCATACGCTCACGATATAATTCATAGCGTACTAATCTTTCGTTACTTGCATTATCATCTTCTCTGTGTTTTTGAGCAATCATTATGAATAATAATTTGAATGGAAAATAACCTGAAATGTAATAAATTTTTTTTTAAATTGATTCAATTCAATCGAATTCTGATTCATACATATGATCGATCAACTTAATGCCTATATTTGGCAAGCAATTAATTACGTAATCATTAATCAACATACTCATATAATAAACAACCGAAATACTTTTGACATCTCTTTTAAAATGTTTGGCTGATATTGAGATCAGCCGGGAATCATAGTGCAATGATCTCAGTATTACTGTCATACAGATGTTTGCTTTTAATTTCTGCTAGTTCATTAAAATCTCAAAATGAAAATAAATGATTAAAACATTTCGCTAAACGAAGCATATATATAAATCATTTACTCACTCAGATTCTCAATCACGATTCTGCGAGATTCTATGTGATTCTATATGACTGTTAATGAAATTTTGTAATCACTTATAAGATTTTACTAAAAGTTCATTTATTGAACAAGGAATTGCAATATAATATTTTATAATTTTTCTAGATCATTGTCTAGATTATTTCTATTATCAAATTCTTTTCATTCATTTCATTTCATCATTTACGTCTTACGTCTGATTCAATAAAAAATTTTGATCTTTTACTTCCTCATATTCATTCTAAAATGGTAAAATTACTGTAACTTCAATGAAAATTTATCAGTTATAGATTATTGCTTTATATCTAGATACTTTTATGATATGACCTTAATCACGGACATCACTTCTACCTTACATTCAATAAATATTGTTACGAAATAGTTAGCTTCAATTTTTGATAAATTTTCTCTAATAAATTCTAACATACAAATAGCTTTCTTCTTTCTTTGATTTATTTACAAATCCTTTTACAAAAAAATCTCATGTCAGCATCAAAAAATATCATGGAATGATCAGACTTATTATCTTATCATTCAAATAAATAAACTTGATTTTTTAACAATTATATCCGGATTTCGGAATTGCATTACTGGTTGGTCAGAATTAACTCTGATATATGCTGCAAGAGGACATTAATGATATGATATATTTTCTAATCACTCAAATATCAAAACCCTGACGACACCCTCATAAAGGCTAACATTTTTAACTAAAAATTTCAATTTACTAACTGTTGCAAAGGTGTATGAACTTTGCTTGCTAAATGCCCGTTTAAATTTTGAGCAAATTTCATAAACCAAATATTGCTAATTAGAAAACTATAATAAATTATTATAGTCGAGAGGAAAAATTTTCTCGGAATTATTAATAAAGTATAAATTTTCATCTTTAATTTTTTTTAGTTCAATTTTTAAAAGAATTTAAAGTTTTGAAATTCCAATAAAAATGAAAATAATTACAGAAAACAAGAAGAAAATAATATCCAGGGTTAAAGGTTAACTTGTACATTCAAATTAAAGGCGATCGAAAGATTGTGCAAATATTTTTTTTTAGATTTAGAAATTAATTTTTTCGTTTGTTTTTAATTTCTTATTCCATGTAATTACTATTAATAGTAGTATTTCTAGTACTAAAGTACCGATAAATATGCCACTCAGCAAAGAGGAAAATTGTTTTCAACTTCCTCCAAAAATCGATAGTCAGAGGTCAAGGGAATTATTGTTTGGTGACCTTAATCTCTGGCGCTATGCTTTCATAACAAATACCATCTGCTCAATCATATATGTAATTAATGTATGCAACTTCTTCCAACAGATTTATTTTTAAAAGGTAGTAAACAACATACCTGAAATAAAAATGACAAAGATGAGCAAAAAAAAACCTATGCTTGCTACAGTATAAGCCTTATCTAAATCTTTTATCACAATTCTACGCCCCTACTTTTTGTTTAGAGAAACTATATTTCTATCATGTATAATTATAATATATTAATCAATATTTTATTTTCCAATAATTTCCCATTGATAAAATGTAAAAAGTTTGATAAATTCGAAAATGATATGTTAAATTTAAAAGTAAACAATGATAATTTTTAATTTAAATAATATGGTATAACTTAAGATGATAATTCTAAAAATGGCTAACAGTAGTTAGAAGATATAATCAACCTTTTAATTAGGTCATAGTTCAGAGGTTATAAAATAGGAAAATATGTAAATAACCTGTTGATAGATGATAATTACATATATGGTGAGAAGAAATTAGTGTTCTGGGAAAATTTAAAAAGTTGAACATTCAATCATTCATCACCATTCATAGCTAAGGATGATGAGATGAATGAATGGTAAAGTAGAAGTATATTTTACTATCGGAATATCTTCTATCTATCTATCAGAAAAAGCCATTCATTTCATACTCTCTCTAATTCTCTCTTCTTCAAACTATGATTTTTCATTTCATTATCTTCAAAAATAATTGTTACTGAATGATAGATTCATGTTAAAATCAATCTTTTACCTATTATTAGAATACGATTGATCATTCATATTCTCTAACTTTTCTTTCTAAATTATAAATTTCATTTCATATCTTTAAAATAATCATTATTTATTATTATTAATCATTATAAAACCAATATAGATATATTTTATTCTAATTAATAATGAAATGTTTGAAAACGCATTAAAAAAAAAAGAAGTAAACAGTATTTTTCGAATATAAAATGAGTAGATTAAAAATTTTTTTCTATAAAAATAATAAATAGCAATGATATAAAAGTTGAAAAAAGTAATAATAAAAGTAGTAATAACAGTAACAAAACAATAATAACAATAATAATACCAATAACAATAATAATAATAATATTAATAATATAAATAATAATAATAATAATAATAATAATAATAATAATAATAATAATAACTAATAACAGTAATAATAATAATATAAATAATAATAATAATAATGCTAATAGTAATAATAATAATAATAATAACCAATAATAATGATAATATAAATAATAATAATGATAGTAATAATAATAATAACAACTAATAATATTAATAATATAAATAATAATAATAATAATACTAATAACAACAATAATAATAATTGATAAAAACAATAATAATAATAAGATGATGATGATAATTAAAGAGATAAATTTCTTAGTAATTATTTATTAGCCAAGGAAATATATATTCGGTATATTTTAATTATTCGAACCTCATATCTCTTTCGATAAACACTGCTTAAATATTTAAATCTTAGCTTTATTTTTATACCTACAAAATACCATATCATTTTTTCATCATATATGATATACAATATGAAATTTAAAATATGAAATTATTAAAATTTGAAGAAATGATATTTTATCACTTGATAAAATTATCTTATCCTCCGAAATTTGTTAGAGATAAATTTGAATTCAAAATTGAAAAATAAACGTTAAATGAAAATTTTAAAAATTTGCAACAAAAACAAAAATAACTATAAGCATCATGGATTTAATTAAATATTGCATATTTAAAATATTTAATTTTTAATTAAGATGAATTAGCATATGAAATTTTAAATTTCAAAAACTATTTTCCTCTAAAAAAAAAGAATAAAGAAAAAATGAAGTAATAGAATAATGTTGAATTTGAAATTAATCAGGAAATTGATAAAATAAGATAGATTCAGAAAACAATTGATAATAACAGAAAAACTTTTTAAGTATCATCAAATCAAAAATAAAAGATCCTTCTTATAATCCAATAACAAAAGATCCTTCTTATTAATCCAATATATGTTATTATTATAATATTAAAATGAAAATATCGTTGCTAAGAATTACTTCATATTTTCAAAAGATTCTGCTACACTTTCCTATTTCATCGTAAAATCTACAGAAGCCTTCTATAACGATATGCTAACGATAACAAATGAAAAAATCAAATATTAATTTATCGAACATTAATTAATGTATGAGAAAGTTATAATTTGTTAGTGAATGATTTAAAAGTGAAGATTCTATATCCTCCCTCCTAAATTATCTTATTATCTATCTAATCGATCTCAAAATTTGCTCCTTTCTGTAAACTTCTTTGCCATTTTTTCTGTTGAAGTTTTATTTATAACATCCATGAATTATCAATGTAACTTTCTTGAATAAAATTGCTTGATGGCTAATATCAGAATATTTCTTCCGTAGAGATCATTTCTTATCTTTTCTTGCTTATATTTAAACACTATTACAGGAAAAATGCTAAATGATTAGTTAATTTTTGCTGTTAATTATGATTATTCCGGAATTTATTAATCATTGAAAATTGGCTTAAAATTGTTGTGTCGTTATGTAAAATAACATTAGTTTGCTACTGGCATAAACTGACGTCAGACATGACGTATACATTATTGTTAAACGTAGGGATTAAAAATAATAACGTGGTATTTAGTAGATATATGTGAAAATCATTCGACTTAATGCATTTGTTGATTCATCGAATCGATGATTTGAACCGTAAAACTTTAGCCAGCTTGATAATGAATACTTGCCTATTAGTTATTGAAAAAATTAACAGAAGTCTGATTGGTTTGTTGCTTTTCAGATAATTATTTTTATTATTGAAGCATTTGAAAAACGAAACCATGAAAAACCACAAATTACAATAATGGCAAGTAGCAAAAAAAAAATTAACACATTTGATTGTCAATTAACATTTAATTATCAGTTAACTTTTTGATCATATCACCTCATAGATTGTTATTCATTTTCAACTTGCAGATAAAATAATAGCCTTGATCTGGCGTAAACATATATTCTTCTGAGGAGCCACAGACTCCCCGACAAATCTTATCCTAGGGTAACATTTTAGCTTTACTCGTCCTATGGAAATAGGGAAAAACTATTGTTGGAGATATGAATGAATGTTAGAAGCGTTAGGATTTGCGAATTTCATGTATAAGTCAGTAATTTTAATCTAAATGATGATTTAAATTACGAAAATTCAAATATTTAGAGGAAATCAAACAACTTCTGTGAGCAATTTTTCACGCTTTTCTTCAATCATCAATATTGCTTTCTTTTCTAAAGCCTTTTTTTCCTTCAACAGTCCTTGCATAATTTTCTGAAATTCCTCGTGATCCTCTAGTTCTCGATCATATTTGGAATACACCTGAATAAATGCAAATGCATAATTAAGTCTTTTTTTGCTATTCTTTATAAATTTGGAAAAAATTAGAAATCTATTTAAAAAAGAACTACATTTTTAATCCAATTAAAATGAAAAGAAAAAAATAAAAACGAATAATATACAAAGGAGTTACATATACCAAAAACTAAATGCAATCAACATAGGAAAATCAAAAAAGATGTTGTTTCAATCTTAAATTTTATTATCGTGATAAATAAGTTGCGCTCAGAATTTGAATATATAACTTAAAAAATAATAAAGAATTTTATAAATTAAAATATCATGGCTTGTTATAGGTTGTATAAAACATGTTGCCTCGACTAGTAAAGAAAGAAAACAAAATCTACACAAAAATTTATTAGCAAAAATTCAAATTTACTTCATTCAAAGCTTTCCTATATTCATTAAGTAACTTCTTCGATCCAACGTTCGCTATATTTTCACGTCGTTCACGTGTTATCCGCGGTAATGAGATATATAACACAGCACCTTCCTGACGTGGCGTCACGTTAAGTTTAGACTGCTCAATAGCGAGACGCGCTGGTTTTATCGATGAAGGATTATCCGTGAAATCCACAGAAATCAACAATGGGTTCATTAATTTGATTCGTCCAAGTGTATTTAACTTGTACTGCTGCAAATTCTATTTTGATAAAGCTAATTTTAACACTATCAATAACTCTTACATGATGCTATTATTTTAAAAATATTCCGAAAATTATGATTTAAAATTAGCATTATCTGAAAAAATCAATTGGAGAGAGGTAGAAGAAAAATATGAAATTTGAAATACAATAAAATATTTGCGACATTTGAACAATAACTTATCAAAAAAAGATATGTAATCTAAAATCTTTAAATCAATATTACCTTTCCATCCTCTGTTTTTACCACAAAATCTTCATATGCTCGCAAATCAACTTTCAATGAAAGACTTTTATTAAGTTCTTCTACAAAGATATCCTCCAAGCCTTTCATTTCTTTCACTCCATGTTGTATGACAAAATCACAACTATAAGTTTTCGAATCGCCATTATTACCATCAGTATTTTCATCATCAAATTCTTTCTAAACAAAAATTTCAACGGATCTTCGAATTTTGAAAATTGAAGAGTCAGCAGCAATAAATAAACAAAGTGAACTCTTAATACTTATCAGTAATAATATATTGTAAATAATTATCATTAATATTGTATAACATTAAATATTAAATTATAATATTAATAATAATATTAATGCCTTTTTGTGCATAAAATTTTTGTTTAAATAATAAAAAAATGTCCTATATAAAACATATCTAAGATTAAATTCGTTTCAATTTTTGCTAAATATAATTTATATTATTAATAAAAGTCGATGTTATCTATTCAACCTTTTAATATATAAATCTTTGACTAAATCAAGCACCAATTGGAAGGAAATCAAATCATTACCTGATCAGTTAATTAATTAGCAAAATTCACAATAGGAAAAAGATTAAATAAATATTATTCTTTTATCTATCAACTTGAGCAGCTAGAAATGTGTTCAACTTTAGATATTCAATAATTAAACCACAGAAAAAGTGATAAATTGATATATTGCTTTTAGAGATAAACTTTAGAATACAAGCATAACTTACTATTTTTGTTTTCCGCTTCTTCTTTAGATAAAGTGGTGAGCAATGCAATTCTCGAAGTTGTGTCAATTGACATAATGATGCACCATAGTAAGGTGTCACATGTAGATATGCCTTTATTCTATCAAGTCTTATATCTAAGCCTTGCTTTTGTAAGATACCTGTAGCTAACTGGAAATTAACGAATCTTTGCCATGAACGAAACATCCTAAAAAGAAAAAAGAAAGGAATTATAATTCTAATGATTTAAAATAAGCATAAAATAAGTGAATTTCGTTGAATTTTTTTAACGATTTATTCTCTAATAGCTCTACTACATAGATCATTTATTCAACGAATATTTTACAGTCTTATCTTTCTTATAACAAAATATATTACAACTCTAACTAATATATATTTACTAATTCTTATGAAACAAATGATAAAAAATTATTTAATTATTCTTAGTAAGTTTCTATAAAGATCAAGAGGTCAATTGCCACAAAACAGGTCGAAATTCGACACAAATAGATCGAAATTTTATTTAAATATTCGTTCATATGCGCTTCCTTTGTTTTCCTAATTTATCCGAGATAACAAGCGGTAAACATTTGAGTTGCACATTTTCAGCATTATTTTTGTAATATAACTTTTTACTAATATTGATAGTAAAAAATTGGACTGAAGGAACACTTTTCTACGTATTTTAATTCGCTTCAGATAAGATTTTTTTTGTTTTTAATTCCTAATCCAAAACTTCATTTTAAAGCAATTATCACGATTTCTGGTATAACTTCGATCAAATTACAAATGTTTTATTTAAAGCAATGAAGGCAACAATGAGAATTTTATTTTTCATTAGCAAAAATAGGAAAGGCACAATTCCAAATTTCAGTAAAAAGAAATAATCCAAAAGTAAAAAGTCTGATTTGAAAATTAAATGAATTGCATTTTATCAAAAGATATACCTCGTATTTGAAGTATTGAAAAATATGCGAAATAAGAAACAAAAATTACTGATTGCAAAAAATACTGGCTGAAGAAATCAGCTAATTGCTAAACATTTAACAAGTAAAATGATAAAACAAACCATGAAAGAAAGAGTTGAGAAATTTGATAGAGAAATAAGTAAATTTGCCATAGTAATTTAATTTATTCCTAACTTTTAAAACCATAAAATAATGGAAAAAAAGATATGCAAAGTGAAAATAAAACAATAAGTATGCAATTCTTAAACTAAGTAAAATGCAAGATATCATAAGAGAAAAAAATAGTTTAAATACTCCAAATGAACAACTCCTTCTCGAGTATTCAAGAATAAAAAAAAAGCATAAGAGAATTATATTTAACATTTCTTATTTAAAAATTTTCATTTCACTTATTCTAATATTCTAATTGTTCTTCGTAACAAAATGCAGCAAATCTATATCCTGAAGTGAAGTTTAGCAGCAATATCAAAGTATATCATTCTTCATCAAACAATATATGATGGATATTTGTGTTTCCAAACATAAATTTTCTATTTTCTACTAAAGAAAAAATCTAAATTCTTGTTTTCACTTCGTATTTTCAAAGATCACAAAATAAAAAACCCTAAAAATTTCTTTAAAAGATTTAAAATCTTATCAGAATTCAATTTTTAATACTTTAAAAACACTTGAAATATCAAGTAAAATAAAATATCTGATAAAACTTAAAATATACTTAAAATAATCCGATAAATTAGTGTAAATATTTCATTCATAAGAATCAATAGATTATTTTGATACCATTTGTTGACTATAGACAAAAAAATGAATATAGAGAATAATTAAAACATATGCAGTGGAAAAAGATACTAGTTCCACTATTTTATTAATTCTATAATAACTATATTATTTTCATTATTTTACTATTCTCATAATTACATTAAGAAGACATGAAAATCTAAATGAATAGCGAAATTCATTAATGCAATGTCATTGATGTAAGAACATTCACCATCAAATTTGATTCGACGCATCGCAAGAATCCATAGGTAACTTCTGTAAGCTAAGCAAAAAACAGATAAATTTCAACAATTAATAACTACTAATCTAAATTTTTCAACTAGCAAGAATATTTCTGAAGAAAGCAAATATACAAATCAAAGGTAAATTAGTAAATGATATGAGAACAAAATGCATGTTCGGGATTTCTCAAAAATGGCTAGGAAAACAGGGGTAAATGCGAAGAAACAGATCTTATACATCAAAATAAATGAGTCTCTTTAGAATACTTCAAACAAAAAAGATTCCAAACATTCGAATTTAACAATATATTATATAATAGATCCTACTGATTGGCTCCTCTCTCGGTGTTGCAGTCGTAAAGGTTAGTAAAAATGGAAATCCTTTCAGTTAAATTAATACTGGGACTGCAAAAAACAACATCTTCCTAACATTCTATAGCATAAAGGGATAAGTATAACGAAACTTTAAATAAATTATTAAACAAGATAATTTATCAAATACTAATGGTTACTCAAATTTTTCGAAAATTAATCTCTTAATTTTTAAACCTCTGTCTCCATTTCAATTAGAAAAAACGGATATCATTATCATAAATGCATTCACTAAAAAAAAATTTTACTAGAACTTTTTCTGTAGGAAAGATTAAGTTTCTATACAAAGCCACATTTTTAAAAATTTTTTCTGAAGAAGTGTCATGTGTAATTAATTTAAGAAAGGCAGAACAAATGAGCTATTAGAAATACAATATCAAAGAATGGAGAGGCTAAAAGCAGTAAAGATAATTAACAGTAGATCAGAAAGATAAACAGCAAGTACAAAAGAATGATTTTCAAATAGGAGTGAAACAAAATTTCGAAACTTAGAAGATAGTTCTATCTCCTGAAAGCAATAGAAAAGTATTTTGCTATAAAACTTGTTGAAACATTTGCAAGTATTCATGAATTTCTGAGTTCAATTTTATCATTAATTTCATCGGCAGAATCAGAATCCGTTGTATCTCCAAACGAGTCGATCAACTGTTCCTTAGCTGGCAAAGGTGCATAGCTGGAATGAAAAACTATAAAATGACAAAATTAAAAATAAATGTTAGAGAAATTAGAATAATGTTTTAATTGGGATAACTTGACTTTTCTGTCATACAATATCCAAAATTAAATCTGCAAAGCTTAGGAACTCTGCTAAAAAAGTTTATATCAGTTTTCAGTATTTAATTAATTCATCTGCAAATAAGGAGTTAAAATAAATCAATAAATTATTCTACCAAGAAATCATATTCGACACTACATTATTACATAGAATTAGAATCATATAAAACAGATTTTATATAAATATAAAAAGACACTAGAAAAAAGAATTGCGTTAAATAACTAAGTAAATAAATAAAGTACGCCAATATGATGCAAAATTTTAGAGATGTTGTAGAAAAGACCTTATAATTGTCAAACAGTAATGATGATACTTGACTTATACAAATGACAAATATTGATACTATAGAAATAATAACCTGTACGATAAGATCTCTTAACTTTTATCTATAAATACCTTTAATCAAAAAAAATATGCATAATTTATGGCCTCAAATCTGATAAAATAATTAAATGTACATGCTATAACTTACTCGATATTTCGATTATGACTCGAAGCGCTACCATCAACAATTTTGGCGATAAAAACAACGACGACAATACATAAAATTAGAAAAATGACCGCGAAAAGCAATGTATGAAAGAAGGATGAATGAACTATATGCACTTGTAATGATAATGAAGTACAATCCTCTGAAATTTGAGGGATTTTTAACATTTTGGAAATTTTAAAGTTAGAAATTCATACCAAAACTAAGTCTTTTCTAAACACTTATTCTATTTGTTTTTATTCTTAAATCATCTTATTTTGAGTCATTTAACGGTCTGCATAATTTTCTATTCATTTTTCATTTATAACTTTTATCTGGGCTAACTTGCCTTTGGCACTTGTACTTTTTGAATTCATTTCATTCCGAAAATTACTACAACAGCCGATTTTTTTATCATCTTTGATAGGAATAACAGTACAGTTGAAATATTGACACCTGAATATTATTGAATTTTACAAATTTACTGAACATTCGTAGACTAACCACAATGATGTAGCATTGGATCTTCGCCTGTTTTACAACATGGTCGACAATATCCTACCGATCGATTACTGAAGTTTGAAGCACACGAATCACACTGTAAAGGTCCAGGACCATGACACGTCCTGCAAGCATCATCACACGGAGTACAAATAGAATTTATTGCTTCATAATATCCAATGGAGCATTTATTTCTTCTTAGTACACAACGCGCTTGCACTGCTATCGTGTCTGCAAAGAAAGTAAAGTATTCCTTTGAAATAATTTATGAAATTACAATTATTTTACAAATCTTCCTAATTATCATTTAAGAAACAAAAATTTATCAACAAATTTCAAGTTGAAATATAAGTTCAAAATCAAATTTGTTAATCAAATAGGAAATAAATATTAATTATAAAGATTTTTAGAAAAACTATAGAGATTTTTAGATTTGGTAAAGGTAAAATACATCTTTTTATATTACAGAAGAGCAAATCTATTTGGGCTTTCATCTTAACTAACTTCCTAAAACAAAACGTGTTTTGTCGCTTTGACCAATAAAAAATTTGAATGGTAGTATATTCATTTGATCAAAAAACAAATAGTTCTTAAATTCGAGATTTCAATATAAATTTTTCTGAATGTTGTTGTTGTCAAGTAAATATATCATTAAAAATCCTTGGTAAATAATTTTCACAAAACTCACAATCCGATTCAAGCTCTGCTGGACATAAATCAACGCACTGCCCATGATCCAAGTGTCCGTAATGATTTACATCGATTAAAAGCTGAGCACCAGGACATGTTTCACATTGTTCTGGTTTGATGCATGTTTTGCAATTTGGACTGCACACACGACATTTATGCCCTTCCAAGAAATATCCTTCGTCACACTTGGCCACACATCTGTAATGACAAAATTTTACAAGCTTGCAAATCAAACAGTAGAAGCAACCTTTGATGATAAAATTTGCATAGTACTGGATAAATTATCCAACTATCGAAAACTTCTTTTATCAAAAATATTCGCAACTAATTATCAAGCACAAATACATCTTTTAAAAAAATATAATCGAAAAAAGATTGGCAATGTTAATTGTTAATTCCCAAACTTGAACCGTTTATTTAATTATACTTGCTGGTTAGATAAAATAATGAATTCAAAATTACCCACTCCTAATCAACTAATAATCCAATAATATTTTCATATTGTTATTTATAATTTCCGATCATTGTTCGACTAAAGTAAAAAGGTTTGCTCCTCATTCGTTATTACTTTTATAATTAGAATGTTATGCTTATCTAAGCTTAATAGCAAAGACTATAAATTATACTCAAAACAATTTATTCCATTCTTTAATTACAATGCGCTTGTAATTCATCGTAATATTAGATGTAAGTAAATTCCGGAAATGTAATTTTACCATGCGTTATTAATAATCTTTAAATTTGAATGAACCAAACCAAAAGATTAATATATAATCAATTGATTATAAAAGGAATTATCATTGTGAATTATTTGATAATATTCACTCACACGTAATAAAAGACTTACTTAAATCCTGCACGATTACGCAAAGATTGTGTAAAATGCCTGCAAGAAAAACAGCTAACTGCTGATCGTGATTCCGTACAACCAATACATTCTGGATGACAATCTGGAGCTGAACGTAAATCACCAAAATCAGTTAATGTTTCGACTGGAGTTATCTGAAATTTCAGTTGATCACTTATAAAAATTTAATCATGAATTAATTAACACAATATGAACTTATTAAATAAAGAAGAAATTGAATAAAACAAAATTTTGTAAATAATTTCTCGATGATTTACTCCATTTCTATTTAATAAATTCATATTGTGTTTGTAATTTTTTTCTTCATTCCATCCACAAACTCATACTGTACGATTATTAATTAAGCATAATAGTAAGCACGAGCAATATCATTTTTATAATATTTTATTATATAACAGTTATCATGCTTGAAAAATAGAAATAAAAATGATTAAATGTGATAGAGAAAGAAAATTATGCAAAAGTTGAGTGAAGCAGTCGAACTTATTTAGAACTATCAAAACTATTTGAATATTTAGTGCATAATATTTTGTGATAAAGCTATAACTGCATGCTTCGTATGTAAAGATAAAAAAAAAGATATGCTTTACTATCATAATCATTTGATCGAATGCAAATGAACCAAATAATACGATCAGAAATTATCTTCAATTTGAAATTTATCATTAATCTTATTTGATAAGTTACAATGCTATATCTATATATACTATTCCCTTATTATTATCTTTTATTAAATTTCTGTAGCAATCAATGTTAACAATTCTAATGGCAAAGGATTGATAATATTAACAGGAAATGGTTTAACAAGAAACTATGAATTAAATAAAATGTCAAAAGGCTTTAAGGCAAGTAATATCAGCCATATTTACTTAAAACTGTGACTTCTAAACATGCAACACACTTTAGCGAATTACTGATATTTTCAAGTATTATTACTAGAATAACTGGCAAAGAGTTATTCATCTTATTCACTTATGTTTTAGAAAGAAATTGAAAAACCCAATTTAAAAATAAACCAAATTTAATTGACACTTCTTCTAATTGATAAAGCCAACAAAGTAGTCCATAATTCAAAGTTTAATTAAAAATCATAGCCAACATCCAATTATAATTATATCATTTACCAAGTAGAACATCAATCTAAAACTAAAATTTAATATCTCATCTAATACCATACGTCACGACATATTTTATTTCGCACTATAAGTCAATTTTGGATTAGATTTGCTGGATCATTACTACAATAATTTTAAATAATCTATAAAAATTTGATTAGTTCGATCATATCAATATAGTAAAGTGATAAATGTGGGAAATCATATCAGAAGCTATTAATATGAAATGATTGAATATTTTCTTTGAACTTATTCTGTTTCAGGAACTAAAATCACACTCCATAAATATAAAAATTAGGTTAAATAAAGTTTTCATTAATTCTCTCAATTGTAAACTGTTATTTTATGCTTCAAATATTCGCATGCTAAGATTTCAATATAAAGCATTGATTACTTGATATGATTACTTTTCACGCATCACAGCATACATCATTAGTAAAATTTAAATATCATGAAAGTGTAAAATGCATGCAGAATTGTATATGTTGCAATACTTAATCTATAATATATTATTGTTTGCATATGCAATATATATTAGAACGAATGATATCTTTTTTTTTCTCAAAAAATGATGGTTTCTTCGTACTTTCTATATTTATGTTATATTTTGAGAGAAAAATTAGATTTTCTTAAAAATTATTTACAATTAAAAATTTGAAAGTTACTTATAAATTTTGAAAGTTATAAAAAAAAATTCCACAACACTGCAAATAAAAACAATGAAGGATGAATATATATATGATAACTACTTGCTACTCCAACATACTACGACTATAACTATAAACTATGTAGCAATTATGATAAGAAATTTTCTTCAAATTTTAATTTTCAAAAATATTCACAAAAAAAAACAGTACGAAAAACCTATCATCAAATGAAGAAATGAAAACATGCAA
The DNA here is from genome assembly GCA_024305405.1 of Dirofilaria immitis. Lineage (NCBI taxonomy): Eukaryota > Metazoa > Nematoda > Chromadorea > Rhabditida > Onchocercidae > Dirofilaria > Dirofilaria immitis. The sequence goes on from JAKNDB010000103.1 coordinate 2,331,472, forward strand.
ATTCCCTACCGATTTACTCAATTTCTTCATTAAAATTGAATATTTTGCATTTTGAGTTATAGAATTTTCGATGAATTCGTAGTATATCAGGCTTACAAGAAATGATTTCAATATGTTTTAATTATAATAACACAAACAATTTCGAACTTATCATTTTATTTCTTATACAATTAAAAAAAAAAAAGAAATATCCAGCAATGAAATAAAATAAGGCTTGCAAATATGATAACGTAATTCAAACTGCATTTAAATTAAATGAAGGCTAAGGAGACTAAATTTCCTCGTTGTCATTCAAAATTTAAACACCGGAATAAATTTATATAAAATAGTTAAAACAACATAATAGTAAGTCAATAATCAAGAATGAATTTCATATTTTCATCATCTGATTAGAAATTAGATTAATTAAAATCGGAGTTTGATTCCATTCTATTTAAGAAATCATCTCTTTATTCGCAGTAATCAAATAATTGATGATATTATATAATTCATCAAGAAAATTCATATCATGACTATTGGATACTATTAAATACAGCTAACTTAGTGTTTTATATAAATAATATAGCCAATAGGCTGCTGATTAATTCCATAACAGTTATTCGATAATGAAAAATACAAAAATAATTCGTATACATTTATTGATTCAAAACCGGAATTTGCTTTACACGAACAATAATATACCGGATTATTGGAAAATAAAGGAAAGATTAAGGAAAAAATGAAAATATCTTCATTGTAAACTCGTCATATCCAATTGATTACATTATAATTTATGACGATTACATTTCTTTTCCTAAATTTGAAAATTTAATAGGTTTTGCTTAAACTGATGACAAAAAAATTTTTCTGGAAAAAAATCAAACAGAAAAATAATTAAAATTCTCGAATTTATAGCTTCCAAATTTTTATGATCTTCATAACATTATATAATCGTCAAATAAAAGGAATGGAATGTGTTACAATAATTTGAAAATATATATATATGTAGAAGTGAAAAATAACAGGAATAGTATGAGTGAAATGAAGCATTCAAATCAATCATTATATGTTAATTAATATAAATTATTCAGCATTTATCATTAATATTCCTTAATCAACAGATGCTTTTTTATGAACCCATTTTTACTGAATAAGGAACATAGTTCAGTTTATAGGATTAAACTATGAGATAATAGCATTAATAGAATATTAATAAAATGAAATTACATTCAATATAGCAGTTCATAAAAATAAATCGTTGAAAAAGTCAAAAAAAATTTGAAAATTTTTACAAATTAAATTCCACTTTCATTTAAAATTCATTTCATCTTATCTCTTTAATTTGAGTAAGAAATCTTTTACGCTTAATTTTATATCAATTTATGTAAGAATTTAAGTGAATATACTGTTTGAATAATAAACAATCGCTAAGTCAGGAAAATTCAAATAAATCATTTTCTGGAAACGAAATAAATGTTTTCATTTAAATCATAAAGAAATATCATTGAAAATTAAATTTCCATTAATTTTCTTCTTTGTTTGAAAACAAAAAGAGTCAAGCATTTGAAAATTCACTGAATTATGCAAAATTCAAATATCAGAAATTGAAGAAAGACAATACTTGACAAAAAGAAAGAAAAAAAAGCATATTACAAAATATATAAAGCCAAATAGTTCAATAAAACTAAATCTTTTTCTAATAATATATACCAAAATCTTTTGTTATTGTTCGGCTTAGTAATCTTAAGTGATGATAATTTGCCGAAATAACTATTAAACTTATCCAACTTAGAAATAATATTTATTCAAAGTAAAATAAAACTATCTTTTCGAAAAGGCTTCTCTTTCGTGAATGCCCAATGACCTCCGCTGGTCGTTATGGACGAATAACATAAAACAATAAAAACTTCGCTACACTTTGATTCAAGTATAATGAAATCCATATCTATATTACAGTGCAATGAAAATGATAATTTGAAAAGCTTAACAAAATTTCTATTAAATATCTCCTACTAGTTATAGTTTCTCATTCTTGGCATCAAAAATGTAGGCATAATGTAATTTATCTCTTATAGGACTAAAATTTGAGAGAAATGTTAAGTGCTAAACAATGATTTGAAATTTTTAATCAAAGTTTCGGATAAAATATCTTTGCCAACTGATAAAAATTAAGTAATTTTTCTGAATTCTAACAATAATCTAAGCCGCACAATTAGCAAAAACAAGTTACAAAAAAAGTAAATCAAGTAAAGATATAAAAGTTTAAAGTGAAAATAATCATTAAGGAATTTTTTTTCTTTATAATACAAGACGAGAAGAGCTTGGATATTACTCAGCATAAATACCATATGAAAAATTTCTTCATATCACGACTGATGATAGATTGATCAGATAGATATGTATAATTAGGAAGTGAAGAAAAAGGATGCAGTAATTTTAAGAAATTGAGCAGATTTTAAAAAGATGAAATGACATATCAAAGAAAAAAATTCTGGAATATATTATGGTTGATTGCTACAAATAACATCAATTCCATTACATTATTTTATACTACTCAAATTTAATTTTAAATTTGAAGAATTCAAACTGTCCTTTATGTCATGATTAAGATAGTGCAAAATTCATTTTGCTGTCATTTAATTGGTATAAAAAATTGAATTAGAAAAATAATTGATTTGATAGCAAAAAATAAACATTTGTTATTTCTCCTTTTAAATATAGATTTTTGTGGAATTGAAGTCAAAAAGCGTTGAATAGATAAAAATCATAAATGATCTACAAATATAAATAATTTTAAAAGCACCTAAATTTTAATACAAAATTTTAAAATCTAAAACTAAAAATTTTCAAAACGAAACATTATAGTATAGAAGAAACATATCCCTCCCCACCCAAAAAAAAAAAAAAACCATTCATTTTATAATAAAATATAATTCATTAACATAGATATAAAACATATCAATAAAAATTTGTAAGGAAAATCGATGCAGGAAGCCAACGAACACGTATAGAATATATATCTCAAAGTCGGATACAATGACATGCCTAAAAATTAAATTTTCAATATCACAAATATCTAACAAATTTTACCTCCTCCTTCCTTCGATCGATTATATATATTACCAAAACATATGGCAATATTTTTACAGCTGTCTTTTTCTGGGTTATAAATTTTTAAAAAATTCTTCACTAAAAATAATTTACTTAATTATTAATTGTGAAAAAGTAAAAATACAAACATCAACCTTACGAATGCAATGATTCGTTTGAAAATTTTATAACTCAAATGATATGAATATAAGAATGATAAATGATTGGATATATTTCGTCATGCAAAACATCTTCATTTTAATTTCCTACTCTGCTTATCTTGAAAAAAGTTCAAAATATTCCTATAATTCAAAATTATTATTGCTTAAATCAAGAGGTCATGGGACGTAATGAAGGTGAAGGAGGTATAATGGTTGCTGTTGAAATACCACTAGAAAGGGAGATAGTAGAAGGTGTAACAGTAGTAGTAGTAGTAGGAGTAGTAGTACGAGGAATAGCAGGTTTCGTTGCACGCCGACAAGCCAATACTGCAGCTAATGTAACAAGCACTAAGACGGCCAATTGCAATATCATCAACAGAACCGGTAGTGAGATCTGTAGAAAAATCGTTAATTCAAATCAACAACTCATTAATTAATTAATTAATTAATTACACACGATGGTAAATGGTAGTAGTAATAATAATCAACACACCAAAACAAAAAAGACAAGGAAATAAAAATATGAGAAATCATTAAAATTCCATCTTTCATTTATTATAAAAACTACTGACTCTAAGTAATGATATATCAAGAAAGAAAGTCTCATTAAATATGTCAATTCAGGAAATCAAATTAGCATCATGGGCGATGAACCGTGATGTACCGAATGAATTATTTCACTAATATTAAAAATATCTGAAAGATCAGAAAAATATAACCTAGTGCAACTCCTTTTTTCCCTTTAAAACAATCTGTATTAATTATTTTACCAAAGCAAACAGTGGAAAGAGTGAATTGCTTATGTTCTAATTTCAGTTAACATAAATTAATCTACCAGAATAGAATATCATCCAGTATTCAATCTCATTCTCAAATAATTTTATATCAAATTATAAAGTAGTAGAATTAGTGAAAAATAAATCACTAAAATCGAAATATGGTATGAAAAGTGATTCATTAGAAAAAAATTAACATGACATCAAATACCTGGATGATATTTATGAGACATCCAAACTATCTACTTTCGATATGCTCAAAAACTTGAAAACTGGAATATCGAATCTTATGAAACATTTTAAAATATCACTAGATAAAAATTACTTATTTAAAAGCATAATCAATAAATTAGTAACTAATATCTGATATGATACGAAGATGGAGATATTTGCATTATACGACAAACCAGCTTCAACTTCTACTTAATTCTCAATTTCTAGCAACTTAGAAAATCTGATGAATAACCCAATTGAAAATTCGAAAGACAAGAAAAACTTTACTAATAAGCGTGCATTCTAATTAAGAAAATGTCAGTTTTAAGATTAGGGTTAGAATAGAAATCCATGCATATTATTTTATGAATTTTATAATTAAGATGTTCAAAGATTGAAGCATTATTTTAAAAATTTATAAATAAATACCACAAATAAAATCCCAGTGAAATTGGGATTCAAGCAAATCAAACACCCAGATAAATGGTGCTGGAATAATCCAATAATTTTTTAATATCTAATGTTAGCAAGAAAAAATCAACGTTGAAAAATGAAACAAAAATCTACATGCCATTATTAATGCAATAAGTGTTTGAGGAAGCGTCATGCAAATCTTTGGAATTTTTAATTCTTTTTTCTATGACATAACAACCACGAAATTACTGACTATGTCTCATACCCGTAATCTTGGTGGAGCACTAACCAAAAGCGATTTCTTAGTTTCCACCTTCTCAGATTGCCAATCTCTAGAATCACGCTGCTTTTTCTTCTTTTCCTGAACTGACGATAGTGAATGATGATGACGATGACGGCAACATTGATGATAATGTTTGATGACTATTTTCATAATGGATGACTATTTTCATTTCTGCCACTCACTAAGCACATTTTTCGGTTTATATTTAAAAAAAAAGCTTTAAAAAAATGCATAGACTGAAACAGCGAAACTGAAAATAAATAAAAATATTGAAAACTTCAAGCTGTATTAACAATATCCCGTCTCATATAATGTCAATTTTAATAATAAATAATTAAATTATCCAATTTAAACGTCCAAATAGTTTTATCGATCAAGCATAAAAATTTTGAATTTCCCATTGAAAATAATTTGGAACTAAATAAAACATCCAGAAGAAATCCTCTTAAAATTTAACTCTGTTCCAGGAAAAAAATCACACAAAAATTTCAAGGGCTATTTGAACGTGTTAATTGTAATTTACATAAGCAAAAATGCGTGTTAGGCAATTATCGCTACCAAGCTCCGATGTGCATGTGTGCATATATCGAAAAACTAATGCAATATAATATGGGAGAAAGTTCTATAGCAGCAATTAAATTCTTTGATAAAAGCTACCACCACCTCCTTAAACTTAGAAAGATAAAGAAGAGAATTGAATTCCAGGATTAATCTACAGGAAAAAAGTTGTGAGGCTAGTTTTTTGAAAAATTACTGTATATGTGATGAATAATTTGACTGTTATGTGAAAAAAAGGTAAAGAAAAAGCTGCAATTCATGCACCTGTGATGCTATTTGTTGAGTTATTCGATCAAATGGAGACTGGGCTGAAACAGAAGATGGCACATTTGGAGGATGTCGAGGATCACCTGGTTGAGCTGGCTCTGCTGTACCATACAGTAACAGTGACCAATCATGGAATGTTCCTGGAAAATATTTTTATAAAACTAGGAGAAACACAACAGCAAATCTAAAATGAAAATAGAAATCCATCTATATATATATATATATATATATTAGGTTAATATAATATACTTACATCAAAAAGAATAATAACAGATAAGGAGTAACTTGAAATAAAGCGTAGAAATGCAACAGCATGAATTAATATCCTACTTTGATGAATAAATATTTTTCAGACTTCAAAAATTTTAAATTTATCGAATACGATAATGATAACAATAACCTCCAATATTTCTATTAGTACTAACAGATTCCACCATCAAAGTCCACTTTCCACGAGGATCCTCACCCCACGTTTGCACGGAGAGAAAAGGCCATTTGTGGATACCATTCGAATTGAAATCCTGTAACAAATATTTATTGATGAGATGAATAAACGGAAATAACAAAATAGGAAATTACACTTTTCAGAATTTTTGCATGTGAATTAAAAATAATTCCCATACATAACAAATGGAAAGAGTGCTAAGAGATAAATCACTATTCGGCTAATAATGCAAATCTTATAAAACAAACCTGTGGACGAGGTGGAAGTAATACAGAAGAGGTACCACGTGGTGAAAATAACGTTAATTTTAAATCGCCTCGTTTCCCAAAGCGAAATGTCGCTAAAACTTGCACATGCTCGAGGTAGAGAACCGGTGTGCCAGATTCACAACCACCTACTTCCAGTGAAAAATTCATTTGAAAACTACCCGTTATTGGTCGGGGACTGAAAAGCAACAATCTTTACGCATACAAGAAATGAGTTTATTTCTTTTAATCCATTGTAAATTATTACGATTGATTTATTTCACATTTGCAATTACGTCAAAAAGTGCTTGAATTTTTGAAGTTCATCGTGGTTACAGACAGTGATCTAAAACATAACACCAATACAAAAAATATTTCAAATTCATATGAATTAATCGCAGGACCACTTTCCTTAATATTCTCTATTTTATTTGTATATTCTAATCTAAAATTACAGGACGAATTTCCAACTTACTTCGGCCTTTCCAGTTTATATTCGTATGTACAAATATGTTGTTCTGGTACTGTTTTCCATATCAATGCAAGTTTTACAAGTGCCCCGGCATCCATCAGCCCATAACCAAACTTGTTATTAATTCGCCGTCCCACTCCATTCACCGACCAGCCTGGATTATTGAGCAATGGCACTGGATTGGCTGTTCGTAATACAATATGCTGCATATCACGCCATGTTAAATTTCGACTAAAAATAAAATGACAAGAAAATATCAGATCATTCGATAAGTTTCGTTTAAAATGAGCATCTAGTAGTTCCCAAAATCAAAATTAAGTATAAGAATAAGAATTTAGTTAAAAATTATACACTAACTTAAAATATGTTCAGAGTTTGTGAAATAATCTAATTGCGAGATATTTATTATTTAATGCCTGTTTCTTTCTGTCCTCGCTTGGGCTTCAATAAATAAATGTCGAAGGTAACTCTTTTCTCTTGACGATTATTTGATCGATGCAAACTTATTTGAATAATAAATACTTACTTAGCTTCCAGTGCCAACGCAATAATACCCGCTGCAAGTGGTGCAGATGCACTAGTACCCGTATGTGAACGTGTGCAACCAAATGGTACATCAACTGTTATCTGGAAATTTGACTTAAAACAGTAATAACTTCCTGGCAGGATTGAGAATTATTAAAAGCTAGATTGAAAAGAGTTTGTCTCAAAGATAGCATTACAATAAGTTAAATTTCTACAGCTTCAGGAAATATATTCGGCCGTGTCCAGTCTGATAACATTAGTAATGATAATATGATACGTTAATGATAATAATATGATATTCGAGTAGTTCCATTGGAATAGTTACATTCGTAATGATATAATTCGTCTGATTTGATCTGATAACATACGCATAAAGACTTGTCAAACCTTTGTGTAGATTATATATCTCGCTTGTTTTATAATAAATTTTATTTTTATTTTGATCAGAACCAGACTTCGTAAGAGCCTAATTAAAAGAATCGTGAAATGAAAACAACGAAATACAAGATACTAACAATAGCTGGCTGATTCATATTAGCACTACTATATGTTGTAGCAATAGTTGATGGACACTCTTCTAAATACCATGGGCTACGATTATCAATTGTGGCCGAACTAACACTAAGCGTATAGACGGATGTCGTGTAACCATCAGCTGAGCAGCTATCTTGCCTGCAAGATAAAATATTCAGCAAAATGGCTTCATTTATTCTAATTTTTTTCATTATTCAGTGTCACTACACTAATTTTTTTATTCTAATTCTATTGTTTAGCGTCACCCTACGTTGAAATTTTTAAGATTAAATTTCTTGTGCCATTGTTTACAAAGCTTGCTAATAATGTCATTATTCAGATTTAAATCTTTTACCTTGAACCACCATTACCACTGGCCCAAACAAAAATGCTTCCTTTGCCATTACGTCCTACTCTAACACCATGATAAAAAGCTTCTCGAGCTAATGGTCCAGGACCATCAAACGTTTTTCCATCATCTTCAGGACCCCAACTTGCCGAATAAATATCGATATGATGACGATTAAGAGAAAGACTTGCTGCTTCAACACTAAGACGAAATGTAATTTAATAAATAAATTATTAAAAATGACGCGGGTCTTATAAAGTATAAAAACAAAAATTCTATGGAATTTTTCTCATATATATCTAAAATATTTTCAATTAATTTCTTTCAAGATTTTTATTTTTCATTTCAGCTCACTGTTTATTCATTTGAATAAAAAAGAAACACAGGGTTTACTAGATAAATTTCTTTCTTATTCATTATCGAAATAAATAAACTTATTTTAGAACAACTTAAATTTTCTTTTCATTAAATAAAATATGATTTATTGAACAGTCTGTAGAAAATCCACGAATGAGTGGATTAAAAGCAATTAAGAGATTGGCAACGATTATTTAATAGTACAGCACTAAGTAATGAACAACACTCTTTTCAAATTGAACAAATTTATTATATTAATTCAATTTTCAAGTAGACTTCTTCCATGCATTAATCTTGTCAGATACTTACTTACCTATCACTCACAGGACCGTCCAGCATTCGTACACCTCCGATTTTTGCATGAAATGCAACACCAACCCCACAATATACATTTCCGGCAATTGATGCAACTTCACCCGCACATCGTGTACCATGCCTGCATGCATTAATTGAATTATTCTATAATCCAAAATCAATAATGTTCATTATATTACTGAATATACATCTCTAATACCTGACTTTAACGAAATTCGAATTTAAATTTGCAAACCTTACTTGCTAAGCAATAATTTTTCAAAATCCTAATTTTCTTGATATCTCATTTGAGTAACTTATTACATAATGGAATAGTAACAGCTGGATAATGTCAATACAAAACAAAGCAAACATTAATTTTGCTGGAATAAATGATCTGGTTTATCAATAACTCAAAAATGGATAAACTAAAATGTTCCAGTTACTAAAATGAGAATAATCATGGCTTTCGAATTATCAATAATACCCAACTTTGATTGGATAAACATGACAACTATACTCTTGCGTTGTTCAGATACTTAAATTTTTATTAAAATCTCAAATTTCAGACATTTCAAGTATTTGAAACTTTCATAGTTCAATTTACCCTTGAATAGCATATTCACGCAATAATTTGTTCATTCTATTTATCTCAATCTATACTTATTTGTTTTTCTATTTCCTCATACGCTTAGTTTATTTCACTCCTATTATGTTTCACTTTTATCAAACATCTATCCACATTCTTAGAATAATTATACTTACTTATTGTCACCATCATCTTGTGGTGTAGGATCATCATCATGACTGTTAATGTCCGTACTAGCCATTGGATCATAATTTGCCGCAAGATCCGGATGATCGCGTTGAATACCATCATCCAATATCGAAACTGATACATTACGACCAGCATAACCTAATAACCATGCAGCTTGCACATTCATATCAAAACCTCCTTGTGCACCATTATTCTGTAACACTATTATGATACTTTCTTTTCGGGAATTATCGTTCTTTATGCAAATTTCAAAAATATATCATTAAAAACTTCCGCGATACTTTTCGGACCAAAGAAATCTTTCAATACTATTAATAGATTCAAAAATTTGTGCATTTTTTCTCGCTTGTCAAAACTATTTAGCTATACTTAATACTCTGAAAGAGAACAGGTTCCGCAAATATTTTAACGTAATCTTCCTTTCCTTTGAAATACTTTTTTTTAAACGCTAAAATATTCAAAAACAAAAAGTGAAACAATTTTGTCGAAAAAAACTACTCAGTTTTTATATTTCCGAATTCTACTGAATACATTTGCATTTGATAAATTTCTTTTCATGAAAAAGAAAAGCAATCTTTAAATTATTCAGGTATTCAACAGATTTCGAAAGTAACGGAAATCGAATTGTTTTTATTAAAATAAAAAAGAGGGAAAAAATACCAAATACCACTGTTCCTTATACAATGGATCTGGAAATGGCAAAACAGGTACATTGCGTCGGACAAAATTATTTCGCTGTTGCGCACTGGTTATCATTCCAGTATGCCTTGTATTAGTGAAATCACCAGAAAATTCATGAATAGTATCCGGATATATAAAATCACGTTTCCGTCTTACCCTGAATATTTTCGAAAGTGACAATGAGATTCAAAGAGAAATTTAAAATAGAATCCTTAAAAAATTATATTTTGACTTTTAGTCATTATCATGTGAATTAATGGACGAATTTAATTTTCCCAAAAACTAAGTAACTGAAAAAATAAAATACCTTGGCCTTTGTTCTTCAACTAATAAAATATCAGGATGGTCTTGCAATCTTGAAATTACTTCACGCTTTTGCCTTCTTGAGCGTTTTTTGATGAATGACTAACAAAATAATATGTACCGTCAAGAAATGGCTCACCCTAAAATTCCAAATGCATTTTTATTTCATGATCGAATTTTGGATTTAAAAATTTCACTTCTTGCAAATTCTAAATTAATAGTATATAACTCATAAATTCAAAAATCAGATAAATAATTGATAGACGGTTTCAAAAACTGATGGATAAAGATAGGACTGAGTTGTTAGAATCAATATGGTCATTCCATCTTTCAAAACTACTGAAATGATTGGAGATTAATATGAAGAGGGAACGAAAAGATAGAAGGTGTATTTTGAAATTCAGAGAATTTGCCTCCTAACAAACTTTTAAATCAATTTTATATCAAATTTTTTTAAACCCAGTTGGAATAAAATAATTCATTTCCGATAATAATTTACTTTAATTTCTAAACCATGCTGTTTGGCAATTAAATGAGCCTTCTCGTCATTTCTTTCACGAAGTCTCATAATTGTATGACTTGGCTCTGGGCAAACATCATCAGCTGTACATATGGAATCATGCTCAATGGCCAAAACTCTTTGCAAACAACCTAGTAAAATGAGTATTCTCGTCAACTGATAACACATCCTGAAAAAATATTCATCCATTATTTATTTCAGGACAATACTAAAAATTATTTTGATGAAATCAGACGTTTTAATATGAATGAAATGAGCTTTACTTAGCAAACAAATACAGCTAACGAATAAACAAACTTTCTACATTTATAAAATTCTTAAATAAATCGTTTTTAGTAATAATTCTGTATGACGCTTGTTATAGAATCTATTCACTTTTAAGTTAGATAAGATAACACATAAAATAATAAGTGATTAGCAGCATAATTCATACTACCTGAAAAAAAACAAAAACAAACAAATCATCTAAATGTTATTTTTTATTCAATTAATTCAGAAATAAAATTATTATTCAATAATTCAAAAGTAATCATGCGAGATCCAATATGGCTAACTTGAGAAATAAAATAATTCCTTCCCTAATCACAATAAGAAAACCATATTTTCTCATTCATGCCTTATCTTCATCTGAAAAACTAAGCAACCGAATATGTTTAATATATCCAATAGAGGTATTATTAACTTTTGTTCTCTAAATATTTTGGGATAATCCTCAAATATATGCTAATTAAACGAGAATATATTACTCCACAACTTCTTCGGCATTTTTCCTCTTTTATTATTTGACAAATAATCAAAGAGAAAAATTTCATTCATAAGGATAAAAAGGGAAGGCAGATTTCTGAACGTAAACAGTGGCACAATATAGGGAATTAATGATTGAAATGCTTTTTCAAATTTTAAAAAAGTGAAAAAAATATGGATTTTTAAAGTAAATAAAATAGGAAACGAACTTTAGAAATGAAATCTGGCGAAATACCAAGAAAATTTTTTCTTACACGGAAGTAAAAATTCTAAATTTTAATTAGTAAACAAAATTTTTGTATGTTATTTTGATAGCCTAGAAAACAAAAGATAATACCTAATTCTGGTTTATCTGCATAATCTGGATTATATTTGATTCAAAAATAACTTCTAAAATTCCGCTTATGGTTCGAAAAAAAAGAGAAGCAAATAATTGGAATTTAAATATTATGTATACCCTTTTTGGAAGTATTATTTAAAGTGACAGCTTTGCTAAAACGAATGGATTAAAATGAGTGATGGAAGGGAGAAAAAAATATTCGAGAAATTGATGTTCTGAATATATCGCAAAAACAATTGTATTATCATTATTTACAAAAAATATATCAAGTCAAACTGATATAGCATGAATTTATAAATATAATCATTTTTTCAATTATAATATTTCGAAAAATTATAAAATAAGAAATAAAGCGAATAGCAATTTTAACAATTTATATCTTTTTCAAAAGTTATTTCAGCTTTCGCTTTTTCTTCATTCTCATTGATAGAGCATTTAATCAATTTCCATCATGCTATGATAATTTCAACTAGATTTTGTGCTTATCCATTGTCTTTTTTAACTGTAAACAAAATATTCCTTACTTGTATCATTAAATTTCATTTCATTTTTTCTTCAGACTTTTTTATATAATATTTGAAATTATGGAAAAATTCAGTTCAAAAATTATACTTTTTAAGTATCATTTTTGGAACAAATTTTACTCAAATTATATCGAAGAAATTTCTCAGCGGCAATTATAATTTTTGATACCATTTATTTATATTATTTCAAACCCCCACCTAAAAGGACCATTTCACATGACACGAGAAAGACAATACAATTGATAAATATGAAACTGTACACAATAATCTTTATTGGACTTATTTATCAAACAAAACGAAAGATGTCATAATCGGTAGTAACTGCATAAGAATAAAAAAATACATCTAATTTCTTATATACTATTAAATCATGACCTCAGTAACAAGCTATTCTGGGGTCACCGTATATTATTCCATTTCGTATGGCACTTATTGAACCTAAAATAATGCAGTCACTTGAAATTATTTACTGTTTATTTTTAGAATTCATTTTGTTCAGCTTAGCATCAATGAGTTCCCAAACTTATAATTAATTGTTCCATTACCTATATCCAACTATAACTTCATTAATTACAACATTTGTCTAAGGTTAGCAACTTTTGTGACATTTTAAAAAATGAAAATAAAAACTGCTGCAAGAAATTTGTTCCAAAAAGTAAAATATATGTAACAAAAATGATGAAGAAAATGCAAACAATGATTTCAAAAAGATAAATTCTTTTTTCTTAAATTTCAATACACTACTCGCATCACAATAACCGAATAAAAGAATATTAGAAAATCAAAAATGAGAAATGAAATCTCTTTGCAAGTCATTTTTTCCAAGAGATAAATCAGATAAAGAAAATTTCCATTTCTAATTCAAAAGCATTTTTTTAAATAAAATTTCCAGAATTCTTTTACAAGATGAGCAGTAGTGTTGCAATAAAAGGAATGCATTTGTATTTAAAAATAAAAAAAAGGCAAATCCATATAAATTTTAGCATAAATTTATTGAGCTCAAACGAAAAAAATAAAAAAAAAGACAAAAATATAGTCCAGAAATTTGAATGTCATTCAAAGAAATTGAAAAATTCTATTTTTTCGAGATGACATTTGCAATTCGCTAGTAAATATTCATTCTTATTTAAATTTCATTACCACCCAATTGACAGGCAAAATTCATACGATATCATAATTGTTTCATCAAACATCAATTAAATTTGAAAACTTCTAGAAGAAAACATATTAAAATGAAAATATACAATATCGATAAGATTTTTACATATCAAATATTGCGCATGAAAATATTAATAAAGAAAATGAAAAAAATATTCATTTATTATAAGAATTGGAAAAATCATACGAATATCTAAGCATGCTTAAATGCATTCCAACTTAATAATTATGAACTTTCTATATGCATATATAAGCTTGAAATATTGATATTTATACGCAGTATAAATTCATCAGTTAATCAAATTTTAAGCATTAATTTCCATAGCAACCAAAAAAAAAGAAAATTTATATGCTTATATTTCAGCAAATTAAAAATGTCTGAAGCAATTAAGAAACAACATACAAAGAATAATTTATTTTGTATATGAAAGTAAAAATAGATACGAACGCGCATATATATATATACGTAGATAGAGACATAAATTCTCGCTCATGTAAACAAGTAACAAGTCAAGTTAAAACAAGTTTTCAAACTTTTATCATCCTTCCTTCGTAGCTTCATTATTTAACTAATTAATTGCATTTCGCTATCCGTATGTAGTACTTTTACTTGTAGTAATAAGAAAACTGGTACTACTATTCAGATTTATTCAAGCTATTAACAAACAACGCTTAATGGCAATAATGTTAATTAAAATATAGTTAATAAAATAAAAATGTTCTGTTTTAATTTAACCTTATTTGTGACTTGAAAATTTTTACTAGTTTTTTTGCACCATAGAATTACACTAGAAATTCTTTAAACGACGTTCTAAATTATTAGTAGTTTAGATGAAATTTAAAAACATATGTAAGATTTATGGGACAATACTGCAAAGCAATAATTTTAAATAAGTGCTATAAATATATCAAATAAGTGCCATAAAATTAGGCAGTCCGTTTGGTGCTTCTGCTATTTGTTTCTATTATCATTAAAAAACTTTAAATTTTTTTGATAATTCAAAACTAATTCAGTTAGTGCTACTGCTATTTCGAACTATTCTGAATCATTTCGAGAGTAGAATATCATCTCATATTTTAGCATTTATAGGATTTTTATGGCAATATTTTTAGCTTACATATACATAATGATTATTAATTTTAATATGCTATGGCATGAAATTTTTATTTTAAATTTCATCTGTTTTCATTCTGCTAATCCACCTATTTAATTATTTTTTGGGCAATTTCTGTCTAAAAACATCTCCGAATAATTTAATGTATAATTTCTTAAAGTTTAAACTTTTAAAAGCTATTTCACCTTGCAATTTTAAAAACTATTTGGCCCTAAACCTTTCCAAATCACTTTGAATTTTCCATTTACTTCATCAGGAACATTATTTACTTTGATTACCATTAATTCGTTTTTATGACTCATTATAAAATTTCTCACAACATATATTGCAGTCAATGAAATAGTAAATATACTATTTATTAATGGTTATTTTATAATTCCACAATCCTCAATATCACAATCCTACATATATGATGTCACGCGAATTCAGCAAAAATTTCTACATGAAAAAATCTTAATCTTCGAAATTTTAAAAGAATTCAGATTACTGAAATGATTTAGATAATATAATTAAAATTAATTGTAACAGCTGATAGTTTAACTTCATTGCATGTTATTTCTAAGCTCTCGTAAAATTAGTAACTTAAAAATCAAAAGAGAGAAAAAAATTAGAACCTTTTCAATGTCGATAGTAGCATATTTGTGATCCCTGACGAATACTGTTAGATACTTGACGCAGAATGATTGAACAAATAAAAAATTGAAATCTCTTAGCAAACCAAATATTTGAAACTTTACTTAGCAAATAATAGCAGCAACAGTAGTAGTGATTCGGCATTCAAATATTGAAAATAGCAAGAGCAGATGGTAGAATTAAAGTTACAACAATAGTACAATAATAAAGTACTGTTACTATTGTGGATGTTGAATGATTGCTCTGCTAGTATGATGTTTATATATCCTGATCATTTCTTACTCCAATTGATTCTTTTTATCAATTTACAAACAAAAAAAAAAGAGAATGGATGTGTTTATTTTCTTCTTTTGACTTTTTAATTTGTTTTCAGTGACCAAAACTTATGAAATTTTTTGGAAATAATACCCATAGATAGACATACATCCATAAATATATACAAATATACTGGCTGCGTTATTTTCACTTTTTTTTGTTTGAAATGAAAGCCAATCGTTAGCTGAAATTAGTAGAAAAATTTTAATTTCATCAATTTCATTTTTGAGTTTTCTTCGTCGCAATCTCGTAAAAGGAAATTTATTAAAAATTTTGAATGAAATAATGGAGGCAAAATCTCAAACAAAGAGAAAAAATCATGTAAACAAGAAAACAGCAGAAAAATATTATTTTGTGTTTAGGAATTCTCAATCATCCACATACTCTAACAATTCTTATTTGAACATCTGGAATATATTATGTTCAAAACATAGAGAATCAAATAATATATTATCCTCTAGATATTTCAAGCTAATCGATAATATCAAAGTATTAGAAATTCCTCATTAATTAAGCAGTTATTTCAATAATTTGGCATAATTAATATTGTGAATGTATTACGTACATCTTAAAGGTAAAACTTTGAAATAAATTGATGAATGTCTATTTGACTGAAACATTTGATAATTAATTTAAAAGACAGTTATTGTTAGAGTATTGTCAACAAAAATTAACACATTCCATTGAATAAAGAGTAGTCACAACGTGATAAGTGATAGCAGCATCATTGCCATTTCTTATAGAAATATAATCGAGAGTGATCAATTCGCTTATCTTATGTTTAATTCTCATTGTTTGAAATTCATTTTCAAAAATATCTTTTTTAGTAAAGCATTTAATAATCAGTGAAGAAAACGAACTTTTTTATCAAATATTTGCACTGGCATTTACTATTCCAACTAATTTTAGTCTATTTTATTCAAAATTTTAGAGATATAAAATTTTTTGTTTCAAAGGAACAATAAAGGGAAGACAAGAGAAAATAAAAATTTTAAATATACGCAAAATGAAATAAAAAAGAAGAACTGTTAAATAATAATAATTCTAAATAACAGCAAATGACCAAGATCTAATGTACTGATTCATAGAATGTATAACAAGCATTAAATTTAAATTGGAAATGGAATTGAATATAGATAATCAAACTTTGAAGAAAATGGAATTAAATAATGATAATTCAATATTCAAATATATTAAAGTTAAAAATTAAAATTATTCCGAAATATTAGAAAAATTAGATGGAAATGGAACTGATTACATATACTCAAGAAATTGAAATAAATAAACCGAATTTAATGCCCTACCACAATGAATATAGATAATGATTTGCAGATCAGCGTAAATCCTCTCATTATCCGCCAACGCTAGACCCTGATTTATCGACTGCCCGAATTTTGCTAACCTATTTATCACCTTGTCGACGATATGCAATAATTGTTTCCCACCCCTAAACTTGTGAAAAACAATTGATCTTTTCATGCAATATAGTTTGGAAGATATTTGATTCAAATCAGTCAAACTGTTAAGACATGAGCCAAGAATAAAGAAGACTCAATTATTTGACCCCAAAACTAGCAATCAAAATAAGAATGTTTCACTTTTATAAAATATAATTCATTTGGAAATTAGAGCAAAAACACATGATAACAAAAAGATTACAGAAACTCTAGAGTTATTATGCATAATTTAAAATGAACTATTACAAAGAATTTTGAAACTATAAAGTAGAATATTCATTTTATATAAGCATTTTTATTCTTTTTCAAAAGTAGTCTGACTGATACACGTTTAGCAAAAGAAACTCCTTTCTAAGGTTGCTAATTAAATAACGTTTATAACTCTCATCAATACCTTCAGGTATATTATATATTAAAGAAAAATCAGGTTTTAATATCAGCAGTCTCAATTGCTCTACCGATGAAGATGGTTATCATAAAGCATTGATTAACATTGATTAACCATTTATTTAGTTTTACGTTGCTGATTTTCTTATCTAAGAACTGGCTCATTTCAAGGCATTTATCAATTACGTTACAAACGTATACATTTTAACGCAATGGAAAGCTAAACGAGTTACATCCTGTTGCTCTACAAATTTTATTAATTTACTCCTATCATCCTTATTTATTAAATCCCATTTATTGAAAACAGTAATCACTCCTTTTCCTTCCTTAACTGCAATTTCATCAATTGATAAATTCTGTTACTTAATACTGATAATGGAGTTTAGCATTAAAATTATCACATTAGAATGTTATATTAATTCTATGCTTTTCTTAACGATTCTTAATTCTAGGTCTTATTGGTTCTATACTTTTCTTTAACGAAAGTTAAGATCATTCTATGGTGAATGAATTTATCGCTTATGCCAAAATATCTGGATCAGTTGAATTACTTGAAATGTCGAAAAATGATATTAGAAACGGTTCTTATCAATAAACAAGTCTGAAATGAGCCAAGAATGAAGAATACACAATTATTTAAGGCCAAGTTATAGGCTAACTTTCAAAATGAAATATATTTCTTTTTTTTTTGAAAATAAACAAAACTAATTGTTTACGCATCTTAGCAAAGAACATTTATATAATACGACCCCAATAAGTTATCGTCGTTTAGTACTTTTATTATGCAAATTTCTAACACTACTAATTCAATATTCCGAAATGCTTTTATGAATTGTTTTTCTTGAATGATTTTTTAAATCAATAATTAATAGATGTAATTATTTAATTAGCTTGAAAAGTTTTAACTTATTGTCGAGAAATTTCCAAATCTAATAATGTTTTCTTTTTTCTTTTTAATCATTGACTTGTTCAGGCTATCGATTATTTGAATAAATAATATTTAATTAAGCTAAATGTTAGAAAAAAGATAATTAAATGGGAAGGCCTGATTTTTCGATTCTCTTTCAGGTTATCAATTGAATATGACCAGATAAGATGTCCTGATGAAGTTCTGGAACTCATGATTCGGTACCAAATATCTGCCTGAAATTAATTCCTAATTATTTTATAAATTTTTCTTTCATAGAAAATTTTGATATAAATCTGAGTATGAAGTGATTTGATGGGTTTCCTTTGAAATTAAATATTTTTTCTTTTTAAATTTACAGTGAAATGAGCATTTCTCCTTGCTACAAAATTATTCAAAACTATTTTAAAAAAAGTCTTTGCAAATATTTTAAAAATAAATTGAAGTGGTACTTGAAAAGAAATCAAACAGTACCTATGATTACAGTATCATTTGTGACTGTTCAATTCTTACTGTATATGATTGTCATGAAAATGACACTAACTATTGTGAACCTACTTAAAAATGTCTTCTTAAATAATTTTCTTTCAGTTAATGGAAAAAGAATTTGATAAAATTATGAGAGATTTTGAAGAATAAACAGAAAAAGTATCATAAATTTGAAAAGATGAACTTCAGAAAATCAATAGAATCTCCGTATTACGATAGAATCCTGGGAATTCTAAAGTAACGCATTGAAAGATTAAATTGAGAAAAAATTAAGATTCTTTCAAAATTTATTAATAGCAAATTTCGATGTCAAAAAAATGACTAAAGATAATTTTAAATTTGATAAGCCTAGATAATATTAATATTTCATGAACTATTGATTTTTGATAATTTAATAAAATGTTAAAAAAGATAAGAGTTAAAAAATCTATCATTACTTTTTTTTCATAAATAAAATTTGTTAAACTATTACAAAATTTTACTCGA
Organism: Dirofilaria immitis; assembly: GCA_024305405.1. NCBI lineage: Eukaryota > Metazoa > Nematoda > Chromadorea > Rhabditida > Onchocercidae > Dirofilaria > Dirofilaria immitis. The sequence goes on from JAKNDB010000103.1 coordinate 2,351,250, forward strand.
ATTTCAAGACAAAAAAGATTTGTTAATGATTAGAGCGAAATATATTTTGAAAAAAAAAGAAAGAAAGAAAGGAGAGATGAATATAATTAAACAAACCTGTTATTATCATAAATTTTTAAATGAAATAGCAATGATGAGTCAATCAATAATGAGAAGATATTTTATGTTGACAATTAAAAGAATGGATGGATCGAATGGATCGGATGGATGGATGAATCGGACGAATTGAAGGATCAGATGGATGAATAAGATAGATAGATCAGATGGATCAGATGGTAAAAAGAGGAAAGAAAAAAAGAAAGCGAATTTGAAAAACGAAACATTTCTGCTGAAATGTTTAAATTAAAGAATTTATTTGCTTATTTCTAGCAGAATAATTCTGTCTGCCATTTTCTTTCTTCTTCTTTTTTCAATAGTAAAATAGATAGATCATCGAAATGATTGCATTTTCATTCTTATATGAATTATTCATTTTCTTCCTTTTTATTCATTTCACATTTTCAGTTTTAATATCATTTTAATTTCCTCATTTATTCAAACAAAATTTTATTGAATTTTTTATGATAAATCATTAAAAATATATTTTTATCTCTGATAATATCATACTTGCTTCTTTTAAAATTTCTTTTTCTAAAATTAATAATAATTAATTAATTATTTCAATTTAATTAATATTCATTTCATGATATTAGAATTGACTGAATAGTTGGGAAACAGGAAACCCCGAGATAATATCGTCGTAGAATAATATTTTAAATTCTTTAGCTAAGAAAAAAAATTAATTAGATTTGATTAGATGAATTGATTAGATCTTTCAACTTTTCACTCTATTTATTCATTAATCTCTTGTCAGTAGTTTTGATAAAAATTAACATCCTATTGATAAAAGACTTTCAATGTGATATTTATATCAATGGTGTAACATGATGATACAACACATCTTGCTAATGTTGTAAATCAATGCGATACTGATATCGATGATATGACATGATACAAAAACGTTTTGCAGCAGTCTTGGCAAATTGGTAATTCACGTACGTAATTAAATGCGAGAAAATATTTATTTGAGAAAAAAAACTTTAAATCTCATAAAAGTTATGAAGAAGGAGAAGGAAATAATATAGAATAAATTTGAAATATTTATGACGTGAATACGTAATATTATATATATATATGTATATATGTTAACCACTAAATTGACCTTCAATAATCTGTAAAACTATTGTCATTTTTATAAACGTGATAAATTATAATTTTAATAAAAAAAAATAATTTCAATTTTTTACAATAAAATGGATTCCGTAACATTTCATATCATCAGATTCTTAATCATTTTACAATAAAATGGATTCTGTAACATTTCATATCATCAGATTCTTAATCATTTTACAATAAAATGGATTCTATAACATTTCATATCATCAGATTCTTAATCATTTTACAATAAAATGGATTCCGTAACATTTCATATCATCAGATTCTTAATCATTTTACAATAAAATGGATTCTGTAACATTTCATAACATCAGATTCTTAATCATTTTACAATAAAATGGATTCTGTAACATTTCATAACATCAGATTCGTAATCATAAATTCTATGGGAAAGAATTTAATTTCATATTTATCAAATAATATTTTATTAAAATAACAAAAACATTTTTAGAAATTATATTTTCGTTACAAAAAAAAATAATAAAATAATTAATAAAATATAATGAAAACTATTTCTGCAAATAATTCCATCAATATTTGCTATGATAAAACTTAAATGAATGTCATTTTGATTCATTGATATTTTCTTTTAAATAATTTATTACAATATCATCAACTGAACAGTTATATTTTATTATTAAATTTTAAAAGATTAAAGTTTAAAAAGATGAAAATAAAAAGAAAAAGTTGACAATTTGTAAAAAAAAATTTAATCAAATTTGCATAATTTTGTATTAATTAAAAATATTTCAATTTCTCATAATAAAACTCATTTAGCCATTAATTACCAATACGATAATATTTGGTATAATTTTCATATTATTATAAAAAGTTGTAATTAAAAAGAAAAACTTTTATGTTTCAAAATATATAAATAAAAGAAAAATAAACAATTACTTTATGAGACAGTTAGATAATGTCAACAATACATTTTACTACAATCTTTTACATTTTCGATTTTTCAAAAGAAATATTCGTAAAGTTTGATTTTAGAAAATGGATAAAATGAAAAGAGAAGAATATTATGACACAAATTTACGATTCGATCATTGATCGGAAAACTTTGCTATATAGTTTGAATTTAGAAAAGATGGAATAAAAATAGGATTGAAGGGAGAATTCGATTTGTAAATTTGAAAGAGCTAAATTTTTAAGAATATACGAATTTTTTTTGAAAGATATTATTGCTATTATTATTGTTATTACTATTATAATTATTATTAGTATCATTATTATTATTGCTATTGGTATCATTATTATTATTATTGCTATTGTAATTATTATTATTGTATTTTACAAATTCAATCAGAGCAGACTGCGCTTTTTTTATTTATATTTCTTCGTTAACAAAAAAAAAAAAGTAAAATATGAAATTATAAAATAATAGATAAAACAGGCTGAATTTTCGTTTCTATAAAGTTCAACATAATTATATTTTATAATGAATATTTCTATAAAAACAATCTCTTAAACGAATAGTTTGATGAAACATTTTAATATAATAATCGTTGACTAAAATGTCTTCTATAAATGGCATTTTCAGTAAAATTTTTTTGTAGACTTTTCCAATAATTAACAAAAAAAAAAAAGAAAAAGGAAAAGAAAAAGCATTCATATATTTTAATAATTTTATATATAATTTGAAAATCAATTAGATCAAATTGTATTCTTTCTTATTGATATTTTTATGTTTATATTTTTAAATAAAATTTTTTTTTTTGATCAAATTTAATCTTTGAAACATATCAAAATGACATGTTTATCATATATTTTATCAATAATTCATTCAAATTATCAATTCGTATATATATTATTGTTTTTGTTATTAAATTTGTTTAATTCAAATAGAATAAACTTATATTTTGTTTATTCTTCTGAATTTTTTTATTTCTACTATTCTTTTTCTTATTCTTTCCTTATATTTCTTGATCCTTTTTTTATCAATCATATCAGTCATTTTTTGGATTATTTCAATTCATTTCATTTCGGATTATTTAATATTTTTTGCTTTTCTCTGATAGATTTATGTCTTATTTCAAGTTTCAGCCTAATTTTAATTTATTTAATCTCGAATGGTTAATAATTAATGATGCGATCGAATATGAAACTTTGTTTTTCTGAAAAAATTCTATCAAATAGCAATCCTAACTTATCAAACGAATAATTTTATCATAATTTATATGATTCCAAATAGCAATCCTAACTTATCAAACGAATAATTTTATCATAATTTATATGATTCCATTTCTTAAAATATAAAAAACTGTTCTGATTTTAAAATTAAATAAAGCATTTGATTTTAACTATTTATGAATTTATGAACTATGAACTAAATTTTTGAATTTGAATAAAATTAATTCCCGAAAAAAAATGATAAATTTAAGGAATTCTTCATTAAGAAAAAATGATTTGATATCTATGTATCGTAGAAAATCGATATTATGACCTAGATTTTCAATCCATAAAAACAAAAAACGAGAGACTTCCTATGAATTAATTATAAAATTATTGAAATTTTAAAAAGTATAATCATCATTATCATTCCAGCAATTTCATTATTTTCTATAAAATTTCACTAAAAATTTATACCATTTAGCATAAAATATTAAATATTTTAATTTCCAATATATTCGTTAAATTAATTTCAAATTCTTTTTCAATTTCTTAACATTTCAAGGACAAATGGAAGGGAATAATATGTATTTTAAAATTCAAAATGATATTTGTAATAAAAGCAAATAAAGCCTAATAAAAATTTAAAATTCATTTCCTATGTTTAAGTTAAAAATATATAAATAAATCTCTCAAAAAAAAAGAAAAAAATGGATAAAATTAAAACAGACAAAATATTCTCTAATTAAATTATGCGACAAATATTTGCCCGATCAATCAGTCAATCAATCAATCAATCAATCAATCAATCAATCAATCAATCAATAAATCGTACTATTATTAATGGGAAAAATTTCATCGATTATAATAATAGTTTTATGAAAAAAAAATAGCATAGCATATAAAATAATATTTTTTTTCCATTCTATTAGTAAATTTTAAAGGAAATTGATAATTTAGTTAACCGTAAAATTCAATTATAACTAAATTGACAATGTTCAGATCGATTAGTTAAAATTTGATTATAATTAAGTTAATTATAAAATTCGATATTTTTGAAGAACTATCAATTTTTTTCATTTTCGTTCTCTTATCATTGAACTACTATTACATTAGGAAATAATAATGATAGAGTTATGCGAGCTTATCAATAATTTTATCAATAGAAATCACTGATAAATTAGTTAGTATTATTTTATGATAATATCGATGATTTGATCCAATTAAAAATAGAAAAGATTAGTGATAAAAGATAAGCATAAATTCTCAAAATTTTAATCCACAATTTTGTGTAACAACAAAATTTCATTTAATGAAAGAATATTTTAAAGGTCAAAGGTCAAGCTAATTTAAGAATATAAACACAATAGCTTGAAGATATGAAAAATTCATTATCTGATAAATAGGAAAAATTCATTCAAGAAGAAATAAGAAAAGCTACTTTAAAAAAGGAACATTTTGGTTAATCAGAAAAATTAAAAATTCATATTTCAACAAAATTCGTTTCTCGCTGGATGACATATCGACGTGTATGTATGTATGTGAATGTATGTTAATGTATGTGTGTATATATGCGAATGTATGTATGTATGTATGTATGTATGTGTGTATGTATCCATGTATGTATGTATGTCTTTGTGCAATCTTATAAAGACACAATGAAAATTCGAAAATGAAATGAAATTAAGGGTTTGTTACACCAAAATTTATTATCTTCTGTAAAAAGAGGTCTTTTCTTCTTTTTCTCTCTCCCTCTCTCTCCCTCTCTCTCCTTCTCTCTCTCTTTCTCCCTCCCTCTCTCTCTCTATATTTCTCTCTTTGTCTCTTTGTTTCTTTAGCGGTGATAAAGTAGAAATAATTTATCATTATTGTTTGAAATGATTCTCTCACTTTTCCATTTTGATAAAAATTTTAAAAATTAATGATATTTCTTTTAAATATTGATAATACTGATGATAGTAATTTCATCATATCTAAAAAAAAAACAAAAAATCATTAATCAATTTATAATATTTCAAATGAAATTATCAAATTCATTTATAATTTACACATTTTTTCTATGCATCTATAATGTAATTGTAATATTTTGTATTATATCATAAATATGATATCGAAATAATAAATAATTAATTAATTAAATAATAATGTAATAGCAGCAAATAATTTCCCTATGATATTATTGGAATAAATGATCAGTTAGTCTGGAATCTTCTTTTTATTTTTTTTTAGCCAATTCATAAATGTAATATTTAATGATAGATTATTGATTGATCGTTAAAAAAATCTTTTAAAATAAGCATATTATATTTTTGAAATGAATAAATATGCAAATGTTTAAAAATTTCTCTTATCAATAAAATGACATAAATAATATTAAATGATAAATTAAACTTTTATATTGAAATTTTGATTTAACCGGAAATTTCAAATTATTATTTTCTTGAAGAAAATAGAAAGTTATTTGAAAAAAGGAAATGATTAAATTTGGAAGAAAAAAATTTTTAAATTAGTTAATAGTAGTAGCAAAGGAGTAGTAGTAGTAGTAGTAGTAGTAGTAGCAATAACAACAATAGTTGTAATAATTTTGAAACATTCATCGTTTTAATCATTTCTCGACAATGAATTAATCAGATATCAATTATTATTTATTTTTAAATAAATTGCCTTTTAGCAAAACCAGTTGATAAAAATTTTTCCTTTTAAAAATTTATCAAATAATTCATTGAAACTTTTAACAATATTTTCATGTAGCATAACAAGGAATAGATAAATTTATGAAATTATATATACTTTTTAAAATATATATACATAAATCAGAAATTAAGAGATCAAATATATGTATGTACATATATGCGTTATCATGAATGGTATCATATTTATCCATCATACAAAAATATATACGTTTTGATGATATTTAATGATAGTATGAGATAGACGAGAAGAATATTTGATCTGATAAATTTTGTTAAAAGATAATTTTGTATGTATTTAATAAATGAAATTAAAAAATATCATATTGATTCAATCAAAGATTCATAAATGATTATGGAATATCCTAAAATATCTTGGATATAATCTTGAGATTGATAACGATGTGATATTTTATCAAAAATATTCTATTGCATACAATTATCATTATTGCAATTTATAAAAATAAGATTAGCAAGAAATCATTGATATCATGATTATCGTGATCACTAGTATCGTTAAAATAACGAAACATTATACTATTATGATAATTTTTATTGCTCAAATGAGAACAATATTTTGATTGATCAAATAGGAATTTAGCAAAAAAAAATTATAGAACTGATTATTGCTGATAAATGAAATTTATTTACATATGAGAAATGATTATTTATAAAGATTAATAAATTTATTCATTGATAAAACTTTCATTTATATCAGATCAAAATATTTAATATAAATGAAAAAATAAAAGATTGCTTTTTAATTGATAACAAATTTAGTTAAACAAATAATGAAAAGAAATTGAAAATTGGAAATTAAATATATCCCTAACAAAAATTAACCCTACGTACGATAAAAAATTATTTGAGAAAAATATTTTTGATAAAATTATTTCCATTTCTTTTGCTAACTTTCAATTTACATAATAATTATTTTTCAATAGTGATCATTTATTTGTATGATAAATGTTTATCATGTTACTATAGGCAGTTGATTGCTCCATACTTTTAAATATCTTTTTCGTAATCATTGATTAATGATTTCTCTTCTGATTATTTCATATATTTCCTAATTTAATTTATTACAACATAATATTATAAAATATATTTAAATATATGCTATATACATATCTTATTTGAGGTAGCGTTAAAAGTACTTACTTTTTACGAGGAAATAAATTAAATTTATTTTTTAATAAAATTTTAAATTAAATTTATTTTTAACAAAATAAACTTAGTTAAACCTTTATCAATCAGATAAATCAAAATATTTTCAAATGATAACAACGAAATATTTGAAATCAACGAAAAAAATTTGAATAATTTTTATAATTATATAATTTTTAAAAGAAATTACAGTATTTTAAAGCATTTATTCTATCATCTCTTTGATTATCAATATTGAAAAAAAAATTTATGATAAACATCAATAACGACCTAAATTGGATACATGAGAAAAGTGAAGTAAACAATTACAAAAAAAAAAAAAAATGGATAATCGGATCATTTCAATGAATCAAACTAAATTGGTTTTTTATGACTGAAATTTTGAGTTGAAATAGAAAATCTCTGCAAAATTCATTCTCGAGAAAAAAAATGCATCTTATTCAAATTTTGAAATCTAGCAAGTCCGGTTATTTTAAATTGTTATTACCTGAATTTCGTAATTATCAATAATGATTGAACGAAATTTTTTTCTTTACTTTTTCGATATGAAAAAATATTTATTTTGAACGGAGCAGCGTTGAAAGAAAATAATCTGAAACTAAGATGGAAAAACCTGTTTATGCAAAAATTTGATTAGTGATCAATCTCGACAAAAATAAATCAATTTTCCTCCCTGTACTTTTGATCTTCAAATATTCGAATAATAAAAATAATTTATTCAATAAACTTATATCAACAATAGAAAATAAATTTTTTTCTGAGAAATTATTACTTTTAATCTTTACTGAAGAAAAATTTATGTAAAATTTGTTGATTGAAAATTTGATTTTCTTTTAAAAGTATAAAATATTATTCTAACCATTTCAATTCCCGCATAATTGATTCTATCTTGAGAAGTAAGTCAAAATTTGAATTCGAATTGAGCTTTTCAAGTTTCAAACTAATCGCTAATTATTTTCAAACGAAACATTTCAATTTTAAATTTATTCCAATCATCTAATTTCATAAATGAAAACCTTTCTATCATCCATTATTCCTACTCACTTTATATGGGTGTTAATGAAATATTATTCGTTGCCCTCAATAGAAATAGAAGCCGAAAAATTCCACGTAAATATTCGCATTGAATTAAAAGTAACACGTAATGCACGTGAGAATTCATGCTGCATTAAGAATAATATTCCGTGTGGAAGTTCATGTTGCAGTAGAAATAATATTACCTAATATGTGAGAGCTACTTCATATGAGAGTTTACGTTCATGCAAGAATTCACGTTGCGTACGTGTTCCATTGGAAATCCTTGATAATTTGGTATTTCACGAATTATATATCACTAAATAATTTTCATATCTTTACACCTTCCTTTTATTAATTCAAATATCCAAATTTTTTTTTGTTTTTAAAATTATAAAACATACTAAATTTCATAATTATCCCAAAAATATTCTCGATATTTAATTTCAACTATATATTTTAATTATTTAATATATATTTTAGCTAAAAAGTTTAAACTTATAAAAGGCGAAAAGCTGCTAAATTCTCGACAAAAATTTCATCAAATTTGATAATTTGATGAAATTTTAATGCAAAGAAATCTTAAAAATATAAATAAAAATAAAAATTTTTAATTTTGGTAAATAATACTATTTGTTTATTTTCCTTTTTTTTTTTCTTCTCATTTCAATAAATAAACAAATATCTTTGAAATTTTTTCATTTTTATTTTTGCTATTTTCGGCTTTTTCGTATTTTTTTTAATCGAAATTTTATTGAAATTTAATTTATTCAAATATACAAATAAATTGAAAATTATTTCTCGAAATCACTAAAATTAATAGTAAATGATATATTATTACACAAAAATAAAAATGAAAAATTAATTCAAATTATTTGGGAAATTGAAAAATGACAATTAATAGTTAGTTAATTGTAATAGTTATTGATATAGGCCGCGAAATTCCTCGCGAAATATTTTAATGTTTGTTTATCGAAACTAACAATTAAATCATTTTGTTTACTTATAAATATTGCAGACAAAAGTATCAATGAAATGAAAAATGGAAATAAGCCAGGAAAATGAAATATTTACTTATAAGCGACAATAATAGTTAATTGTTAACATGAGGGAAGGTGGCAATCATAATTAAACAACAATTCACTCTCGACAATTCACTCTCGACAATTCACTCTCGAATTGATTTCTTATGTATATTTAACCGCTTTGAAAAATATTCCAATAATTAAACATTAAATCAATCAATAATTGGTAAATGAATTATTGTTTGATTCATAGAAACGATCAGACGTTACGTAAGAAAGATTATGCAAAGTGAAATATTGTAATCGAGAAAAAGTTGTAATAATTGCTCATTACACATCTAAGAAATATTAAACAGAAATCTATCAATACCAATGTTATTTTGAAGAAGAAGAAGAAAAAAATTGTCAACGATATATCAAAAAATATGAAATATAAATTCGTTTACTAAAAATTATATTTTTAGTAAATTTTTATTAAAATTTGAATTTAATTTCAAGAATATTTATACATAATTGATTATTCTTTCTTTGATATTTTTTGTTCGACAAAATTTTTGCATTTTTTATTTGTACTTTTCAGATTACTTTCAAATTTAACCCATTTCCCTCTTAAAGGAATATTTATTTGAAAATATACGAAATGATCGAAATATTTAATTTGTAAGTAAAAAGTCGTAATTCTTCTTCTTCTCTTTCTTACATTTTCCATTTTCATTTATACTTTTGTTACTTTTAAGAAATGAAATGAAATGAAAAAAAAAGTAATCCAAAACTGATCATTATTGATGATACTATTTTATCATCTTTTCTTTTCTCTATTTTCTTAAACTGGAAAAATTTTGGTGAATGAAATTAACTTAGACAGTAAAATTTCTTACTTCGTTTTTTTTTTTTTTTTGCAAAAATTTAATTTTCATTTATGTTAAACAGAACAATTCAGAAGTTTAAACTGAACAAAAAAATTTTCATTTTTTTAAAGATGATTCATCTAATCAATCAATTTAACTAATTAATTTTTGCATTCATTTGTTTGTTGTTTCGATAAGCATATTTAATTATTCAATAATGATTAAACGTTATCAGATAATTTTTATACTATCAAAGAATTATTTAATAAAATTATTTGTTACTAAAAAATTTATCGCCTAATATATAATGGCTTAATTATATAACGGAAATGTTATTCTCGAGAAAAAAAAAGAAACATTTGATACCAATCAATTATCAATTAACACTGATCAGTTAACTTTTGACGATCGATAATATTGTAAAAAATGGATAATTAGTTAAATTTATTTTTGCAAAGATCAAAAAGATTGATCCCTTTAAATTTTTTTTATATTAAAAGAATTTCGTTTTGCTTCAAACTTGGCAATACTTGAAAATAATTAAATATGATTTGCTATCTAATAGTGAAAAGTAATTTGTTTTGGATATTGAATTCCCTTGAGTATCAAGCAACAAAGATCTTCGAGCATGCATAATAATCAGTTATACAACTTAAGGCTATTGGACTATGAATTTACAATTGGCCAAGGAATTCTTTTGTTATTTTTGATTCACGTTGATCTGCTGTAAATTTTCAATTTTTGTTTTCATTGTTTATATTTTCTAAATTCATTGATATTTTCTTGGTAAATGTTAAATTTTTATTGATATCAATAAAACATATATAAACAAATATCTGATATTTTTCATTCTGCGAAATCTCGAAGCAACGAGAATTGCTGAAGTAATATATTTGTGAAATTAAGCCAAGTTAGAAATAATATTTTCAATATGTCTAAATTGCATAATATTGAAGTTATAATGAAATTTTTATAATTATGGCATGCATATGAACTGGTCGAGAATTGTTCAACAGTATCAGTCTATTGTTATAGCAAGTTGTTTCTGTCTTGAAGTATGTTTGAAGATTAACTTTTTAAAGATTAAATAATTAATGTAGGGATTTAGGAGAAGGCTAGAGATTTGAAAGAAATAGGTCCATAAATACTCAATTTATTTTCTTGTTTACATTTGGTTAGAACTGAACTTAAGTAGCAGGTGTAAGGGTTTAGGACAAAACTGTAGACTTGAGGTATATTCGAAAATAAACTTATAAGTAGTCAATATCAGGAGCTAGGATAAGCTACAGATTTGAGATATATTTACGAAAATAAGCTTGCAAGTAGGAAAAGGGTTTGGAACAAGCTATGTAGGACAAGTTACTTAATCGATCAGTTGCTAGCCAATTGTGGACAAAAGACAAGAAAAGAAAAGTGAGAAAAGAAAGAGTTATGGCCATGGAGGCTATGGGCAAGGAAAGACGGAAGATGTTGTTCAAAGGCCATTGAATCTTTTCTTTTATTCCTAAGCAATGCTTTCTGGACCCAAACTATCCTCTAAAAGTACTATTATAAGACTAGATTTTCTTTCTTTCTCTCTCTCCTCTCTTTCCCTCTCTTTCCTTTCTTATTGTTCAATTAAATTTCCGTTTTGGATGCTGTCCAAGAGGACTTTCATCTTGATAAGATCAAAAAGGATCAACCGGACAATGCTATGACAATCATGACTCTTCGAGATTTTTGCTTGGCTTACGCCTATTCCGCATTATCAGATAACAACTGTCAACAAATATAGATAGATGAAGAAGCAGGGAAATTTTTGCTTTTCTTCATTCATTCATAAAATAATATTTTTATATTTTTTTCTTTTTTTTCGTTGAAGCCTTTGGCCTTTATTACTTTGCATTCTCGATCCAAATTGATTCTTGAAAAGACTAGCAATAGCACCTAATATTTTTAGTAGCCAAATTGGCTCCCAGTAATATCTTTTCTTATTTGGACTACTATTATCCAATTTCCTCTTTGATTATATCTAATTTTCCACACTTGTTTAGTTGTTTATAATAAGTGTTATTTTCGAGCATCATAAAGTATGAACAACTTCGCCAATAATTACATTGGTTATTTGATTGTTTATAGTATTTTTCAAGGATTATAAATTAAAAAAACTAGGCCAATGATTATATTAGCCATAGAAAGAAATATGGCCTGCTTAATAGCTTTATGTGATGATACTATTTTTACAGCCTAGCAAAGTATGACTTTTAATTATAATTATAGTATCATTTTTGAGGATATGCTAAGCTAATAAGTCAAGTGAGAAAAAAAAAAAAACGAATAAGCGCAAAATTTTATTTTAGCGAAATTAATTTTTCCGCCTAGGCATTTTATTATTTGGATACTTTATAAACTTCCTTATCATATATCAATGAACCATAAGATAAGATTAGATAATGAATGTTATCACTAAAATATAAGTGATATGATTAATTATAAACAAGTCCAATCAAATGAATGATAAATGTAATTTTAGAATCGTATAATTGTGAAGAAGAATTGAATCCGATAGGAGGAGAAAGTATGAAAAGTTCTACTTCTAATATTTATCAGTTTACCAATGTTTATCACTATGATATGCTAATTATTATTTGCGATATAAAACAAATTTTTGAAAAATCGATCATTTCCATCTCTCTCACGAAAATATCTTAAAAATTTATTTTCATCCTTCTTACATAAATATTATTTTTAAAAAAATGATATAAGTAAATCAGTTTTGCTTACATTTAATCAGTTATATTTGATAAGTTATCCATATCATATTCATGGATATCATAGTTATCATCAATACTACCTGGATTATTTGTCATATTCGTTAATATATTCATGCATATCATAGTTATCATTAATACTATCTGAATTATTTGTCATAATGTTTCATTAAATTCTATAATAATTTTATCATACATATTTAATAATAATTTCAGATATAATTTTAAAATTTTCATCACAATTAATTTCTCAAATGTAAATATTTCGGAAAGTTTTGAATTTTCTCAATCACTATTTTCAATCAATCAATAATAATATTAGCTACAATCTGATAATCAATAATAAATTAATTATATCAACTATAAAAATTTGATAATGAAACAGGCTTGATAAAGAGCATTTCAATTTGCAATAATCTGATAAGTTAATAATAATTGCTTATTAGCAAAAGTTGAAAGTTTTATTGATTGCAAATCAATAAAAAAGAGCAGAAAAATTGAGATGGAAAAAAGATGAATGAATGGTTTTTTTTTTAAAGAAATTTCATAACTTCCATCTGAAAACTTAATGTTCGATCGATACTTTCAATCGATTCATTTTCTTTTAAAATTTTGCTTTTGTGATTTTTTTCAAAAAAAAAAAAAGAAGGACGAATAGCTCATCAATTATTCAAAGAAGAATTGTATGAATCAGTTAGTTATTTCATCTCTTTTCAACTTAAAAAGTTTTTGATTAAAACTTAGCAATTCTCTTTCATTTAGCTTTTGTGTAAATTTAAAACATTTTTTTTTATTATTAATTTTTATTTATAAATTATATTTAATATTTAAAACGAATAATTTTATTTGATTAAAATTAAATGATTTCTAATAATTTGATTAATCGTTTTTTGTTTTATTTATTTATTTTTTTAAATAATATGAAATGATTCGAAAGAAAAAAAGATTATTTTTATTTATGATAAATTTATCATTTAAAAATATACCTATCAAACATACGTGTAAAGTTGGTAGCGTGAAAAGTATTAATAAATAAATCAATGCTCTAATCAATAAATTAGTATTTGGTAAAATAATTCATTAATTATTAGTTTTTTTTTTATAAATAAAAAGTAAAATTAAAGATTGAAAGATCAATGAAGTTGATATGATTAAATGATAATAATTGTATAAAAGCTAATTATCATTTTAGCTTATAATTAAAAATATTAACTATTTAATTACAACAATTAATATCAATATTATTTTCAATCATCGTGAAATACTAAACAATTCAATAAACTTGATAGCTTAGAATTGTGTTTTTTTTTTTTAATTTTTTTATGAATAGATTCAATTACAAATTCTTATATTTTTATTTCAGATTATTCGATTATCAATTATTTTTTTTTAATAATTTAGAATAATTTGGAGTTTGTTTAATTTGTCGCTTTTTGATATCATTTTTATTATCATTTAAACTATCTTTGTTATCATTTAATGCTTATCATATGTTATTATTGCTATTATTTTCTTTTTTTTTTATATTGCTATTAAACAGTATAAAACAGAAATTTCAAATAAAATTGCGGTTAAATATACATCTTTACTGATGCTAATTTTATTAATTGAATTATATCAATGTTGCAATTCTTTATCAAATAAGAAACGGATGTATAGAATAATTAATGATAAGACAAATAAATCATGATATAAGCTGTTATACATTACAAGATGTTAACATGACATGTGATGATGTATATATATATATATATATGTATAAGGCAAAGACATATTTTAATATATTAAAAGTTATTCGTGACGAAAAGCTAATGTTGTTAATATAGTTCAATTATTAGTCTTATGCATCATCAAATCATATAATATTTTATAATGATATCAGAAATGCTCTAATTTTATAAGGTTAATATACGTGAAAATGACGTTTAGGTTATAATGAAAGCACGTGAAAATGACGTTTAGGTTAATATGAAAACACGTAAAAATGAAGTTTAGGTTAATATAAAAACACGTGAAAATGACGTTTAGGTTATAATGAAAGCACGTGAAAATGAAGTTTAGGTTAATATAAAAACACGTGAAAATGGCGTTTAACTCTATTATATTAAAATAATTCTGAATAGATTATAAAATCATATAATAAAGGATTTTAGATTAAATGTCGAGATATTCAGTTCGGGGAATTAGAATACATATATAATAATAAATTGACATTACTAAAGATCATGATATTATGTTGAATGACAAATTGAAATGGTAAGAATGATATTTAGGAATTTAAAATAACACACATACACACACACATACACACACACACACACGCACACATACACATACACACACATACACCTTTACTGTGACAATTTTGGAATGATTTGAATATTTTGTATAAAATTTAATATTTCTAATTTATCAAATTTTAAAATGCTTAAATTTAAATTTAATAATTTTTGAGAAGAAAAAACACTTATCGATTAATGAAGTAATATATAATTTTTCTAATTTATTTCAAATAAGTGTAAATTCTTGAGTTGAAAAGAGATGGCATATGACGTTATATTTTATTTAGATGACGTTATTCAAGAGATGTTAGGCTTTAATGATCGTAAATCATTGATATGATTATAGAAAATGCTTAAATATATTGAAAGGTTAACAATAACATATTTGAAATTTTATTTTTTTAGCATATTAAATAATTTAAATTAATTAAACATTTTATTCTTTCTTTTATATTTTATTTTGATTCTTTTCATTTTATAATTCAAATATATAAATTACGAAATTAGTTATCAAAATATATCAATAAGAGATATTTTTTAAAAGAAAACAAATGATAAGATAAATAATTTTATACAAATTTTCATGCATATTTGCTGGAGAAAAACGATTAATGATATAAAATGGAAGAATGGATATATGCAAAAAAATATAATATTTTTAACTTTTCTTTTTGATTCCAATTTTGCTGATATATCTTAGTTAGATGAAACGAATATATTATTATAATTTTTTTTTAAATCAATTTCGTTCATCCTTCCTTCACTTCCATGATATTTTCATTTTGCATTTATTCGTTGATGTAAAAGTTTTATTAAAATAAAAATTTTTATCTTTAAAAAAATAAGCAAAAATATTTTTTGTAAAAGATTTTGGGTTCAATTTTTGCATTGATTTGAATTTTATTTTTTCATTCATTTATTAATTCCAATTTTGAATTCGATTTTTAATTTATTAATTCCAATTTTGAATTTTACCATTTCATTCGTTAATTCCAATTTTGAATTTTGCTTTTTTGTCCATTAATTCTAATAAATATTTGTATTATAAATTTTCTAAATTTTATGAAAAAAATATCTCATTTTTTTCCTTTGAGTGTTTTTTCTATTTCGCCTTTTTTTTGTTGAAAATTAAATATATGAATAGAATATTGTGACCAAAATAATCGATAACTGATATAATCATAATTTAACATCTTATAATGTATGGTTTTAATCATTTTTGAGAATTATGATTATGGCGAAAAAAATCGTAATTTTTTGATTGCTATCATATTTTATCATGATTCTATCTGTTTAAATAATCATAATTTCATTAATTATAGATGAGTATAGTAGCATCATCATCGACAGCAATGGTTGGTAGTAATTCAAGTAATAATTCCGTAATTTGTAATAATACATCAAAGAGGCGAAGTGGTATGTTTCGAAAATTTTATTTTGATATAAATTTTTAATTTTTATATCAAAAATTTATCGCAATTAAAAATTTTCGTACACTTGACTGTTTTGCCTAAATTTAAGTGCTTTTCATTGAAAAATTCAATTTATTATAAGAAGAAGAAATGTTGCGATGATTAGAAGAGACATACTTTTCCGCAACTTAAATAACATCTTATTTGAAAATGTTTTAGTTTTTCTCTTCTATCATTATAAATTTTTATAATATAAAAAATATTTTAAAAATAATGATTGATTAAAAAATTATAGTAAAAATTTATTATCATAATTCTCTAAATTATCAGTGATATCAAATGATTGTTAATACTTATCTTGAGCATATAACAATTGTAATTTATTCGATTGTTTTAAATTAAAATGTTAAATTGCATATTTTATTAATAAAATTTTTCAATCATCAATTTTGTTATTTTTCATCTGTGATTTTGATCGATGATAATTCGTTGAATTTCGATATGATTGAATTGATAATTTCAGGAACATTTCGTGTTTTAGCGGAAGATTGTTCACAATTTACATTATGTGATGAATTTGATAGTGATTTTCATGAGATATTGACGAATTGTGATCGATATACGATTGGCATGGATTCAATGCTTGATGAACCATTAATTGATCGCTCTAATAATACTAATGATTATTTGCATCAGAAAATAACTAAGGATACATTGAAACGAGGATCATATATGTCACATCATGAAAAGGAAATTTCAAGGTAATTTTATTTTACAACTATTATTGATTAAAAATCGAAATTGATACAATGCATAAACATAGCATTATTGATTTTTCTTCTATTCAAAAATTGTAATAATTATATTAATGCATTTCGTGTTGAATCTTTTTTTCCGTGATGATTTTACAAATTGTACGAATTGATTGACCTGAATTGATATACGAAGAAATTATATGAAAAAAATAGTTATTAATTCAGAAAAATTATAATAAAAGAAAATGTATTGAAATGGAATAATTTTTGAATTATTATATGATTCGGATTCTAAATTAACATATGAATTTCAGGTTAACAGATGAAGTAGAAATTGATGGTGATTCAGCATCAGATGAATTGGATTTATTGCCTCCTTTACCACCTTGTTCAGCAGGTTCAGGACGAAAATTTCCAAAATGGAATATAAAACTGCCAAATTGGTTACTTTGTCGTAATCCTCGAATTCCAATAAAATGCATTATTATGTAATTTATCAAAGTGATATTGTTTTGTGTAGCAAACAAATTTTATCTTTTAAGGTATTAATAAACTTTTCAAAATTTTGAAAATTGTCCAAGTCAGAATAAAATTCGAGAAAAACTGATATTCATGATTTCGTCTCGAGATTCTTGAAAAAAAAGCCTGTGATGTTTTGAAAAAAGCAGGATAATAGAAAAGTCATCAAAACAATTAAGCATGCTTGAAAATTACAGGTTTATCGTCTGAGTTGAAATGTAAGGTAAAATTTCAATGCGTTAATGATTTCTCGAGTAATGTACCTTTGCTGAGGAAGTTCATAATTGTAAGGTCATGAAATTATTGCATTTTGTAAAAACAATGAAAATTCTTATGAACAAAATGAATGAAAAGATCTAAAAATAATTTAAGTTTGAAAAGTTTTTCCTTAATCAAATGAAACTTTTGGCATATTAAAAAAAAAAATTGATTTACATACTAAAATTTTCTAATCAACATAAATATATAATGAATAAGTAATAAAAAAATAAATATAACGTAAGAAATTAGCTTCATTCATTTTTATGATAAACTTTCTTTAAGTAATTTATCATGATGAACTTTCTCTTATCATTATTCATTTATCATGATGAACTTTTTCTGATCATTGTAAGTTCAAAAAATAATTATAGTAATGATTTGTAAGCAATTTATAATTTATCTTTATAAATTATAAATAAGAAATTTTAAAAGAAAACAAGAAAAAGAAAGAGAGAGCTTTTATCTAATCATTGATAAAGACTATAATTGTAAAATATAAATTATTTAAAGAGAAAAAAAAGATACTAAAATGTAAAATAATTTATAAAAATGAAATAATTTATGATATTTCTGAATAGTTCGAAAATGAACTCTTAAAATTTAATATATTCTATTTGCTTCGTTTCATTCATTTTCTCGAGAATGCCCAAATAATCTTTGTTTATATGTATTTTAAAAATTTGTTCCCTTTATAAATACAAATATTTTAATTCTGAAAATTTAATAAAAATATATTAATCTGATTAAAATTGAATTTAATCAGCATATCAACATAAATCATATTAATTTAATCAGCATATCAACATAAATCATATTAATCATATTTATCTGAGCTTCATTTCATTTCTTTTACTATATCTCAATTAATCTTGATCATTATTCTCTATAAATTGTAGTAAAAGAAACTAATTTTGATAGCCTGATAAATATTTTTATAGTATTAACGTATTTACATACGTAAGCATTTAAATAAAAGATCAATTGATCAAACTTAAATTAAAATGATAATATGAGATTCAAATTCTTTTCTCATTAATTTCGTAATTCTATCATTAAATATGATGATGATTATTATCATCTAATAGATCTTTATCATCTATTAAATGTTAATTTATTTTCAATATATTAATTTCTTTTTCTTTCTTTCAATTTGTATTTTTTATTTTTTATTTTTTAAATTTTCTATTGGTCCATTCTTTAGTTTCATTATTTTTAATGAATGAAATTTCCTTTGAAAAGTAAAATTTTTCTTTTTAAATTTTGAACTTTTATAAAAATTCAAAAATTTTATACTTTTCAAAATTTTTCTTTTCTTTTTAACATTTTTACCTTTTTATTTAGGCTTAAGAAAATTGATGTCTTCTTGACGTATAAAAGAAAAAAAAAGAAGAAATCGATAAATTTAATTTATATAGCTGTTTTTAACAATCAGAAATATTCTTAAGGCATATTAAGAATTGAAAAGAATATATATTCACAATTTTCTTCAACAACTTTTTTTTCTTATCGTAGAAATTAAATTATAATCGAACGATTTTGGCTTCATGCAAATTGTCCGACCAAAATTTTGATGAAAATAATTTTTTTTTCTTTTTATTTCCTATATATGTCTATCAATTTATTCGTTAAATTAGTCTGACTACATCGTTCGAATGATTTTAAAAGAACTATAATTCGCATAGATAGAATAATGATTAATTTATCATTTTGATATAAATAATCATGCAACGATATACAACTGATTGATTAATTTAACAAAATATTTACATAAATCATCAACAATTTCACATCATTTCTATTAAAATATCATAACATTTATTCATTAAGAATGAGACAGCTGAAAATTCGATCATCTCTTATTTATTAAAAATAATTATCGTTATTTCTAGAAATTCGTATAGATAGAATAAATAATCATTTCGTATCATTTTTAGTGAAATTTTGTTTAAATCACTTTGACTGACTGTTTATGTATTAACATCCATAATACTCTCACATTTTTTTAGTTTGAAAATTTTAAATTCCCTCAAATTTGTTTACATTTCATATTTCGACATTTTATTCGGTATCTGTCATAATCCTTGTAATAATCGCATTTACAATGAATGGATCAAGATTTTTTTCGTTTCTTTTCTTTTCTGTTATTGTTATTGTTGTTGTTGTTTATCTGATAACAAATCATCTTAGTTATTAAGAAATTTTTCATTCAAAAAAAAAAATGAATAGCAACAAAGATTGAATGAAAAAAATGAAAAATTGATTGTTTACAGTAAGAAAATCTTTCATTCTTCTTCTTTCAAAATTTAAATTTTAATCATTTTAATACTCTTTCAATTGAAGATAATTGGAGGAAAAAATGAAAAATTTAATCAAAAAAAAATTTTACCATTTTTTTAAATTAAATTATTTTCTAAAAAAATTAAATTAAAATTTTATTAAAATTATTTTTAATAAATTCTTTTTATAATTTTTATTTTTATTTTTTTAGGAATGTTTTTTTGCTATTTTAACAATTGAATCAAAGAAAAATGATTGGAATGAAAATAATATAAATAAAAATATTTCCCGAAAACATACATTGTTAATCAACATGAAGCACGAATGCATGCTGCATGCATGCAACATGCATGCAGCATGAATGCTGCATAGTTGAAAATATTTATGCTGATGATTAAATATATCCTAATTGATTGTAGTAAGTTTAAAATCTTGCAAAAATTTGCTAAAAATTTATAAAAATATAAATCACCAATTATCTTATTTTGATTCATTTGTTGATAGTTAATTTCATTCTATTAATAGCTAAATCTAGAATAGATTTTAGTATATTAATTAACTGATAAAAAATTAGTTTATCAATTGATAAAAATGATTAATTAAAAAATTTTATAGCTTAGAAATTAATTTATTCATACTTCAAACCAATCCTATAAATTATAAATAAATATATATATATAATAAAAAAATTTTTTAATTATTTTTTGACATATCATTTGAACTTATTACTATAGAATTTTTCCTTATATTACTTTCTTTTATTATATATATTTGTCTATTATTTGACAACCATCCTAATAGAATGGATTAAGATAAACGGTTAAAGGAGCCTAGAATTGTGAATATCCCAGGGATAATTAGCCAAGACTTATTCAGCACATAATAACATCACAAACGGCAGGATACTACATATTACTAGTGGTATCCTTAAATATTATTTCAGGCTTTTCTCATAATTTTTCAAATAATACTTAAAATAATTTATTATATAATAATTTCATTTTATTTTATTGTAAAGAAAATAAATAAAAAACGATCGTATAATTCAAAATTTATTTCAAATCATTTAACATCTTTTATTATTATTATTATTTAAAAATAAGTGAAACTATTTTTATTATTTATTTATTCATTTCATTTTTTTGTTTCTCTTCTTCAATTCAATGTCGTTTTTTTTTTTTCTTCCCTCTTGAGATTAAAACTTTGCAATTTTCCTTTTGCTATGATATTACCACTTCATATCGTTGTCGTTGTCATTTTATATTTTATAAAATATTTGATATTTACTACAGTTTATATTGTTATATGCTTTAAATTTATATATTATCATAAAATGATATTTTGTTATATAAGATAATGCCATTGTCGAGAATGAAAATTTTTTGAGCAAATTTAGACTTGTCTTTTAGTAATTTAAGTTTATAATTTTTAGTTCCTTCTTTAAGACAAAAAGAAAAGAACAATTATTTTTAATTATAAATGTTTGTTATTATGGATGTATGAAATAATGTTGATTTTAAGTCTAAAATATATTATGGAACAAAAATTGACCTTTCTAACTGACCTTTCCTGATAATGTTTCAGGTTTCATAAAACTGACCCCTTTCGTAATATTTAGATTATTGCATGCATTTTACTAACAATAGCTAGCTAATTTTATTAATTAGTTAATTTTTGATTAATTAAGTTAATAAAATTTAGCATTAAAAGCTAACGCAATCTAAAATTAATTAATCAATTTGATTAAATTAATGCTTTAATTCATTTATCATATTTGGCAAAGGGAAATTATCATTATTCATAAAATAATAATAACAATATTATTATCATATCTATTAAATTTGTATAATTCGATAATTTATTTGATTAAATTCTTAATGCAAATTTAATTTATTCAATTATTTGTTATTCAATTATTACGCAATGCAATATATATGGCTTAAAAAAATTTTTGCAAAAATTTTATAAATTAATAAAATATATTTAGACTTAATAAATTAATTTAAATCATTTTAATTATCAAAAAATCAATAAATAAATAATATTATGATGAAAATGTTGAACTTTCGCTTTTTTAACCCACTATTTCATTATTATTATTATTATTATTATTATCATTAAACTATCTTATCTTTTTGTTTTTCTATTCCAAAAATTTTTCTCTCTTTTAACTATTTTGCCAATTTTTTTTTGTCAACAAAAGCAAATAGAATTCAATAAAGTGGTGATTATAATGATATATTAATGATAAGAAGTAAATTTTGAAATAATCTAACAATCTTTCTGTTCAACATTTCATATACTTTTTTCAAGCAAAGCTTTTTTTTCTTTTTAATTTTTCATTTGCCATATTTTATTCAATAATTCTTTGTTAATTTTTAATTTATTTCTTATACTTTGTATTAATTTATACATTTCAGATATAATTTAAGTTATTCATTTTGATTATATCTGATAGTAGAAAAATCAGAAAGCATTCATTCATTTTAAATAATATAAACTTATTATTAATTATGATTAATATTTATCTATCATTATCATTGTTATCATTGTTATTATTATTTATCATTTATTATATTTATTATTACTACTATTATCACTACTACTACCAATAATATTTTTTAAGCAATTTTAGTTGGAAGCTTAATTATTTCTTTCTTCAGCTTTTCTATTCATTCATTCGTTTTTTTTTTCATTTTTTGTTAATCGAGAAAGAAGAGAGTACTTAAAATTGAATTAAATTTTGCTTTTCTTTTATGCCTATAACAATAAAATAGCAGTAATGATGATTAGTAATAATAATGAATAATGATAATGAATAATTTTTATTCAAATTGTATTGATATATTATGATGATAATGATGATATTGTAATGATAATGATAATGATAATAA
This sequence comes from Dirofilaria immitis, assembly GCA_024305405.1. Lineage (NCBI taxonomy): Eukaryota > Metazoa > Nematoda > Chromadorea > Rhabditida > Onchocercidae > Dirofilaria > Dirofilaria immitis. Next base: position 2,374,471 of record JAKNDB010000103.1, read on the forward strand.
ATAGAAAAGTAATTTTGCACTATCCATTTGTTGATCAAGAATTTAAGAAAAGCAGAATAAAATAAAATATATAATTTGTTGATAACAAGAATAGTAGCGAATTTATTCCAAAAATATTTCTGAAGAAAAATGATGGAAAATGAAGAGAAGAGAGAAGAGATGATAAGAATTGACAAATAAGCATAAAGTATTTCGTTTTATATAAATTTATATTATTTTGTTGTATGATGAAGAGGGAAGAGAAAAGATACTTTATAATGATATGATAAAAGGAAGAGAAGGCAAAGATATGAATGATGAATTTGATAAGGTTTAAAAAGATAAGTTCGTTGTTGAAATTTTACTCAAGATAATAGTAGTGATAATAGAAGTAAACAAAAAAAAAGAAGAAGAAGAAGAAGAGAAGAGGAAAAATTGAAAGGAAAAAGAGAAAGGAAGAAGTGGAGGAAAAAAGGAAGGAAGAGGAGGAGGAGGAAAAGAAGGAGGATGATGATGAGAAGAAAATTTTTACTACATATTAAGCAGCATTCTCGAATTGCAGCCTTGAAGAGGGAGAATGTTTCTTTACCAGTCGCTATTAACAATCATAAAATTCCAATTTTTTCATCTTAAAAGGCAGCATAGTTTGATAATAAATAAATAAATAAACTTGGCACCTTTTTTTTTTTATTTGAAAAGAAAATTGATGAAACGATGCTATACTGATCATATTTCTATCAATTACAATATTGATGAAAATTTCAATGAAATTAATGAATAATTCCTATTCTTCATAATAGTAATATTATTTCAAAAAAAAAGTGCTAATTCTATTGTTATCACTATTTTCATTATCATTATCATTACCATTATTATTATTATTATTATTATTGCTACTACTACTACTATTACTACTACTACTACTACTACTACTATTATTTTATCATTGTAATTCCATTGATATTAATTTTGTCACTGTTAATGACAAAGATATTAAATTAAATCGTAATATAACTGTTATTATTTATCTACTATTATTGCTATTATTAATATTGCTTACAATTTTCATTGATACTGATTTTTCTACTGATAATGATAAGATACGAAAATAAATTACAATAAAATTGATATTATTTATTGTGATTATTCATTCAGTGTATATTTATTGCTATATATTATTATCATTGAACGCAAAAATTTTATTATAATTATTACCAATGATATTATCAACGCTATCAATTGCTATTATTAAATATTAAATTAAATTAATATTTTATGCAAATCTTTGGAATATACAAATTTGCGAGAAATAATTTTACGAATCCTAAAATATTCTTTTTTTTGAATAATGAAAATTGAATCACGTGAACTATGCTATACAGTCACGTAACTTTGTTGATGCTTCGTGTTGTTGATGTGGTTGCGCAAAGAACGGTTCAACAAACTGCGCGAATGCTTGTAGCTGAAATACCAGGTGATGTACAGGTATGCTATTTGATAAGAATCATTTAATTTGATTTCATTGAAATTACACATACCGAGCTATCAAGTTATTTTTTGCTCTTGCGATAATTCGGCACTGATATCACTTAGTTATCTATTTAGAAACAACTAAGTGATAAAAATTGGAAATAGTGATTATAAATTATCAATAAATAGAATCACCAATCAAGAATTTTTATCTTCAAAGCATAGCAGTTTCAATAGTAACTATGGAATAAAGATTTTAACAGTTTTGGTCTTATTTAATGAATGATTGAACTGATTGATCGAGACTGTATGTTCGGTTATTTTTATTGATATTAATTATCAAGCAATTCGGTTGGCGATCATCTACTCTATCATTTTTTGGAAATCGTTGTGCTATCTGCTATCGCCGATTGTTGAATAAAAATTCTTATCCTTAAAACTTAACACTGAACTATCAACTAATAATTTACTCTCAAAATAATAATTGTCAAACAAGAATTCTTACTGTGAAAGTCAAATAGTAACTATCAAAGAAAGTTTCATACTTTTAAAGCTCAACAGTTGATTGATGCATTTAGCTTGGCTTAGGCTATTGCTGCTATTATATACAAATTTGTCTCTGTTTCTATTGTTGGCTACTTTTAATAATTGCTAAAATGTTGTATGTATAATTTAGATTTATTCAACAAATATTTTATTTTTTCTCAGAAAAAAACGAAAATAAACGAAAAGAAAAAAATGAGAAATTGTAGAAATTTGATAAAACTAAACTAAATTTTATATTTGGTAAAATACAAAATATATCTTTCCCAAATTAATATTAATAATTTAGATTGATAAAACAAATAATTTATCTTTATAGCAATATTCTTGTAATAATTTGATAACATGTGCATATTTATGCTTATACTAAAGGTCAAAGGTTAAATAGGAAAATAAATGTGATAATAAAATTAGATGAGATAATATGCATTAATTAATTATTTATTTTAAATTTTTAATCAGTTAAATTATCTGTAACAAATTCAAAAGATTATTTAATAATCTTTTGAATTTAATTTATTCGAATAAATTAAGCCATTCGAAAACTATTAAGAAGTAATTAATTTTATATTTGTTATTTCATCTATTTTGTTGAATGATAAAAAATATTTTGAATTAGCTAATATATTTCGATGAAACATTGAAATAACAAATCTAAGTGAGATGTTGAAATGTTTTTATATATTATAGCAAAAATGACATTTATAATCAATCAACCTTTCACGTCATTTTGTCAATTTCAACTTATACATTTTTTATTTACTTTTTTTTTTCTTTTTCCTAAATATCATATATTTGCGATATGTAATGAATTCTTGTCACATTCGATTATTTCTTTATTAAAATATAAATGAAAAGATGCTAGCAAACAAATAATGATAAATAATCATGCTGATGATACATGATACATATATGATCATAGATCTAATATAAATAATAATACAAATAATCTTGAAATCAATAACAAAAGATATAAAAAGCATAAAGCAATGTAAAAAAAAAAGAAAAATAATGATAATGAATTAAAAATTATTATTAATTAAATTTGGAAATTAAAAAAATAAAAATTCATATTCAAACTTTTATTTTTTAATTTTTAAAATTATTCATTTTTCTGGTTGATTGAAATAATTATGCTAAATTCTATACCTACAACAAACATTGATATGATAATCGAGGAATTAAAATTGATAACTTGAAAAATTCTGCAAATTCAAATAAAACGACATATATTGAGAAATAAATATTATTAGTAACAGAAAAATAATCTTATTAGACTATAGAGAATTTTCAACTTCAAACTTGAATCTTGATTGATGTTTGATTAGCTAATATTTTTAGTAGCGTATAATAAATAAGCTAATATTATTTTACCAACTTATTTGATTTATACTTTCTTTCTTTTTCTTTAACTTTCATAATATAAATATGACAAGATAAATATCTTATCCATTCTTCAATCATAAATCATGATTGAAGAAATAAAATTCTTAAAAAAAAAAAAAATGTTACCTTACCCATATATATTTCTAATTAACAGTACAAAGATCATATTTTAGAATTATAATAATTTAATAAATATAAACAAAAAAATGTCCTTTTAAGCATTTCATATTTAAATAATTCATTTATTGTTTATGAAAAATTATTCCTATTTAAAAACTAAATTAATAAGCTAAGCTAAAATATTATTTTTGTCTGCATATGTATGTATGTATGTGTGTATGTATGTGTATGCATGTTTGTGTATTTATGTATGAATGTATGTATGTGTATGTATGTATGTGTATGTAAATATAAATGTTATCTGCTTAAAACTTAATTCACGCCTTTAAGCAAAAATATTTACAAGGCACATTCTCATGCTAATGACTAATTTTATTTATTTTATCATCATAGCATATGCATACATACATGTATATATGTCTGTACACATACACACATACATACACATACATACACACACACACATACATACAAATATACATCTATCTACATACAACAACAGACATGAAGTACTTCTTCCTCTTCAAAATTCCCAATTTTAACAAACACAGATTGATTTGATGAGCAAGAAAATCTAATTTCTAAAACTTTAGTTAAAAAGAAACTTGAGAAATATTATTTGGGAAAGAGAATTATTGATATCTCGAAGAACAGATATAGAAAATGCTCGTGAAAAAAAAAATTCGAGAAATTAAAAAAGTTGTACAAAATAGGAATGAAAAAATTGAGCAGGTGAAATAAGAGAAATTTTATTATATATACCTGAAGAAATTAATTATTTCATCTCATTTATTATAATATATTTTTCGATGATATGATAAAAATAAAATTTTATATAATTAATAAATTATTATCAATCTTTTTCATCTATGATATATTTTATCATAAAATATTTGCTTAAATTTTATTGATCATTGATTAGATAGATGAAATGTTTTGATTTATTTATCAATTTTTATCATAAACAATTTTTCATCATAAATACATCTTTCTTTCTTCACAGTATAATCGAAGTGATGAGATTTCTAATCAATTTCCGTCATCTAACATAAACAATAACATTTTCAAATAATTAAAGAAACAATATTAATTAAAAAATAAAAAGTAAACAGAAAGAGATGGATAAATTATCAGATTGATAAATGAATTGGGAAATAAAATTATTGAAATAAATGATAAGAGCAATTGTTAAATATATCATTCTGATTGCATTACCAAAAATAAATAAATAAAATTTCTAATTTAATTAAAATTCATAGATTGGCGCGTTATTCCCGTTGCACTATCAAATCACAGGTACTGAAGCATGTGGTCGAATATGGGAGCAATACGGTATACAACGTATGGAAATTGCTTTTAGTACGATAGCTGAATTAAATACTCTATTACCTTTCAAACTTGGTATTAGTATCAGGTAATTAAATGATATTTCCATTAATATTTAAATAAACTTATCAAATAACTTGGTATTAGTATCAGGTAATTAAATGAAAAAGTTATCAAATAACTTAATATTAGTATCAGGTAATTATTAAATAAACTTTTTTTTTAATTTTTTAAATGTAATAAATATAATAAACTTAGTAGAAATAATCAATATTTAGCATTAAATATAATATAATATATTTTAAAGAATTATTCAAGCAATTAAATGAAATATATGAATGACAATAATTAGAAAAAATATAAATATAAACAATACTATAAAAGTTTAATGATTGTTAAAAACATTCAGAGTATTTTCTTCATTCCATAATTTATTATCATCATATTTATTGATAACATTTAATTACACATCAAATACATAGATAGATGACCGATGATATAATATTATTTGATAAATATTTATCATGTTAAACATTCATTATCATTTCTGATATAATACTTACTTCTTCTAATTAGAATTTAAATCATTCTGAAGTGATTAATTTCTTTCAAAGAATATCTAATAGCAATTATGTTAATAATTTTCAAGTAACATTTAGTTAGTGACATATTATACGGATGATCGAATTTTATGAATGCTACTTTTATTATTCTTCATTTTTTATCATTTTTTTCTTATCTTATTATCAATGATAATTGAATGCATCAATTACTTCTAAATGATTTATTGTTATAAGTAATTTCAAGAGATATTCGTTTTTGATTTAAAAAAAATTAGTGTTGTCAATAAAAATTATTTCCTCTCGCTTTAACCTATTATAATAGCTTTTTGAAAGATTAATTTGAATAGTTGTTTATCAGTCAGATCACTTATTCTATAATATTTGCTTTTTCAATTATAATACGTTTCATTTTGATATCTCATCTACTTTAATAAAATATTAACTAAATTAGATATAACAATTATAATGATAAATTTGATAAAATTGAAATATTCAGTTATCTAAAATTTATTGAACTGATTTAAGTAAATACGAAATTTGATGATTATATTCAATAATTTTTCACTACGCTTTTTTTTCTTTTTAATCAAGAAAAGAAACTTCGTTTTAAATTAGTATAATGATAATTCAAATTTGTAATAATAGATAGCTATTTAGAAACAATACTTTTTGTTAACTTAAATTATATCGAATAAATGAATAAAATGATTACTTATTATCGTTAATTAAAATGATTATCCTATTATTAATAGAAATATGGAAAACTTCCTCTCAATCTAATCAAAACATTAAATTTTAGTTTTTTTTCTAATTAATCATAATTATTTTAAAAATTTGATCAATTAATAAGGCAAGAATTAATTTATAAAATTAAATTTGAACAACAAACATAGATAATATCGAATATTTTGAATTTATTTGATATTTTAACAAATATATTATTTGTTCCATTTTTATAGCAATGTGATATAATTAAGTTAAATTTATTATCAATTAAATATAATTTTGATTTCAAATTATTTTTAAATTAAATGGGAGTGGGAAATTTTTCAAATGATTTGAAATCTTTAGAGATTCATGTTGGACAGATCGTATTGCCATGGAACAATCTATTGCATTTTTACGTGAAGGTGTTGGTCAATGTTCATGTACTGCAACACCTGGTTGTCAAAAAAAACGGCTCCAGTTGTAGCAATTGTTGGTCCTGCAAAAAGTTCCACAACAATTGCAGTACAAAATTTACTACAAGTATTTCATATACCTCAAATCGGTTTGTATTAACTTTTTAGGTTTTTTAACTAAATTTAATTGTTAAAATTCTAGAAGTAGACACTATTTTTTTTAATGAACAAAAAGCAATTAGTTGCATTTTTATTGTAAAAATTATAATAAAAAATAAAAATACTAACTTCTCGTCTTTCCTTAATTTCAGGATACGGCGCAACTACAGCTGATCTTTCTGATAAAGAACAGTACGGTTATTTCATGCGCGTGGTACCAGCCGATACATGGCAGGCCAAATTATTTGTTGCTATGTTGGAACATTTTAATTGGACTTATGTGGCTGTTATTTATTCCGCTGGTTCGTATTTTGAACAGTACATTTATTAAAACGATGAATTCAATTAATCTCGAACAGTGCATTTATTAAAAAAATGAATTCAGTTAATCTCGAATAGTACATTTAGTAAAAAAACGATGAATTCAATTGTTAATTAATCTATTTAATTAAACATTGCTTACCTTTATATAATTCAGAAGTTATATACCTTCTATATATGTTTGTGTGTGTGTGTGTTGTTGTTTGTTTGTTGTGTTATGTGTGTGTTTGTTTATGTGTTCTTGTGTTGTTGTGTGTTGTTTGTTTGTTTGTTTGCAGCAATATTTGGTTGAAATATGTTTCTATATTATATTTATTGATAAGAAATATTAAATAATAAAAATATAAAATTAAATTCATTGAAAAATTGTCGAAAGCAATAAATTTTAAATTTAAAATTTTTTTTAGATTTTTCAAAATTTCTGTAATAGCGAGCAAAGGATTAAAATTTTTTTATTATAGGAAATTACGGTGAGAAAGGATTCGAAGAGTTAGATCGATTAATCAGTAATGATCTATCGGGAAATGTTTGCATTGCATATTCGGAAAAAGTGAAAAGTCTGGCAGAACCAGCTGAATTTGATAGAATTTTAACTTCGTTAAGGTAGAAAAATTAAACATAAATTAAATGAAAAGGAAATAATATTAATATGAATCTTTTTAAAGATAAAATTATTGATAACATTTGAATTTTTAGTATTTTGGCTATTTTACAGTAGTCAAAAGACGGTACCACAAGTAGTCGTATGCTTTTGCGAAGGTCTTACGATGCATGGAATGTTTAAAGCACAGCGACGTTTACGACAAAAAAATCCTGAAATACGGCCTTTTCAATGGATTTGTAGTGACGGTTGGAATGATAGATTAGATGTGGTCGAAGGTGTGGAATTTGAAGCTGCTGGAAGTTTCTCAATTAGGTAACAAAATCGAATAAATACACCTGAGATTGTTTTATTATTTACCGTAAAATAATAAATGGAACATATGTAATCTTTAATCGTTGATACTTCAATGCTGGTTATATACAACCTTATTATGAATTATTCCGCATTTTTAGAATACATTCTCCACATGTAAATTGGTTCGATCGGCATTATTTTTCTTTGAATCCCGAAAATAACGCGCATAATCCGTGGTTTCAGAGTTTTGGCAAGAGAAATTTAATTGCCAATTCGCGGTTGCTAAAGATGATTTTGAAACGAAAGTTTGTACTGGACGAGAGAATCTTACATTAAATTACAAACAGGTAGTATATACAATGAAATTTGGCATTTTTTCTTTTAATTTAAAATTTGTCGCATATAATTTAATGATTATTTAGCCAAGTTTCTCTTGATGACGTAATATGCAGTGATAAGCTAAATTTTTCTTTGAAAAGTTAATACGTTGTGAAAAACATTTGATATCAAAGAAATTTTAAAAATTTTATCAAATACGCATTAATTTTGCATTTTCAAATATTTTTCCTATCTTTGTAAATAAACAATTCATAAGAAATCCTTTCCTTTTTTTTCAGATTATACTTTTTTTAAAATTTCCGGCAATAAATTAATGCAATCCGGAAAGAAATGATAGTATTATTAGTTGTAGTATAGAAATTTATGCATTAAAGGTAACAAATTTTAGGATGCAAAATTGAGTCAGGTTGTTAATTCGATTCGCGTCGTTGGATTGGCTCTTCAAGCATTATATAACGATCGTTGTAGGGAAAATTCAACAACATGTACCGAAACATTTGCATTAAATGGTACCGTACTGCTCAAATATATGCTCAATGTTACATTTGTTGATCAATTCAATCAGGAAGTTTATTTCGATGCTAACGGTGATCCACCTGCATGGTAATGTCTATTTAAATTTTTTAAATTCAATTTTTCCCTCCAGTACAAATTTAATTCGTAGCATCGAATTTATGCCATCTAAAAAATCGTTACCTGGTTTTTTCAACACGAATAAACTTATTTCTTGCAATATCGTCTTGATTAATCATAAAGTTTTATCATCTTACCAATAGCATTAGGAAAAAGTATGATTATTTATTAGCTTTTAAAATATTATAATATTTTCATGGAAGATAAATCGAATTAAAGTTTCTTAATTTAGGTACGATGTTTTGAATTATGTTGGAGGTAAGGAAGGTTTTCGTATGGTTGGTGAGTATCGGAAAAAGCGTCGTGGAGCTTTTCTAAAAATTACGGAGAGTGATATCATGTTCTATGATAAAACAAATCGAATTCCCGAATCAGTTTGCAGTAAACCTTGTAAAATTGGACAACGAGTAAATTTTAGTATCATAATTTTTATGCAAAAAAATTTATGATAACGCGAAACGAATCTTTATCATTCTCTTATGCATATTATTGTTGCAAGATGAAAATGAATATGAATTATTGATTATTTAATTAATTAAAAATAAAATTTTAATTTAATAATTTGTTATTTTTGTAGCAAAGAGAAACAGCTGCATGTTGTTGGATATGCGAAGATTGTTTGGCATATCAAATTATTAATTATACAACACATTTATGTCAAAATTGTACACTTGGATGGTGGCCTAATGATAATCATACATGTAAATAATATACTCTTCTAAATTTTCAAATTAAAATCAAATTTTCTTTCTCTAACTTTTTCTTTTTTTTTATTTAAATCTTCGAAGATTTATTATTTAACTTTAAAAATTTATTAAATGATAATATTGTATCATATTTATCATTCAATACTGTAAAATTTTAGCTTGTTATCCATTGATACATGAAGGGCCAGATTGGTCATCAACGGGTATTATTTTGGCTTTATTACTTGCATCCTTAGGCACAGTAATGACTTTATTCACGATATTAATATTCCTTCGTTATAATAACACACCTGTCGTCAAATCAACAACAAGAGAATTGTCTTATATAATTCTAAGTGGTAGGTATTTAATAATTTTGAATATTAATCGTTTACGGAGCATTAATCGCAAATTTGATTAATCCTAAACTATGATTTATTATTATTGTAAAGGTTGCAAACAACATTTTAGGTTGTAAAAATTACCATTCTCGAATAAGTTCGAAATTCAAACTTAAATCTCTTTTTTGTTATGCAGTTGTTTAATCAAGCATAAAAAGCATAAAAATTCTATTTTAATCAGCAAATTGAATTTCTCATTATTCTAAAATTTTACTCATTATTTATCATTTACTAATATATATTTTATCATTATTTATCATTTAGGTATTACCATATGCTATGCAGTATCATTCGCTATACTTGCGACACCATCATTTATTACCTGTTTTATATCTCGTACATTACCTCCTATTGCTTTTTCAATGATTTATTCTGCACTTCTTACTAAAACAAATCGTATTGCTCGTATTTTAGCTGGTAGCAAAAACGTATTTTAACAAAGAAACCACGTTTCTTGAGTACTTCATCACAAGTAAGTGATATCATATAAATTTCATCAATTTAAAAATCAATAATTGATAATAAATGATAATTTGAAATTGCTTATTTCAGGTAATAATTACATGGATTCTTGTATGTATCGAATGTATTATTATTGCTGCTGGTATTATAATGGGTGAAATGCCACAGGCTGGTTTTGATCCATATTATCAGCCTCAACGTATGGTACTCATTTGCTCAACAACAACATTTGCCTTTTTAATACCATTTTTTTGGAATCTTTTCTTAATATCACTTTGCACATTATATGCAGTTAAAACGAGAAATTTACCGGAAAATTTCAATGAAGCAAAATTTATCGGTTTTACTATGTAAGTTAATTTGCAGAAAAAAAAAACGAAAAACAAAGTTATAATGTTAGCCTGAAATGGATCATATTTCAGGTCAATTAAAAAAATGCTCATACTTATTATTTATTAACTTATCTATTCATTAATGCATTAATTAGATTAGCTTTATAATTTTATTTTTATCATATCAAATCATTTTCTTCATTTATAGCTTCTAGAAATTATAATAATCATTATTATTATAATTAGCTTACATTTTTAAATGATTATATTATTATTAAACAAAAATATTTCTATAATAAGAGAATAATAATGGAAATATACTGTCTCATCATTTTTGGCAATTTCTGGTTAATTTCTTTAGGTACTGTATTTTGGTTGTTTAGTCCACGTTTATTTGTGTACTGTACTTTGGTTGTTTTCTCCACATTTATCGTTCTTTTTTAGGTACTGTACTTTGGTTGTTTGGTCTGCATTTATCGTTCTTCATTTCGGTACAACAAATAAAGCATTGACGATGAGTTTTTTGTTTAGTTTGTCAGCTAGTATAGCCTTAGTGCTATTATTTTTCCCAAAACTTTATATAATATTAGTACATCCGGAAAAGAATGTTCGTGCAAGCTATACAACAACCAAATTGATACGTTGTCATTTTGGTAATTCACAAACAACGGATAGAAGTAGTAAAGAAACAAATAATTGGAGACCTGAAATTGGTCAACCTTCTCTTTCAAGGTAAATATTATTTTCCCGTATATTCTGTAATAAGAAACATCTTATTTTCTATGAATTTACGATGATGTATACAAAATTATAAAAATATTTTTCAATCATACTAATTTGGGTCGAAAAACAGTTTCAGGAGTGAAACCGGATCACAATTAAAATATGGTTGCCGAAAACGTAAGCTATCATTTCATCTTAGTCAAAGTCTATCACAAGATGTATCAACACAAACTGAATCCGCAAAAATGTCCTCTAAGTTGGCTCGAACATTTTCAATCATTGGTAGTGGTATTGGTGTTGCTGATACTAGTATTTCTCAACATGATATCAAGAAACTAGAAGAAGATGATGATGTACAACAATTAATTGATTCATGTCGACGATATCAGGTGTGAAATAGTTATTACAAATTATAACAATTTTTCTGGTTTTAGCATTAAAATCTATGGCATTGCAAAAAAAAGGTAGATGAAATGAGATTAATCCAAAAATAAAAATTTATTAAAATTGAGAGAAAATTTCGCAAGATTTATCGGAAATTAAGTAATTAATTTATTTCTTAGCTTCGATTTGATAAAAAAGATTAAAATAGTAATTTATTTTATATAAATATGAATTGATTGCAATATTTTTAATTGTTAACTTTAAATTTTGAATTAATCATAAATTTTAATTAATTTATTATCAAAAATTTCATCCCTTCTCCTTTCCTTTTTTACAGATTGCACAAGATGAACGTTTCCATGGTTCCGTGAAGAATTTATTGTTGATGGAAAAAAAAGAACCAAATGAAAATATTGGTAATCTTATTGTTGATTCAATGCAAACTGTTTTGAATACGGTTTCAAAACAAATATTACCTATGACTTCATCATTAGCACATGATCAATTATCTAACGAGGATGGCAAATTTGAACAGGTTTGATACAAATATATTATCCAATTTCATACATATATTAATCTGTACAAAACTTAAAATAAACTTATCAGCAGCATGCTATATGCAGTGATAGTAAGTAACATTGATCAATAACAGATCTGTGATATCCCTAGACATCCAAGATTGCATGCTCGTTAAATTGGAGTGTTTTTATGCTATAATCATTACCGAAAGATACTGATAACCATATGAAAATCCTTCCGTGATTAGAACCAAGAATTGCAATCATTCATTTGGGATTGTTGTCTTTCATTCGATGACAATTAATTGGAATTCAAAATTTAGTTACAACAACTTTACGATAGTATTTAATTTATAATGTATAATAATTGAATATATGAAATATAGAAATAAATAAGAGAATACAAATAAAAAGAGAAAATGCTCAAAAACAGATAAACAGGCATGATAACAATTTTAATAGATAATTTTAGGGGATGATAAAAATTAGAAAAATAAATATTAGTATAAAATAAGAATGATAATTAGATAATTTAATAAATTTAGTATTTTTCAATTCGTTTTGATAAAATCATTTTTACATTTCATCATAGTTATATCTATCTAATCGATTATCCAATTCATCGATTCTTTTCCTTTGTTTTTTTTTTTTTGTCAAGATCATTAAAACAAAATAGATCAGTGTTAAATTAATTAAAATTAATATTATAGCTATTGAAGAGTCGTGGAATGGAACCGATACAATTAACAAATGCAACACCATTATGATCATCTTATTTTATTTTTTTATGCAAATGTGATCTCTGCTTTGTTTTTTTGAAATCTTTTAATCTCTTATTAATTTTCGAATTAAAACTTTGATCGATTAATTGAAGTGTAATTTAAGTTTTTGGCAAAAAAATAATCGATGTTTTAACTTCAAGCATTTCTAATAATTAACACTTAACAATTGCTCATACATTAACCGAGTTGACTAAATCCTTTTTCAAAGCAATTAATTTATATGCTCAATTTTAAAAAATAAAACAAACATAAAAATGATTTTCGTGATCTCTCTTTGTTTTAGAAAATCATTCCATAAATAATATTTTATTTCTCAACTAATCATTTTTCCTACTTAAATCATTATCATCACTGATCTCAGTTGTTATCATTATAAGAGCTTTGTATATTATAAAATACGTTTTCCGAAGGGTATCTAATCAATATAGTTGAATTGTGATTTCTTTTTATCATTTTTTTATTTTTTGTAAAAACTCATGTATTTGTTTATATAAAATAACAACATTAAATTGAATTGATTCTGGAATCAACATAATGGATATTCGTTTTCAATTTTTTTGACCCGAACTGTATTAAATCAAAAATGAACTGAATTTAATTGAGCCAAAGTTAAATACTATATTCATTGGACTAAAAAAATTGATAGTATTGTAAATTGAATCAAATCTAAAGGTCATAAATTAAAAATAAAATATTTCGATATTTATTAGCTCTTAAATGTTATTGAATAATTAAAATTATGAGAACGGAATAAATTAATATATTTTATAGTTTATATATGGAAATATGAAATGAAATCTATGGTAAAAAAAATTTCGAGAATTTTTGGCAATTCATGAAAATGAATAAAATTTCTTTTAGTTTTTGATGAATGCATTAAAAATTATATTTTATCTTAATTCTCCAAAATAGAAAATTTGCAGAATTCGAGGTCAAGAGTAATTCTTGAACAATATTATTCTAAGGAACAAATTGAAAACAAAATTTTTACATTCTTTATTTACGGAAAATTGTCTCAGGAAAAGATTAATCAGAAGTTAATTTCTTTTCAGAATACTTTTACAGATTATATCACAACTTAATCAAAATTCTTGGAGATATTTCTCCTGTTGAAACTAATGTTTTCGATAAAATAAAATAACTATAGAAAGGAAACTGGGAAAGGAGAAAAAGAGAATTTATGGTCTAGAAGTCGAAAAGAAAGGAAATCTATTATCCTTAACCGATAAATAATGTAGCGATTGACGCAGTGTAAGAGCTAGGATTCTGAATCTTTGGAATATTATAAGTCAGTTATATTCTGCAATGAAATTTGTGATAAGGATTAGAACGGATAATGAGCTTTTAAACACTAAATTAAAATATTAGATGCATCAAAACATTTTTAAATATTATTCGATGATTTCGAATTTATCAATTTTTCTATAGCTGAATTATAAATAAGTAAATTGTTTCGCAATTGCTTAATTGATAATAGAAACAAAAATAGCTAATGCAGCTGAAATTTCGAGTCTTGATGATCTTAATGATGTTGCTTAAAGTTTAAACCTAAAATTAAGAAAAAGACTATTTCTAATTCTGAACTACATTTTATCTATAAGAAAAAAAATTAACTTAAGGATAGGGAAACAGCATCTTCTATTTTCTGTCAAATGAACATAACAGGTTTAAATTAAACTAGAAAAAGAAACTTCGGACGAAATAATTTAAGTGCAGTTGTATTCATGAAATTTTTTTTTATCAGCACTTTAAATGAAAAGTATTCTGTCTTTCTTATGAAGCATAAGTTGAAGATTAAAGTTTGTCCCATAATTCAGGTATTTATTCTTTTCAATTTGTTAAATAATTATTTACTAAAAATCAACTAACAAGAGATATTTTAATCATTAGGAATTTGAGAAAAGAAATTTATCTTGTTATCATAAGTAAGTGAAATAATCTATTTCGATCAATTATCGATTATTTTAAATGCACATTTGTTTCAATTTTTACTTTTATTATTACCTTAGATCAGTTCTTTTTTTTTGTTTTTATTTCTTTACCATTTCCTAGCATCCATTAATGAAATGAAATGTTATATTGGTGAATATGTACATTTCTTTAAATACGGAAATCACAAATTTTTCATGAATCACAGTATTTTTTTGTCGGGATTTTGAAATCCTCAAGTTTTATGGGAAAATTTTCCGTGTTAGTAGCTAATGTTTCTCTTAGAAGTTGAGAGAAATAGGATATAATAACTAATTTAAAATAAAACTTATATAGTTGATCAATTCAAACTCGCTTACTAAACTTTTGATGTAGATTCTTTAAAAAAATAGGAAGGTAATCAACTGATCTAATTTTAGGTTGCATGTGAAATGATCCATAATACTAAGCTTATATAGATTTTATACTTCGATTTTTTTTGAGATTGAAATTTTGAACGATCCATCTATTAGATTTGGTTTACTTAATAAGTTAAATTACCATAATATTATTTTTAAATCAATACATTGAATGAATTTTCTCAGCAATTTTTCGAGAATCTATTTATATCAGCAGGTATATAAACTATTTATACAAGTTCTTGATAATGTACAAAAAATATTGGAAAGGCTCGAATTAACTATTAATTATTTAGATCAAGATTTGAAGAATATTTTTGGTATCCGTGCGAAAGCATTGTTCCATAATGTCATTGGATAAGGTTAGCAAAATTGATAACTTTTGATTTGTCTTAAAATCAGTAGTAAATTGCTTATGTTAACTAAACTTATCGCTATCTAATAATTAATTTTATTTCAAGAAAACTTTGTATTATTTTCTTTAATGCTGGCATAGATTATTTACGAGATTATTGTTTTTGAAGAAGTTACAAGCATAGATTTAAAAGATATGATATCATTGGTATTGAAATCAGAAAATATGCAGATATGTATAATATTATAGAAATTGCAAAAAAAGATTAATAACTGAAGAAAAAAAAGATAAGTAATGATAATCAATATATTTTTGGATGGTTAATGAATAAAAAATTACAAAAATGATAAATATTGAATAATTTCATTTTATCAGTGAAATTTAATTCAATTTTAGAAAATAATTTTTATTTAAAAAAAAATTTTGTCTTTCAGACACTTGAAAATGTTAATTTGTCGTTAATTAGTCTTACTTCCGGTATTGATGATTTATTGGCTGTGTTTCGATTGGGAGCAATATTAATTGTTACTGCACTTTGTATCATGATTATTGGTTTAACGATACTGTGTTATTACGTCAAATGCAATGAAGTAAATATCTTATTTCAAACTTAACGAATAACAAATTTAATTTATATATTTCAAATTTTTAAATAAATATCTAAATTATCCATTATCTGAGTTCGAATATTAGTAATTAATTCTAATATCAATATATATATAGACTGATAAACATAAACAGACAATCAGTAATTTATCACTATGAAATTTCTAACAATAAGTATTAAAACTCATCAATTTAATCCATTCGAATAATCCTCGAAAAGCATCGTTAAACAAACAGATTTTTTAAATTCTGAACAAAAAATATTTGATTTCTAAAACCGGAAAAATCCATGCTTTGCATTTGTTACAATACAAAGAGTAGGTCGTACGATAATCATTTAATCGGTAAAAACATGATTCTTTTTTAAACAATATACAGTAATCTCTCACGATTACAACATTATATGTATCGTCCATCTGGGATAGTTTGGAATAATTTTAACTTAATAGCTGACATCACAAACAGCATGATTTATCAATGTTAGGATAAAAGTTTTATTGTCATATTTAATACATAAATGTCATATTTAATACATAAATTAATTAAATTCTATTAATCATTCAAAAAAGTAAGATATCAATAATAAAATCTTTTTTTTAAACTGAGCTTTAATGAATTTTACAGATTAGAAGTATCATAAAAACAAATAAGACAATTGGACTACTTGATAATAATGATAAGGCACATCTTTCTGTATGAAGAAATATAAGAAGAAATGTGATCATTCTTCAATCCAAAAAGTTAGTGGAAATTTTTATCTTACCAAAATGATAACATTCTTTTGCATCTGCGACAGCATTGCTCACTCTTATGTACCTTTTTGAGCTTGGGATAACCTTGAAATTCATTATCCCAATCAATGATCCAGCTTTATTATAAAAGGCATAAGTTTTCTTTTTCTAATTTACTATTTTTTTATCTTTAGAAATTTTCTTTAGTTTTATCAATTTATGAACCTATTTGTTTTGAATTTGTTTGATAGCATTTAAGGTAGACGTGGGATTCGCATTGGTTTAGATTCAAATTGACTTCTTTTCCTTTCCATTATTAAGGCTTGACTTCTAATCACTTCTTTGATTTCTTTGGACTACTTCTTCTAGAAATTGTAAGAGCTTATTCACCGATCATAGTTTTTGATCCTTTTTTATTAATACACTTTATGTAAAACATTCAAACCAACAATGTTTCAGTAATAGTTCGGTGGTAGACTATTCTAGATTCTCTCGATCATTTTGAGGTTATCCTACAATTCTCGATTATTTTTCTTAATAAATTGGTGATGATTTTTCGAATTTTTCGGTTCTTTATAATGTCGTAGTTTTTTGAAACAATGTCATAGCTTCTAGCGACTTGTAAAGCGTTCCCCTATGAACCAAGAAGATTAGATGTTTGAACTTTTGAATATGTCATTATACTAATATATATATTGGAAGTCTTAATTAAAATAATTTTATTGTTGTCTGATCAGTTATTTTATAGTCCAGACATTAGATTTACTAACTGACAGTTATTCTTGTACATAATTAGAATTGGATCGGCTTCTCACTTCTTCAATTAAAAATATGTTTATCCTCGACGACCTCCTTTTCCTTCTATTCATCTTTTCTTTCCCTTTTTTTTATCGGACCAGGATTTTTTAAAGCCATTTTTCGTCAATTGATTCGAAAATACTGTCGGAAAAAATTGAAATAATTTGTAATATAAATAATATATCTCGATAACCAAATTATTTTTTTGAACCATTTATTATCTAACTAATCATTCATCTAATTCTCTTCCTTATTCCCTATTACAAGGCTTATGTCAATACTTAAAATGTAATCTATGCCGATTATCTGAAATGTTGCAACGATCAAAGCTTGTATATGTCTATCTTTTCCTTTGTTCCGATAACTAAACCTTTTGTATAACTAATATGTTACACACTACCAATCACAGCAAAAGATCAAGGATCACCGACACGAAAAAGAAATTCACACGATTAGCTAGCATGTTGCAGGCATTAGTTAGTTATACGATCAGCAATATCGGCGGATATTTTCTATCGGTTAACTACGTCCATACCCGGCATCTTCATTACAAAAAGATATGCCATTGGCCAAAAGGAACCTCTAGATCCATAAAACCTTTGAACTTGATTTACCCTGCGATTTTTTTCTTTTGCTTACTCTAATACTATTATTATCCTATTGCAGTACTATATTTGCTTTCCGGTATATCGTCCATATCCAATGTATCGATAAAACTTTCCTAAAACAACTAAATACTTCTGCAGCAAATATTAGTGTATGGTTCGAAATGTTTTGCCCTTTTTTCGATAAGTCTTGTTATATGTTCGCATAGTTTTTTTCTTGGCAAATGTTAATCCAACGTTTGATTTCATTGAGAAGCATTTCTAATCTTCTCTTGTTAAATTTGCATTCCTGATTAGATTGGTAGATATTTTATTTAACATAAACGAGAAACTTAATTTTTAGATTAGAAGAATTACATATGAATTGGTTTACAGGAGATGTTCAGAATATTTTAGCGATTGAGTATAAAATAGGCGAACTTACATGTAAATAAAATAAATGATTCATTACTTTAGGTATCGTAATGTCGCTAATTTCAATATCGCGAAACTCCAAATAGATAATAAAATGATAAAATAAAATTTGAAAAATAATTAAAAAATATTTTGATGATTCATTAGTTGCTATTTGTCTCATTAATCTACATATTTGTTTGAATGATTGTAATTTCCTGTCTAAGAAATTTATCTCATTTCCTGTCTTGAAATACATTTCTCCATGTTATCATATTTCCTATCTTAGAATTCTAATTTATTTTACCAACCATCCAATTCTAATCATAAGTAGATCTCTATACTGTGTAAGGTAAAAACCTAACAAACCTTCCTACAGCCCAATTTGTTACTATTTAAAAACTCTCTAATTTAATTTAAGAGTCTAATGAATTCCGAATTATCCATGCTAACTCATCTCAATCCCCTTCAATTTCTTCGATTTTATTTTAAATCATTAATATCGTTATTGTTGGTTCGTGCGTTATCACTCATATTAAGGTCTTCCTACTCCTGTCCTGCATAAGGAATAAACTTTATTACAAATCTGTTGTGACATCGACTCAACCAATCCAACAAAGTTATCGCAACACGTAACATTAGTTTAGATTTATCTTATGTGATGAATCATTTGGCTGATAAAATATTCATAAAGCATCTTTATAATTCAAATTTTTAGGTGTAAAAATACTTAACAATAATACTTGATTTTCATGCATTTCGATATTTAAATTTCAAAGATTTCCAAATTGTTTGGGTTTTTCCAAACTACTAATTGAACAAACAAACAATCGATTCATTAATAATTATTTGTAAAAAATCAAATTTAATTAATATTCATTGATACTTTCAAGAAAATGTTTACAATGTGTGTGAATTTGGAATCACAAATGATTGAATTTAGAAATAACTTTTATGAAATGCTTTTTATCTTTATATAACAAAATTCTCGACTCATTTTATTGCCTTACTCTCTAATCGATAAACATTACTCATACGATAAACTAAGTCTATTCAATGATATCGATTATTTTAACTAATAATTCAAAATTTCCATGGAAAAATTTTTTTAAATGTCATTTGTATAAATTTGTTAAATAATATTATATTTGAAAATTAGTTTAATGAATAATGGCTAAGTGCAAATTTAACGAAATATCGCTATATTTTCGTCAAATTCTTCAGAGAAACAAATCAATGAGTGATAAATACTAAACAATGTCGAAGTAAATCATTCAATTAATTAATTAGCCGTCCGATTCATTCATCACTGATTTTTTTTCGCAAAAAAAAGAAGTGCTGCACTAAACTGTGAATATGCCATGTCAGAAACAATAAATTTTTGAACTAAAATTGATTGATAAAATTTGTTTTAGTACACAAATACTGCCAATTGTGTTGAATTGATATATAATGATCATATTTTTTCTGTCCTTTCTTCAATTCAGTTGGGCATTTATCAATTCTGTTATCCATTTATTTCTCTATCATTTCTTTATTATCATTAATAATTAAAAATTTCCGTTTTTCATTTCAGGAGATAAAAACGAATGAAGCCTAATGTTTGTGTGGTTGGTAAATTTCAATGTAATATTTAAAAATTCATAAAATTTATCATGATAGACGATAAATCAGAAGATGATAATAATTCTCACAAATAAGTCGATCAATATATTCATACTTATTTCACATTACACTCCTGATTTTCATTTTTGATGTCTATTTCTTTCACCAATAAGAATTTTGAATTTCCTAATTTGCGACGTTGATCTATTCTATTTATCTATTTAAATTACAGTAAATTTTTGCAAGATAAATTTTCCAAATACTTTTGAAATAAATCACAAAACTTCACCTTCAAAATGTGCAATGATGAATAATAATGTTTCTTAAAACTGCGCTAATAAAAAAATCGGAAGAAATTAATATTAATTTTCAGTTGTGCTTGTTCTCATATTATTAATTCAACTGTGAATAATTAAATTGAGAATAATAATTTGACATCATCAAATTCATTAACTTCAATTATGTTCTACATTTGATCCGGAATTTGATCAGTGAAGAAAAGTGATGGTTCAGACGATCAATTTTGAATTATTTTCTTGCTCTATTCCTACGCATGCAATTTTCTTAGCTCAATATATTACAATATCTCAGTTTAAAATGATAAAAATCCCGAACTTGTGTAAGTGGTAGCTTCCGGAACAGAAATTTCTTCTTGCAATGTTTTGGAATAGTTGTGCTTGTATGTCCTTCTATAATTTTGATTCAAAATTTGGATTCTATACCGTAATTCTATCATGATTTTTTTAACTTTTACTGATTGATTTTATTACGATAATGTGTAATGTGCATGTTAAGTAAAAATAATACTAGTTAATTTGTTGTTCAGTACTGAGGCATTTTTTAGTTGTTTCTGATTCCGCATATCGAAAAAATAAAGGATATTCATCTATTTAATTATTTGTATGTCATATTTCAATTGAAGTTAATATGAAATGAGATTGCGCAGTTTTTTCATCGTTCATATGCTTTTTCTTTTTCGAATTTTCATTGACCTTGAAATGGCTTTTTTTATTTTAATTCATTGCTTATTTCAATTATGATAATTGATTTTCTTCAGACGAGTAATCTCTTACATTCAGTAAGAGATTACTAATTGTCCTTTCAATAATTTATTTTATTTCATTAAGTTAATAATTAAATTATTCATTTAGAATTAGAATATGAACAGTAGTACTTTGACTTCGTAATGCAATGAAAAATGACAATCAATACTGTGTATTTATTTGTATATAATTTCAAAGTTTTAGCCTGCTATTAACATGTTTTATTTATTTGACATCAAATTTAAATGACCATTTCACGAATTATATTCTTATAGAAATATGATATTTCAAGATAATTATTGCTTTTCAATTATCAAAATATTTTAGTTATTCAAGAAATAATTGACATTAAATCGGCTAATATATTCATTTATTTCCAATATCTCTTATCAATCAATAAGTCATAATGTTAATTCAATAATATATATTTTTTAAATTCATTTAGTCTAAAGTCTGTTTAATAATTTGTTGGATTTACAATAACCAAACAAAATTTTGCATAATTTTTATAAGTTTCCAATTTGCAAAATCAACAAAAGTACAGCAATTAACGATGATATAAATTATAGTAAAAAGGATAACTGTAATGCGAAAAATAATTATAGTAGAAAGGATAATTGTAATAAAAGGATAATAATAGGAAGGATAATAATATTGTGCGAAACCATAGTAATAGTATGGTGTTCTATCGTACCAATTATTTCCTTCATTTCGATAGTCTGTATTTTTTCAAAATATTCCTTGTCGTACGGGTCATAGTAATCATAAGAATTGTACCAATTATGTGAAGGATGTCCTAAATTATTAGAATTGGAATTGGAATTTGCTACATTACCATTAACATACGAACTGACAAGTTTACCGAGAACAGTACCAATTGTAGAAGCCGCCAACTTAAGACGATCCATTTTACTTTTCCTTCTTCTATCTTTTTTATCTTTTTTCTTGGGACTTGTTGCATTGCAGTTATCTTTTAACGACTGAAATTTAAAATAAACTTTTACTGAGTTCACTGATGCTGAAAAACAAAAAAAAAACTACAGTTTTTATAGTATTAGTACTATGCCATAAACTGTAGTTTGTATTGCAGTTTATGATATATTAAGCATTACGATATCATAAATGTAATACTTACGTTATCTTCTATTTTATTATTGTTCAATGACTGTACATTTGAATTCACTTCTGCATCTGTTTCAGCGATTAATAATGAAATGCTGAAAAAAAGGAATAGATCAATAAGTAAATAAACGATAAAATAATATGACAAAATAATCAATAATTTTGTATAATAAAAATATCTTAATACAACTAAACTTTTGATTTTTGTGCTATAGTTTTGTAAATTTTGCTACGCTACAATGACATGATTAACATATTTTCTTTGCATTATGTCAATTTATTATAAATTGTACTAATTGATGAGTGTGGAAAACAAAATTTCTTTACACTTAAGTTACTTAAGTTAATATGTTTTAAAGGATTGATTGCATATAATAAGCAAACTTGCTCCATATAATGAGTTAAGATCAATCAAAATAATTAATACTGAAAACCGAACGATTTCAAGAATCAATCGATCGTTCAGAGAAGCTTTAACGACAAATCCATGATCAGTCCTTCAACTAAGCAACGTCGAGAAAAAAGAAATGAGAAAGGTGAAAAAGTTGGATAATTAACAACTGTATTTGAATATTTTCTGATTATTGCTTGTCTTAGATAATGTGTATGATGAATAAATTCTCTGTCAGTAAATAAATCTTTATCACACCTATTGTCCACGCCAAAAAAGCATAAAGAAACTTTCATAACCGACTAAATGAATGATATCATATTGGTAAAAAGTGTCTCTCTTTGTCACGTTAACTTACATTAATATTAGAATAATTGAGTATTTAACGGTAACCAATAATAGCATGATAAGAATCCGATATTCCTGCAAATATAATTCAGTAATAGTCGATGGTATGACAATAAGGCTGAAGAAGCTTGTAACACGGCAGAGCTGAATATTATATTATTGATTGATTTTTAAAAAGTAGTAGAAAGGAAATCCATTAAAGTCTTAGCATGAGAATTTGTTCAGTGAGAATTTATAGTAAAATTAACGGATAATTAATTTATTTTTTAACGAATTGTCTTATGAATATTTAGCAAACAATCAACAAGTAATATTTTCATATATATTTAAGGATAATGTAAATATTTACTTGTGTTTATCATAAGTAATTTCATTATCTGATTTTTGAAAAATTGAAAAGTCATAAACTTCAAAGTAAAGGTAATTGCAATACCTGGAAAATCTAATAGTCATGTTATTGGTCTTACTATTTAGCTAAATTTGAAGTATTAGACGAAGGGAGGATTTTGTAATTCTTAGAATTGATAACAACTTGCCTATCTTTTTGCAATAATTCGTCAGTTAGTTCTATTTCTGAAACGTCATCTTCCAAAATTTTTGATTGATTCTGTGTGCTCAAAATAATAACGAATAAGCAATATCTCATTGATAGCAAATGAAGTTCTTGTGTATAACATATGAAATTTTGTGTGGCTGATTTTAAATATTTAGTAGCAAAAAATATGACTATGGTAAATTTTACAGGTACAGCAAAATGTCATAATTACCTTTTCAAAAGGGAAATATATGAAGGGAAATATTTCATCGTGGACTGATAAAAGAAACAAAACAACATACATATCGATGCAGTAATTAGCTGTTACCATATGTAAAATATCATTTGATCGTAATCATGACAAGGATTCTATCTATTTTTTATTAAACATATTTTTCCTTTCTTCTCTACATAATAGATCATAGTATCGGAGAGATAGATATCATTTTCTCTTTCTGTTAATTATTATGATTAATTAATAGTTTAATTGATTTTGTCTCCTTCTTATTCTATACTTACCGTAACATTTTGATCCAAGCAGATTTCAAAGATTTCCTCTACTGTAATATAGTGTAACATTAAATTATACTTCAGTTAGAAATTGGTCGCATTACCACTTTCCTGTGCTAATCAGCATTTGATAAAAATGTTTTATTACATTGAAATTGTTAAGTGAATTTCTGCCCAAGAAAAAAATTTCGTCAACTTCAACATCCTAATTTAATTGCTAGTACAACTTTTTCATTAATGAATTAATTTTCTGTGTCTGAGAATTAAGCAAAACGAACAATTTCTGCAATCTGTTTCGCAGTATTAGAAATTGATCCTAATAAATGATTCTTTAATAGAATTTTAGTAGAATTTTAGTTTAATGCTGCAAAATTAACTTACGAAATTTGTTTCTAGTATAGATAGATATAATAAAGGGGAATAAAATTTTTCAATTAACTTACTGGAAGTGTAAAGGACAGAAAAATTTATTTGATTCACATACAAATGATATTCTATTAAACGGACACTGAAAAGCTGAATTTCAACTTCATTGCGAAATTAAGGCATGAATAATGGTAAGTGAAAAGCTTTGAAGATGAAAACTCTTAGGGTTTAGGAAAAAATCACAGTAGTAAAGTTCAAAACAACCTTTGAGGATTAAATTAAATGATCATAATAGAAGATGAAACAATCTTGCGACAAATAAAAACAAACATTCAACGATATTTGGATTTCTCGTAAAGATTTGTTATCACATTATATCGATGAAACAAATTTCTTCCGTCAAATTTAAATCCTAGTCAATTTCTTATAATTAATTCCTTCCTTCTTTTAGGCAAATTTTGCATA
Source organism: Dirofilaria immitis (assembly GCA_024305405.1). Taxonomy (NCBI): domain Eukaryota; kingdom Metazoa; phylum Nematoda; class Chromadorea; order Rhabditida; family Onchocercidae; genus Dirofilaria; species Dirofilaria immitis. The sequence continues at coordinate 2,399,817 of JAKNDB010000103.1, forward strand.
ATGTTTTCCATGAAATTTCGTTTGAATTTATTGCATATTTCAGATACATCTTTTATTAATAGAAACTATGAAAATACTTTTCATTGTTTTTCAGAAATTTTAGTTTCTTATTTAACGTGTAGACCTTATCACGTCAGAAAAAAATCAATTATTAATCTAACATTTATTATCAACTTATCAAATTTTATTTCTGCAAACTTTTTTGACGAATTTAATATTCGCCTGTAATAATATAGCGTTATTTTTTTGACATTCGTGATAACAGGAATTGAAAACTAAAATGAAATAAATAATTTTAAGGAGATCTGAACATTTTTTTTAGGTTTATTGGAGTACTTCTAATGAAGTTTGATACTATTTCACTTCATCTATTACTAAAAAGTTTTTCTGTCTTTTTTTCTCTCGGTCTTTCAATATATGTATCACATGTTCAATAATATGCCTTTATATGGTAAACTGTTAGGTGAAGTTTCAAGATCGTTAATTTTTGCAGATATTGAATCTTTTGAATTCGAACAAATCCTTCCTGAAGCCTTTTCCTAAACAATTCACTTTAAATTTTATTACCAGCTAGAAATTTGCAATATCAATCGCTAAATAAGACTTTACTTTGCACTATAAAAAATTTTAAAAAAGAGAATGAGAATTGATTTATTTTTAAACATACGACTTCATATGCATTATATATTATGATTTTTAATTCTTTGCCATTTTGAATTCTGACCAAAATATAATGAATTTAACCGTACTTAGCCGGAAAAGCGTATCAATTTGGCAAAAAGATATGGTTTTCATTTTCTAAATAAATAACTTATTATTATTTCCGGAAATTTTATTTATTCTGAAATTCTTAAAACTGAAATATTCGATGATATAGTGAATAATCAACACAACAGCATGGATTACAGCGATACGATCAGTTATTATGAGATTCTCCATAAACATTACAAATAAACAATCTGAGTCATTCATCAATTCAGGCCTAATTTTATGATCAAGTAAAATTACGTTTATATTTAAGAGCTGAAAATACGAGAAATTAAGAAAGTCGTACTACAATTTGTAACAATTCATTTTGATTTTTGATCGTTAAAAAATTAAGCAACAAAATTACTAACATATGAGATTTAATAATTGCGACGCAACTAAATTAGTAGATACATGAAGATTGACTGAAATGTAATATTGCTTATTATCAGTATTGCACTATTTGATTTTAAAAAACTAAAGCAACTTTAAGATTTTTTTAAGAAGAAAAATTGTTATAATAGCACATGATCAGAAAATATCTGAAGAATTAATTATGAATTCAGCGAAGAGTTATTTCAAAGTTACTGTTTCGGTCTTCGAATATACACAACTCACATTTGATAACGAATGAATAACTATTTAAAGTCTTGAGATGAACTTTTGCATTTCAAAAAAGATAAGGAAAATGGGCGGAAAGAAATACGAAATAACCTAGAAAAGTGAAAGAAAAAAAGTGAATCATTGAAATAATTGTAGTGGAATGAATATTTGCAGAAGAAAATGTGCCATTTGTTCGTTATATTTTACACCTCCTTGATAACGTTACATATCACCCTGATAAAGATATTCTAAAGGACAAAATAAAGAGACTAAAAAAAACTTTCAAGGTTTAATGGGTTTTTTCGGAAAAAATTCACAAATTTCCAATTATTATAAATTGTTTTTTCATGTCATCTGCGCATCGTTCTTCAATTAAATTTTTGATAGCAGCCTAAATTTTGAAATATCTATATTTCCAACCATTAAGCACAACATTTAAATAATTTAGATAGTTGTTTATTCATTTGGATTTCATTATTGAAACTGAGAATGAATAAACGGAATGTTCTTTGATTGTCGTTCTTCATTAAAGCAATTGATCATAATTTGCAGTGATTAAAAGCAACTCTTGAATAATTGTTGAGAAAATCTACGTATTTTCAAGAATGTAAAGAAATCAAAATGAAATTAATGCATTAGTGGAAACAAAAAACTGAATATAATTCTTGAGAACAAATTCAAAATAGCGTTTTTATCTACTAATGCCTTATGGGTTATTGTCAGCAGTAAAGAAATACTATGGATGAATTAAATGAAAATGTAACTAACAATGATGCATACAAATAACTTGATATCTAATAAGTCAAATAATGATAAAATCTGTCAAAAACGGAGATAACTTCATCATTCTTTAAAAATAAGTGATAATAATGAATGGATGAACATTAAATGGCCAAAGTGTAATTCATTTTGAAACATTTCATGAACTTAATAATTTACATATCTCTATAGTATCTTCACAATGATTAAAACAATTCAAGAAGTCTGATTATGAGTAATTTCAGTTGATTCTGATTCCAACTTTGCATCAAGAAAGCAGAAGATAGAAGAGAACAAACAGCTACTTCCCTTCATCGGCATAAAAATTCGTATGTTATGTTTCAGTTGAAGAGACGGTGAAATATAGATGAATATTTTCCTCGCCGATTATTTATTCCTCTCGAATTTTCATTCATCTTAGAAAATTTTTTTATTCCTTTTGCTGCTTTTGAAACTGTGATAACCGACTTTTTCGCATCCCTGCAATCATCCTTTCAGTGACCTAATTCGTTCGACTGTATTGATTAAACTATCAATTAAATTAATTGATAAGTCAATTTAATTAGAAATAGAACATGAGCAGTAGTGTCTTGATTACGCAGATTAAACAGAACTGACAAGGAGAAGGAAGTCAATACCTTTAATAAAGAATCATAGGAGTAATATCTTATCCATTTGTTAAGTGAAATTTGTTTTAAAGTTATCTTAATTCTTTTACTTTGCTTATCTAAAATTCTACATAAGTGCCTGTAAAGCTGTCAGAATGCAAATGAAAGCTAAGATACTAAAAATATACTGCATTTTATTCTAGGAGATGGTTAGTATTTAAGTAAGGCATTAGTACCAGATAATAGAATCTCTGGTGTAGCTTTTACTAGTTCAACACAAACGTTCAGATGATTAATAGAATGCTTGCTAGCAGATGGATAGCACCTATCACACTGTTTATCGCTTAATCGAAAAGGGTTTTATCTTTTTTGCTGCAATTTCAAGATTGAGTCAGTTTTAATGTTTTTTTTTTTTAGGTTAAATATATCTTCATCCCTAATGTGTCTTCTATCTTCTTGTAGTAAGTGAACAGTGATAAAGTCTGCTCCAGCGTCAATAGCTATCTCTGCTGGTTTTAAATAGATCTGGATAAGAAGTTCCTCGTACATTGCGAAGAGTTGCAACATGATCCATTTTAACATAGGGCAAATCAATTAGACATAGAATACAATAATCATTAAATTTTACATAAGTTATCCACGGAATATTGAATATTTTTTTATCTCTAATATTAAATTTACTAATTATTTTCGCGTTACAATTTTCATTTGTAGTCCTTTTTATTTTATCCAATTATTCTTTCATAAATTTCTTTGATCCATGGAACATTCGATACTATGTTTTATCATACTGCTCTCTCTTTAGCTGGTAAATTGGTTAATTGCGTATATTATTTCATTATATTTGAAAACCAAATGATAGTAACTGGAATTATCAGTCTAAATTAATTTGAAATAGCCGTAAAGGGCTACGATTTTAAAAATTGCAAAAAGAACTTACTAAGGAAAGTTTTTTTTTTTAACAGATAAGTTATCTCCTATTCTAAACATACCATTCTGTTGTGAAACACGTAAATAAAGCTGTCCAAAAGATATTGGTCAGTATCAGATCTAGATAATCTAAGGCAAATTGTGTAAATATTTAAGAGTGTTCAACTCGAGTTCCTGGAAAGTTAGGCATAATTGGTAACTTGAATGATTTTTCTTGCTATGATTTACAAATCATATATTTATTCAAATTCATTTGACTTCATCCCACTTTTTGAGTATCTAGAATTCTCTTAATTTTATAACTGCATAAGAATTTCCAGAATAATATAGTTCCTGTGCTGCCATCGTATAAAGATTTCGGTTTAAAATTATGTCTTGAATGATATAATGGATACACCAGTTCTCAATTCTCTGATCGATTTCTAGATTTCCCTAAAACTTCTTCGTAATTCTATTGTGCTTATTGATTAACACTTTCATTGTAAATCTATAATTGTCAGTTGTTAGTTGAGTTCACTCTTTTAATAAAAACTGTAGTCAGGAGATTTTTTTCTTTGTTATCAAATTTATAAACTATGTAATTTATGCAGTTGTTTTCAATAATTTTGACATTTGTCAAAATTATTTGAATCTGTAAGTTTAAAACTTTCATTTGTAATAACTTGTTTAATAACTTTTGCGATAATTTTTTCATTCGTTTTCATAATCTTCTCGAAGTTAAATTTTCACTATGGCCAAACTAATTTTTCTTCTATATCGTTCTTTTCCATCACTGTTGATAATTTTTGAATTTATAGAAGAAAGTTTCAACATCAACTGGAATAAAATAAGCATTTCATCTTTCGTATTTCTTTAATTTGATTTATATACGAATAATGAAAATTTGGAATGATTTTTTTATCTAACGTAGTATATATTTGGGATTCGATCATAAAATTACTTATATGTTTTTCAGAATCAATTGCTTTATAACAAATTGTGCTCCATGTACATCAATAAGTATAGCTAATAATTCTAACGTACATTATACCTTTTATAAGGATAGTTCGAGATTTATATTTATTGGCTACTCTCATATCTCATATAAGAAACGTTTTTTCATTTTCCTCACTTATGTGCTGATCGCAAGAGTTATTCTTTTTCTAAAGGTTGTCTGGTAACCTGAAGCAAGTTTCTATCAATATTATCAGTAATCTGACTCAATAATTCAAATCATTGCTTTCTAAGGTATTGATTTAGGTGTATAATATACAGTACGCAGCATTGATCGAATTCTTATTTCCGATGGTTCAAACCTCATGTATATATACATCATGGAAAAAGGAGAGGACTGTGTCTGAGCCTCATCCATGACTATAATTCTTGTTTTTACCTGCTCTCCTCTTTCTGTTGTTCTGTATCTTCCTCATATTGTAACTCCGTCTCTATGCCTGTATATATATAAAGCGTCTGGAGAGACATGCTTGAATTTTAGTGACCTTTGCGATTGATCCGCCGACATCGTCCTTCTCTCGTGTATTTAATCGTTGTATCATGTTTGCGTGTCATACGTTTATTTTGATACTCTGTAATATTAGTTCTACGTTAATTCCATGCTGATATTTTATTGTTTCGAATGAACAATTCTATCGAATCATCTCACCAGCGATTTTCGTAACAATGATTTTGAAGAAGCATTTTGAATTGTATCATTATCGAAATCAGGAATTCCAATAGATCATACTAAAGGATTTTCCCCGATCCTGGTCGGGAATTTTTCTAAATTCTCTTATATTCATTGGAGCTTCCTAATTCATTTAGCGCATAACTTTTCGATTACAAAAGATTGTAATTAATGAACGACTTATTTCATTTTATTTAAATGTTTTTTTTCCATTCTTTGCTGATTTTTTTGTCGAATTATTGAATTAGTGAATTTGATCCAATAATTTGCGAATATAATACAATGTAATAAGAATGGTTTCTTTTATTGCAGATATTCGTTGCATGCCATATTCGATGACAGTTGAAACATGTGTTATTTTTTGTTTTTAATCATTATTAATTATTTCAGTTAAGTTCTATTCCTTCGACTGATATCATTCGTGTTATTCAATTCAATTCGATGTTCCATTCCTCAGCAATCGTCTTGCGAATGATTATAAATTCAGAATAATTTCAATAAAAATATCATCAAAGATATTCATTAATCTATGAATGGCAAATGTTCGCGATTAGAATATTTTGGAATATTGAATCATTTGTACAAGGATATATATAAATGAACTAATATGATTATTTTGAATGTATGATTTTAAATACAAATTATTATACAGTAATTTAAAGATCTGAACGAAGAGAAAAAGTGATTTCTTCAATATTATTAGCATCAACGTTACCATATTATGATTTAAATAAATTGTGCTTTTTCATTCGGTTTTGAGTCATTGAAGGTATTCGGTACATAAAATGAGTTATAAAATTTCGAAGTACATGACGAAGAATTATCAAAACAGTTGTCTGATCAAAAATATTCGTCCTGTTCAAATTATTCATTTGTTTAAGTCGTTTAGCCTGCTTAAATAATTCTAGCAATTTATGAGATTATTTACTTTCAATGTGATATGCTTTATAAGGCAAAAAAATGAAGGCAAGATTCATTTATCTGAAAATTTTTGTAAAATTTCTCATTACATCATAAAAATTACCATTTCGAACTGTAGTTCAAAAGCATTTTCACTTATTTTGCATCAGGAATCATGAATATTACGTACTAAATATTATTTAATATCATTGTAATCATCAAGTTGTTTGTATATCAATTGAGAATATATGCCATGTTTGCAAACATTGCAAATTTTGAAAATATTTCGCAGCAATTTTATGCAAAATTCAGAAATTTCTCGATTCTGCTTTTTGCAATAATATAATTGTGCTTTATGCAATTAAAACCTAAACAAAGAACTTTCTAATATTATCAGATATCAAAAATTTGAACTCTGACACTTCATTTTGAAAACGTCTCTACTAAATTGAGACATGCTGAAAGCAAATGTTTGAATTATTCCGTGGAATACAATACGTTGATGTCGCAATTGTCGACGCTTACAAAATAATGTTGCTGATTATCATCTCTCGGAATAGTATATTTGCAAAGAGATGGAATGATAGACAGAATGTCCATCGACACATCAATGAGTAGAAAGAAGAATGCCTGCTTATCAGTTTCGATAGATTTAAAATGAATTTTGAAGCGTTCAAAAAACGATCAGATATGTCGCAAATTCGCATTCGCGGGATCCCGACTAAATGAACCATCAAATAAATGTCAACAATATTATGAGTCATTCAACCAATTTTACATTTCTTAGCTTCCCACGCCTTTTTTGTTGTTTTTATCTGAGCTCATTCCTACGGGAAGTGTCTTTGTTAATAACCGCTATAATATTTGTCTAAAATTCACATCTGTCCAAATTTTTATCCTAGTCTTCTCATTGGATTTTATCCAGGTTGTAATTGAATCTTAACAGCCCACTGCTAATGGGAAAACCACTCGCATCTCCTAATCCATATAAATCTTATTGTATAACGAAACAGATATCTTTTACGAATAAAAGTTTTTACTATCGGCTGGACAGCAACACAGTTCCAACGAGTCCAATTTAATTTAACACAACACAACTCAACACAACTCAAACACATTTCCAACCATCCGATTCAGTCCAACTCAGCACAATTCAACAAAACACAATTCAACTCAATTCACCTCAGCGAATCGCAGTAAGCTGATCAACTAACACGACAAATCAACCCGTTGAAACACTGGTGGTATTTGGCGAATATTCGACATCAAACTTCGCAACTAAAAATCCGCGAAAAGATATGGCATGCTATTTATTCAATTAGATTCTCCAATTTCATTTGAAAAGCGACGCAATACGAAAATTGTATGTAGAATTGCGTATAGTAAATAATAAGCAATCTAATGGCTCAAAAGTGAAATTTTTTGGATGAGAAAAAATTGGAGAAATTATCATTTTATAATTATTTTTGGCAACTTTATGGAAAAAATCGCGTCATGTTCATTACCGACACTTTCTTTTATTTGATAAATATTTTTGACTGAAACAAAATTAATATTTCAAAAGGAACTTTATTTTATTTGATCGAAAAATTATTGTAAAATTTCACTTCTTCTTTACAATGACTATGAATAAAGAATATTCCTGAAATCAAAATTGCTCTTCAATTCACTTGTGCTTTTCGCAACGGTTTTGTTCTCCATATCTTTTACAATAGCTTTTAAAATCTGCATCCAGTTTCTTTAATGTTTTGGGAATCACAGTAGTTGTATGCCATTCATTGTTCTTGCATTCATTGTCCCAGCAAAGGAAAATGTTTTGTGATTCCTAAAAATTTTCTATTCAATTTGTTATATCCTTCTACTCATGTGACTATAGTAAGATATATCGAGTACTGAAGTAGAATTTAAAAAACAACATTGAAATGCAGTTGGAGGTGATCGTAAAATGAATTCTTTTTTAAACGAGTCATTCAGAAAATGATTTAATTTCTACCTGTTGTTTTCACTGAGATATATCGAAAAATTTTATAAGCTTAACTTCCGGACTAAATATTTTTCACATAATCTTCAACATCTTCCTATTGCTTCGCCATGAGCTGAGATATTAACTAAATGATAGCACCTTGAAAATTCGTACGAAAAACTTGCTTTAATGGATTGCATAAATCTTCCTAAAAATTTAACAATTAAAATTTTTGCAATAATTAAATGAAAAACATAGATCTGAGATATCATAGCCAGTGACATTATCTTTGAAAAATATTTCTATCGGTTGCATGATACGATCCCATATTGCTCCATTTATAGTAATTGCGAATATAGTCCATTAGGGAAACAAAAATACGTAAAATTTCAGTTTGATAATCAGTTATATTTCACACTCGAAAATAAAAATTAATAAATTATACTTCCCTCGAAAATCTTCTACCTTATATAACTTGAAACTAAGCCAAGGTTAATATTATTTCCTAATATTCTAACTATAATTTATAATAATCCAAGATATAAAATGAAATTAGCATAAAAAGACACGGATGAAAAAATGAAAATTATTTTCGTTATAAAAATTAAATCTAAATTATGCGAATTAATTATTTCAAAACACGAAAAGAAATTTAACATAGAGAAAGGTTTTTTCGAATTTTCTAAATAAGTTTACTGCTTTGCATTACACAATAATCGACTGGTAACATTTGAAAAGCGGAGTTCAAAATTTCATAAGGTAAATAAATTCGTAACTTCACCGAAGTCATCTATTACTTTCATGTTAATATCTTTTTTGTTTATTATCTGCAGTAGAGAAAATATAACACTGACTTTATGAAATTTACTTGACTCAATAATTAAGTCGATACTATTAAATAAATAACCAAATAAAATTCTAGGTTTAAACCTTGTGGGAAATGAATTTTCTTGAACTATTATTTTGACATCAATTTTGGTTCACTATGTTAAATACTTTTTACTCATTTTACCTGATATATTATATATCTGAATTCTTATTTTCACAAAATGTATTTGTAATGGTAATTTCAATTTTTCGCCACAAACTTGTTTTTCTGTCAAAAAAAAAAAAAAAAACAGAATTGAAACAAAATTGTTTCATCGTTTTCATGAATAAATTCTCAAGTTACAATTCTTTTGGGAAACCCTGGTATTGAAGAGCGAAAGAAGGTATGAAATTTTTGACAGTTAATTTTTTCCTCTTATTTGTTATCAATATGATTGGAGAACCTAGTGTAATACATCAATTTCTTCCTATACAATCATCATCATCATCGTTCGATGTAACAATCGTTTAAAATATTCGCCATCTCTATATTTACCTATTTTCAGTCTTCATAACATATACGTACAGTATGGGATTATGTATCATCTTTGTCTTCAAATTTTTATGTTAATTTGCGTGAAATTTCTCGTAGATATAACAAGAATAAATTGTAATATCTAATGGAGGCGAGCAAATAATTTTTGTTTAGCAAATTAAATTTCAAGATCTATCTATTTTAATCATACTTGATTTTAATCATTTTGGTAAATATTTGTTGAAAAAATTTTGAAATCTTATCAATTCAATGAATTTTAAATCTTATCAATTCATTGAACGAAGTATGCGTTTCTGATGTATTTACTTAAACTTGCAACTTTATATAAATACAGATACATAAATGAGATAACGAAATACTTTTGAGTGATGCCGAGCGGAAAAAAAATGAAGAAATAGAAGGATATAACGAAATCCATAATAAATTTATATTCTCTTTTCGCAATGAATTTTGACGCGAAAATTATTCGCATCGAAATTAAGCAAGTTTTAGAATGCTTTTTTTAAGTCTAGTTATCCTAATTTCTGATTTTACAATTGCCTATAGACAATATTGCCAGTCTTGAGATATCTATTAACCTTGATATTAAATTTAGCCATGAGCATTTTAGGTTTTTGTTCATTTTACTACATTTAAGTTCACTGTCATATTAAAATTAACTTATGGTTAATCATTTTATATCCACCGCTTGATTCCTACTGTCTTTTGCCAATATAATGTTTTCAGAAATTCTATCAAACTTTTCAATCGGTATTTTTTTATTATTATTAATCCATCATCATGTAATATATTCCAATTTAAATTAAAGTTTTAGAAAAAAAAATGATAAATTGCCATATATCGATGTATACAAAAGAAATACAATAAGAACAATAAATTAAGTACAGAAGAGAGAATAAAATATTTTTGCTAGAAAGTTAATTTCATTGTATTAATCAAATGATGATATTCTTAAAAGGACGTTGAAAATGTTGATGATATTGGAAAAGTTTAAAAAAAAAATAAAAATGATTCGCCATTTTCATTTTCTAATCATTTAAATCAACTGTTTATATTTGTGGCAAAATTTTCTATCTTCAAATTTGACAATTTGATTTTAAAGCCTTTTTTTTGAATTTTACATTTATCATTTGCTTTTTTATAAAAAAATCTTCATTTATATAGAGAATGAGAAAAAAGAAAAGGATTTGCTAAAATAGACTTAAAGACATTATATAATGAAGAGAGTATGGATATTATTATAGCAATTATCTGATTGATTTTGCTAGTTTTATTTGATTTGAAGTTAATTGATCAATGATTGACGTTTAATATACGTAATTATTGATTTGATGGAGACTAGCGCTATCTTTTACGTAGGCTTAATTTCGTAAAAAAATGCTTAATATGCTTATTATTTCAGTTCTCTTTTCTTAAGTTATGACGATTGACAGAGGAAAAAAACGAGAGAGCGATTGTCACGCAATCTTTTAGTTTTTATCATGTGGGTGAATTCTGATAGCAAATTTTATAATCTTTGTAAATGTCTAAAGAATTTAATAACAAAACAGTTGTATAAAATGTTCAGATAATATTTTAAAACTTTATCAATTTTATCAGTTTTATATGAAATAGCATAAATATGTATATGTATATGTTATGTAGTAGTTTGGCGAATTTATTCAAAAGTGAAACAAAAACTGGCATAGAATTTTTTTAAATTTAAGCCACTTTTTATTTTTCTTCAAATATAATTTAAATTAATTATACCATAAAATTATCAATTTTTTTTTTTTTTAGTTCGGTATCTTTGATTACATCTGGTAGTGCTGCAGCAGTCATCAATTCATTCAATAACAATGTAGTAGGAAGTAATGTTAGTTTTAAAATCTGTTTAAAAATTTCAAAATTATCTTGTTTAATTTTGATGATGTATCAAATTTAAAAATACAAATTGATTCATTTTAAATTTCTAGGTTATGCATCATCAAAATTCATTAGTATTGATTAAGGAATATCATCAGTTTCAAAATAAAATAAGAAAAAAAAGTGGCAACTTAAAAATGACATTTTGGCAAACTTTTCAAAAAAAAGTCATATTTTGTTATTTTTAATTTTTTTCCTAAAAATGTATAATTTTACTCTTGTTTCAGTCATTCAATAATAACGCTAATCAAGTTTCTCAAAATCTACCAGCACAAAATGCAAGACCACAACAACCACCACCACAACTACCACCACAACCACCATTACAACCACCACTACTACCACCACCATCAAGACCTGACTACATAGGAGTATCACCGCATATTTATTCTTATGTGAAACCATCACCACAGTCATCTACTATCTGCTGTAAAGGATATTTAGTGTATACTCAAATTAAAGAAACAGTAAGCTATTATGGTGATAAAGGTACAGGATATTCACTGTCTTATATGCAACCTCATACCGGTAGTAGACAGTATCCACCACCTTCACCACATATACAACCCTATAGTAGTAGTAGTAGTATTAGACAATATCCATCGTATCCATCATTTGTGCCATCTTATGGTGGTAGTGGTGGTGGACAATATTCACCGTACCTAGCATACATACCACTTCAAAGCGGTAGTGGACAATACATAGACGATTGGTACGTGGACTATGATTATGATGATAGACGAGGTAGAGGTGGTAGACGAGGTGGCAGACGAGGTGGAGGTGGTAGACGAGGTGGAGGCGGTAGACGAGGTAGAGGTGGTAGGCGAGATGGAGATGGTAGACGAGGTAGAGGTGGTAGACGATTTAGAGAAGATATTCAAGATGATAATACTTCTCCCAGTGAAGGATATTTATCACTTCTTCAACCTTTACGAGGAAGATCATATAATTTCAGTTGGGGTTCCATAAGTATCACCTAATAAGCACTTGCACTTTTTTTTTGTATTCTTATTCCTGTAATTTAAAATATTCTCTTAACTTTACAATGGAAATTTATTAATCCTAATAATAAACAATTTATTAATTACTGATTGAAAATAGCATTAAAATTATTATTTGCTTGAATGATATACATATATTCCATATTTTGGATTATTGATAGAATATTTTTGATTAAATGCCATGGCTGTATCTAATGCAACATTGAAGCTATCTTAATGAAGTTGTAATTATATTTGAATCAAATCAGTCATGCGAAATTTTCATAATTTCTTTTTTTTTTTTGTTTATTCTACTTTCTTGTTGATAAGTGCTGCAAAGAGAAATAAAATGCTAAATATCACTTTTTTTAAGTGTAATTTTATTGTCTATTACTGTCAAAATTTTAAATTTTTGAAATTGAAGTCTAAAACCTGTTTATTACTCACTTTTTAGTCAACGAATTCCATTGTCTTTTTAAATTTCGATAATATTGATATAGATTCATCATATTTGTCGTAAAGATTGGCCAATGCTATTTCACTTATTCAAAAAGTTAAAATGCATAATATAAAATTATTCATTGACTTACTTAACAAATATAATTAAATTAATCAGATCAAATTGATTAATTAATCTTTCAGTTAATCAAAATTGTTTATATATATATTTTTTTTAAAAAAATTAAAAAATTTATAAAATTTTGAGCAAAAATATTGTTTTCTTCCTTTCTTCGATACAATAAAACGATCGTCAAAATTTATTGTCACAAATAAATTGATATATATAAAAAAGGAAGAAAAAGAAAATGTTACTTGCTGTACTTTGTATACAATGTGAACCCAAACCTGATCAATTTCTTTCACTTAAAAAAAAGTAGGAAAATAATTTGTTAAACAAAATGATACTTGATCAGAATGCTATAATTCTGTGACAAAATTTGTAAAAAACTACACAATAAAGAATTTTTGATTTTTTTATTCATTTCGATCATTGTAGCATAATAAAATTAATTCATAAACGTATATGAATACTTACCTTATATAATTGTGTAATAAAGTAGCTAGAAATGTTATTATTGATTGATTTGCTTTTCGAAATGTTGTTTCTCGGCGGATGATTATTTATTCTAGAAGTTTACTTTATTGTATTTGTTCCAGAATAAAAGTTTCATTCTGGAACAAATGAAAGAAATACGATAATTTAGAAAGTTTTATAACTTCTTGAAATATAAATCTATAAGATGAAGACATATTATAGAGCTAACGAGAAAACGATATTCCAATCTTTATCTTCATGGAATTTGTGTGATAAGAATTTTTTTCTTTTTTTCTTTGTCTTTCAGTTTTATTAATATAAATGCAAATTTTTTAAAATACTTTTTCGCATCAACTGAGCTTCCATTTGTCAATAATTCAATTTTTTTTTTTGCTATGTTTAATTCTCATTTGTTTCTACTCCATCATTAATTTATTATCATTCCTCTGATTAATAAAATGAATAGAAAGATGAAAAGAAATAAAAACAGGCTGTATCATTTAAATAACAAATGGAAAATCGATATTGCTATCCTTCAACATTACAAACAAAAAATTGATTCAAGGAAGAAATTTGATAGCTTTCAAAATTTTAATTTTTTTCTTAAATCAATTGCACTGATTTTTTTTAAATGGTAGGAAGAATGAATTCTTCGCCATTTATTGATACAATAATTTTTTTCTAAATTTTTAATATACTGTACTCTTTCTTTCCTTCTCAGAATTCTTCCATCCATTTAAAAAAAAAAAAAATTCATTGACTCAAGTAATGATCAAGAAATAAAGATTATTAATTTAGTGGTTATTTAAACAATAATGGAATAAATTTTGAAATTATTTGTCGTTTTTGCTAAAAGAAATTCAGCTATCACAGATATCTTAGAATTAGATTAATTTAGTTAAAAGATTTTTAATTTAAAAATTTGCAGATGAAATTCGCTTTCTGGTCTCTAATATTTTTAATGACATTAATAATATTCGAAATATTTCCAAATAATTTTTCGGCAACAATATCAAATGCATTTATATCGCTCGACATGATTTATACCACATGCGATAATTGATATTTTAAATGATATGATAATTCCATAAATTTCCACTTTCAAATTTCATGGAAATTCTGAAATATTTTCCAGGCATAAACATGACGATTGAAAAAAATTAATAGTATTATCAATTATTTTCCAATTTGATTATTCAAGCATAATTTATCATGATTAATTCTTTTTTTTGGTCAATAACCAAGATAAAATATGAAAAGCGCATTTATCAAAGATAAAAAAGGAGTGATAAAGAATAACGGATGAAATGAAAGTTGCGTAAAACTTTACGGAAAAATAAAACATTAAAATAATTGAAATAAAGAATGAAATATTCAAGTAAAATAAAATAAATATTACATCATTTTAAATGTTAAACGAATTAATGATTGATTTTTCATAATTGATATAATTAACATATGTTCATCTAAATTTCAGAATCTTATTATTGAATCAATCTTCAATAAATCTATCATTGATTACTTTATTATTTTATAAATAAGTTTGTCCATTTTGTTTCGCTTTGCATATACTATTCTTACTCAACGAATTTTCTGGACTTTTTCATCGTTAAAAATTTTTTGGAAATTATATTCTAATTTATAATAAGAAAAGTTTTAATAAGTCTAAAATTTCAAATGGTAGTTTCGAAAATTTGAAATATTCATTTAACAGATAAATAGCTTGATAAATTATTATGCCTCATATAATGCAGTAATTACTCCTTTTACCTTTTATCAAAAAAACGATTGTTGATATTGAATTATTTCGTAATCATTTATCTTTTTGATAATGTAAAATAATCGCTTAGATATTTTCCTTACTTTTTATTTATCAGAATGTTCTTCAATTATTACAAATCGAAATTAAAAGATAATATCTATTTTTTTTTTTTTATTTTGATTTCTTTATATCATTTATGTATCAATGATATTACGAGAAAATGATTTTTAATGTCAAATTGAACAAGTAGTACTTTTTAGTCCTTGTCATATTCAATGTATACTATTATTCATTTCTTTTATTTTTGCTGATTTTTTTTTCATTTTTTCCTTTCCTCTTGCCCTATTACTAATTTTAATTTAATGAATAATATTTATTTTTTTTTGAAATGTAATTTTATAAATTGCTTTTAGTAATTCATCGCAATAGTGCTTATTATATTTTGTCAAGAATCAAGAAATTTGAATTATAAAGGATGATAACAATAAGTTATTTTGTTGTTAAAATACTTTATCTATAATACATATTAAAATCATTATCTTTCTTTCAATCGATAATTTCAATCGTTGAAAAATCAATTTTTAAAAAGAAAAAAATAAAATTATTTTATCAAATTCAAGGAGGAATCTACTAAAATATACATTAATATGAGCATAATATTTATTCTTTTTATTCTTAAAATACTTTTAAAATGTTGGAAATTCAAAAATTTTTCAATTTTTATTCATACTTTTAAAAATTGGACTAATTTCAAAATGAACATCTTAATAAAGCTAATTTAGTTAGATCAAGCAATTGATTGATTTAATAATTTAAAAAAAAATTGGACTAATTTCAAAATGAACATCTTAATAAAGCTAATTTAGTTGGATCAAGCAATTGATTGATTTAATAATTTAAAAAAAATTGGACTAATTTCAAAATGAACATCTTAATAAAGCTAATTTAGTTAGATCAAGCAATTGATTGATTTAATAATTTAAAAAAAAATTGGACTAATTTCAAAATGAACATCTTAATAAAGCTAATTTAGTTAGATCAAGCAATTGATTGATTTAATAATTTAAAAAAAATTGGACTAATTTCAAAATGAACATCTTAATAAAGCTAATTTAGTTGGATCAAGCGATTGATTGATTTAATAATTTAAAAAAAATTGGACTAATTTCAAAATGAACATCTTAATAAAGCTAATTTAGTTAGATCAAGCAATTGATTGATTTAATAATTTAAAAAAAAATTGGACTAATTTCAAAATGAACATCTTAATAAAGCTAATTTAGTTAGACCAAGCGATTGATTGATTGATTTAATAATTTAAAAAAAAAATTGGAAATTGAGTCATTCGAATAAAATGCTAAAACGTAAAAAAAAAGATAATGCCAAAAAAAAATTATTACTCAAAAACAACGAAGAAAAACAAAAACAGTGTATAATTTCCAACACTTCATATATTTGATTAATCAATATTATTTCTTTCGTTAAGCATTATTTTACTTACTTCCATTAAGAAATATCGAATAAATCATGCATAAGTTAATAATAATGATAATAATAATAATAATAATGATAAAATAATAATGATAATAAAAATGATAATAATAGTCAAGTGGTATAGAATTTCTAACTTTCAAAAATTAATTTTAGCAAAAACAATAAAAATATGCATAAATACATAAAAATTTGCAGTCATTAAATAATAATGCGAACGCTATTAAATTTTTCCAACTTAATGCGCATTTTTTCTCAATACCAATCCTTTCTAATCATATTATATCATTATCATTACAGGCTATTAACATTACTGATTATATCAATTGTTGATTAATTAAATTATTAGAAAAAGTAAGCAACTCTTTGAATTGTTATTTTTTAAAAATTTTACATTATCTTTCGCTTAATCATTTTATTTTATCATCAACAATAATAATGTATTAAATTTATTCTCTTATATAAATTATTATCTTATATAAAATAATTTTGTACATTTTCTCGAATAAAAAATAAAAAAATTGATACACTGAAATCAATATTTACCAAATTCTTATACACTTCTAACCATTATAATTTCCTCCTTCTACCGTATACCATTAATATCAAGCCAGTATAATCCTTCTGTATATTATGCATAGTTTTAGATTGTATTTTTTCTAACTTTGTTAAATTATTTTTTATAAGCAAAAAATTTTGATAGAAATTTTATTACAATCATTTGATTTAATATTATTAAGAAAGATAAGTGAAAGTATTTTTATAAGAAATAATTAGCATCTTTTTGCACTTATCTTTGTTCCCTTTTAAAAGATATTTATTCACTAAAAAAATTGTTAAGAATCATCATATGTAAATATTACTTCATTGTTGATGAATTCAATCGTAAATATTTATGAAACCCTTCTTGCTATTGTTTCCTGTGATTCGAACTAAAATATGATGCGAAAGATGAACTTTGAAGGACTTCAAAGATGATGTACAGAAATCTTGATGAATTTCAAAGATTATCTTATGAATCAATTGAAGATCAATAAAAACGGTTAAATGAAATGATTGAAAAAAAAAGAACTATAAAATGTCGCAATATAAATGACATCTTCACATACATAATTTTTAAATTGTAGTATAATTGATATTGACTAAATTTTATTTCAAAATTAAAGATAAAATCGCTTTGCACTTTGACCTTATATAACATAGAGATAAAAGATAAACTAAATTATAAATCAAAATAATTTCATTTTATTATATTTTCAGCTAGATTAAACTATCTAGAATACCAAACATTATAGATACTTTACTTATTAATATAAATAGTAGGATGCCGCGATCAGAATTCAAACAGAAATAATCATCGAACACTGATATATTGTTCGATATTTTATTATTTTACTAAACAGTCCAGTCATATCTTTACTGATGAACAATCGTCGTTATCATAATTTTTGAATATCTGATAGTATGGTATAAGCAAAGTTCATCAACAGTAGTGATCGTAAGATTATAGACTATTCCTATAAATAATTAATCCATTCAAAAACTTATTATAATTCGTCAATATCGATTTATTCAATTGCGAAAACTATAGATCATTTCTCATATGCAAATATAGAAGATGCTAATGTCATACTATTCTTGAATATCAAATCAATTTTATATTTTATAAAATTAATTACAGTCTGAGTTGATTCAAATTTTACATACCATTTCAATGAAAATATTAATTGATAACTAATGAATGGACCATTCATATAACTAATGAGCAACTGATAATTAATGAATGGACAAATAAGAAAACAAGAAAAATTTCTGCGTACATTTAAAGACAGATAGATGAATAGATAGATAGGTCGATATATATATATATATATATAGGTCGATATATATATATATATATAGATATATATATATAGATTAGATAAGTAAATAGATGAATAAAGAGATAAATCGATCAATCGATAAATTAGACAGACCAATAGCTAGATAAATAGGTAGATTAGGCTGATATAGTTCATTTAATTTTATCGTGACAATGCAGTCTCAATGAGAGAGGTTTTTGGAGCATTGGAACAATTCTTTCAATAGTAACGCTACAGTATCTTATGATAAGATTTACCGTATATTCTGTTATCTTTAACGCATGACTACAGTAATGTCAAACGTCAGATCAATCTTGAAATCATCTTTTTTTTTTTTTAAATCTATATCAATGAAATTAATATGAATTTGATAATAATAATTTAATAGTTTTTACTTGATGTTGATGCTTTACACCTTTACGGTATGAAGAATTCTCAAAATTGAATAGTTTATGGAGCTTATATTTACTGAAAACATTAAAGTTATAAATATTAAATATATTGAACAATGTTGTTTTAAATTAATCTCAAAATAACAGATTTCTTTTTACATACTAATGTTAATATTATACCATTAAGAAAACAAATAACAGTGACTTTCATTTTGAAAAAAAATAATTTAAATTCGCAAATCTTATAAATAACAATAAACTCATTTAATGATAATATGATTGAAATACGACAGATTCCTTTTTCTTAAATTTTTTTAAAAAATTCTAAATTTTGCTTCGTTAGAAGTATAAAATTTTAAAAGAGAATTTTATATCTATGTGTAAATCTCAATTACCGTATATTCAATAATCTGAAGTTGCAAAAAAGAAAAATGATACTTTTGATATTAATTCAAAATTGCTTTTCTACGCAAATTTCAAATCAATCATAAATTTCTACAAATTATCAGAAAAAGTGATATTTCATTTTTTTTAAGCTATAAAGTTTTAAAGTAATATATTTTACGCAAATATTAGTAATATTTAATTAGAGAATTCTTTATTCCTATAACAACAAATTGATTATTGTTAATAAAAGTATAAAAAAATGAGCAAAAATGGAGCGCTCAGAAATATTTTTTAGAAAAAATTGCTTGAAATTAAAAAATAAAAAAACAATAAGCAATATCATCATATTTGAAAAAAATTATTTATAAAAATTATTCGTCGATTTGCTAAAATGTCTGTATTAATTAATTTAAAAATAAATATTTTTTTCGACAAATTTTTCGAATATTATTTCGAAAGTTTGCTTTAAAATTAAGGAAGTCATTTATTGCTGATTAAAACGTACTCTCTGATCTAATTTTTCTTCCTTTTTTTTTCTTCAATTGATGATGAAAGACAAAAAATTAGTACATGAAAACTTGTCATCGAACAACGAAAAAAAAAAGGAAAAAATCCGACGATTCGAACAACAATAGGCAATACTATCATATTTAAAGAGATCATTCTCATTCAATTAAGTACAATTCGTAGTATCTTTCTTCTCGTCAACAGCTTCCCCTAAGCAATCATCATTTTTAACTTTATATAACAAAAATGTTTTTTGTTTAAAGATGGTCAAGTTAATTTATCTTTAGGATTTATCATGATTTAATAGCTTAAATTCATTTATTCTAGGAATATTTTCTTATATTATGACAATTTGTTGTTATTGTTTTATTAATATAATAAATAATTCAATAAGAAAATTTCAGTAAGAAACCATGATAGAAGAAATTAATTTTTACTCTATTTTATATCAGAATATGAAAGTATTTAATTTGAATTTAAAATAATGATCTAAAGTTGCAGATCGATCTCATTTTATTAACTGAAAGGAATAAATTTATTATTTCAGGAAATAATGAATGGCATAATGCTCAATTTCATAATGTTAGTCTAAAAATTTTTAAATGAATCAGAAAATTATTGAATAATTATAGTAATGAAATAGCAATAATATAAGAATATTTATACTACCAATTTATTTTCCTATGCTATTTCTAATGATTTTTCCATAATTATTCAAACAAAGAAGTGGTGATTAAAATATGAAATAAAATCATTATGTGATAAGAATGGTGAAAAAATAAACTTGAGTAATTTAACATGATTTTAATATTTTCTACAAAATAAATCTTGTAACATTATGCGATTTCAGATTTTTTATCGTATTTGAAGCTATCAATGGTGTTAATTACAGAGCACGGGAGCGCAAAGGCGGACCAAAAGTAAGAACTTAAATTTCCAAATAAAAATTACATGTAATTATTAAATGTTAAAGAAATGTGACAGATTACTATTACTATTAATATCTTCTTCAAGTGTCAAGTTTGATTGACCTTTAAGTTGAATCATGAGGTAATTAGAAATTTTTTATACTTTAATTCTCTTAAAGTTTCAAAAAACTTATATATTACCATTTATTTGCAGTCAGTTGGTTACTTCCCTCCTGATGCATATTATCCACATTATCCTCCTCCTCATTTCTATTATCCTCCATATTATCATGGTAGATATTTCTATCATCCATATTATTATGGACGCTTTTATTATCCTCCACTTTATTTTCCTCCATATTACGGTAGATATTTCTATTATCCTCCATATTATTATTCACGATATTTCAATACTCGTGGAAGATCTCGCGGATATGGATATGGATATCTGCCATATATCAATCAGAACAAACAGAAATGAGATATCCCATACAACAGCCTTTAACGGTAAAATTTCTTTAAAAAAAAGTCAAAAAAATTTAAAAGGAAATATGTTGAAATAGCCAATATTGGTTAAATTCAAATTATCAGAAATTTTAACTTTGAAATTAATAATTTATTATCACATAGTTTATTTGAAATTTTTAGATTTCTTTCATTTCAGCTTTTTCTGAAATTTGCAAATTTTACGTTGATTATTGGCTGTTTGCTGCCTGGAATTGTTCATTGATAATTAATTTAACTGCTTTTGTTATTATTATTATTATTCAAATTGATATTTTAATATGATTTTTATTCCTCATTGATTAATGATTGTATGTAAATCCACTATCTTTTCATTGTTGTTTCATTGAATATTGACAGTGTACTAGATAGATGTCCAATCAAAAATTTTTTAAAAAGAATCTTTTGTCCGAATGATATGCTAACAATGAAACAAACGGATGATATGTTGAAAAATAAATCAAAAAATGAGTGGTTTTGTTGAATATAGGTTTGTAAACGACAATCCCGAAGTTGAATTCCTCAAACTTGTATTATGTGTGATGTGATATTGATTGATTTTACTTCGGAATGTATATTATATTCATTTGGATCCTATGTAATTAACAGTTAAAGATAAGCCATCTCATTTATTCATTGGAATAAAGAAATAAAAGATAAACTAAATTATACATTAAAATAATTTCATTTTATTATATCGTCAGTTAGATCAAATAAACTATCTAGAATGCGAAACATTATAGATACTTTATCTCTTATTAATATAAATATCAGGATGCCACAATCAGAATTCAAACAAGAATAATTATCGAACACTGATATTTAATTTTGATATGTATCCATCCTAAAGTGTATATAAACTTTCATCAAATAAATCGGACGAAATTAGAAATTCCTATTGAAAAGTTTAAATAATTTATTAACAATTATTATATTGTTCGATATTTTATTATTTTACTAAGCAATCCAATTATATCTTCTGAACATTTTTGAGTATACGACATAGTTTTTTAAGTAAATAGAAAGTCATGCATCAGTGAAACTATTATGATCTATGAATCATGCTGATCATTAATTTTATCAGTAATTCGTGCATACCACATTTACTTAATCAAGAAACTAATGACTATCGCCTGCATACATTATAGAAAAATTGATGATATTGCACTGCTTTCGAATACCTAATTAATTTCAATATATAACTAAAAAAAAAAAAGGAAAAGGAGTCTCCAACGCAACGTAACAAATGAATGTTATATTGATATTGAGATTTAAACACATCCGCCATTTGATTTCTTCATTATATCGTACTTGAAGAATTTCAAAGATTGGTTAAATTCTTTTAAAATTAAAAATATCATTTATTTGCTTCATTGGGGAGAACAAAAATTTTTTCCGTTATCGATGTAAAGGTTCAAAAAAAATTGGCTTATAGCCTACCTTCTAATTACTAAAATCCTCCCAAAATAATAGCTCTAAATATGAGTGGTTGAGAATTTATAAAAATTAATATATACAGGTCGTTAATTGTCTGTTGCAATCTGACTGTAGTTAATTAATTAGTTAATTGACAACTGATAATCAAATAGTGGATATTGCTTAATATTACTATGTATCACGAATTTAAAATATTAATTCACTTGATTATGTTATCATTTATAAAATGAATTCAGATTGAATGCCGAATTTTACTGCAAAAATTGCTAGAAGAAACAAACTGCGTGATTGAAAAAAGATGAGAAAATTATGGCAAATAATATAACTTAAAATCATAAAATCATTTACTTCGTTAATACAAACCGAAAATTTTTGATTCCACATTTAATAAAATATTAACTAATATTAATGAAATTCGAAAAAACAAAATGAGTTAAAATTTTTAGATAATATAGAAACAAAAACAATTAATGAATTTTTGAATCAAAATTTATTATATATTAACATCCCATTAAATGAATGAATAATGAAATACCAATTAATTTAAAATATGTCTAAAGACTTTTTAACCACTAGACTTCTCTTTTTTATATGAATTTAAAATTAAAAATGAATTTTATTTAAAATTATTTGCAACACTATATTATTCATTTTTCACAAGCTGAAATTAAAAAACTGTCAATTATTTGACAGGAAATGATTTTCATAAGAAAAAATAATTTGAAATCCTAATTAGTTTGAAATGATAATTTTATATCTTGCTCTTTCTAATTTTCTTAAAAAGCCTATGGATCAAACTAATTATCAATCAATTGTTGCATAATTTGTGATATACGTACAATTGTTGAAATAGTTATCAATTATGTTTTTTTCAAAGTTCAATCTACGAAAATGAATAATACAGTGCGTTGCAAATAAATATGAATAAAATTAAGAATAAAGAAAAAAGACGATACTTTTCTTTTTTACAAAATTTACATTTTTACCAAACTAAAACATTAAAGCTATTTTCGAGAAGTAAATCTTTGATTGATAAATTTTTGAAATTAATTAGCAAAATAATTTTTTTACAACTAAACGATGAATAAAACGACAATCACGTTATGAAATAATTAATAGAAACATAAATTATATTATTATGAAAGTTATTATCTTTTTCAATATTGCTTTTCTCTCAACAATAAATAATTAGTAATGAATAATCATAACGATAATAATTATCACTTATTGAATTCTCCTTTCTATTTTAAAAGTGAATTGCATAAAAAAGTATTGGAATTGGTTTCTAATTAAAATGGTTAAAGGAATTTTAAAGAGCATTTCTGACAATCAAGAAAGTGAAAGCTACAAATTAATAGATGAACATTTTATGAATCATTTAAATAAAATAAAAAAATAGAGACTTTCTAAAAAGTCACCGTATGCAATTAATTTGTAGCAAATTTTTTCCACCAATTATTAATAATAGTTCTAAAAAGGGATTGGTTAATTTTACTTTCTTAATGTTCCAGAATATTTGATAACACCAAAAATTAAGAATGAAAAACGCTAGTGTCATTTATTTCATGTGTAAAATCAAATTTGTCCATTTCATGAAAAGATTATTCTAAATAAAATTGATGTGCAACATTCTGAACTTTCCAATTTTTGACCCTTATATTTTTATAAGAAATAGTATTTTAAATGCTTTCCAATCTAATTTCAATTTTTGCACAAACAAAAAAATTCTGACTCATCACAAGTGTAAAAATTGCATTCGTAATTTTATTGTTTATGCATATCATTGTTATTTTGCCATTATTATTACCCTTACTTCATTTATTATAATTTTTATATGATACTTGAAAATAACTTATAAAATTATTATTTGATAAATATCATAAAGATGAAATTACGGATGCAATTTATGCATTTACTGAAGAATTTTAGGATAATTCCTGCGTTATGTGCATTTACTGTTGGTATACAGAAATTTAAAATTGTGAGAATATTTTTCACAGATTTTATTGCATGAAGGGATGAAATATTTATTCGATTTGTTGAATATTTAAGAACACAAAATGTAGGAAAATTTTTCTTCTTTACGAGAGATATTTCAGGTATGTAACTTATTTTGTTGTAGTCTCGAACTTAAATAATTATACTTTCGATTGTAAAAGAATCGGTCATGATGGATTTTCTTACGATAATAATTACGTTGAACAAAATGAGCAAAAAAATGTTAACAACGCGAAGAATGAAAGATGAGAATGAGATTAGCTAGAAGAATGATAATTAGATAGACTTAGATAGACTGAATAGACAAAGAGCAAATATTGTTTGATTGCTGATCTCATTCTCGACTTCCATTTTAACTTTTGTAATTTCCTTCATAACCACTGCTTGAAACATGTCAATTGACCGCGAGAAATTCATTTTTATATCGTTGATTCTGTCGTTATGGTGGGCGGTGGCTTACTATACATTAGTTATTAGAATAAAGAATGAGAGATGGACAATATTCACATACAGAAAATCTCGATCGTTGCAACATTTCAGACAATTAGAATAGATTTCAACATTTATATATTGCACGTAAGCTTTTTATAGGAACAAGGAGAAGAATTAAGCAAATGATCCGAGGATCAAGAAGAGAAAAGATAAACAATTAGATATCGCAACATTCAAAATTGATAAATCAAATTAAATTAATAAAACAAAGTAAAATCTGAATAAGCAATCTAAAGAAAAAACGAAAAAACAGAAAATAATCTAATTTAATTTGATGATAAAATTATCGTCATTAAATTGACTGATGTTTATCACAAAGAATCTAACACCTATTATCAATATCATTGTGATTTAAAACATTATCAGCAACTGCTTCATACTTGAAGAAAAATAGGTCCCTCATGTCGGAAAACCAAAATAAATTACAGTGCACATATACCCAAATGATAAACCTTTTCACATAACTCATCATCTAAACAGATGCGACATTTATTTCTTCACTTTCCAATTCTACTTTTGTTTCATGAATTATTGCAAAGTTATTATGATATTAATTAATGCACAGTTTTGCTTTGCGAGTAATCGGATTATGATTCGGCACTTTTAAGAGCCTATCGAGTTTGCTTCTGAATGCATTCATTTGAACTAGAGGCTCATTCGCAATAAATTTAACTCTGAGGAAAGTCATTTAGTTAATCTAAACGCTAGATTTATTATAAAATACAAGACAGATTTCTGGGCTTTATTTGCAAATTTTATTTTCGGGCCATTTTAGTGGTTTCGTGATTAATCATATCAGAAAATTACAATTGATAATTGATTCTTATTCTTTATTTTAACTTCAGATTCCTCCCGACAACAACACACACATCTTATTTTTGACGACGAGCTTTTTCTTCATTTTCTTTTGTCTGCTAAAATATTCCTTTATATCCAATATTAGCATATATATATTTAATGAATAAGAAAATCATTATTGGCTTACGTGACATTTCGAAAGTAACGAACGATAAATATTGTTATTGATGGGATATGATAGAATGAAGTAATGATTAATGGTAAAGAAATAGAAGAGTCATTATTCCACACATTGAGAAGAGATGACGATGAAGTACATGGAAAGAGAAAAAGCAGAATACGAATAGTTATTAGAAGGATTATCATTTATCCAATTATGACATCGAATTATGTTCATTAATATTATCGATGCTGTAAAGAAAAGGAAGGAAACGATGTGAAATATGAAAACTTCGACTACTGTAATAGAATGTTAGTGTTCGTTTCAGTGTTTAGGCTTTCACTCATTCATTTGTGTATTATTTTTGTGGATTGATTTTGAAGCTTCATCTACATTACTTTTTTAAAGCAAGCGTGTAGTTCTTTATAATACGTGTAGTTTTTATAATGAAATTTTGAAATAGGTTTTATATTAAAGAATGTATTCATTCTTTTTTTTCACTTTCTTTCACACACGATCATGACGTCTTTTCTTCTTACATTTTCACGACTTCGTTTTCTCTTTTTATCTTTCGAAATTCTTTGAATCTTTAACGACGATTCCTGTAGCTATAATTATTATAACTATAATTCAAAGATTTCTCTTACTTCGATTAAATGACCTTTTGTATGCTCTTTACCCTTTGGTAATCACTATTTTCTTGATAATTTTTGCAATTCTCGCAACCTTTGCATTTCTGACAGTATTTACTGCTAGGATCCCTATAATTCCTTTATAATATATTATTTTATTAAATATCATTTTATAAATGAATAAGGACGATTTTTTCTTTCAGTCTTGCGATATATCCCATAATGAGACAATTTGGATTAATGGACGATAACGACAAAATAAGGCAATGATATATGTGGAAATCATTAAAAATCATTATGATTAATGAGATATACGTGCAAATCTAGGATATAACGTGCAGGAATGAAGAGATTCTGTTGATACCATTCTATTTTAGTCATATTTGTTTTATCAACGAATATGTGCAAAAGGATGAGAAACAGAAATTTTCTCTTTCTTCTACTTTTTCATTAGTATATAAATTTGGTGAATAATAGAATGATTATATCCTACAATGTTACTTTGAAGACGATGACAAATGTATTTGTTTATTTACTACTGCTGATAAGGTACTGTAGGATGAGACAATGACTAATGCGGAAGAAGAAGAAATGGGTTATTCTTTCTATATGCATTACGAAGGAATGATTACGGAATACATTCAAGTTTAAGGTTTGGAGTAGAAAGAAAAAGAGATTCGGACAGTATAATAGGATTATCATTTTCTTTCTATTTAATTAGGTTGTGGAAGTAGGAAAGGAAAGATGTAGAATAAGAGCTTCGATTACTGTAATGCTAATGCTAATCAGAAGAGATCACTTATTCTAGATTCTACATTGTAGTGATGCGGATATTTGGAAATATCTTGAAGAATGCTGATATCAATAGAATAACAAAAGTGGTGAAAATATTGAGTTAAGAAAAAAAGTTTTTGATTGATATGATTGATTATTTCAAATTAATATTGAGAAAAACGGCAACAATTGATACAGAATAATATCATCATTTTACTTGCTTTTTAATTGTATTTACCATTTCGAAATTTATGACAAGAAGAAGAACAAAGGGATGAGTAGTGAGAGTTTAGGTTAGAACAATTAAGTTTTGATTGTATCTTATTTTAAGAACAGAATTATCGGTTACAGAAGTCGATTTTGGCAACTAAAACAAAGTATAAATTATGAATTGTATTCATAGATATTACCGAAACGAAATATAAATTACGCATTACATTCGTAATTATTACCAAAATAAATACTAAACTTCATTAAGGAACATTTTGATCTTATGTATGGTTTACTCGGTTATGACCTCCTTTAATTTCTATTTTAGGCTGGCAAAAACAGTTTTAAAATCCCGAAAACTATTTCCAACTTTTTTTGCTTTAAATATTACGTATCCTACGATACGATATTTTCTATTTAGAATTTTCTGCTTATTTCGCAGCATTTTATATAATGAATGAGAGTTTTCAATAGTTTAAAAAATTTCCAAAAATACTAAAAAAATTGAACGATATTTTAATTATACTAAGTTAAGAACCACGAACATTACTATTAATGTTACTATATTTTATACTTTCTTCTAGTGAAAATACATATGATCTAAATTTTTGAGATATCGTTATCATCAAGCAAGCGATTGGAGAATCGGCGAAGATGATGTGAAAAACGTAACTATACTTCATTCTTGTTTAAAAAGATTGATGATTATTTCATTTCATTTTATCGTTTAGAAAACTTAATCCTAATTTTTAATGTCATTGCTTTGAAACTTATAAGAAGATAAATGGAAAAAGTCAACGTGAGTATATGCATAAATGCAAAATGCATTTTAACATTATGTCTTTCTTCTGAAATCTATTTGCAAAATTGAAATAAGAAATTAAAGAGATACTGTGATTTGTTGTAGGATTTAAGAAAAATTGTATGAAAATGGCAATGAACAGCAAAGTACGATTGGATGAAAAAATACAATCATTTTTTATTGCTGTAAGTATTTAATTGCAAAGTAATAATTGCTGAACATCAAAATAGAAAAAGAAAATATTTGAAAATTTTATCAATTTCAACAATAAAATATAAAATTAAAAATAAATCTGATTATATTGGATAACAACTTGCTAACTATTTAACAATTTTAATTATATCGTTTAAGCTGAATTTACGAATAAATAAACAAAATTATGAAAAATTTCGCTATTTTTTATTTTTATTTTCTGCTCATTTCTTAAAGAAATACATTAAATTTTCTTGATAGATATGCGTAACACAGTTATTAAGATGATGGTAATGTTATCTGAAAAATATATTGAAAAGTAATCGTAAATTAATAAATATGTATGAAATATTTTGCTTTATAGAATAATTCTGCCTTATCTTTATCATTAAAGAAAGGTATTTTCTCGAGATATATCAATCGACAATGGTGATTTGAAGTCATAAAACAGAGCGATGAATGAAAAACAAATGTTAAAGGTAGCTAGAATGGCTAATCTGATAGAAAATTCATAAATAAAACGAATGAGTTGTCAAAATAAAAGTTTATGTAACATTTCCTGATTATAAATATCAGTACATAATTGAAAACAATGTTAAAAAAGTGAATCATTATTTACTTTCAGAGAAATTTTTACCACAAAAAAGTTGTTTTACTACAAAGATGCTAATCACTGTAATGAATGCTATCGAAAAAACTCAAGTTTGTTTATCATTTCAACGATACGACATAACTGTTTACATTTATCACGGATATCATTGGAAGTTTTCATTTAATATTCATGCTAATTTAGTTATTTGGGAAAATATTTTTCTACTTGCTTTAAAAGGCATAATCTTCTCCATCCTTACAAAAAGTTTCAGGTATTTGTTTGTTTGTTGATTAACAAGTAGAAATACAAAAGTATGAAGAAAATCTTTCAATTCATTCTTTCTTGAAAATTTTATTCATCGAAAAATCTAAGCTAATTTAGCTAAAATTGTAATTATTTTTCTAATTCAATAAATATTCTGCAAAATGAAATTTTTAGGAAGATAACTTTGCTCACGGTGTTATGGGTTACAGAAGTCGATTCAGGCAACTAAAACAAAACATAAATTATGAATTGTATTCATAGACATTACCGAAACGAAATATAAATTACGCATTGCATTCGTAATATTGTCAAAATAAAATATAAATTCTAAATTTTATTCAGAAACATTTTGATTAAATTAATCGATTAATAGGCTAAAATGGCCTACAGCTATTGCTTCTGAAACTTTTTTCATTCGTTATTCATTGTGAATGACTAGAAAATTTGGCAATGATCATTTTAAATTTCAAAAATTTTGGTGTTCTGATTAATATAAACAAATTATAAATCCATCTTAGGGTCTAAATGCACGTTTTCCGGTTTTCAATTAATACTCCATTCTTATGCATCCTTAGTATTTATAATAATTGTTGATATACGTACATCTAAGCTACAGAAGGATAATGTTGCTCTAACCTTCATGTATTGATCGTATTTCATTGAATCATTCAATTTAGGATTTACTAAAATATATATTGCAAATATTTAAAAAATATATTTCCTTATACTTTTATAATTAATGCATTTTACTACCGATTCATAACTATTATGGATTTTTGGTTGATTCAATGAGAAATTTATTCTTATTTGAATAAACTATTTAGTTCAATTTCTAAATTTTAGATTCGTTCAAAGATTCTGATAATTAATCATGTTAGCATATATGATAGACAATGTTGTTAGATTCATACCCTATTGATGTGATAACGATTAAATTCTTATCATTTTGCATTTTAGATTTTTTTCGTAGTAAGTACAAATCATTAAATTTTACTTACATATTAATTATTTGACTATCCGATTGCGCAGCAATACAAATTGGTATTCTGCTTAATTAATATTTGGAATATAATTTTAATTAAAAGCCTAATAATTAATATATTTAAAATATAATTTTTTAGCTTAATAATTAATATTTAGAATACAATTTTAATTAAAAAAAGAAACGTATCAATGCTTAAAGTTTTTATATGAATGATTTTCACTAACAAGAATAATTAACTTTATCTGCTCTTTATGAATTTTTGAAAAATTAATTCGAAAATTTTCAAAATAAGTAATATTATTTGGATTTTTTTAAATTAAATAACCATTGATGAATTTTGAAGTTCTATTACAGATATTATAAATTGTGACAAAATTTACTTACCTGTTGAAATTCGATTACACACTGCTATGTTCTTCTTCTATGTGGAAACATATCATTGAAATAAAGATTTAATTAAAGTTAGTTTTTATAAATCAAATTGATATATTTATTATATATATTCATCGCATACGACACAAAGATATATATATCGTTCTTCTGAAGATTAGTTGATGGTAAATATACTGTTTAAGATTTAAAGAAATACATCAAATTATTAATCAAATTGATTGATATTGATTGATAAGAAGAATTTTATAGTAGAATGATGCTAATATCATCAATATTCGTTGGGAATAAAAAATTCTTAATAATTAAAATTTTTACAATTGATTTCTTTCAATAGTATAAAACTAAAATTTTCCATAGTTATAGAAAATATTAGCGAAGGAGGCAATGTCGTCGAGGAGATGGGAAAAAATGGAAGATATTACTGTAATGAGAAAATTACACAACTCACTAAATTTCGTTTCTTTTCATAAAAGTAATTGGAATGGTTTTGTCTAAAATTAAAATTATCACTTTGTTTAGCGAAATTAATTAATCAAAAATTTTAACGATAATCGTCTTATGTTAAAATATTGACTTTGAACTTAAATTTTGCAACCAATAGCAATATAGTCAATTATTTTCAAGTAATCTTTTCGAGATGAAATTATTGCAACATGGTAACGTAATGTCTCAATCTTCATATGAATATAATCAGATCATCATTAATCAATCTTTCTGATTCTTAAAATTATAATATTTAAATTGAAATTATAAATTAAATTGTTAAATTTTCATATCTATGAATTTCTTGCAAATAAATACACTTTTATTTATTTATTTATTTATTTCTAATTATATTAAGAGAAAATTCGAATTGAATAAATAAATCATTAAGATTTACAAAAATTAAAATTCATTTAATTCATTTCATTGCATTTCCATTTTTTTATACGACGAAACTTTTTTAGAAATTTTTTTCTTACTTGATATATTATTTTGATTTATTTCAAATTATGCAATAACATAATGAAATAGACATATCTCAAAATCGGCAAAATTCTTTCTCGAATTTTTTGAAATAATTTTTCAAAATTGGTGGAGTAAATTTGCTATTGCAAGAATGCAAGCAATAATTTGTATAGACGTTTTTGTTCAGAATTTGCAGTACCTTTCAGTATATTCAATGTTCTATATTATGATATAAATTGAATATCGAAAGAATATAATCACAAACTAGTAAATTAAGTAAATTAATTAATAATTATTAATTAATCTTTGGGAAATTCCTGATGCAAATATAGTTGAATAAATTGTGAGCATTATATTTTTTAAATAATTTCTTTATCAATCAGATCTCTCATTAAATCAAAATTCTTTCTCGAATTTTTTGAAATAATTTTTCAAAATTGGTGGAGTAAATTTGCTATTGCAAGAATGCATTAGGAAAAATTTTCCACATTAGTTCTATATTGCGATAGCAAAAATTGAATAATTTCATTAGAAAACTTTGACTATTTACATCATTTGAAATTGCTCAATTTCATTCCATTTTTTATTCGAAGTTTTAACTTTATTATAGAAAACTTTAAAAGATAAAATAGCAATGCATATTAAATATACATGTATATGTGTTTATTTCGCAATGCAGAAATTTTAAATTAAATTCAAAATATACTTGCCGAAACAATTATGAGTAAAATTGAAAAGTTTCCAAGGATAGTAAGCAAATTGAAACAAGTATTCAGCTGAATTACAGTGATCTACTGAACATATTGATTATTTCATCTATTCAATTTTAGTTTCATTTAATAAAAATTTATCAGTCAATTCCGATTTTAATAATTTTATAAAAATTAATTTGACAATTTTGATTTTACAATAACAGTTGGAAGATATCAATTAAAAAACACAGTGACGAATTTTAGATTATATTTTTGTTCTCTTAACAACAATTACCAAATAGACATTAGTTAATTCGATTTAATTATCATACATAAAATTTATGTTGCTAAATGGGAAGTTTAGGAAACAATCATTTACGATATATTAAACTTAAATGTCTATTCATGATAGAAGCATATGCTAAAAAAACTTCCCGAAATTTGTATTTTTTCGGGATGTTCTTTTTAGAAGATTGATTTGATAAAGTTATCATGCCCGTGATTTAAGCAGTTTAATGAATCTTGCGAAATATTAATAAATAATTTGTTACAAATGGAATACTATGATTTCAGAATTAATTTCTAAAATTTCATTATTTTTCTTCCTTTTAAGCATGAAAATTACGGAAAAATTTAAAATAAATATAAAAAATTGTCGAAATTAAGTTTCGAATAATAAATAATTCGATTATAAAATTATTATCAAAAATTAAAATATTCATTTGATCACATATAAAATTCTTTCAGCGATAAAATATTCTTTTCAATGATAAATAATATTTTATTAGTGGAAAAATTTCACACATCTTTATATACTTTTATCATTATGTTAAGCAAAGATTGATCATTCAGGTTAACGAATTATGAAAAAATCATATGAATATAAAAATATAACTATAAACTAATATCTAAAGAAAGAATACTGACGAAATATTCCAATAAAATTGGTTCAATTCAATATTTTAATTCATTCGTCGTTGTATGGAATACTAAAGAGACAACATCCTAAAAAATAAAACATTTCATTCTTTAAATTTAAGCAATTATTATATTTTGTGCAAGGATAAAATAAGTTTAAGCAGTATTATTTCAGCATATTTTACATATCGATATAAATGTCTATCATGATGACGATTTAAAAAATAGTATTCTATACAACGGATCGTGTAATCGATCATTTCATTTACAATTTTTATTAATATTTTTAAATTCTGTAAATGTTCAGATAACGTCTATTTCTTAAATGATAATGCTTTAATAGATTTTCTTTTTGTTTAATTCTTTCTTTATCATCTGAGGAGCAAAACTTATCTTTTCAAAAAAAAATGTTACCACTTTAATTAATTGGTACTGCATAAGCATTTCTACAGATAATCAAGATACGCTTAAAAATATTGAATAAAACAATCTTTATGATACAAAGCTTTTAATATAAAATAAACTTTCTTATTTCAACATAATTTTTTTCTTTGTAAATATTTCAACTTTACCGATATGATCTTTCACGTTTCCTTTAAGTTCGAAGCTTCCTAAAGAATTGAAAGCATATTCTTTAAGGCTCATTTTTGAAATTTCATTTTTAGTTTGATTCATTTTAATATAATTCAATTTTCAATTACTAATTACAGTACTGAAATCTTATTGTATTAATGAAAAAGGCAAAAAAAAAAAAATTACTTCATTAGTTGTATTCGTTGTTAGATTTTTTAATGTATGTAAATAGAATAAAAAGTTGTCAAAGAAGCCATAACATTAGAACCATTAGAAATTGGAAAATTTTTTAAAAAAATAGCCTGAAGTAACTTGAACTTTATTATTAAATTTTTGCGGCATTTCTCACTAATTTAATTATCGATGAAGAGATAATCCACCATATTTTTTTGGGTCAAAAATGATGATAGATGTGATAAATAAGTTATCACTACAGCAAATGACTTATTCTATTCTGTTGTATATTGATCTTTAATTATTATCCAATCTTTAACTTTGTAAAATATATTTGACAAAATTCAATATTTTAAATTCTTTTTTAATTACATTTATTCAACTTTTAGCATTTAATAATTGGTTATAATGAATTTAGCCATTATAAATATTGCATAATTTTAATTTTTTTCTATTCCAACTTCCTTCATATTCCAATTTTCATTATTGATATATATAGATTATGCACAAATAGTGAATACCTTTGATGTAACAATTTTGATATTCAAATTCAAATATGATAGATGAAAAATATCCAATTAAATAATTGTCATGCTAATTATTTAGGGAGGCACTAAGAATTTAATAATTCAAATAGAATAACTTTCTGATATGGCCAATTTTGAGCAAGTTATTTACTAGTTATATTTTGATTGATTAGTCCAGGATTACTGTAAATATTGATCCTGAAATTCTTAAACTTTGCTTATCACATGATTGAATGAAGTGATTTGATGTTTTCAAAAATTTCAATTATGCACACATTTGTCAGAAAAAATTTGTTATTATTAAATTGTTAGAAAAATTTTGTTATTGTTATTAAAAGTTAAGGTAATTCTATGACTTAATTTTTTAAATGATGATTATAAATAATAGTAAATTTTATAATTTTAACTTTTATTCAATTAATTATTTTAATTTCATTCATTTCGTATGAATATAGTCTAAATTGAAAAATTTATTAATTTTATCATTTAAATTGTTTTCAAATATGTATAAATCATTTCTCGAAAATAATTATCAATTAAAATTTATCCGTTTTTGTTAAAAAATTATTATAAATTCTACCAAAGTTATTGATTGTGATAAAGTGAAAAATTGGATTTATTGATTAGTTATATCATCAATTCATCGAACTACTTAAACAGATAGATTTTCGAGAATATGTATGGCTTATTACGCGATGAACAATGAGAACATTCCCAAGAAGGATTACTCAAGGGTCATTGACAGTACTAACAATTTCTTTCTTTTCTTTTCTAATGTAAACAATGAATTACCTACTTTTCATGAATTCTAATTAAATGCATTTTTAGTGAAAATTGAAAAAAAATTATGCAGGAAATAAATATAATAATAATAATAATGATAAATAATAGCAATTAATGATAATAATAATAATAATGGTAATGATAATAGTAATTATGATATCAAAAGTTGAGAAACATTTGCAAGTTTCATATAAAATTATATTATTATGATACAGTTGAAATGACCAAGATAAGCATCTGAATCATGATTTTAGTTAAGTGAGAATTTGATTCATAATTCTTGGAAAACAGATTTAGTCAAATTAGATGGATGTAATTCATGGTCAGTGTAAAGATATTTCCATATATGATATATGATATGATAAATGAGAAATATAATCATTTTTAAAAATGTACACATTAATTTTATATCAACAAATTACAGTAAAATATAGCGCAAATTTATAGCTAATCACTAATCTATAATATATTATTATAATCTTTAATTAGTAGAGTTTCCACATTAACAATATTATCATTTTCTGATGTAATCGTATTATTCATAAAATTTTTCATGAAAATTAAATGATGATCGTGATATTATATTTAGTTAACAATAAAATAATAGTCTTAGTAGCGTAAGTGTTAGCAATAATATTGGCAACTTTACTAATTAAGAATCATAATAATATGTATAAATGATACGATTGATAGTGGCAGCATAAATTATAACTATTTTTCTTTATTTAATCTTATCTTTTTATTTATTAACGTAAATTATGCTTGATTTATTCATTCCATATAAATTACAATTACACTTGCCAAATATTAGATATTCTTATATTAAAATTATTCTTACTACACAATTTACTGCACAATTTATCATGATTCTTTAATTCTAATCAATATTATGATTTTTAATTTCTAACCAATATTATGATTCCTAATTAGTAAATTAACATTTCGTTAAAAATTAAACAAACATAGTTTATTGTTTTTAATAAATATTTATTATTTTTATGATTATTTTTAAATAAATATATTTATTATTATGAATAAGAAGAGAATTGTTATTTTTTCAAATTTAAATTATTCTTATTTTCTAATTTATTTATTCATTGCATATATAATTTTATTCTATTCAAAATAATCTTTTCAATGGAAATAACAAAAGTTATCATGATTTGAATAATGACATTATTACGTCATATGTATGTATGTATGTATATATCTATCTATGTATATTTATTGATAACAAATATCCAATTCAATACTTGACTACAACTATGATTCCTATTAAGTTCACGAACTTTATCTGGCATATTGTTTCTTGCTATGGATTATTATTATTATCATTATTTCTCTATTTCTATTAAATGAATAAATTGTTTATGATTTCCTATGGTGCAAAGATGCTACTAAATTTCTAGAAAACTTGGCAAAATGGGATTAAGAAAGAATCAACAATAGCTAAACTTTATATTTTACTATCCTTGCGCCACAAGCAAATCATAAACAATTTATTCATTTAATAGGAAATAATAATCTATAGTACAGAAACAATGTGCCAGACAAAGTTCGTGAACTTCATCGTACAGAATACTTGCAGTAACGATAAACATACGTTAAAATGCATATGACGTAATACGTCATTCATTCATGCAACTTTTATTACGTAAATTGAAATGATTATTTTAGATGAAATTTGCATATTGCAAAAAAAAAGAACTCTTTTATCATTTATTCACAATATTTTTATCATTTTATATATTCATAGAATTTTGCATAAGAACATCAAAAATTACAAATATTTTATTGTAATTAACGAATGTTAAAAATATTTATCAGATGGAATGAATGTTTTGAAAGACGTCTAAAAGAATATTATATAAATAATTCGAAATGTAAATAATGAAATGATATTTATAATTTGATAAGAAATTTCTAAATTGCAATATACTTTGAAATCTTAATTATAAAAGAGAAAATAATAATTATCAATAATAGATTAATGAAAAAAGATATTTGATATGATAAATTATTATTAGAAAAGATTTGATAAGATAGTATTATCAACGAGAATAATGATGATAAATTTTAAATTGAAAAATATTTTCAATTATCAGTATTGTTACGAATTTCATTATAGATAGTATGTCTGGTAAGATAGCGTTTTTATTGATAAGAAACAATGAAAAAGCTTTAAATTAAAAAAAAATATTTCCAAAATTTAACTATTAATGAAGAGGAAAATAGTATGAATTATCAACAATAGATTGTTCAGGAAACGATGAAATCTGAGGTGAATTATTATGAGCTGTCATAGAAGACGATTGATAAGATAATGATGGTATCACTGATGAGAAATGATCCTGTGATGTTTCCTGTAAAGCATAACGTTCCGGTATAGTTTGCCGACAGATATCTTCTGTTCGAATACCACGTTTCAATTCTTTCTCTGCTAAATCTAAAATTTATCATCTTTCTATTAAATGAAAAATCTAAAAATTAATAGCCATTTAAAATGTTAGGAATAATCATTATTATTATTAATGATCAAATAAAAATGATCGATGCTATCTTATTTATAAAATAAATTATCATTTCAGATTTAGATTTCTATTTTTTCAATCAAGAGAAGTTTAGAAATTGATATATTTAATGTTTTAGAGATTTCTTTGAAATTCTTTTCTATTCATTATTTCTAAGGTGTTGTTGATTTGACCTCAGAAGTTTGTAACGATTAAGCAACTTAACGGAAAGATAAAAGAAGATAATAATTTAGATCGATCAATTAATTACATATGAAGTTGCGTCAAAGATGGCTCATTTAATTATGCGACCAGAAGTAACAGTTGTTAATGATATATATGTTATGGTTTATTAATCTAATATGACAAATTAAGGACAGCGTTATTTTAAGCAAAATTTCAACTTTATCTTTTAATTAAAATAAATGAAAAGTTACATCTGTTACGTGATAAATATACGTTAAACGTGATTTTAGAATTATGAATATAATTATTAATCTGTTGAAAAACGTGGAATTTATTAGACTTTCAATTTAAACACATATTTCAATAATCATTGCTGCGAGAAGCAATTTGAAATTGATCGATGATAAGATTGAAACTTAAATTTGAATATTTTCTACGATAAAAGAGAGATTATAAAATAGAACAAATAAGTAAGTTTGTGAAAAATTGAAAAAACTATTCTGATGCTTAGAATATGAAAATAAATTGAATGAAATCTGATCAAATATTTTTCTGCTATATCTATCAATCGTTGTTTATTGAAATGATGACAACAAATATATTCAAATGAATACAAGTAAAGATTCTGAAATGAAATTTTTATTTTCAGATCATTAGAAGTAAAGATTCTGAAATGAAAAAAGTATGTCAATCATCAAATACTTATCTTTATAATTATTCCTTGCTTGTATTTCAGCTATTGCAATTGATGCAAAATCTTCAACTTCAAGTGGTCGTAATTCTTGTGATGAAGAAGAGCGAATCTAAAAGATAATAATAGTTGAGAAAGTAACAAAGGTCAAATGATAGATTTATAAATGATTGACAGGTTTCGTATTCTGTGAACCGACGATGGAGAAAAGATTTTTTGATTCTGATTCTTTTCACTAATTTTTCATCTCTCAACTTTTATTTTTTCTTAACAGAGGTCTTGGATGTTACTAATTGATCAATTATTTGATAATTGCCAAAACAGAAGTCGAAGATTGAAAAACAATGAGAATTCTCAGCTTCTGCATATGTAATTATGATTCGAGATATAATTATATTATTATTACGAAATATTTGAAATTTTTTTTAAAATTTATATAATAATAATATTATCAATTAGAAAATGAAAATATTACTAATCAAAAAATGAAAATCAGAAAATGAAAATATTAAAATTCTAATATACCGTAACAGATCCATTTACTACTGCTTCTAAATGTCTAATATAAAGCATAGCAAGTCGTAAAGTTTTAATTTTGGCTAATTTTTGATCATGCGGTATATGTGGTACACATCGTTGTAATCGGGCATATGCATTATTCATTTCCTCATTTCGTTTTCGTTCCTAAAAATTATTTCAACTTTTAAAATAATACTTTCTTTGCTTTTTCAATTTTTTTGACTTTTCAATTCAGATATAAAATTGATACGTGACTTGCGACGTCAAATGGTATTACGGATATATGATATTTACATTTAATTAAAATATTATCAATATGAATAACTACAAACCTTTCGATTTGATTGATTTCTTCTTTTAATATTTAAATTTTGTTGTGGTACCATATTTACTCTATCATTTCCCATTCTTTTATTTCGCTCAATTCTAGTTCCCTTTAAAATATCACATATCATTCATTCTATATGAATTGGGATTAATAATTTAATAAAAAAATATTAGTATTTAAATTAATATTATTAATTAACACTTATCTTCTATATGAATCAATATTAATAGATAATAAAAAAAAGGCATTAATATTCAAAATTAATAATATTAATTAACAGGATAACTTACAACTTACTTTCACATCTTTTTATGAATTAATATTAGTAATTGAAAAGAAAAAATACTTATATTTTAATTATTGTCATTAATTGGTAGCTAATATTGCTAAACATAGAATTATTGCTAAACATAGAAATCTAAATCCTTTGCATTGATTGTTATTAATAATTATTAAGCGGAAATATTAGAATTTAAATTGATGCTATTAATTGATAGAATAAGTTGAAAATTTATTTTTAATTGTTTTGTATAAAATTTGATTAATAATTTATGAGTAAAAATATTTTTCGTAAATTGATATTACTAATTAATAGAATAATTCAAAATTTATTTCTTAATTTTTCGTATGAATTGATATTAATATATAATAAGGAAAAAGTAATTAATATTTAATTAATAATATTAATTGATAAAATAATTTAAAATTCCTATTTCCATATTTCTTTTTTCATTCTTTTAATTTCAATAATATTAATTTAAATTTGAAAAATTTAATTTCCAAAAAAAAATTTAAAAATGAAATATTCACCATTGCGAAATTGATGGCATTGTAGGATTGGGTAAGAAGGTAGCATTCATCGAGACGTATATTTCGAATGGATACTATTAGCTAAACAACGATGATTTTAGGGTGTGGTTATACGATCATCATATCATTCCTTGCAAAAAGTATTGGTGATATTGCATCTCATCAAATAGTTTTTCTTGAAGATTTTCATGTATGTGCGCTTTTTTCTTTTTCCATTTGACCTCTTAGTTTTTAATCTTTGCCTGTCCACTCATATTTTTCTTTAATGTCCATCTTTTGAACTTTAAATCATTTTGATATATTTATGATTAAGTAAGTAATTCATCGATTATACAATAAATTTTGAAAAAATATTTGGATATTTCAATAATTTAATGCATAACATTAACTTATCTAATTTTTATTCATATAATTGTTTATACAATTTTTACTCATATATTTATTTATCTAATTTTTATTCATATAATTGTTTATCCAATTTTTACTCATATATTTATTTATCTAATTTTTATTCATATAATTGTTTATCCAATTTTTACTCATATATTTATTTATCTAATTTTTATTCATATAATTGTTTATCCAATTTTTACTCATATATTTATTTATCTAATTTTTATTCATATAATTGTTTATCCAATTTTACTCATATATTTATTTATCTAATTTTTATTCATATAATTGTTTATCCAATTTTTACTTATATGATTTTTTATCAAAGTTGAGGAAGCTAAATAGTCTATTCCAAATTATATAATTTTTATTCATACTATTTCGTTTTTAATAATTTTATCTTATCAAGTATTATTAAATTCGACAATCGATCAATATCGAATTTGGAATAACAGAAACTGATGAATTACAACTAGTTGAACAAAAGTTGAAAATATAATATTATTCATATCTTTTAAAATGACCATGCATCACTACCAGGTATTACTAAATATTACCGATGATCAATTATTGCTAAATGTGGAAATTAGTTATTATCGAATTTTGAACAACAAAAAAATAATAATTTGAAAAAGGAAAAATCTATCTATCGCAGTCAATCGATAATACAATAATGTTATTTATATTTTTAATAAGATAAAATATCGTACGCAATATTACATTATTATGTATCACGAAATCCGGAAATCAATTATTACCGAATTCTGAATAGTAAAAAGAATTGAAAAAGAAATGATTCCATCATTGACCATTTAAAAATATATATAAAGTTTGGAGATATAATAAAATCAAATATATTACCGAGGAATATTGAAAAATGACCAGAGAATATGATGATGTTATTATTTATGCAGTACTCAATTACAGTATACATATTGTAAAATAGAAGGCGGTATGTATCTTTGATAAATGTGAGAATATTATCAATGCATTTGTCACCTCACGTCAGTTAATTTTTTTTTGCCTAAAGAAGAAGCTTAAAAGTATTTCTCGCAATATAACGCAATTAGCGCAAACTTCTTTTTCTGTTCCTTTTTTTATACGACAATTTAACGTAACTTCTTAATTCGTTTTCTTTACAAAATATTCCGTTTGTCGGCATTTTTTTATCTTATCATGTCTTATCTTATCATCTTGTAACATTCTTTTGTTAGATTACTTCAATCATTATTACATATAATTGTAATATTTTGAAGTAACATTAATTTATTACACAAAATTTAGCAAAATAAAACAACAAAACATTATCCTAAACAAATTTTTTTCAAATCAAATTTCATATGGAATTATTGGCTTCAAACATTCTTTGATTTTGATATTATTTGAAATATGCGTTATTTATAAAAAATCTATTCACGTATAATAATGACGTATTTCTATGCCTTGTTTTTAAATGCAATAGCGTAAAGCTTATCATTTTTATCACTGAGAATATCAGTGTGTAAGCAGAACGAATCACTCAGTATCAGAATCAATTCAATCACAAAATACTCAATCAAATGAAGTGGATGAAATAGAAGAGAAATATTATTCCATCTCTTCATAGATTATTTATCTTTAATCGCCAGGAATCTTCATCGTATACGGTATCTCAATTAATTCTCTCATCTCCTTTTTAATCCATTCCATTCATTGATGTTTTTCCAATTTTTCACAAATTATTAGTACTACGCTGCAAGGTCTATTTCTTTTATCATCAATTTAATGATAATAATCAGAAAAAGTAGATGTCAAATGTCAATTTTTCAAGATAATTCTATCATAATGCCTATAAATGATAAATGACATTCCAAAGTATCAATGATCGTTGATATTGTGATCCGTGAAAAATCCTAATATCGTGATCTATATAAAGAATAATTTATGCGTAACTGATAGCAAATCGTAATATTCCATATAAATTTCATATTGACTATCGTCACAAATTCATATATTATTATTAACTCATTTTACAAATTAACATTAATAATTAATATTTGTAAATTTTTGGCAAATAAATGATTGAGTCTTTTCGAATATTGTGATACAAAAAATATTGTAAAGTATCAATATGATTGATAATAATGATTAATAAATGATAAAAATATTTCTAATATATCGATTTATGATCAATTAAATAAATTGAAAATTTTGAAATAATTTTTTCTTTGGATGAAATTCATATCGGAACATATCGGAACATGTTTGCATTATATGAATTCAATTCGTGTCAATTGAACTGGTTTC
Organism: Dirofilaria immitis; assembly: GCA_024305405.1. Taxonomy (NCBI): domain Eukaryota; kingdom Metazoa; phylum Nematoda; class Chromadorea; order Rhabditida; family Onchocercidae; genus Dirofilaria; species Dirofilaria immitis. The sequence goes on from JAKNDB010000103.1 coordinate 2,443,154, forward strand.
ATAATAATTTTATATAAGAGAGTAAATACTTAACTTATAGCTTCAATTGTTAACTTCAATATTTCATCATTTAACTTATTTACTTCTTCATATGTTTGCAACAACAACAACCTTACTCTTTTTCAACATCCTTTATATTACCATACCACAAGGTTTATACAAATTTTTTAATATAATTTATATTACTAATAATATATATATTAATAATAATAGAATTAGCATTATAGTTCAGTTTTATAAATTTATTACAATAATATTATCATCATTATTAGTAATATTATCATCATTATTACAACAATATTATCATCATTAATAGTAATATTATCATCATTATTAGTAATATTATCATCATTACTAGTAATATTATTATCATTATTACAATAAAATTATCGTCATTATTAGTAATATTATCATCATTACTAGTAATATTATCATCATTAATAGTAATATTATCATCATTACTAGTAATATTATAATCATTACTAGTAATATTATCGTCACCATTAGTAATATTATCATCATTATTAGTAGTATTATCATCATTATTAGTAATATTATCATCATTATTACAATAATATTATCATCATTACTAGTAATATTATCATCACTATTAGTAATATCATCATTATTATTTCGTTCTAATTAAATATTAGTAATTTTACTTTTTTAAATAGTAAGAAATTTTACCATATTTAATCTTCTAACTATCACAGATATTTTTAAATTTACTATATTCTTTGAAAATAGCAGAAGAAAATGGAATAGAAATTATGATATCTCGTTTTATTTGAAGAATGGGTCAAGATCATGGATTTTTTAAAAAAAGATTGAATCAAGAAAATAAAAATATGATTAAAAAAAAGATAATTATTATCGTAATAGACTATCAAAAAAATCATTCAGGTTACTCACTGGTATGCTATATGTGTGACAGTATTGGAGAGACTAATTGTTTCGACGCAACATGTACTGGTACCGCGTGTATTAAACGCTTCGCTCTTATTGATGGTAAGTATTAAAATGCCAATAAGGAATACCTGCGCGAAGTCTTTAAATTCAAACAAAATTCCTACTCGGGAACGATTTTAATAGGCAAAAATCTTGGTATGGAGGAGTGGCATACTCGTATCCAGAAGTATTGACATTAAGAGTTCGTAGAAATATTACGAAACTTGTACGACAATTTCAGCATTTCCCATAAATCAAAAAATTGTAACTTTACCATTAATTGCTTCACTTTTATTCAGAGTATCTATGCATAGTTTACAATGAATTTTGCAGCAATATATAAATCAACAATATTTATTGATAAAAAGCATAGGAAAGATCAAAAAATCATTTCAGGATTTCTAAGAGTGCAAAAAATGTGCCAACAAACAGTTGAACCATTTCTGGAATATTGTGAAACTAATGTTCTCTGGGAAGGGGGCAGAGGTGTCGAATGCATTTGTCAAACTGATTACTGTAATAGCACCGGAAAAGTATCTCAAAATATCGTCTTAACTTTTCTTCCTTTCATTATCGCTTTCTTTACTTCGAAAATTCTAAATGTGTGCTTTTGAATAAATCAAGAATTTACTAATTAGGACCAAAAATCTTTCGAATAGTTTCAGAGAAAAAAAAGCGTTCTCAAATGGAAAAAGATAGCAGATAAAAAAATTCTGCAACCAAATAATATCTGAAACAAAATTCAGAACAAAATCTGGCATATTTTCCCGCATGTGTATTAGTATCAAATGCAACAGAAAAACAATAAAAAGGCAATACTTCACTGAAAGGAAAAAAATGATAGGCATTTTATTCCATCCATTTAAAAATGAAAGTTGAAAAACTTTTCAAAAAAATTTTTTAAATTCAATCTCGAGCAGTGCTGCTGGAAAGGTCATTATCTCTGCTTTGTCCATTGAAATCCATTGTAAAAGGAATAGGAGTTACAACGACTTCACCAAAAACTTCAATATCTTCTTCATTATCCATCAATTTTCCTGTATTCATTTCTGAGACTTGGATGACCATATCTAACATTCCGCGTAACTAA